>CM068367.1:73132533-73741533 GCA_034769895.1 Magicicada septendecula
CTTTAAACTCAGAAGTTGGTTCACGGTTCGAGGTCTTCGAAACCATTACCACTTACAGAACTCAAATAATAAAAAAATAGATCATACTAGTGCTTTTCGCGTATAGTGGAAGATATCCGCTAGGTACAAAATATATACCGAGATATTTTGAGTTACGCGAGAACACTTCAAGTATCCGGAGTTGGTGTAAGATCAATACACCCAGATCTATTTTAGTCAGTTTTAATATCCCTGAGATTAAGTAAATTTAAATTGTAAACAATAACAGTTCGTATCGCAGTGTGCGTGGGTGCAACGACGTGAACTGTCAACATTAGTGAGCTTCGAACGGTCTACGGGCAGAGTTGAAGCAGTCATCAGTCGAACTACGTGCGCGGAGCGTCGAGTGGCTATGCAAACAGTGGATTTCAACAGAACAAGTAACATAGTTGTAAAGCAAGCTCATAGACTAAATTTTGGAAGACAAATTTTTAAATAAACAGTTTTATAGTATAAATTAATAAGACAATAGTAAATTTTAATGCTTTAATTTAATAAATTTTCGTACCTCCAGATATAGACTTTGTTGTAATAATTTCTATAATACCTATCTATGCAGTTTTAAAATTGTATCGTTGCAATATATATATATATATATATATATATATATATAATAAACTATCCTAGAATTTATAATCGTCTGTCTGCCAACATAAAAAATTAAAAAAAAAAAAAAAATTTTTCTCAAAGACTGTCAGATTCCAGACTGGCCAAACAAGTCTGAAAATACAAACCTATAGGACGCTGACCGAGGAAATGGTCGAGGGTTGTGGTGATGGGAGGGGAAGCCCAAGACAGTAGTACATGAATGAAATGAAACAAGGAAGATTAAGAGACAAACTACGGAAGGGAAAATTGCAAGACCACCAACCTCTGAGTTGAGGAGAAGAAGAAGTTGTGGACTTGGGGACTAATTATTGAAGAGTCGAAATGTCGAATGTTAGAAAAGGTATGAGGCAATAAGAAAATTCCAACTTTTTTTACTTTAAGGGTGTTAAAAACCACTTCTATCTGAATCGTGTCGTCCTGAGTTCACAATAGTAACAATATTTTTAAACTGACAACACAAACACTGAATAGCCTTTCTCTCTCTCTCTTGGTCTTTCCTTTCCAGTTGCAAGAAACCGATCAACGTTATGCCATATCTACAGCAATGACGGGGTGCGGAGGGAGAGAGAACAGACTAGACACACTTAGAGAACTGCAGCGCCCCCCCCCCCCCACACACACACAGTGAATTCAGTTAGTTAATTGAAAGCGCGGACTCCGTCGAGTGTAAATGCAATGGCAATGTGTTTGCATTGACTACTCGTGTGTGCCCCGCCGGTTAACACTACGGCACATTAGCATCACCGTCTTTGCACACAGAACAACTGTGCTTCAGAGCACAGAAACATTTGTTGATGAAGCTAGCAAGCGCAGAATAAGGAAAGTGCAGTACAGTACAGTAAACTCCCGATTATCCGCGGCATTCCTTTATTTATTTCACTTTCTTTTAATAAATAAAGTTGTGTTAGTGGTTATAATCGCAAACAGAATTAACACTGTTGCACACCACTATAGAAAAATTATTCCGATTAGTGATTTCAAGCTTCACAGCAAATCATCAAATCCACTTTTCAACTTTTTTTTAATAAGTGGAAATAAATTTGAACTGAATAATAAAGCATCTGTTCCATTAACCCTAATACGCTAAAATTCTTTCAATTCTAGAAAATGTTTCGCTTACAATATAGTTAACGGATAATCGATTTTACTTCGATTCTACTTTCGATTGTTGTAATGTTTATGTAGAATGTAGTATGTAGCATGTTTATGTAGCTGACTACATAAACATTACAACAATCGATAATCGTAGAATTGAAGTAAAATCGATTATCCGTTAACGATATTGTAAGCGAAACATTCAATTACAATTCAAACGAACCTCTGAAGATACAGAATAATTTCTATGGTGAAGTACGTCAGGTGAAAATAAACCTACTTCCAGTGTAGTTATTTGAAGATATTATATGGGAGACTTGCAGGAGACTCAACGAGTTACTTACAAAGGAATAATTCTAGAAAAGTAGCTAGCTTTTAGAGAAATTTGTATTTCTTAAAAAACGCGTGTCTGAAAAATATTTATTTCGCTTTAGTTCATTCAAAATTAGCATACGCAATTGGTAGTTGGGGCGGGACGTAAGTATCATATTTGAATTCTCTATTAGAACAACATTACATATATTCGAATTCTACTAGGTATATAACATTTCCTTTGTTTCAAAAAATTTATTATTTGCCTTTAAGACATTTTCACATCGATCATAACGTCATTATTTTTACTAACATTACGTACAACTTTAATGGGGTTAATTATTATGCTAACTGTGATTAATTAATTATGTAAATATACTAATTTGCATAATGAGATCGTGTAATCACTCAATTAGGTTACTCATATCAACTGATCGAAGCTAAGTGACACGTTAGTTCCTTTATGTTAGCATAATTATTGCATGGAGACTCTAATTGTTGTATACATTAATAAAACTACTATAAATCATTCAAGTGCCATTACTTTCTTGTTCTGAGGTAACTTGACAATAATGAACGCATATATTCTGGATAAAATAACACTTATTTATTTAACATCATATCATTAAATAAAGGGACTTCAATATATAAAATATGGATGATTCCCTGTAAATACATTCATAAAAAGAACATAAAAGAACACATGTATATATATCAAATTACAATGCGAATCCAATACGTTGTTTGCTGGAAAACATACACATACATATATAATACAATCGATATATAGAAAACACAAATAGTCAAACAATAAATCTTATACTAATGCGTTCATTGCTTGCCTCAGATGAATAGCGTTAATTATTTTGTCATATTTAATTTAAATACTCAAGGGGTGTTTCTTGAAAAGAGACAGGACAGTAGAGTTCTTATGATAAGAATAGCATAAAGATTACTTGTAAAGCGATTTATCCGATATTTCCATCGTCGTAACTCCTTCTCTCTGGTGGTCCATATGTGGAAGCTGTGTAGCTGTGATGTCACTAACACTCAACACACGCGGAACAGATTCACTCGCGCTGTGTGTGTTTTCTGTTGATTCGGCTGTTACTGTTCGAGTTTATGAAATCATGTGTCGTGAGGATAAGTTCATCATTATCTATGGTGTATATGTCTGTCTGTCTATTGTTGAACTTCTTGTGTGTACATTAATATATAGTGTCTTTGATACCGTGGTGTAATTGTTCCAAATTATATCGTATCGCTTCGCCGCACTGTACAACGTTACGATTTCGTTGTCCGGTAATATATTAACAATAGTTATACGCGTCGGTTATTGATGAAACTGCGATTGGTTAGTTCAGTTCTGAATTTGAGTATAATAAAGAACTCTATAATTATTAAGCACTGGCGTATGTCGCATGTTTTAGTCACTGTAGGTACACTATTACCGGATACACGCCAATATCGAAATGTCTAAGTCGCTTAATTATATGCCGCGTAGCAGAGTTTCAAAGTCCCACTGCTGTCCGTATGTTAATCGAACTTTGTATTAAGACTGTTATAAAATGTATGAAGATTCTTAAAAGTGTATGACGACGGACTGTTGAAAGTTATAAAAAGGACTGTCGAAAATTATAAGTAGACTGTTTAAAAGTACGTGAAGACTGCTCTCCCGCGTGCCCTGCAAACAGTTTTTATCAAGCATCCTTTACCAGAATGCACTCTTCTGGAAGACACGCCTCAGGTCGAACATGATAGGACAGAAGATCTCCTACCCTTATGCCAGACTATCGTTCTTCACTTCTCATTCGACGTTCCCGTTGCCATGATGACGACGGTCCTCTCCACCTGTTCTCTGGGTAGATGCTGGGTTGTGATTGGGTATCCTGTCTCCCCACGAGTTCGCGTCGAAAGCCTCCGTACTCTTTTCCTGGAACAGGAGCAATTTCTTGGTTGTCCATCAGGTCTTTGTCTAAGCGTACTCCGGGCCCTGCTGCAGTTCTCACGCAAACAATGTGTCGTATTTCGTTATTGTTTCGCTGTCCTCGACCCCTTTTCCGATCGCTGTCCTGGCGCAGCGTGTCGTCGTTTCCAAAACGGCACTCCTTCTCCCTGTCGTAAATATCAGTTGTCGCCAGTAAGACGTTCCCCTGCTGTGCACAAGTTCGATTCTATTCTTTTAGATATCGATGTCAGTTCTCATACAGGGTGATACTATTGTGTACTTACGCCTTTTTCTTACTACTGGTACACTTCAAATTAACCCGGCAGTGTGTCCGTCACAGTTTCTCTCTAAATTGGTACTTGACACAGTTTCTTTTATCTTACATGTTGCAGGCTGTAAATCTCGGTTGAGTCGAGTCTGTCACGGCCAACCTTATTCCCCATTGTAAAGCTATGTGAAGCGTATTTGTATTGTCCGAAGCAAACGTTCACTTGACACCTCGTTACACTGTTCCTTATTTATTGCTCGTGGCCCGTGTAGGGGCGTCTAGCTGTATGTAACGTCTTTTCGATCATACTAAAAAATTTTTAATTCTTGGTCGTTACATACGATAAAACAAAATTAATTTAAATGGTAATTTAAAAACATTTAATCTAATTTATAAGTACTGTTACCGTTAGAGTATTGTTTTAAAAGTATTTAAAGTCTAAAATGTTTTTTGCATAAAAAAAATTGAAGCGCCATCCTTAAACAGTCATAGCTCATGAGGTATTAGTGCTACATAAATTAGAATACTGTATTAACAAATTGTTGGTCATACAATTGCTTTTATTTTATATGTCCAGCTTTATTTTACTGCAGTTAATATTTTTGTAATTATCTCTTTGATGAAATTTTTAAACTGAGCAAAATGTCTACTGATTCGAAGTCTACTAATCTGAAAACAATCAATCTGAAAATCATAAAATTTGAGCATATTGAAAATAACGTAGGAATACATAATAAGAATTTTAAAAAGAAATTTAAAATACCAAATTACAATAGAAAAAATTAAACCATAAACTATTTTTTATCATAATTTTGTTATTTCCGAAAAAACTAAAACTATAAATTTTTTTTATCATAATTTTGTTATTTATACTGATATCACGGTAAAGGAAAATTAGTTTTAAAGATAATTTCATGACTTTCAATTTAGGTCATTATCGCTTTTTGTTCCAAGTCATAGTTTTTGAGGTATCTTAAGTAAAAACGTGGTTTTGGCGGTAAAGAACTCGGACCACCATATTTAAACAATCTTACACCCCACAGTATGGGACCTACATAAATAAAAGAAGTATCAAATTGATTTATTTGAAATGGATTTTATTTTAAACATTTTTGGTAAAATCAATATTTTTCGAGTTATGTGACAAAAAATTGTCACGCGGTGACTATTTTAGGGGGCTGAAAATCACAATTTTAACTTGCAGTAACTAAAAAACGATAATTTTTCATTAAATATTGCATACCAACTTTTTTCTTCTAACTAAAAAGTTCATCAATTATAGGTGTTGTTTACTTTTTTTTATTTACTACTCAGCCTCATGGAGACCACTCTATGTAAAAGGTATTACAAAAGGTTTCATGTCGATTTGTACTCTTACAGAAATTTCCAATGCGAACACTGCTTCATTGACTCGACTCGTCGACTCAACTATTACTGTAAGAAATTCAAAACTCAGAGTTACTTTCATAGGAAAGAGATATATATATATATTGTAGCACAACGAAGTTTTTACCTTATTCTACAAATTAAGATCATATAGGAAAAGAAGGGAAGAAGTCATCTGGAAGGTGTAATATCAACTTAAATAAAAGTAACAGAAAAAAGTAATTACAATCATAAATAAAAGGACTTAACAGAACTAGAAAAATCGATTCAAAGAAATTACATATAGTCAATTTATAGCCAAAATGTATTAAAAAGCAAATAGTATGAGTATCATCTCAGTAAAATAATTAATAGACCCAGTAAGATACGGAGTAGTGAGGAGTAACAGCCCAGAACAAATAAATTAAAATGACAATTCTCAAGATACGGAGTAGTGAGGAGTAACAGCCCAGAACAAATAAATTAAAATGACAATTCTCAAGATACGGAGTAGTAGAAGGGAGTAACAGCCCATAACAAATAAGTTAAAAGGAAATAATATCAAGACACCCAAAAAACCTATTTTAAGACAGAAAACTCTATAGCTGTAAACCACACCAATGAAAGAACTTAAACCATATTAGCTATACAAATTTAGAACCAAAAATAACAAAATAAGAGAATCCAATACAAATGATCGGAATAATGTAAACTGAATTATAAATAAAATAATGATGTGATTGAGGGTAACACCCCAAACCAGTTTAAAAAAAAAAAAGGACAACAAAAAACAATCATTAGTATAAGGTGTTAATGTGTTTATTTATATAATTATTATGTGTTATTATTTTTGTGTATACCATACAGAATACGTTGATAGTAGGAAATACTAGATGTTAGTATATAAGAGTTTATTGTATTTGAATCATGTTAATTAATGTTGTAATTTTGTGAAGTAAGGAAAGGCAAAATAATAATTCAAACGACCCATAAATAGTGAATCAGAAAATATGAAACTAATAAGGTGAATTAATAATAACATTGCTAGGAAAATTGAAAATTGATGACCAAGAGAAATTCAACTTTGACCATATAAATCAAATCAGAGAATATAAATTAATAAAACCTAGACTAAATTGATGTAAATTATCCTATTCAGAATACAAATACTTTATCATAATGATAACAACAACCTATAATAGTGATTAAAAGAATTAGCATGTAAAATTGACTTAAATGGTGATTGTACCAGATAAAGCCATAATCAGTGAGGAAAATACAAATAAATTGTTAAATGTTTAGAATAATACCCAGATATAAAAAGTAAATTACAAATATTTAATTGGTAATCGAATGAGAGGTAAATTGTAACATAAAACATATTGTAAACCATTTAATAGGTAATTATGTGAATCAAAATAAGGCCTAGAGGTAAATTTCAAATAATGTAATTCAGAAGCTTAATTCAAACCAAAATAGGTCAAATTTAGTATTAACTTGTATAAAATAAAAGCAGGAATATTGTTATATAATTAGAATTACATAAAAGTACTAAACAAATAATTTATAGCCAATTAAACATAAAAAATGTCATTTTTTTATATAAGATTGAATTATTAGATACGAACAGCTGATGGGGAACAATGAGAAATGAGACCAAAATCTTATAGAATTTTCTATATGAAGGAACAAATATAGTTTAGTTGATTGTTAAAAGCCAAGAAGGACAGACGTGTTAGAATACATTCCAGAGAAATATGAATGAAAATTTTTAACTGACACCAACCAAGATATATTATGGAGATATAAAAAAGATAAAAGAATATAAATTAAAATTAACGAATACTACAATAACGATCATTGAAATAATAAAACTAAATTAAAAACTATTAAATCGAGCTGTCACTACGTACGGGTACGACGGAAGAATATATTTAACCCAATACAACCAGCATCTGATTGAAAGGGACCATTTGACACAACACACCTATTACCGAACAAAAACCAAGTGGATGAATAAAACTACACACTACAACTTGTGGATATTCCAATAGCGGCATCACAGAAGAGGAATTAACCAACTAAGACGTTTATTTGAAGAAAAATCTCGTAGCTGAATTCACATCGCAGATCAACTCATTAAGGCGGCCATCTTGTGATTCCATTCGCACAGGCTGACGGTAGCAGGCGGTGACGTCGGAACGAGCAGCTGTATCGTAATATTTGAATTTTTCTATACACTATACTTTATTATTTTGTTTGTTAATGAATAAGTTTTATATTTGTAAGTATTGAATTCTCTTGCCTTTCCTGACTATTTATACAGTTAAAAGAACCCTTATAATATAATAATTTAATTTGAATACTTTTATATATGTAATAATCGACCTGGAAACTAGTCTCGAATCAGACTCTAGTTAGTCGCGGCAATTCAAATAATTACTTTGAACATAATAAACTTAATTATTGTTTTAAACATTGTTTTATTGAATATTTGAGTCATAATTTAAATTACATTAATTATAAAATGCTAAACGTGAACTTCTGAAGGCAAGGAACTAGCAGAAGAAGAAGTACAGATACTGAATCGGCCACTACATGCAATCAATTTGGCCACGACAATCTAGTTAACGTGAAGAAACAAATAATTCTTCATCAGAGAATACACAGTTATTAATTAGTATTTTTATTAAATGAGCATTGACAATAAAACAATAAAAACAATTAAAGTAAATAAAAAATCAAATTAATTATTTATACAAAATAACAAATAAATAAATAATACAAATTTTATTAACCAATTTTATTAACCAGGCTGACGTTAGCAGGCGGTGACGTCGGAACGAGCAGCTGTATCGTAATATTTGAATTTTTCTATACACTATACTTTAATGTTAATGAATATAGATGGAACTTCTTTAGTTAATTTACGATCGCACTAATAATAGTATGAGAGACTCGAGCGACTGTCATCTGTACGGCAGGAGTAAAAAGTTTTAAAAGAATGAAAGTTTCTTATCGACTTAACAGATAAAGCAATTGCATTAAAACAGTTTGCCATGGTATGGTAATCCCCTAGCAAATATGTCTGACTTCGGTTTTTCCACAGTGAAGTGTACACGAAATTCCTTTTGTATTAAACGTAAAGCCTGTTTTGATACAAAAAAAAAACACACAATTTAAATGACTCATAACATAATTGGTACTTGATTACATAAGTTCACGTTGATTCTAACTTTTTTCTTAGAAAAATTCGACTTTTTACAATAACTGTACTGAGTCATTCGGGGTTTTTTGTTTTGGCGATCACAACTAAGACTCTTTATGTCGACGGCTGATTATTGCTTAAACACTAAAAGGTTTTAACAAATTTTGATCAATTTCCCATACACGATCTGAAATATGTCTGTGTTGAGTTTTCTTACAAATTTCTGTCAAGTTCTTCTTCTTCTTCTTCTTCTTCTTCTTCTTCTTCTTCTTCTTCTTCTTCTTCTTCTTCTTCTTCTTCTTCTTCTTCTTCTTCTTCTTCTTCAGGCAGTGGACCTTACCATCCGTTGCGCACTCCTTGGTCCGACCATCTTTCCTTTGGTCTTCCAATATTCCGCCGTCCTTTCGGATTATAAGCCAAAATTTGTTTTGAGATCCTTCTCTTATGCATCCTTTTAACATGGTCTGTCTTGCTTTATCCTTTCGTTTAGGTTGTATATTCTAAGGATGTTCCTTAAATCATCATTTCTTCCCTCCGTGATACTCCTAGTAGTGATCGTAAAAATCTCATTTCACTAGCCTGTATCCAGCTTTGGGTCTTTGCGTTCAGCGTCCAAGTCTCACTGCACGGCACTGCCATCACTTTATAAAATTTCAAAAGAGTATCTCTTCTGACCATTCAGTGTCACTCAGAACATTCAGTGTTTTTCTTACCGTTCCACACATGTGATTAAACTTCTTTATTTCTTTGTCCACGTCTATCTCACCAACATAAGACTAGTCACATCTAAGGAACACGTACTTGTACATCAGAATGTATTGTACTTTAGGACTTAACTAATACACACGCCGTGCATTTAACTACAGTACTCTTGTACCGTATGTCAATGTGAGTGTAAATTTAACCACGATTTTCTGCTATAGGTTTGTACAGTTTCACGATCCGGATGTGTATTTAAAATGTTAATCCACGGTATAGAATCAATTCCTACTTCAGTGTTGGAAACAGACTGACTAAACTCCGGGCAGTTGGGCCGTGGCCCACTCCTGTTGTTACTGACAGACGTTTCGGCCTCTCCCCTGGATGCCTTCTCCAGTGAGAAAAACCGATTCGCTAACTGACTAACACGATCTTCGTCAGTTAATCACAGTACTGTGGTAAAAGAAGTACTGTGATTCTCTTGTGGACGTTCGGTCCAGAGGAGAGGCCGAAACGTCTGTCAGTAACAACAGGAGTGGACCATGACCCAATAGCCCGGAGTTTGTCAGTCTGTTTCCAACACTGTTCACGCCGCCCGTGAAAGCCTTAGGTACTACTTCGTTATAGTATCTCGTACTGACCAATGGTGATGAGGTTTTGAGGCGAGTGGGTGAAAGAAGAACGTTAATTGGAACCACTGCGGAAAGGAGAAGCAGTATGATTGATTGGTCACCTAATACGTCATTAGAACCGGTTCACCACCCTGATCGAGGGGCGTTGTGGGAGGAGAAGGCCAGACAGAAGTGGACGGATGACATGAAAGTTGGTAGACGGTATGTAGTGATTAAAAATTGTCTTCTTCTTCAGCACTACAGGCCAAGAAGCTACAGCCACAGAATGTACTGTGAAATCCGAAAGCGCTTATTAGGTATTTAAACTTTTTCCTAGGTGTAGTATTGAAAAAAGGTTTCTTTGTGTTTACTTGGTAACGACTACGAGCACTGTATATAATTTTAATCAGTGTGAAGCCACCTTAGTTAATCCCTCTCCTTCACCATCATCATCATCATCATCATCATCATCATCATCATCATCATCATCATCATCATCTTCTTCTTCTTCTTCTTCTTCTTCTTCTTCTTCTTCTTCTTCTTCTTCTTCTTCTTCTTCTTCTTCTTCTTCTTCTTCTTCTTCAGCACTACAGTTTAAACTGAGCCCTGGCTTCCAAAAGCAATCTTCTACAAAGTCTCTTATCAATTGCCATCTCAGTGCAACGCCTCACATCCATTCACCATTAGCTCATGTTTAACTTTTGATTTTTTCATGATGATTCCTTATATCCTTATTCCAATTCCGGTTCCTTTCCAAACAAGAGACAATCCTTTCGGAGGCTTAGTTGTTGGTTTCATAACAATTTTATTTTTATTTGGTTGGGATGTTGACCCGAGGCAAAACCCCCAACCTGGAGGACCAGGTGATTTTTTTTTTACGGGTTTTCGTCCCCTAACCTTTGGAGAGCTGACTCCTAGCCGTAAGGCAGCAGCTCAGGTATGCAGTATTACAGCCAACTAAATCCAACCGGATCCATGCCTGTAATATTCCAAAGATAAGGCGCCAGTCGAGAGTCATTTCCATTACGCTTTAACTGAATGGCACGGTGTTACGAAATAGGTGATTTGTCTCTGGTTGTGGTGGTATGAGTTGTACCACGGTCAGGGGGCGCAACAAGGACCAGTCCTAATACTTCAAGGGACCCAAAAAGAAGAATGTTTATAGAACTTAATAAAAATTTATAACAGAAGAGAAGGTTGCGAGGAAGAAGAAAGTTGGTGCACTGATAGACGTAATGACGAGACAAGTCCTTAAAGACGCTGAATAAAAACGGGTATTGTGGAATAAAGAATGAGTTCAGTTAAACCCTGTCATCAGATAGAATCGCCGTTGATGAGGATCCGATAAAATTAGAAGATTCCACGATTATAATTGGATAACCAAGAAATATAAGCAACACTGGAACGACATAATTTTGGATCTGAAAATTGGATTACAAATATAATGGTCGAAACCATTTAAAAGGTATTTTAAAGATGCCTACAGCTCTAGATATCCTTACACGATACGACGATAAATTAAACACAAGTCTGATAAATTAAACAAACATGGATTTTCAAGTGGTGGAATTAACCTAATTGAAATCTGACGTAAATTCTAAACTATCGGTCATTGAAACGGGAATGTGGAACAAGTAAGTGTTAAAACTTTAATTCTGCAATATTTTACTAGAGTAGCGAGACCTGGCTTATAAGTTTGTCCTCGCTGGACATCCATAAATTCTACACGGCGAGCTGGGGAAAGTTCTGTTACAGTTTGGTTTGGCTTTTAGTTATACGTATTTAACGTTATAAAGCTAACTTCGGCTCGAGAACTCTCTGAGCGCAATAAATGTATAAGACTCTAGGAGAGGTCACGCATCGTCACTGACAGGGTGGGGACACGAACTGTGGCTCTGTGTGTGTGTGTGTGTGTGTGTGTGTGTGTGTGTGTGCCCGTTCTGATCCGAGAGACATAGAGATTTCTTTTGCCAAAAAAACATCCCACACCACTTTTATTCCTACTGTCGTACAATACGTTACTCTAAAATCGGGACGGAGAAAGCTTTTTGTTTTAATTATTAGTCTACTTTTTAATCTTTTGAATTAGTTACTATAAATATTATTGTCTCTAATATAAAAAAATGTCTGTAAAAAAATGGAAGTATATTTTGATAAAGTAAACAAAAGTTTTCATTTTACTACTATCATCATCATCATCATCATCATCATCATGTCGTCGTCACTTGCAGTTTCTAGTTTTAATTTTACATTTTTCCCTCCTTCCAAGAAAATATAGCATACGTTTGTCGATTTCTAGTTGTCATCCATAAAAAGACTCGTCCGCAAAGACTTTCATTCGACTACTTCAAGTACCTTGGGCTTCACCTTGATCAGCGACTCACCTGACAGAACCATATCGAAATCAAACGCAGGCAGTTAGATCTCAAGTTCAGACAGATGTCCTGGCTTTTGCGGCGAAAATCTAAGCTGTCATTAAATAACAAACTGCTACTTTACAAAACCATGCTCAAACTTATATGACCCTCTGGACCCCAGCTATAGGAATGCGCTAAACTCACAAGATTAAAACTCATCCAAAGATTTCAGTTATACGAATTGAAGTAGATGCCTCATGGTACATCAGCAATCAGATACTTCACATCGGCCTGAAATACGTCTCAAAAAGGACAAAATCCAGAGGAATGCATCAAAATACAACCGTCATACAGTAGACCACAAAAACGAGCTAGTAGAGCAGCTATGCAACAAAAGTCCCGACGTGAGAGGACTCCGCAGAACTTGGTCTCAAGATTTGCTAAATCCTTAAAAAATCGCTCTTCTATAAGGAGAAACATCAGTGGACGTTTCTCTTACAAACCTAACTGTTTTATCTGATTTATTTAATATTCTGTTAAAGATATAGATTGTAAATTTCAAATTGTCCATAAAAAAAATTCGACTGCTTTGCATACAAGACAGATTAAATGGAATTAGGTCACGGCAGAGGGAAATGACGCGGCCACATAGACATACGATGACTGATATCTAAAAAAGTGTGATAATCGCAACAAGGATAAGGAAACTAAAGGTTTTGCTGATATAAAACAGTTTTATTAATCGCCTATAAAGTGGCAGGAGGAACCAGTAAAATGACTCGAAACTAGTTTAAAAATTTGAATGAATATGTATATTTACTCAGCGAAATCGTATTTTCTTGGCCGTTCGGATGTTCACCTAAGTTCGGATGATATTCATTATGTAAATAAGCTCAGAGTAAATGTATAGAAATAATTAACTGTTGAAAAGGTTAGAAAAAGGTCTGAACAATTAAAAACCAGACAAAAAAATTAAGAAAAAAACTTGGGTCTCCTACATGATCTCTTCGCTTTCCATGAAAGACGCACTCAAAAAACCTCGAAAGAGAACGTTTCGTTACTGTTGAGTATGTAAAACAACAAACTCTGTACTAGCGCAAGACTGTACGAATAAGTAATTGTCAGTCTTCTTCAGTATTTTGAAGTCTGAAAAAAGTTTGTATAATTGTAATAGAGATTACCTCAATGCAGGGGTTAAGGGCAAAATGCACGTAGGTGAATAAAGTCAAATTTTTCAAATAAACAAAAAATTAATTTTTTATAAAACCTCATGTAAATACATACATACGTTTTAGTCCTCGTCAGTTTTCCTTAAGTCTGCGTTTTTTACTCTAACTAATCTGGGTTTTTCAAAACATTGTCTCCAGAAATATATTTCCGTCGCTCTAATACGTGAGCCACTATTTCTTTGACTAAATCTTCAGAGTTCGGACCCATAGGTTGCTACACTACTTTCTATATGATGGTTTCATAAATTCTTATATTGTTGTTTTTTGCGATGTTTTTATTCCTTAGAAGACCGTTAAATTGTCTTGTGCTTGCACGTGCTCGCCCTACTCTATTTTTAAATTCATCATTGCAACTTCTATTTTGTGTAATATTTACTCACAGATATTTATATGCTTTGTTGTTACGTATTACTTTGACCCAAATTTAGATCACTACCCGTTCCACCCACCACAAGGTAGTCCGTTTTTGAAGGATTCGTTGTAAGGCCCCATTTTTAAAAAATAATAACAAACGTCAAGAAAAATTATGCTCGGTAAAACAACTGAAACAAATAAATCCTAATAGCTTATGAAACTGTCAAACTAAACGCTTTTATAACGGATGACATTGGATCTCACTATATAGGGCTATAATTTGAAGGACAAGTGGGACATGTGTTAAAATAGTCTACTCTAAAAGGTTTGGCTAAAAATTAAATATCTGTACGTTGATGAAATATTTCGTTTTGTTTTAGACACACAATGAGAGCCGTTAACCGGAGAAATATGGCATGACTGAACGTACAAGCGATATGACATAAACCGTACACAGTTCAATAAACAATGGATGTGTGGGCTTTCAACGGTTCACCTAGTGTCATCAAACTTTAATACTCAGTAGTTTTTGTTTTATATGGGATTATTTATGTACCAACGTCAGTCTAGTCAATCACTATTGCTGTTTTCGAAGCGCTTTCAGTGTGTCCAGAATAACCAAACAGTTCGGTTTTTCTACTTTAATACTTCAGTGTTGTATTTTAGCAATACCACACACACCCGAGGGAGTAAAGTCAAACATAAATGCGACAGTTGTATCCACTACAAAGCTGGATAACATTATAACATGTGTTATTGAATATGATTTTTATTAAAGTTTACGATTTATTTCGGTCGTCAGTCGCCATAGGAACAGAAGGGATGAGCCACTGAAGATGACTGCCGCAGATTGAGCTGAAACATCTGGATTTATCGACGGCCCAATGGTTTTACCGAAGTTGACTAGGACCGTGAAAACTTTAATGTTTACGATTTATTGTTCAAATTTATAATTCTTATTTCGTTTTTCTGTTATTTGTATTAGTTTGTCTCTGCTGTTAGTTAGAACTAAGTTGTTATGTCGCATCCACGGTGAATCAGCTAACACTGTTGATTTGTTAAAATTTCGGCGGCAATTGAACCGAGGTCCATTGTTGAAAATACTGGACAGATTGTTAAGAAACCCAATCGCGAAAGTCACCTTCGTGATGTGACCTTAGTCGACTCTTCTTCGGGCCCCTGATGGATAGTCCGATGATTTTAACAGTACATAACTGTGGCCATGAAAACACGCATCTATAAAGTACAGTTAGTATTATTCAAAGATTTTTATTACTTTCGTACCGAGAAATCAGTAGACTCTTCGCTGAAAGCCGTTAGTCATTTTACCCAGTACTGATCGTCTTACAAAATGTCTTCTTCTTCACTCCACGGATTACGAACTAATCCGTTCCACTAAGTCGACTATCATAGTTGACTTGTTCCGGAATCCATCTTCTCCTCGGTTTATCAGCACCACTTTTCCCATTAGATTCATATTCCAAAGTTACCACTGGTAATCGGTTATTTCGCATGCGGTTCAAGTACCGAAACCATCTCCTCTTATCGTCCTTAATCTTCTTGTGGAAAGATTTGATTTTTAGTTCTTGTCTAATATCTTCATTCGCCTTCTTATCCAGGAGAGAATATACCTGTGTGCTTCTTAAAAATTCCATTTCAGCCTCGTGAATTTTCTTTTCTTCAATCTATAAAGGGTCCATGTTTCACGGGCATCGAGGAACGTTAGGATAGCTTTGTTTTATAAAATTGTATACGAGTTCTTTCCTCGTTTTATTTTTTAAGCACCAATGGATCGTTCCAACAACGATCAATCAATGGCCTTTGAAATTTTCCAACCCACCTTCACAATCAGTGTCACTTTAGTACGAGCTGTCACATTCCAGGTGATTAAAATGACCACTCTGATTAAAAATTTGATTGTCTATAATTATTATTTTTGTTCTAATTGGATTTTTACGTTCAAATGCCATAGCTTATGATTTTGGCGCAGTGATCTGTAGCCCATAATCTCTGAGGTTGTTATTAACTGTGAATATCGCTTTTTACTTCCATGTTCCGTAAGGAAATAGAAGTATGGTGATCGTGAAAAAAATCGTGTTCGAGATAAGGGATGATTCTGGTTGTACTACCCTCAAGACATGAAGAAAAGTCATTTCCGAAAACTGACTCTGTTGTCTTTATGTGACTCCGCAAATCCAAACAGAATCAAATAATTTTTTGCATATGTGCCCGAGTTGTAGAGGACTCAAGACCTATTGATTTTGGTGAAGATCGGTTAAGGGGAAGGGGTATTTTACCTGGAACGTTTTACGCTTTAACAAAAGTAAAGTACTTAATTTTGATAAATAAAGTTCCTGAAAAGAAGGTCATACAAATCCACTGTAGAAAGGTAGATGAAATATCTATAACTGAAAAGGGTAGTTGAAGAGGGAGGGGGTAATTTTCTGTAAATGAAAATGATAGTTGGAAATGATAGTATTGATGTTATAAATTTATTCGACCAAAAACTTAAAAATTTCAATAAAATATTAACAATTGATATCGTTAACAAAATAATTTTTCGTTTTCAGAAATTCACAGATAACAAACGTTGGGCGGTGTTCGCTTTCTTTCGCGTTGTTTAAATAAAAGATAATTTAATCAAATTAATTATTTATTATTAAAATATTAACAACTAGGCACAATTCGTATTTTGATTATCTTTCTCAGCTTTTTTACCGAAACCATGCTGATATATTTGGTTTCGTTCTGAGTGTAGTCCTACATATAAAAATAATTTTATAATTAATTAGAACATGGAAGTCTTGTATGATTCTCCATACCGATTTTTGTAACTGGTCTTACGTTTTCTGCAATATTACACTATTGTCTGCGTAGAGCAAATAATTCACATAGATGTTTCTTTGAAGTGATATTCCCGGATCATCTTTTGCATTCCATAATCGAAATTGGGCATCTAAGTATATTTGTTAAAATGGGTTGGTAAAATATGTTACACAATATTGAATGTCAGTAAGTATGGTTGAATAATCGTCCTTCTGCATATTTTGTAGAAAATGAGCAAAACAGCGTAAAATTGGTGTTATTTTCCATAAAGGAAAATAACAATCTATTGAGAGCTATCTTTATTTAATATCATTTTATCGCTTTTCTAGTTTATCAGCTTATCGCTGGGTTTTTAATCATGACTTACTTACTGCTTTACAGTTGATAAGATTTCTTCCATACAAGAATTTTTAATTTCATAAACAAAGGAACGTCAAATTATTCAAAGAAAACACAACAAAACGTTTTCCTTACAAAAATTGATAACATTCTTGATGTACGTTAGTTAGCAAAGTATATGAATTTCATAGTTTATTAATATAGATTTTATCTTGAATATCACTTAAACTGATAATGAATAAAATACATGTCTCTCTAAAAAAGGACAAAGTATTAAATACGTACAGCCACTCTTCTGGGTGAATCTTGTTCACTTCCTGAACTAAGTAACTATCAAGGTCTTAATCCTTGGTGATAATGTAGTATTATCAAGTACTTCATCTTCTGCAAGTTTGCCACACTCTGGATTCCTGACATTTCTTGGCTTCCAGTCTAACAACCTTTTCTGACCCAATATTTCTCTTAAACAACTTTCAAAATGTTTTAGCCTAGATCATCATCATCATCTGCAAGGATTAAACCAAGTATGGTTTGTTCCGGTCTCAAGCAGGCAAAGTCTAGGGCTCCAGCGCTTCCTCGGACGTCCCACACCTCGTCCCTTCGGCTTATAGTTCCATATTTGTTTGGGGATGCGGCAGTCATCCATTCGGCAAAGATGTTCCCACCAATTCAGCCGATAGTGGGCAATCCTGTCGAGTATACTCATAATATTCAGCTCCTGTACTTATAATATATGTGTTTCTTCTATGATCATGGAGAGTATAGCCTGCCACGTGCCTGAGAAATCTCATTTCAGCCGTTTGGATACGACTGGCCTGGCCTTTCGTTAAAGTCCAATTCTGAGGCCCATAAAGAAGAGTGGGAAGGGCCGTCCCCTTGTAGAATTTTAGGCAGTTTCTTCTGCGTGTTTCTTTACTTGCTGATTTAAGAGTTCGCTTGATGGCCCCACACATAACGTTGAACTTATGCAACTTATTCACATTGTCGTTGCTTGTCTTATAAGACCCTCTGTAGTCCAGGTATTCAAAATTGCTGACTTGTCCTAGGGTAGTATTTCTGAAACAATATTTGCCCGTCCCGGCCAGGATCAGTTCCACGAAAAGCCATCACTTTGGTCTTAAGTGTGGATATTTATAATCCAGAGTCTTTGCAGATTCGGTTTAACAACTCTATACCAATCTGCAACCTCTTTTCCGAGTACGATAGAATAGCCTGATCATCAAACCATATTGAAAGAATGCATAACAATAGAATACCTAAACAAATCTGGTTTATAATCTGATAGGACGGCGAAATATTGGAAGACCAAAGAAGAGATGATCGGACCAAGAAGGGCGCAACGGATCGTAAGGTCCACAGCCAGAAGAAGAAGAAGAAGAAGAAGAAGAAGAAGAAGAAGAAGAAGAGGAAGAAGAAGAAGAAGAAGAAGAAGAAGAAGAAGAAGAAGAAGAAGAAGAAGAAGAAGAAGAAGAAGAAGAAGAAGAAGAAGAAGAAGAAGAAGAAGAAGTTCTTGCACTGTTGGCCATAATGTGCCACTACGTATTCCATCCGTATTACGACTCTACTTTCCTGCCTAATCTGTTCGCCGGGTTTTTTTTAGGGTACTTCACTCCTTCACAAACGGTAGTTATACGAGGCAGCAACCACCAACATTTGAACACTGCGTAAATATCCCTCAGTTTTCATATACAAGCAGAGGAACGACTGGAGCATTTCAAAAGGAAAGGAATAATCTATGGTCGAAGTAAGATTTCGAAAAGATTGAATCATCAATGGGATAAGAAAATTCAGTAAATAGCGGAAGTTTAATGACTACAGAAAGGGGTATAATATTAAAGGAATATTAATGGAATGCAATTTTTTGAGGCATAGTTAACGGATTAAATGGATTGCGTATGTTTACAGAATTGGAAAGAATGGAAAAAATAATCATAGATTCTGTGGAAATGGAAGGTGTGCGAAGAAGGAATTAAAACAATCTACCAAACAATAGTATGACAATAGGAATAGAGGGATGGACAACCAAACCCGGAGAAATGGAAAGAAATACACATATAACACAAAAACTATTCTACAGAGCGCGAACCAGAATGGAAGAAAGAGGGCTTATCCCTTGGAAGTAAACAGGACCTGAAGATTTTTCCTAGGAGCGACTAAAATCCTTTCACAATATGTGAAGACTAAAATAATTTAAAAAAATCAGTTTATTAAAAAGCATCATCATCGTCTCCACTTCACGGATTAGGCTACCACTGCCTGTTCCGGAAACCATCTCGTCGTCGGACGCCCCACACTACGATACCCTGTGGGTTTATAATTCAAGGCAAATTTGGGAAGGGGATCTTGCTGCATACTTCCTAAATGCTTAAACATGTTGAAATATTCCTAAATTCTGTCCTTAAAAAAACATCGCCATCATTATCATCTTAACGGTTTAGGCTTTAGCGGCCTGTTCCTATTCCACAGTCCACCTTTTCTTAGGTCTACCAACTTTTCTTCTGCCTTTAGGGTTGTAATCTTTCCCCATCTTCGGTGTTCTACTTTCTTACATTCTATTGATGTGTTAAATCAATTTTCTTCTGTACTCTTTAATCCTTTAATTAAGTGGAAAAATATCTAAATCACTTCTTATCTCTTCATTTCTTATATGATCACTTCTATTACACCTTTTAACTGATCTCAGAAATTTCATTTCTACTGTTTGTAACTTCTGTTCATCTTTTTTCTTTGTGACCCAAATTTCAAAAACATACAATAATGTAGGTATTACCATTGTTTTATACAATTTTATTTGGGTTTCTTTTCTCCATTAAAAAAACTTAAAAACGAAAGTTAAACCACAATACTTATTTCTTTAAGAAATTTTTAATCGTAACACTGAAAAGTGTCACAGATAAATAATATAACTTCTGTGACCTAACTGAATAATTTGTTTGAAAAAGTGAATCTGTACGTACTTTGCTTGCTGTAAAATGCCAAGAATGTACGATTTTTTCAAAAAAGCTCCGGTGCAAAGAAACGAAGTTATTGTCAGTGGTGAGTGCAAGGCAAGATAACTCGTGTGTGCTATGATAACTGTGCACTGTACTGAACACGTTTCAGTGAGGAAAATAACGACGCCGGGAACGAGTTTTTTCATTTATTATCACGAGTTTATTACGAGGAAGAGTTCTGTTTGTAATCGTAACCTATATTCCGTCGTCGCCACGTGCACTAGATTAGATTTCTTGTATTTACCTCTGCAACCCAAGAAAAATGATTTTATTGTAAGAACAAACAACATAGCTGCCCTCCTTAAGCAGTATTTAATGTCAAACGTTTAACGGGAGACTCGTTTATTAAAAAGGGAAAAAAAGATTTTGGAGTATGTTACTGAGCAACGTTTTCAGACTTTATATCTTATTCTTCTAAATTTCATTTTCATTGCTACAACTAGGAGGTAACAAGCGAGGCATGAGGTGGCCAGACTTACAACCTAAATAAACTAACTAGGCGTTTATAACTTCTACATTTCTGGAAGGCTTCTTATTGTACGTTGAGTTAGATATATGAGCAATATAATATTAAACTATCTGCTAAAAAAGACAAAAGTGATGGTATTCAAAGGTGCCGAAAACGTAAGATCTAAGATTATTGCATATAACAAGACAATAGAACAAGTTATTAGCTTTAATTATTTAGGTAATCAAATAAGTTATCAACATAATCAAGATATAGACAACAGACTCAACAAACTTCAATACATCTGCGACACTATAAACAGAACTCTACGTAACAAAGTTAGAAATGGAATCAAAATTAAACATTCTACAAAGCAATGTCAAATCCGATTCTACTATATGGGGCTGAAATCTGGGTTCTTACAAATGAACGTAGAAATGGAATCAAGGTATTAGAAACAAAATTTCTTAGAGCAGTGAAAAGTATGAAGGTATCTAACGTGGAAGATCTTAACAGCAGAATAAGTGATTGTAGAACTAAATAGAGAAAGCGTGTAGATAGAATGCTTGAATAAAGAATGTCGCATTAAATAAAGAAAGAAAAACCAAATGGTAAGAGATGTTTAGGAAACCTAAGGAAGAGATGGATAGATCAATAATGCCCAAATTCTTTGAAGATGGAACAGGCAGTTCTGCCTAAGCCTTGGAAGTGAAGATAATTTCATTGAGTAAAACTTCCTGAAACCCTTCTTAACTATTCAATTTAAGGAGGGTGCCTAAATATATGTTTGTCACGAGAAAGGCAGATTATAGTTGAAATTATAACCTGCAGATACATTGCTATTAGAGTCCTGTCCTTTGCGGTGTTTTAAACTAAGTTGTTGTTTACGTTCATGCAGAACTAGCTGATAGTTGTCGTATTATATTATAGGGAGTGTTACCACATTCGTTCCGTTAATTGTTAATTTCTTAATTGTTAATTAAGCAAACATTTATTTATTATATACAGTGCTTTGATGTTCTATAATATGTCTGTCGTCGATATTTATGGTTGGATAATCGTCCCTTTGCACAGTTCATAAAAGAAACAGAATCTCAGAAAAGAAACGCTTACTGTTGTAGTAAGTGACTATGACTGAATAAGGAAAATAACGTTGCACCGATTACATTCATTTACTATTAGTTTCTCGCCTAGAAAATTTAGGTTTCTTTAATTAATTATAACCCAGATTCCGCTTTCCAGTAGATTAGATTTCCTATATAGAAGTGGGGTAGGGTTCTTTACCACAAAAACAAAATGATGTAATTTTATTCAAAGAAAACAGTACAGCGGACCTCGTTAAGCAGTATTCGTTACGGAAAAAGTAAAATGTCACATTTTCCGATACACCTTGTTTATTTATATCGTTTTGCAGGAAATTAGAAATGCAAACACCACATTAAGATGATTCAGCGTTATACAAAAGCTGTTTTTTTGTCATTAGCAGCTTGTTTTTTACTTCCATGTTCCATAAGGGAATGAAATTATGGTGATGGCGAACAAAGTCGTGTTCGAGATAAGGGCTGATTCTGATCGTACTACTCTCAAAACATGAAGCAAAGTCATTTTCCGAAAGTGTCTGTGTGTCTATCCGTGTGTAGATTTTTTCTATGGCGAACGAAAACTGCCGCAAATTCAAACAGAATAAAATACTTCTTTGCATAGTATATTCCTGAGATGTAGAGAACTCAAGGCCTATTGATTTTGGTAAAGATTGGTTAAGGGGAAGGGGTAGTTTACCTGCAACATTTTATGTTTTAACAAGAGTAAAGTACTTAATTTTGATAAATAAAGTATCCTTAAAAGTAGGTCATAATAATCCACTGTAGAAAGGTAGATGAAATTACTACAAATGAAAAGGATAGTTGAAGGGGGAGGGGTAATTTTATATAAATGAAAATGGTAGTTGTAGGGGGAGGGGATAATTTTTCATATGTGTACTACGTTATCGGCAACAAAAAGTAGTTTGTTGTTAAAAAAACCTTCACGGGCTGTTTGGCTGTGGTCCAATGTTTTCTGCAAAACCAGACGTTTCGGCAGTGCCGTCGACTGCCATTATCAGTGAAAATCGAGTGAGCTAACGGAAGGTGATTTACGTTAGTAATCTCAGTACAGTGGTTAATGGTGAAGAAAGAAGTAGTTTCTATGGAGATATTTCATTCTGAAAATGACTTTAAATATAAATATTAGAACATGGAAGTCATGTATGGTTTTCCATACCGATATTTATAAGGTTTGTTACACCTTCCAAAAGGTTTCTTTATGTTCTTGTATAATAAACTTTTCCTTCAGTCAGAAGCCTCTCTGTCCCTGTCTGTCTGTCTATCTATCTTTGTCTCTGTCTCTGTCTCGGCCTCTGTCTCTGTCTGTCTGTATGTCTGTCTGTCTATCTGTCTGTCTGTCTGTATGTCTGTCTGTCTGTCTGTCTGTCTGTCTCTCTCTCTCTCTCTCTCTCTCTCTCTCTCTCTCTCTCTCTCTCTCTCTCTCTCCTCTCTCTCCCTCTCTGAAAGAAGAAACGCCAAGCGTCGTACAATCATAATTTATTTCTGTAAACTCAACGAAAATGTAACATTCTCAGGGTGCAGATATATTTTGTTAGCAGTTTCGATTGGTTTGAAAGATATTGCTATTACTTATCCAAAATTCGTCAGGCGGAGGACTTTCCTATAGTGGTGAAGAAATTGGAAGACTTAAGACCTTATCCAGCATGAAACAACTAGGAGATGTTGGGCAAGTAACGTGACAGCTAAATTGTCAGTGACAGTGGGCAAGTTTACACTGAAACTACTGGCAAACATTATGCGAGTGCAAAAAATCCTGAACTCTTAATAAATCGATAATTATAAAGAATAACTCTCGTGGAACTGATCCCGTACGGGGAAAAATTGTTATAAATGTTACTGTCCTGGAACAAGTTAGCAATTTTGAGCACACTGTTACCTGGGCTACAGTGTGTCTTATAATGCTAGCAATGACGTTGTGAATAAGTTGCATAAGTTCATCCTTATGTGCGGGACCATTAGGCGAACCCTTAAGTCAGCAAGCAAAGGAACATGCCTAAAATTCTACAAGGTGATGGCTCTTCCCACACTTCTTTATGGGTCTGAGAATTGGACTTTATCGAAAGACCAGGTCAGTCGCATCCAAGCGGCTGAAATGAGATTTCTCAGGAACGTGGCAGGGTAGACTCTCCATGATCATAGAAGAAACACAGATATACAGCAGGAACTGAATATTATGAGTATACTCGACAGGATCGCCCAGTATCGGCTGAATTGGTGTGAACATCTTTGCCGAATGGATGACTGCCGCATTCCCAAACAACTATGGAACTATAAGCCGAGAGGACGGAGAGGTGTGGGACGTCCGAGGAAGCGCTGGAGTGACCAGCTCTAATCTTTGCCTATTTGAGACCGGAAGAAACCATTCTTGGTTTAATCCTTGAAGATGATGATGATAAAAAAGAATAACTCATTTGACATCATACCCGAAACACATTTTTATTTAAAGACCGTTCGAAATGGAATATGGGTTGAAACAGATTCATAATGCTAAGAAAACTTTGCTTGGTAGACCATAATTGTAGTGGTAAACGATTTTGGGTATTCTGTTGTCTCTGTTTACATTTATGTTTACATTTTGGATAGCAGGTGACAAAATGCGCAAGTAAATTTAATTTACATATTTAATATGTACTTATTGTTTGAACCCCGTTCTATTCATTTGAGTTGTAAGAAAAGCGTCTGTCATTTAAGCGACCGCATGCCCCTTTTGTTACCTCCTAGTTGCAGTATTGGTAGGAGGCAAACAAGTAGAAGCAATAAGAGGCAATCAAAATAAAATTTAGAACAATAAAATCTAAAATATAAAAACACTGCTCACTAACGTACTCCAAACTCTTTTTTTCGTTTTAATAAACGCGTCTCATGTTAAACCTTTGGCATTAAACAAATCGATAAAATTGCCGACTTCCTTGGAACATCTAGGGCACCTAACTCAATCCTAAAGGTTGTCAGTGTACGAGTTGGTAATTTCCTGTAAGTTGTTACAACAAAAATATGTTGTTCAAGAGAATGTTAAGTCAGTGATAATTTCAATAATATCGTTAGCTACATTGACGAGAAGTGAGACAGATATCTACATTCCGTCAAGGAATCTACTTCACTTTTCCCTTTTCACTTTCCCCACTACTTCGCTTACTTTTACATTGACTGTAAATTTATTCGATATGGAGGGAAAGTAAATGCAGTACTGTCATTTCGTAACGTATTCGGTGGCCGCAATAGATCTGAAACTGATGGAGCGATTGAAACGTATCTTCTAGTACGGAGTGACTACCAGCGGTTGGACAAGTAACGGTTGAAATCTCTTTCTACTCTTCTTCCCTTTCATGAAATGTAGAGGTTTCCCACGTCTAGCTACACACAGTCTTTCCCTGCTTTACACTGGTAAACCATTGGCAAATTTTTGGTCCAGTGGAAGATGTGGAAAAGATATAATTTAAAGCTCTATAATTTGTATGATGAACCTGATATGGTCACCTTTACAAAAATTGAAAAGATTAGAATGGGCTGGACACATTATACGTGCTTGTGAAAGCAGAGTTATTAAGAAGATATTGAAAGCAAAGCCAGAAGGTAAAACGAAGTTGGCAGACAAAAACTGAGATGAAGGGACGGGGTGAGTCATGACATCGTGACTGCTGGCTGGTGGAAAGTTAAGTGAAAATATAAGACCGCGTACACGTGGTTTTAATGGACAACAAATATATTGTGTATTGTGTATGGAGTGACGGCCATTAACGTACCGTGAACGATGTTAATAGTTGTTAATGTGTACGGCAGCATAGCAAAAAACTGTTACTTCCTTCTAAAGTCAGGGATAATGTGTGTACACGGTAGAATATAGTAAGCCTGCTATACTGGTTCTTGTCACGAAGCACCGATGTTATCCGATATATATGACCTAAATCAAAACGCACGTTTTTTAATGAGCGAAGCGTGTTTTCAGTTTCAAAAACTCGACCATTTGTCTGTCTGTCTATTTCATCTATCTGACTGGAGTATGTCTTATGATAACTTTTGAACGCAACGACCGATTTTCGCAAAACTTGACACGCCTGTCCATACTTTTACTTGCAGTATCCTATTGTTTTTTAGATTCTCCAGCGAAAAATAGGCGGGCGCGAGGCTGAAATGTAAGGGTGTCAAAATTATAAAAAAGCCCAAATGGGGTATAAAATTAAAGATAATTTTAACCACTATCTGAATATAGTGTTCATTTTTGAAATATCATAATTATTGGACGTCAGGGCTTAAAAAAGTTTGATACGATGAAAAGTTAGATAAGTCGCAAAAATTCATGTGGGGTATCAAATTAAAGTGAATTTCAACTACACCTGAATGAAGTGCCTTTTTTTTATAAGTTTAAAATTTTTTTTAACACAAGGGCCCAAAAAAGAGATCAAAATTTTGAAAAAAGTTATGAAAATCTAGCAGGGTGCTAAGCTAAAAGAATTTTAATCCAAATACGAATGATTCAAAAGTTCAGTCTTTATTGTATGATTGTGTGCTCTACAAATGTTATATTAATTATTAATAAAGAGACGGTAGAGGAACTGGGATTTTTGTAATTGAAAAATTGAAAGATAATTGAAAGCTTGAAAGATAATAGAAAAATTATTTGGTAACTGAAAGATATTTCCCATAATTGAAAAATTATCTGATATCGAAATGTATGTACAGTAATAATAAATGTACTTCCAAATAGTGAGCGAGTTTCAGCTCAGGCAGCATACTAGTTATAATCGTTAAGCAATCATATTACATGGCGTGCAAAGAGGCGAATAATATTTTACACTTCTTATAATACAGAAGCCGAGTTTTTGTGTGTTTTCATATAATTAAACTATAATTGCGTTCGTTCAATTAACTACTTTAATATTACTTTACTTCCTTTACTTTTTGTAATCATACGTAGGTTTTCAGGAGGTCAGTTAAGCCGTATAGCGTCGAGTAACGCTACCACGGTTCTTAACACTACATCCAGATTTTAGCTTAAAATTGCCTTTGATTTTATTTCCTAAATAATTTTTGCGATTTTATCAAAATTTGCACCCACTTTTTGGGTCCTAACGTCCACAGATTTTGAAATTTTAAAACATGAACACTCTATTTAGAAAGTGGGTAAAATTCCCTATATTTGGATATCACACACTGGCTTTTGCGATTTTTTCACAATTTTGACCCCTCACATAATTGCCTCCCGCCCCCTAGTTTTGCGTAATAATAGAGTACACAAAAACAATTGGGTTCTGCAGGGTAAAAGTGTGGACCCGCATGGCAAGTTTTACCGGTTGATGTGTCCAGACGTTATCGTGAGACATATGCCAAATAAACATATGGTCAACAGCTAAAACGGTCCAGTTAAAACTGAGAACTTGTTCGCTCGTACAAATAATCTACTCCGGATCAAAGAAACTTCGGTGCTTCCAGGCACTGGTTAAAGAAAATCACCTCAAAATGATGACAAAGTTAACTGTATTACGAACAGAAACAAGCGATTAAGTTAGAAAACTCTCCTGCTAGTGGTCCTCGGAAATATAAAGCTTACCTATAACTACGCTTGCTATAATTACATAGTCCTCTATAAAAATACATATAGGCCTATATATTATAAAGGAACTTTATAGATACAGATATAGTACTGATAAGTAGATTTGTAATAGATGTGTATTATTATTATAGATTCGTAGATAGTACGATAATATTTTATAACTCTTCTTAGTGGATCTTCACTCACTTCTGCCCCGCGATGGAGCGCCAACTTGTAAAGGAACTTTTATAGGTACAAGTGTAGATTTATATTTATAGTGGTGTAGTAGTGTGAGTGCAGATACACACCGGTATCTACGATAATGTTGTTTTTTATAAAATGTTCTAATTATAACTATTATGGTTATTAGTGTGATTGTATTGTTTAATGGGTGCGTATTAATAGTCCACTTCTTCGATTTAAAATGTTTCGCGCACTCTGTTATATACCTCCCTCACTTACCACACGTGGATATTTTAGTCCTGTTCAGTGACGGTTCCGCTGAAATACATACACTTTACATACAAATAAATATTCAGGTTGAATATTCAATATGGTTATCACACACAATATAAATGATATAATATCTAACTAATATTCTGAATTATTATATCTATTTAAACTCTTCCGCCACCTTTGGTAGAACTGATTAAGATTAAATGAGCTAATTTAAAATTGAAATGATACTCTTTTTCACTGGTAATAAAAAGTGGAGGTTTATTAACAATTCAAGGTATTATAAAATTTTTGAACAATTAACAATCAATGGCTAACAACCTTTCAGATAATAATTACAATTGATAAAATTCAAAATAAGACTCTGCTCAGCCTCAAGGCTGGTAAACCTGTTAGTTGTACAATAGTTTAATTTCAAGAGGTTATGTTCTCTTGTATCAGTGAATTACCATGTTCGTAAGGTTCTTTTAGGTAGCATGATACCAGGTACAAGATGTAATATTAATAATGATATAAAATGAACAATAATTAATAATAAACAAACAAATATAAAAATCGAAAATTAGTACCATATATCTGATAGTTATGGTATTATCGTACGCGGAATGCGCACGCAACCTATAGTACTCGTTTGACAATTACCAAGCTCGTTGGCTTGTACAGTTAAAATGTATTACTTTAGTTTAATAATTCGCTTTGAGAATTATTTACTTGCAAGAGAAAAATTTATTAAAAAACTCTTGTTATTATTTCCATCTGGTTTGGATTTTACTTGAGAACAGACTTGTAACAGTGAAATTGGCAAGTTACCGTTACGACTCTAAGGTTATGTTATAACGGGTATTGTTATAATGGTTAATTATTTTTTAATATTTATTATTTCTTAATCTAAGTACAAACACATTATTCGTAATAGTTTGATATGTCATTATCAGTATTACATTTATTCTTTCGCATGAAAGTTAAAAACGTTTACTTTAAAACATCGAAAAAATCAAGAAAACAATTTTAGTCAATTGAGTGACTATTGGTATTACTCGTATTTAGTAATAAATGCTTCAAACATAATTCTTTAAATTATGATAAATAATTAAAATATTTATTCAATATTTTAATAATTGTGAATTAATATTTCTTTTAATTCTGATAATTCAATCATAGTTTTTGATACTTCGCTTGTTACTGACTTGCGTAGAATCAACATTGTTTATTTACGAAAATATTATTTTTGTTTCAATGTTATTTAAATAAAATATTGTACTCCCTGTTTTTTATCTTTCACAACACTCGTAAGTACGATTGATATTATACACTAATCGTACTTATACAAATAAGCACTCCGCACATTTCACTCGTTTATGTTGGTGTAGTATAAAGGTTATGTGTATGTTGATTTACTTATGTCTCTGCCGCGCACAATTTGAAAATTAAAACTTCTTCATGTCGGCGAGTGACGTGACCTCTCCGTCGAAAGACTGATGGTGAACTGTGATGCTTCTTCGAAGCGTCTGTGGCTCGTCTGCCTATATCCATTCATTCGATTGGTTGAAAAAACTATACTCTCCGACCCAAAGCCCTTTGTTTTCTTAAAATATTTAATTTTTTACCAAATTTGGCTTTGCGTTTGAGGCCTTGTGACGTCAGGACTGGTACAAAATTTAATTGAAAAGTTCAAAATCACAATAACTTTCTTAATCTATGTCCTATCGTTAAATGGTTGATGTCAGTGAATTGCGGACATCCTGCGCTTTAATTTAAGTCTAAACATGATTATTTTCCGTCCATCACTTCTATCACTATAACGATTTTATTAATTATTTATGGTGTATCTTATATTTATAAGTCTATTACACCAAATTTAATTATTTATATTAAAACACTTTTTAAATAAACGCTCTGAGTCCATATCTCAACTGGTTTGATTCAAAACTTGGGAATAATTGTTCCCTAAACAATATCTCATTATGGCGTCTTTAGGCGTCCATATTTGATTTTTCATAAATGTATTTAAAACTAATTTTCCTTATTTAATACTAGTAATATTGCAATCTAATAATATTAGAAACGTCTATTTACATAATTTTACACTAGAATATTTGTACATGACTGTATTTAATCTACTATTTGCATTGTTTTAGTCCCCTCCTACCTCTCTTATACAATTGTTACCTTATTTCTGTTTTTTTCTATATAAATTATATCATGTACTAACTGTAATTAGTGTACACTCATTGTACCCAATTCACTCCATATAATGGTTAGCTTTTAGTTAGCTCAGAACCCTTCAATTTTTCAGTAATGGGTCTGTTTACATTGTGTCATATCATGGTAGTCATTTATTTTTATTAAAACAATAATTAAATTGTTATTGTTACATTTGGTTTGGGTTTCCAAGGTAGTATTAGACATTATTCTGACTCTTGATAATGTTTTCATTCACTTTTAAACAAGTTTATATGTTACATTTTTCATAAGTAACTTGCTCCTCATGGTTTGTTTACATCTGGGTTCCTTCATCATAGTCATTTGGTTTTTAATTATTTGTATATAAAATGACTGTTTTCATGGTCATAGTCTGTTCTCAAAGTAGCATTGGGTTTCCCTCTTACTACTGGTAACACTCTTAACAATCTGTGTTCAATCTTTAATACAGTATTTTTCTTAACTAGTTGGTTATACAATGGTTCAGCTTAGTTCTGGTTATATGTACATAGTTAGTTAGTTTACAATATTTTGGTTACAATACTGTTATTATTATGTTCATAATCTGTTCTCAAAGTAGTACCAGATGTTTATCTAACTACTGGTAATACTTTTATTAATATTGGTATTTGTTTTGATATTGTATTTTGTCTAACTAAATTGGCATACTTGTTCCATTTCTTCTATCTCTGTGTGTCATCATACTTGATCTGTTTTATTTACATTGTGTTGCAATATAATACACTGTTTATTAGGATTTATTATTATTTATAACAAATTCTTGATTGATAACATAGTTGATGGTCATTTATTTACATTAACATGTATGATTTTCTGTTTCATAGGTGTCTTCCCTATGGGGTTATGTAACAATGTACAACATGTTTTAATGCAGTATTTTGCTCCTACTAACATGACTTCAGTATGGTATCTTACTATAATATTTTAATTGTTTTGTTACACATCTTTACACAACTCCTTCTTAAACAATAACACAAATCTTTTTGTATTAATTACAATATCTCTCTGGTCATTGGTTGAATTTAATTCCTGTCACTTTGTTTAATACATAACAAAGGTTTTTTTATTTATTGTCAGTTCTGTATGAACAATAATATAATTGTTTGATTTTATTCTATTCTGGTGGTCTTTTGATTATCTATATTGATCACAGTCTTTATTAAATTAGTCACACTAATTGTCTGTGTTTATTTGACTATTTTAATTCTTGCTGTTTCATTATGAAGTTAACATATTTTCTTACACTATAAACTTTATCACTGGGATTGTTTGTGTGGTTTATTCAGTTGAAATTAGTTAACTATTCACAGGTTTCACATCTATATTAAGTACTCACTGTAATTGTTTGTGGTTCCTTAAATGTTAAACACTGGTTTTCTTTTCATATTTGATAATCACCATTCCTTTGGTCACTTATATAGTCTCTAGTACACTTGGTTTATGTTGAGTCCTTGCATGATCTATCCATTTTCTTCTCTCTTCATGGTACGCTTCCTTGTCCTTCTTCCTTCTTCTTCTTCTTCAATATTTTCATTGTAGTCACTATCTTCATTTGTTTCCCTCGCTGTTGGAGTTTATTGGTCCTTATTTTGTTGGTTCCCCTCACTGTTGGATCCTATTGGGTCTGGTTACTGATATTTTGTTTTGGCTCATGGTCATTTTCTTTCTTCATTTCGTATTTGATGTTGCTATGTTATTATTATCTTCCTCATCGTTGGATTTTTATATTAATATATTTGTAGATACCCACCTTTATACACTTAGGTTTATTTATCTAGACATACTTCCATGCTTTTCTCTTACTTGACGTTATATTAGCTTATTTTATGTAACTACCATATTTGGTAACGTTACAATATACAGATATATAGATATATCGTATACATGATGATAGTTGGATTACTATCGAAACATATGTAATTTACAAAATAAAATATATTTTTGTAAAAAGGTTTTATTATTAATAATAATATAAAACATACATATGTATTTGTGGGCTGTTTCCTACACATTACGTCCATATTATTAGATTTATATGGTTCACTTACTGGCCCGGTGCACAAGAGCGGACACATTAGTACGATTGCGTGGTTTGCGGTCGTCAGAAGAGACATGAAGCGTACACATGTACTGTACATACATACATACTGGATGCGCAGCGCGTCCAACGGAATGATGCGACGGGTATGTTACCAACCACATTCATGTATATTGGGTTTTGCCGCCGACATATACATGTGAGGAGTGATTTCCCCTCTCGGTTCAATTTCCAAATGTGCCGAAACCAAACTATACGTACTGATAGAACATCGTAGACAATGATGACAAAGAAATTTGGAAACGTCCTCATTTATAAATAATAAATCGGGAAATATGCTTACACACCTGTTAAAAAATTATTAGACAAAACTAAAAATCAACACACCTGATATGAATAATATTGCCTTTCCTTTTCTTGGCGTTACAACCCAGCGTGGGTTTAGCCTGCTCAATGAAATTCTTCCATTCAGCCCTCTCATTACTTACTTCAGCCATAGTGTGCTTCTAATTCTTCTTTCTACCGGTATCCAATCTGAAGTTCTCTTAGACATTCGTCTGTCATCCATTCGCCTTACGTCGCCCAGCCAGTCAAGCTTCCTACTCTTAATAAACCGGACTATGTCGGCACCCTCAATCAGTTGGTCCAGATCATGGTTAATTCGAATCCTCCAATAGCCGTCTTCAGTTTGTAGAGGTCCAAAGATTTTTCACAAGACTTTTCGTTAAAATATTCTTAGACGTTGCACGTCTGTGCTGGTTAATGTCCAGGCTTCGCATCCATATGTTATTACCGGTCGTATAAGACTTTTGTATATAGTCAGCTTAAGTTATTTGCTTAACATCCTGGATGAATAATAATAGGACATTTAATTGAACGGTGAGTCTGATGCATTCTACAAATGTGGACGTGCCATAAAGTAAATGTATGTTTTTTTGCCCCCGGAAACGAGTATCTAAGATAACAATGAAGGCCTAAAATAACAGTACGTTAGCTGTTTCTTCATTAATGAGGGCCAATGCTTTCTGTTGTTTCAGGACTAGGAATTAAGCCATGACTTACTGTGTTGAAAGTCATTGAAAGTACGCTAAAAAACTAAGACTATGGTTGTCGCCAGTGGTGTCAAGAAGGAAGAGACACGTACAAACGCCAGCAGCATTTACGTGCTTTGTGATTTCTGTTTTGAAGCAATCTCTGGTTTCCAGTATCTTGGTTCTACTGTCAGCGAAGACCTTGATGAAAAGGAGGAAATAAGAAGAAGAATTGCAGGCGAGAACAAAGCATACTTTGCCTTGAATAAAATCTTGAACAGTAGGTTAGTACGCCAATCAACGAAGTTGTAAGTTATAAGACCTTAATTAGACCAGTTGTGGCTTGGATAACGGTGAAATCTGGACTTACTAGGTCGGGAATGGAGGAGCTGGACACAAGAAAATTGCTTAGAACGATTACAGACCTAATATATATAAAAAATGGTATATGATGGCGGAGAAAACTAGACAATTGTATTCAGTATATGATGATCAAAGCATTACCTACTTCGTTAAGATACGTTTGGAGTGAAGCAGTACAGTCAACAAGCTTCTCCTGATGGACACGCCTAGGAGTCGGTGGACAGACAATATGCTGAGTGATCTCAAACGGCTGAGGACAACATCTCTCTCTCTCTTGATCAGGACCGACATGGATAGACGACAGTGGCTGAGCAGGCTAATCGCAGCTACATACTTCTGTTACGCCAATGACGTAGACGGATGTCGCCAGTGAACCAGCAGAGTTCTGAAAAATACTCTTCACCTGGAGCATCCTTTTTTGTTATTCGCAGCAACTTGGTATTACTGTCTTCATTCCGTTAATAGATTTCATTAAATAATTCATGTTTATTTGAAAAATTATGCCTTTATTCATCTAAATTAATAAACATGAATATATCATAATTATGCCAACGTTTTCTTCAGGTTTCGAAACATATCTGGAATGCTCTTTTTAGTATAGCTCACTCAGCGAATTTTATGTTATGTCTTCAGGAGTAGGAAACACTGACGTTATATTTGAAATCTGTCGCCTGTGGCAATTCAGAATGAGATAGCAAACTGGTATCGCGTTAGCAAAATCACGCTCCCCCCTCTCACTCACTCACTCACTCTCTCTCTCTCTCTCTCTCTCTCTCTCTCTCTCTCTCTAGCCAAACTGTAGGACACTGATTAACTCGGTGTAATTCTTTCGTTACCTCTACACGTCTCAGCGTTCAGAGACAGACGACCGTCAGGTTTATATCACAATTAAAACTTAGTGTTACGACGTACGGTCTTACGGATCGCATTGTAGTACAGTGGAAACAAAGTACAGATACCAATGAAGTCACTAATTACTCGTTTTAATTAGTCACAAATAACAGTTTCAAATCAACAAGGTACTCTGATACAACAATACAAGTTAAATTTGCCCACACGGAATAATAATTGTCAACTACCAGAGTCTGCACTAATCTCTTTCCACACAACACAATAATCCGTAACAATCACCTGATCCGCATTCTATAATAACGCCAGATGTGACTAACATCTAAACCGGCCCTCGACTCTTATATAGATCGCTCAGATGTTCCAGAATAATTCTCCATACTCCAGGCCGCGTGCCAAAATAATTTGTGTAGTAACAAGTGCGCGAACAGTCTAGAGAGTACTTGACTGCAAGGTCTTGCCAGAGGTACTGCACCTGCTCGGTTAGCCGAGATACGTGTAGAACGACGCTCTCGTATTTTTGAGAGTGCTACGTAATTGTCGTAGTAATATGATAGCGGTACGGGAAACAGGTTTGTTTTTTTTGCTTGGTAGTGAATCTGTTTTCTGACAAACAAGGTGATCAATACTGCTAGTCACAAAATGTGTTTAAACCCGGTAAGTATCTCTCGTATTTAAAACTATGTATCCTCCAGAAGCTGATTCACACGGTTAATCCGATCCCGCCCTGTGGTGCCAGATTAATATAATTAATCGCTTGTAATTACCAGCCCAGCTTACGTACGGTTTTAATAATGTAAGGGGCTTGCCTTCGGGATGGGGGGGAGGATTGCTTTTCCGTTGCGCAACAAATTAACACACGCCTTTCATCATCAAATAATCCTATCAGTAAAGTAAACTCGATTTGACGGACCGTGTTTCGTTAACACCTAACTACACACAACTAACGCTCTGTGCTTTTGTTTATTCCCGTGTCAAAATTGAAGTTAGATAAGCTTATTGAACAATGCTGCCCTGCAGCAATTACAACATATCAACGCAACACTACCGCGTGTCGGAATGTAAAACCATATGATGTACATAATGTAAACTGGAAACAATATATGTTTTGTTTCGATTTAATTTCGACCGTTACAGCAGCTGATTGTTACGTCAGATCTAACAACTTCCTCTTCCTCTGCGCACTAAATATTACCGAAAAGCGGATTTTTAGACCTTTCACATACATGTCTTATTGGTAGAGTAGCGAACCACCCAACCGTATCCTGTGGGTAAGCCCCCATTCCAGATGCCCGTTTTACCCACTAACCACGGAAAACAGCCGGGGAAGAGAACGGGAAAAATCCCCGCTCTCCGTCCTCCGGATACGTCCGCGAGCGGGTCTGGAGCCCTCTCCTGTATGCGAGGAGACTACCGGACTTATGTCCCCTAACGCTGAACATAAACTTTGACCCGATTATCAGTCCTGATACCACCGCGCGTCGCAAGGTAGCGTATGCCAGGGTGGAGTTCTCGGAAGGGAAAAGACCACCGGGTAATCAGAGATGTAGCCTATCCAACGAGCATCCCGGGGCCGAAGTCCAGGACCCACCTGCCGGGCGCTTCTCATTGCAAAAAGACTTGAAATGAAGTAGTTCATTTCCCAGGTTGTTGTCCAAATCGTTGCCATATGCTTCTACTAGTGCAGGGGCGTCCCACGCGTTGACCTAATGCTACTAGGCTTCACCGCACATGATCTTAGCTAGGACCACTGGAACAGGGGTGGTTTCCCAGTGCAGCTACTTGCCAGGGACGGACAGCACTGGTTACCGTTCGCCTGACACCCACCTTAACCCGGCGTCAATCGGACCCAATTCCAGGCGAAATGCCGGTTCACCCCCGGGCCAACAGAATTCAGAGCCACAGGAAATGGAGGTATACGCTCGTCCTGCATGCCCCCGCGGGTTGAAACCCCCACGTCCCCACCCACGGGTGACCTTTTACTTACAGTTGACTAAACACACACGTGACGGGTCACGGGACGGGGGAGTTGACGGGTTTTGTTACAGTTGAATAAATGTATCCAGACTTCAAAAATAAGTAACAGACGTTTACATTTATTTACAACTGGGCAAAGCTAATGCAATGAACAGCCAGAAACAATAAAACGAATACTGTTACGACCCCAACGTCTGGGAAAGAAATAGATGAAACGAGACAGAAAGAAAAGAAGTTTCTGAAATCATCGAGTTCACCTTTTGACATCAATTTACAATAATTTAAATTGTTAGGAAGATAAGCTTCGTATTTTATATTACATCTAGGAATGTAAAACAGAAGGCTGAGATATTTATAGACGGTAGGTAGTTAGTGCAAGTTGTTACCTTTAAATATTCAACTGAGAGTGCTACATTATTCGTACGGGAGATACACACCAGCAATGTAGGCAGTAGAACTGCACTACTACTGGTCGCGTTAGTAGTGAGAGAGTATGGACACCAAAAACAGTTTTACTCCTAAATTAAGGAATTGTGTAAATTACCTTCTGTAACATTCCCTCCATATAAATTGCATGTCTCTTGTATAATTAACAGTCATAAAGGAATCATTGTTCTTCGATATTTTGGTGTGTGTGTGTATGTGTGTGTGTTTTTTTACGAAAATAAGATGTAATAGTTTCTCGTACAAAAATAGTTGTTGGATAAAATTACAGGTTTTAAAGAATTCACGCATTTGCTTCAGTAGATGTGATGTGTCGATTTAAGCTTGGGCGTCGTACGACAACCACTCGTATGGAGCTACTTGGCCAAGACCCATAAGCGAAAGCTTCAGTTTCTCCTGGCCCGAGGATTGCGCTGAACCTGACATCGAATAAAATTATCCGAGAACGCTTGCGTGTCCGTTCCTGGACACTTTGCCGAAAGTTCTAACCGCCGCTCTGCCCGCTTCGATGGCAATCCTGCCTCATTAGCGCCCTCGGTCGCAACCCATCTGTGCCAGGCGAATCTTCGATCCGGCTTCGGCGTACACTCGCCCTGAATTAGGTAACTAATTGACCCCCACCCGGCCGGTATCAGGCCACACCCTTTCAAATCCAGAACAACTGTGGCGCCAGCCGCAGCAGCTCTACTCGATGCTCGGGACGCAGCACACGAGCGGGCGACGGGCTTGCCCTTCGTCTCGTCTCGCACAACCCCACTTCAACAACCACTTACACAATTTGCGAAATCCGGTTTCAGAATAGATTGAGGTGGTGACAAGATGACTTCAATATGTAGGCCTATCATTCGCGAAAGTGTGTATGTGAAGGAGCGAAAGGAACAAGCAAAAGTGAGAGAGAGAGAGAGAGAGAGAGAGAGAGAGAGAGAGAGAGAGAGAGAGAGAGAGAGAGAGAGAGAGAGAGAGAGTGAGAGAGAGAGATTGTTGGACCAGTCTGGTCTAGTAGGAGGATACGTAGAGAGACAAACAGACAGACACAAGAACACAACAAAGCATAAAGCCTAATAACCGAACACCAGTGTTCCACTGTATGTTCAAAGTGGGATATTACGTGCGTCATTGTATCCCTCTCAATGACAAAAACAACACGGACAGGAAATTAACTTCACGCACGCACACAGTGGCAACACTACAGAACATTTCGGACAAAATGTATGGCGTACATGTATGTATGCGCCGCTAGCGGGCTATAACAATTGAACGAGATATGTTTCTTCTAAATGGCCGGCACAGGGGGTGCAAATATTTTACCACACTACAGTTTATTTTGCCCCCATAGTCCATAAAACATCAATAGCGGCCTCCCTTTGGCGCATTTTATACGGTTCTGTTGACTTAATAATACGTTCGGAAATACATTTCGACCGCTTTATACATAACACATACACCGCGTTGGAAACTGTGGGAGTGTGTGCTAATGTAGCACAGCCGTACTGTATTCCATCTACGCAAATACACGTAGACAACCCTTCCCACTCAGAAACGTGAATTTCAGGCCACACTGTCGAGAAACCACTGAAGATGCGGAACGGTATGAAGAACAACTATTATTTTGCATTTATCACGTGTTTTTTGTTTATTTTATTTTATTTTTTATATGAGCCACTGTGGACAACGTTTTGTTCAACTGGTTCTTCCCTAATTCTCCTATCTTGATCGATGACTCTCTCCCTCCTTTCGTCAGCTCAGATGGTACTTGTCATCTTCATTTTCCTGAAATCCTTGGGCATTTTTTAATTTTTTTTTTTGAGTGGTAAGCGTTCTTCGTTGTCTTCTTGAGTAGTGTGGAGTCCTTCCATGTCCTTTTATGTTTCTTTCAACCATGTATTGGGCATTTTCAGCTTCCTGAAATAGTTAAAAAGTTTCCCTGTTATTCTGTTATTCTTTCAATATATCCGTAGAAATGAATTCTTCATTTTTCAATTACGACTTTGATTTTCTCAACATTTGTGTACAGCTCATTATTGTGCCGTCTTCTATACTGTTCTCCATCTTTTATTAGTCCCAAGATTTTTCTTAATATTTTCCTTTCCGTGGCTTCCAATTTTGCCATAATTATTTTCTTATTCACAGTCAGACACTTAGATGCATGAAGTGCTTCTGGGCGAATTACTGTTGAATAATGCCCATATTGGCATTAATGGATATTGATTTCTTGTTATATATATCCTTGGTTAAATGGTAAGAAACTTTCATCTTATTAACGCGTGCTATAATAGCTTCTTTCTCTGAGACTTCTTTTTTGTTTAATAATTTCTTCAAGATATATGTATTTGACAGTTCCATAGATTTGGCCATGTCGAGTTTTCATTAGCTTGGATATTGTCTTGATGATTATCATGAACTTGGTTTTTTAAAAAGAAATTTGTAAACCCGCTCTTTCGGCTTGTTCTATCAGCCACCCGTCTGATTCCAGCTGTCTAATGGCTGCCTGTTTTATTTATTTATTTTGACAACAAGAAAACGATTTTCCCGTTCCACGTTGGTGTATCTGTGGAAGAGCGGAGGCTACATTCTTGTGGAAATAGCAGACGCTATGTGAGAGTTATGGAATATATCCTAATGCATACATAGAATTTCATGTAAAGTTTCGTTTACAGTTTAGCTGGAACGTGCTAGATGAAAGGTACATGCAAAGAAGACAAAAAGATTTTAAATTGAACGTTAAATTTCAAAGGTTACGTCTAATACTTTACTAGAATGACTAATAATTTGTGTAGAAGGAAAGCAATTCCAATTATAGGGAAGAGTAAAAATGAGTAACAAAGGTCTATTTATACCTTGCATACGATCTACCAGAAATACAACTTTACGGTCTCAAATACTAAGACAAAAGTGATGGCCTTCCTAGGGAAGAACCCTGTAAGAACAAAAATTGATAATAGCGTTTTGCAGCAGGTATCACATTTTGATTACTTAGGATGAGATATCTCATATATGAAGGACAATGATATCGAAAGAAAGTTAAAAAAATTAATTTATAGCTGTAGAACAGTAAGACGACTATTGAAGAATAAAACAACGCAGAGGGAGACTCAGCTAAAGTCGCATAAGGTCGTGGCTGTGCCGACTTTAATATACGGGCGTGAAACATGGACTCTCCTGCTAAGAGATACTTCAAAAATACAGGCCTCGGAATGAAATTTTCCCAAGAGCAGTTAAGGGATGCAGTTTGAGAGATCGTCTACGAAACGACGACATTAGGAAAGACCCGAAGTTACAGTCGGATCTGCAGAGAATAAAGGAATAGAAGCAGAATTGGAAGTCCCATGTGGAACGCATGGTAGAAACGCGTATACCTAAATAAGCGTTTGAATGTAGGCCAGTGGAAGCTAGAGATCGTGGATGACCATGGGAAAGATAGTAAGAGACTCTGCGGAGTCGGAACGGGCTATAGTTCAAGCCATGTAGAAGAAGAAGAAGAAGAAGAAGAAGAAGAAGAAGAAGAAGAAGAAGAAGAAGAAGAAGAAGAAGAAGAAGAAGAAGAAGAAGAAGAAGAAGAAGAAGAAGAAGAAGAAGGCAATTCCTTAAGTGTCAGTAAATATTTTTCGTGCCCCTGCGTTACCACAGCCAAGGTATCACTGCTACCAATTATTACACAATGTGTATAAACCCGGTAACTATCTCTCGCCCTTAAAACTATAATATCTCCCAGACGTTGAATCACGCGGTAATCCGATCTTGCCCTCTGGTAACAGTTTAATATAACAGTTAATCACTCGGAATTGCCAGCTCAGCTTGCATTAGGCCCGGTTTTAATAACGTAATGCGTTCGCCTTCGGGATTGGGGATTTTGTTGTTGTCCACAGGCCTTTCATCACCAGATAATCCTGCCAGTAAATTAAATGCGATTTGCCGGACCGTGTGTTCGTTAACAGCTACTAACTACAACTATTCCGCTGTGCTTCGTTTATTCTCGCGTCAAAACTGCCATTAGATAACCTTCTGCAGAGCGCTGTCTACACCAATTAAAACATAACGTTACGACGGTCTCACGGATCGTCGTACTGTGCAGTGGAAACAAAATACGTACACCAATGAAGTCGGCAGTTAACAACTTTAATTAGTCAACAAGGTACTCTCATACAATAATTTAAGTTAAATTTGTCCACACGCAATAATAATTTCAACTATTACAGTTCCGCACTAATTATAACACAATAATCACTTTCCACTAATCCGCAACAATCACTTGATCCGCACTCTACAATAACGCCAGGTGTAACTAACTTCTAAGAAGGCCGTAGACGCTTATATAGATCCCACAGATGTTTCAGAATAATTTTCGATACTCCTGTCGCGTGCCGGCATAATTTGCGCAGTTACAAGTGCTCTCGAACAGTCTGGAGTGCGACGTGAGTGGACGGCCTTGGCACAGACACCGCACGCTGGGCTAGTCGAGAAACGTGTAGAAAGACTCGAAAAATCGAGAGCGTTAAGCAATTGTCTTAACAATATCAATACAACGCTGCTGCACGTTTAATGTACGTATAAATAGGAAATGTATGTATATGTAACGTGACAACGATGACGATGACGCTCGACGCTACAGCCCTTGTAGAGCACGGGTCTACAATACAACTTGGCGCTGTCTTACTCCCAGGCGGTACAGGTCTTCTTCCACATCTTTTCCAAGGTCTTCCTTTCCTTCTTCTCCCAACTAGATCTCAATATTGTAACGAGAACCGTATCGAACACCCTACAACGTCCTCCACCCGTCTCTCCTAAATAAAGCAGTGTACCTCAGGCAAGGCTACGCTCAAGTACGTTCTAGAGTACTCTAAAGAACACTTGAAATACCCATTAGCTGGCCTGCAGTAAGGAGTGAAATCTATTCTGGGCCTCTGCGCGACCTACAAAAGCAGAGCGTCTGGTTTAGTGAGTTCAGTTGCGTTTAGCGATTTTACTTAATTCGGATAGAGTGTTGGTTAGAATATTGCATCGAAGTGTTATTGTGTTATAATTAGTGTGTAACTCTATTATTTGACATTATTATTGCGTGTGAGCAAATTTAACTTGGATTATTGTACAAGTTGATTAGAAACTGTTATTTGTGATAAATTAAAGCTGGTGACTATACTCTGGACCACCTTTTGAGCAGACTAAAGCGTAAGTGAGGGAGTAGGCCAGGGTAAGGTGCGGGTGAAAGGGGCAGGGCCTACGGTGTTGTCAGATGGTAGGAGAGGGGCAGGGGGGCTCACGCCTGTCAGCCATAGATGTATATATACTACTGGATTGCGCGCTCTAATGCAGGCAAGGCGCGAAACTCGGTCCGGCTGTGACACGTTCCCCCCACCACTCTGTAGTGTACTTCCAGTGCAGTCTCCTCGTCTACTTACATGCTGTTTGCATTTCTTGTTTTCGTTGACGCGTGATTGTTGGAAGGTTGTGGATGTCAATAAAGTACAACTTATAATTTGAAGTTAACAAGATGCCAGCGTATTGTGTAGCGTACAACTGTAAGAACTATACTGTTAAAAACTGCGGCCTGTCATTTCACACGTAAGTAAAACTTTTATCAACAACATTATGACTTACATAACAAAGATATTTTAATCATTGTACTTTAAATAGTATTGATTTATTTATCGATCTCATACTAGTAGTCTACTCTGATTAAATTAATGTTTTTTCTGAAATCATTAAAATTAAAATAGTAATTGATTTTTGTCCAGTCTACTTTTCACATTAAGGCTCTTTTATTGTGTTGAAAATTAAAAAAAAAATTAGCGTATGCCTAATATTGTAGTGTTATTTTCCAATTTTAATAGCAAGAAAGGATAGTTTTGAAAGTTATGCACTTATGTAAAAAAATTCCACTTTTTAAAATTTAATGCAGGTTTCCAAAAAGTCCAGAACTTCGAAGCAGGTGGATAAATGCAACGAAGAGAAAAGGCTTTACACCGTCGGCGCAGTCCAGACTTTGTAGTGAGCATTTCGAAGACAGTGCGTTTGGAGTCGGAGGTATAATCAGAAAATTAAAAAAGGATGCAGTCCCTACTTTATTTGACTTCCCACTTCATTTGCACACAAAGCAACCATAAAAATAGATGACCATGAGGCACAGCTTTAGTTTTTCAAGTCGTTTCTTTGAAAGGTAATTTTAAGTGTGCAGTGGGATACTTTCTTATTAATTCAATAAGTTCTAATGTACTCTCGTGGCTAATTAAAATGGCGGTTATAAAGTTAAAACAAGTTGGCGTCAGTGTACAAAATGTAACATTTGATGGCACGACCACAAATATTGCAACAATGGAAAAACTTGACTGTAAATTTCCTGAAAAACCTTTTTTTAGTATTAAAGATGTTGGTCATAACGTTTGTGCCATGTTAGACGCTTGCCATATGTTGAAGTTGTGTAGAAACACACTTGCTGATAAAAAGATAATTGAGTCGGGTAATGGGAAAAAATACAGTTTAAATACATAGAAAATCTGTTATCTGTACAAACTAAAGAGGGTTTAAAGTTTGCAAATAAACTTTCACACACACACGTTTTCTACAAAAATAAAATAATGAATGTGAAGATAGCTGCACAAACATTAATTAGTAGTGTTGCTGACGCTTTACAATTTTTACTTGATAGCAAACATCCCTATTTCAAAGGCTGTGAGGAGACAAATTCATTCGAATAATGGATAGACTGTTTGACTATTTTAATACAAGGGATCCCTTTGGTAAACACTTTAAAGAACCTATAAAAAAACTAATGCTGACTACAGAAAAATGGTGCTATCAACCAGCTATGATTATTTAAGTAAATTAAAAATTGAGGATGTAGATATTTTAAAACATGCCAGAAAGACTTTTGTGTTAGGATTTCTTACTAACAATAACTCAATTGGCATTTTGAGTACAAAATTACTAAATGAGCTAGGGTTCAAATACATTTTAGGTTACAAATTTTCTCAAGACCACCTTGAATTGCTTTTCTCGTGCATTCGATCAAGGGGCGGTCATAATAATAACCCTCATGTTAATCAGTTTCGTCATGCTTTAAGGAAATTAATGTTTAGAAATAGTGTTCAGGCTTCAAAAACAAGTACCTAATAGTTTAAGTTAGATATAAATCATCAAAATTGTATTCTTAGTTTTTACGGACCAGGTACCGCGACGGTTGATAATGATGAAAAAGAGGAAGAATTTTTAGATCATATAGAATATGATATTGTAAAACAGAGTGAGGTGTCTCATTACAAAGAAAATATACTTTATTACATAAGTGGTATTATTGTTAAAAAAGTAGATAAGATCATGAAATGTACAGAGTGTAGTGATTTGTTACAAGATGAAATTGAACTTCCCTGTAGTCAATTCAGTTTGTTTTTATCAAAGGGAAAATTGATAAGAGCAACTTATAAAGTATTTAAACTAGTAAAATTTTTGTATAATTTATTTCTAGCATTAAGGGATAAACAAAATTTTAATTCTAATCAGTGCATATCATTAGCTTGTAGATATTTTAAAAGGAGTTTGTTTACGGGGTATATTTCTAATTTTGATTTTACAGATGACAGCCATGAGCTCAAATTAATAAAATTAATAGGTAGTGTGTTTTTTAAAATAGTTTGCAATGCATTTGCAAAAGAAAAAACAGCACTGTTGAATACATCAATGTTAGGGGTACGTCAGAAATTAAACAAAATTATTTTGTTTAATAATATTTAATATACATAAAAATATGCATAAAAAATGTACTCTTATACCTAAAAAATCCAAAATTAATATAAATTATATTATATATAGCGAGCAGTTGCCACAAAATGCAATGGAAGCGTTGTCTGTCTGCGACCGTCAGATCTATCCTAATGTGTTTCGGTTGCTACAACTCTTGGCAACTCTACCAGTAACAACAGCCACGAACGAGCGCAATTTCTCTTAAGAGAATCAAGACATCTACGGAATACAACTAGCGAGGCACGTCTGAATGGGCTCGTCGTGATGACAATTCATCGAGAACAAAGGATTGATGTCCAGACTGTGATAAACGACTTGTCAAAACAAAGAAACCGCCGTCTTCCTTTTGTACTTTAAATTTCTTGTAAATGTTTTAATTTAATCATTGATTTTAAATAAAGTTAATTAATTAATATAGGCCTAGACTATAAAAAATTGGCAATTAGTTTAATAGATTAAGCCCTACAGAAAATTCTCTTAAGAACTGGAGTATATTTTATACAAGAATCATTTAAACGTTGCAACCTTAAAAATTGTTTTCATAATGTAATTAGTATGTTAATATAGGCCTAAACAAATGCAAACCCATGCCATAGGACTTTATTTTAAAATTTAAGGCATTGAAACAATGTTGATCAATTCAGATTCGATATGAGGTATTGCAAAAAAGAAATTTTAGCCCCCCCCCAAAACAAAATTGTAAATACGCCACTGTATAGGCCTATATAATTTAATAATATATAATTATATTACAATTGTAAAGTAAATGATATAAAATAATAGAATATATAATGTTTTAAAACATATCTAAGTTTAAACATTTGTAAAATTGCAATAATAAATTACGTGCAATTTTAAAACAATGTGTAAATTTCTCCTCTGTTTATAGAATACCTACTGTCCTTTGTTTATTAAAAATTACTTCAGTTGTGTCGGTTTTGAAGCGAATAAACGAATAAACTCGATGTTTCGTTATCGAGTTTCAATGCAGCGCAGCTGGTGGAACCACTACAGAGTGGTGGGGAGAGCTGAACAGCCGCAGACCGGCTATTCAGACTTTTTTAATATCTGTCTGAACATAAAAATATTGCGACGAAATTACGTAACGCTCTCGAAAAGTCGGCAGGTGCAGTTACGTGAAAGCTCTACTTTCTCGGCTAGGCCGAGCAGGTGTAGTGTCTGTGTAAAGGCCGTGCAGACAAGTATCCTCTAGACTGTTCGAGAGCAATTGTAACTATGGAAATTATGTTGGCACGCCGCCAAAAGAATGGAATATTATTCTGAAACACCTGCGGGACCTATATAAGCAACAGCGGCCGGTTTATTTAGTTATTTGAACCTAACGAGATTAAAGAGGGCGGATCAAGTGATTTTTGCGGATTATGGAAAGCGATTATTGTGCGGAACTCTAATAGGTGGCATTAATAGCGTTGGCATTTGTGGCGTGTTCACAAATTTAACTTAAAATGTATATGAGAGTACCTTGTTGGCTTCAAATTGTTATTTGCGGCTAATTACAGCTGGTAATTGGTGATTTCACTGGTGTCTGTAATTTGTTTCCACTGTACAATACGACGATCAGTGACGCGGTCGTAACAATATGGTTAATGGTTGGCCTCTTATGTAACGTTATGTACATAAACTAAATAGGAACAACATTTGCTTGTTTTGATATGGTGTCCGTATGGTAACATAAACTGCTGACCGTTACGTTTGATCTAACTTCTTCCTGCTGCTGCTAGAAAGACGTTAATTCTGAAACCAGTGTGCAGCTACATATCATATGCAGTGTCGGCTTTGCGGAGGGAGGGGTGAGGTCGTGCGGGACACGAGGGCGACGAGTGTTTTGGGGCGCTGCGTTACGCCAACAAAGTTTCAACTTCCATTGAATAATTATACATAATTGTTAACATCTCCGCCACAAAACAAACCCACTTCTTGTCTCAATGATACTCGTTAATGTTGAGTAGGAAGACGGTTCTGTGGAAACTAAGTTTGAACGGAAATATGTTTATTGTATTGTATTAATGTGCGTGCACATCACATTGTGAATACTACCTATTACATGTTATACAAAATACATTGTTAATATTTAATATTAATCGAAACTTACTTAAGATCTTCAATACTTCAAGAAAGACTATCTAGTTTGGGAACGCTGTCTATTGAAACTGAAATCGCCGGAAGTTCAGACTTCACCGATCTTCTTATAAAATTTGCTCATAAAAGAGCTCGGAAAGTAGATTTTGGATTTTGAATAAATTATTAAGTATTTCATATTTAATTTACCGTATTTAAATAATAATTTGTTAGTGATAACTTGATGTAATTTTTTTCTTAGCCAAATTCAGGAAATATTTGTATTATATAATTATTACAATAATTCATTACCATTAACATTATCTCGCACGGGCGCAGCGTTATTTTCGCACAAGGACGCATATGTAGCCTACCTAAAGCTGGGTTTAGATCATATGTCTGATGTTGTACCAGAAAAATTAACGTGAAACTCATGTAAATTTAACAGTGGAGTATTGTCAATGCGCCAAGGCATGAGCATTCATCCTCACTGTCTTTCGTGATCTAAAAATCTGCACTCTCTTAGAAGATATCAAGAAGTACAAAATTAAATATAAAGGTAGACTTCTTTAGCATGAGAAACGTCGAAATAATCTATACAGCGAAATATTAATTTTCAAATCTAATCATCAATTTCAAAATCATTATCACTCTCGGATAGGCTGAGTAAACATTATACCAAAGTATACTTTCAGAGTAGATGGCGCACTGTCGTACCTATGCGCCCTTTATTTGCAATTCAGTCAGTTGAATCGAAACCAAATATTTGACTAATCCGATTCGATTACGTTTCCATTTAAACCGCCGCGGGCTCGATTAAAAAATAAACCCGTTTCTGTGTTTACAGAAGCACTCACATTCAGTTTAAAGCATGTCGCTGTCAGAATCAGACTCATGGCATTACTCCAAACTGTGAAAGCCTAATGTCGATTTGAGTAAACACTTCATTTGCAGTGAAGTTCTCTTGTGCAGCATGCGTATTTTGGATAAAGGATTTACCTCAATTACGATACGGATGACGAGAGAAGTGTTTTTTGCCTACGGTATAAAGTTTTAATTTGCATTATTGTTTTCCACGGTCCAGTAAATTTCAGCTTCATTTTATTGGCTACTAAACAAGAGTAACAATTATTTTTGCTATTAATTTTTTGTAGCCTTTAGTCACTTTTCAGTTTTTTCGCTATCACTTTCGAGTAGCAGAAGCAGAAGAAGCAGGAATATGAGAATAATACTAATAATAAGAAGAAAAAATGCAAAAAAATTCGGATAATGAGGTTACAATTGGCAAAAGACAGAGGGAGGGTTAAAATTGGCAAAAGAGGGTTAATGAAGGCTTTATACGAAAAACATATACTTAGTTATACGCCCTTATTCTTAAATAGAAGGTACTGAAATAGGAACACGAAGCTGGAACACGTATGATTGCAGAGAGTTTCTTATGGGGAACAGTTCTATATTTGTTGGGCAGGTTCTGCTGCCTAAAATTCTTAAAACATTCACCAGGCAATTAACTATTCATTTGTGTGGCAATGCAGGTTACGAAGTAGAAGAACTAGCCATGTGGAGCGTTGGCTGCGATTTGGACCGTGATTGTCAAATAACAATGGTATGCGTAATGAGGATAAGTAACACGTTTCCGTACAACATCATAATTACGAAGCGAGGTAATTATGAAGGTGTCGAGATGTTTTTTGTGTAACAATGTTGAAAGAAGAAGTCGTTGAGTTAGTCATTTAGCGAGCTCCAGTAATTTACAGCGATAATTTTCATCATTTTAACTGTATGGATGGCTATGACTGCGTAGCCTGTTTCACAGTTTGTACTATTGACTGTACTTATTCCATCCTTCTCTGTCTTATCCCGTCCTGTGTGGCGCTGCTCCGCGGGAATCCGGGCACACTAGTTTGTGTGTATCCGGATGTTGTCGTGGCAGTGTCATTCTGGGGGCATTGCAAAGTAAGTCCTTTGTTTTGCTGTGCTACCTCCAGGGGTGGAGTTTGCTAATCTCTCTATCGGGCGCTTTACCAGATGGAGTCCGGTACCATCTTCTAGTGTACGGGAAAACAAAATAGCAGGGACGAACCAAAATTAGCCTGGGTAGCCCGTGCTCACCTGAATACACCCAGTTATGATCCCTACCTAGGATTATTAGATAAATGTAGGTCAACGGTCTTGATGGCGAAAGTATAATTAATTCCCAGCAGTGGAAGAACGGAAGAGCATAGGAGAGGAAAAGCGAATGAATATCATTTAAACTTGGATGCAGTAGAGTGGTAGAGCGGTCCCAACAGTAACCTTAGGTCAGAACTTCATTCTATGGATTTTGTTTATTACTTTGAAAGCCATTGAAGTGGCTATTATTTTGTCTTCCATACCGAATGCAAAGTATTATTAAGCGAATTTGTTTTTATTAACCACGAAATGATTAAGAATTGCAAAAGTCACTGTGAGTAGTAAATAATGGATTGTTGTGAATTTCGATAAAAGTATTCAAATAAATTTGTGCGTGGGCCTCTGGTGTCAGACAAATTTCATCACTTTATAAATCTGAGTTCACACAACAGTATTTTACGAAAATAAAAATTTTAAGAACTGAATACTCATGACTACAAATTTATTGCAATACGAAAAGAATGTAAATTTTAAGAGCAAAGAATTATTCTCTTAGAGTAGTGCAGAATACCAAAAAGCAACAAAACAATTGTCATCTCAAAAAAGTGTTTCACAGTATAATCATCGAGTTGTTGAATTTATGTAAAAACTTAATCTACTTTGGCGTCAACATCCCGACCCAAGTTAATTAAATAAATAGTAGTAGACAGTGACGAAGCCGCGGGTGTTTGTGTTTATACAGCGTCGCCGGGGAAAACAAAGAGGTTCCTCTTTTTCTCCCAGTCTCTGTTTAGTTTCGTACAGAAATGTTTTGCTGCTACTACCTCTTCTTACTACCTGTCAGAAACTATCCGGCTACAATGTGACGTTACGATATTAAACAAAATCAACATAGCACGTTAAATTAGTTTAGTAAAAACAAAATACAGTGACAAATTTCTACTGGCTTGAACACGCAGAAACACCTAACAGATGCTAAACGAACGAACTACAAATAATTAACTAAAATAATATGCCGTTTAAAATGTTTCACTTGTCAGAAAACGGAAATGTGACGAATACAGGCCAACTAAGAAAACGTGCGTGTGGGATCCGCATAAGTCATGTAACATTCGCTTCCAGACAAAAAATTTTCCCTCGTCCTCACACGGAACGAAAATGAATTACAGTACACAGTACAGTACAATATGAACTACTAAATACTCTCGGCATCCATCTTGGCCGGAGGATGATGCATATACTCAATTGACGAAAACAGCTTTGACAAAAGGTGAGAATATGAGTAGCCACGCATAATTAGCAATAAAAATTAAGTTCAGTAAAATTATTGTCCGAGCTGTCGTTGTGTCGTGGTCCTCTTGTTATAAATCCAAACGTTTCGACCTTCCAATGGGTCTTCCGTTCTGCTGCCAGAGGATCAGCCGCCAGAAGAAGACCCACTCTGAAGATGACTGCCGCAGCTGCAGTCGAAACGTCTGGATTCATAACAAGAGGACCACGACACAACACTGTACTTCGGAATGCTACCTTGTACAGCCAGGTCTTGTGTAGCCAAAGTCTATGTCACCTAGTACAGACATAGACTTTGGCGACTCCGTTCATAGAGTAGCAATAGCGACTTCCTGCTTGGATTCGTGCAGTGAACTCCGTCCGGCACAACTTTGAGGCACTCGAGCTCATGGACTCTCTTATATAAACGGTTCCCAGCTTCCAACAGCAACTGTCAAGGTTAGTTGTATTAATATAAAAAATTTTAAAAACTCTGTAGTCCTAAACAAAAACAGATGGTTCATTGTTAAATTACCATAATAAACATTTGTGTCAAATTCATGGTAAATGATAAAGTTTGACATTTTTAGTGAATATTAATAATCAAAGGCCTTTCAGAGTGGCATTTGTACGAATACATAATCTGTATCTTCATCCTGTTCTTCCGTATCAAAGTAAAAGGAATTTTAACCAGAATCTGAATAGGCTATAGTGTTTGGTTTTTCAATTTTTCAAAATTTGTTGACACCGGGCCCCAAAAATTGAACCCAAAATTTGAAAAAAATTGTAAAAATCCAGCCAGGTGTCCGACTAAAAGAAATTTCGACACAAATCCGATTTTTAGAATTTTTAGCCTTTATTGTACGATTGCTCTCAAATTGTTACTTTACTAAATAAAAAATAGTAAAGTAACCGGAATTTTTGTAATTTTTCTGATAATTGACCAACTTCTTCTTCTTCTTCCGTAGCTCTACAGGTCGGGATGACCCTTGGCTTCCGCCACCACTCGCCTCCAGTTCTCTTTCTCTGTTGCAACGTTCCTCCAGTGGTGTACGCCCATTCTTCTTAAATCTTCCTCCACCTCATGTATCCATCGTCTTCTGGGTCTTCCCCTTCTTGTTCCTTCCAGGTTTCCATTTAGCATTTGCGTGGACAGTCTCTCCTGTTTCATAAATTTCAGCATTTCGAAAGCATCTCCATTCTTCTGCTTTCATTATTGGGCCGTATATCTTTCTCACGACAGAAAGAATGTGAAAAAGTCAATTGTTCATGTTATCCAAACAAAAAAATTACAATGGTATGGACACACGAAAAGAATGTCACAGGAGAGATTGCCAAGGAGAGTTACGGCATTATGGAATGGACCCCACCAGGAATAAGGGAAAGAGGAAGACCACCTATCACCTGGATAGAAGAAATTCAGACTATATTGAGGGAACGAGAAATTAAAGATCTTTGGATGCACAAGCAGCAGTGGAGGATGAGATTTCAATCACTTCTGTAATCTTTGGTTCCGGAAAAGTGTAAACATTGTACAGTCAGATTAATAATAATAATATATTTCTCACTATTTTCCTTCCAAATAGTCTCAACGAATTTATTGATACAGCCGTGAATGGCCATGCTTCAGCTCCGTAAGTCACGACTGGTCTGATCAACTTTAGTAGATTTTCATTTTCGTTTTACGAGACACAAGCTTAATTGAACAACTATGTAATATTAAAATTTATCAAATACTAAATGTACTCGTTCAAAATAGTGAGCGACATCCACAGCTCAGGGAGCACATACTAGAATAACTCTGTGAAATGTTTTCTAGCTTACAAAAAATAATCGTTGGAAATCAGATTCACTTTCAGCAAACAGAATTTGATCATCTAAAGATATACAACTGTATTCATAACCTGTGTAAGTTGTTATACAATCAGTAATATTTACACTTGTGGTAGTTACCAGTACTTTGTGGTATTCTGCCATTAATCCACCGCGTAAATTGTATACATTACGGTTTAAAGCTTAGAGATATTCATGTGTACTGTGTTGGGAGGAACCCAACGGCTAAAGGCGAACCCACAGTTATGTTTTACGTTATTAAACCGCAGGCTTGCCTATATTTGTAATGCTCAGTGATAGATTGCATTCAGATTAACGGCATTGAAACCAAAGCTTGAAATAAATTCATCGTTACAATACTGAGAATTCATTTCTTTTCACTGTGTATTTAATTTGAAATGATATTTTTGTTGGTAGGTAATTTCATCATCACTATCATCAACTGGAAGAATTAAACCAAGGATGGTTTGTTCCGGTCTCACACAAGGAAAAGTCTAGAGCTGGTCACTCCAGCGCTTCCTCGGACGTCCCACACCTCTCCGTCCCTTTGGCTTATAGTTCCACAGTTGTTTGGGGTCCGGCAGTCATCCATGACTATATGGGTAGATAGATAATTGATCGTAGATAATTTTTTAACTATATTCAAGTAGTTCTTATGTGACACATGAACAAAATGACCTTCTCCAAAAGTAACTCAAGAAAAAAACACATTAATTATCTGTATTTTTAACGTTTCCTGCGGTCTGCATGTTTCGTCACCTGATAAAATCAGCCATTCTACACTCTTTTCAGTAATAACATATGCCTGTAAAAATTGAGTTATGACAAATTTTGTGCAATATCTTGACTGTTTGTGAATTGTTTTGGTGGTCAATTTCAAATATGACCTCTATTTTTCTCTGACACATAAGGGTTTTTTTCTCAAACACGTTTTTAATAATTTTGAAAAAATGTACAAATATATTACATTGCAGAAAAATCAATCTATCCAGGCAGAAAACCTCTCGCAAATCCTGTTAATCTGGAAGCAGCAAGGTGTCAGCCACGCACAAACTATCCCTGCTCAGCTTTCACACTGCTGCCACGAGATATGGACACAGTTTCCTAAAATTACAAAAGCTAGAACAGTATGGGACGGCATTAAATCAGTATAGGCAGAAAGATATTGTACAAATTAATGTGTACGTATATGTGAGATGTCCATCATTTTATGTATAACGGAGAACATCTTAACCAGGAGAAAAAATGTCTTCAAAAATAAGAAAATAAGGAACAGATAGTGCTGGTTAGAATGTACAATTTTGTCAATGTATAATTCTTTAAATCTAATTTTCAAATCAAGTAATTTTTTACATCCAAGACCACTTCAAATCAGACCTCTTGTCACTCGTGTTAATAAAATGTGTATCATTTCTACTCTCTGAAAGTTATTATGAGGACATGTAACGAGAAGAATATTACAATTAGAGACACATAATGACATATAATGAATAAGTATCGTACGGCCACATCTATAAGGAAAGATAGATTTTATAGCAGCAGCTAATTTGCTGAATAAAATTTAAAGTCGACAAAATATTCTGCAAAACCAAAGTCCGTATAATTAGCTGCTTGGAGACAGCTTATATTTTTTCTAAAAACACGGTTTTAATAATTTCGAAAAATGTAAAAAATATGCATTTTAAAGAATCAAAAATTTTATTTATGGAATCTTCTACAAAAAATGTATTTTGCAAAATCTTCACTTAAGTTAGTAAGAACAAACATTTAGTGTTTACTGAAACTGACTGTAAGTTTCTAGAGCATCTTTTTCTTTTTTCTTCGAAGTGTCTTGTACTTTTCCCCCGTAAACATACAGCGCACTCAGCAGTAGTCTTCTATCATGTGGATATTCTATCTACCTAGATGTCTCCTTTCCACTTTCGAGATATCTAGATGCAATCGTTCACTCTGCTCTTCACTAACTGCACCAAGATTTTGTGGGGAAACAATCCAGATGCGAGTTTTAAAAAATTCGCTTTAACCTGAAGTTTTCAAACTTTGTTAATATATTTTTCTACAATATTTTTATACTCTTGGTCTTTTTTGTTTTCGAGTACGTTCCTCACTGCTACGTCTTTGTACGCTTATCTAGCAACATGTATTTTTTCCACCCACTTTAGTTTCAAATATTTCATCCTTCATAAGCTTTTGATGTCCGTCCCAAAAAAAGCTTATCTTCAACTTTCTTCAACTTTCCTTCTGACGAACCTGGAAACTGATAACATTTTTCATTCTTCGATAATGACTAACAGATGGTTTCAATAGTACCAGTTTAATATGGAGTGAAGGACGCAAGACTCCTTGGATTTAATATATAAAAACCTTGGATATATAGTTAAAAAAGGGACAAATTGGTTTCATCTCAGCTTGAGGTACGGTTCGGGCGATCATCCCTTGTCAAACAATTTTTTCACTTTTTACTACTGAAGAAGACTTCCGTTGGGGGGCCGAAACGTCTAGTGGATAACACGAACAAACAAACAAGCAATCGACCACGACCCAATTATCCCTTTAAATAATGACTCCGTTTGTGATAGCCTGTGCAGTAGACCTGCATTATTAGAGATCATAAAGGAATTACAAACTAGTTTGTTCCGTCTGAAAATATTTTACTCATCTTACAAATATGGTTTTTCTCTCCTGATAGCTCGTTCAGGCTACATACGTCTACAACTGATGAAGTCGGCAGTTGATAGCCGATTGGGATTTTTCTTCATTAATGATAAATTGTTCATTCATTCTTTTTTGTAATCTAAAATTTCTTCACCAAAGTTAACTGTTGAATGTGTGTGTGTGTGTGTGTGTGTGTGTGTGTGTGTGTTTGTGTTTGTGTGTTTTGAACAAAAGCTTAGTGTTGTGGCAGGAAGAGGGCGCCCTGTGGTGACCGGCTAATGGGGGCTCAAGTAATAAATCAACCTAGCGCCTTGGCTAGTGCACTATTTCCTCTACACAATCGCGCCCGCCCGCGCATATGCACTAAATAGCACATTTTGGTGTTTGTTCGCAATTCTACTGTATATTTATTTTCTCTATCGCTTTTTGCTGCCTAAAGTTAAATTATTGCATTATTAACAGCAACAGGTGGTTTCATAATTTTCTTGCAACAAAGGTTATTATGCAAGTCAAGAGCAGATAATTTCCAGAGAAGCCACATTTACAATCTTCTAAATTGTAAATGTCTATTACTTCTAAGTCCAATTCTAAGTCTATGTGTATTCATGTTCTAATTCGTAAGTATTGAAGATAGGCGCTTTTTAGTTGCACTTAGACAAGTACTTACAAGTTGTACTTCATACTTAGATAGTAAGTATGAAGATTTGCATTAACTTTAACAGAGTTATCCATAATATTTTATAATCCATTTATTCTTGGTTAGGTGAACTAAGGTAATTCATGTTAACCAGTCCACTGCATCTTTAATGCTCTCAGAAACGTTATTTAAAACAACTCTACTCATCTTTGTTGCGTCTAACTAGGATTCAAGTTAAAATAATGATTAACAACCAACTAATTGAACAAGTCTCTCACTTTAGTTACCTAGGGTACGTTATATTATACGGGAACAATAGAGACATAGACAATAAAGTACATAAGTCTCAAAGGATGTACAGCACCATAAGAAGAACAATAAAAAACAAGACGCGGAAAGATACTCACCACAACTTTTACAAGGTACTGGCTGTCCCTATGCTTCTTTATGTAAGTGAGTCATGAATAATGAGAAAGAGAGAGAAAAGCCTCATACAGGAGATACAAGGCTGTTCTAAACAAGATCGATTTAAAAATGAAGAATTAGAGAACAGTTTGAAATATACTACTTAAATGAGAAAACAGAGTTGCATAGAAGAAATTGGAAGGACCATCTGGAGCGTATGGATGATCGAAGACTACCAAAAGCGGCAAGTAGATACAAGCCAGCTGGAAGAAGAAGCGTAGGGAGACAAAAGAAAATATGGGAATAAATCCTATGAAGTCGGAACAGGTCACCAGGCCTAATCCTTGTTGGGGAAGAAGGAGGAGAAGACGAACTTGTATTCAACGCCCCTTAAAGTAGAAACGGTTAGTCCAGAATTTTCTTTTTCTCATTCAACAAACATTAGACCGTTTGTCCCTTACGAGCCATCTTCTTTTCGGCCTGCTAATATTTCTTATTCCTTTTGGAATATAAATTTTTTTAAGGTATTAGCCCTTTATTCTTGAGACATATTCTTCGATCCTATTGTTGAAATTATAAATTCCAAGGCACTCTCTGATTGCCCTTGTTTCAAGCCTATGCCTTCTTCTTAACCCAGAACTGACCGTATCTCAGACGAGTAAACTCTACTAGTATTTTGGGTCGAGTTTACTCAATACTTGTATTACTAGTGTTAGTAAATGATACTAGTATTACTAGTATTCGTAGTATTACTAGTATAGTAGTATTACTACTAGCATTAGTAGTAAAATTTTAAAGTTTTACGTACATTAGTACTTACGTAAAGTTGTACAGTCTATTAGTACTAAATACGTGTAGTATTTAATACTACAAGTTCACTTCGGAGATAAATCATGACCATTCTAACCCACCTGTTTCTTGAGAGTCCTCATCTCCTTAACCGTTCCCATTAACGTAAATCCTCTCTATATCCTTTCTTACACCGCCGAAGATGGGGGAGATTCCAGACTGGACAAACAAGTCCGGAAATAGAAAGAGTAAATAGGTGTGTGGGTAGACCCAGGAAGAGATGGTTGGAAGATTTTTGAAGGCGGAACAGGCAGCATCTTGCCTATTGTGAAGATGATGATGATGAAACTTAAAGTCTAGACAGACGATATTCTGCAAAACAAAATTCTGTATAATTAGCTGCTTGGAGACACGAGAGAATAATGTCAAGAAGTAGGTAACAGAGGAAAATTCTCTTCCTGGTGACGGAAGATTAGTAACATTCGCGTAGACTGCAGAGTGTACTGAAGAATTTGAAGATTATTGTAACCGACAACTAGACGCTGTTGAAGAGCAGAATGGAAGTTATGGAGGAATGTAAGTACATTGTTGATTACGTGATAATTTACGCCGGTAGCAAATGAAGGGCAGAACAAACAGCGCGTTGACAGACAACAATTACACAACCAACGTGTACACAACAGTTTATTAGTTAATGGAGAGCGGCATTATTGGAGTGCAATTTCAACAACAATGCACCAACAAACGCTCGCCGGTAAAGTTCTATTTTAACGTAATTTGAAACCAGTTTCCACTTCATTGCGATTACCGAGTAATACGTTAATTCTAGTTGTCGTACTCCGTCAACGATTTTGTTTTTTTTAGCGGATGCTATATAACTTCTCAGGTGAGTTCTCTATTGAGTGAACTGTTCCCAATTATAGTTAAATGACTCTATTTTAATACTGTATACCTCGATTAGACACCATCGTCTGTTCAGAGCTCCGTTTTAAAACCATCTATTGTTTAGATTTTCTACAAAACTTTTCACCTTTGCTTATTTCCTCGTATGAAACGCTATTGTCTACGTTTAGTTCAACTGGTTCCACCCTGCTTCTCCTCTCTCTTCCTCCCCTCCCACATATCCTTCTTTCTTGATCTATGTCTCTCCCCCTTCTTTCAGATGGTCTAGATGGCACCTGTCCTCTTCTTGGTTTTACTGAAAAAATTTGTCACTTTTTAATTCCATTTTGAATGGTAAGCATTCTTCAATGTCTTATTGAGTAATCTGAAGTTCTTCTATGTCTTTTCTGTTTCTTTGAACCTCGTATTGGGCATTTTGAGCTTTCTGAAATAGTTAAAAAGTTTCCCTGCTAGTCTGTCAGAATTTATTCTTTGAATATGTCCATAGAAAGTAATTCTTTTTTTTATAATTACGTCTGTGATTTTGTCAACATCTGTGTACAGCTCATTATTGTGGCGTCTTCTGCACAGTTCTCCATCTTTTATTAATATTTTTCTAGATTTTTCTGAATATTTTCCTTCCCGTGACTTCTAGTTCTGCCATATTTATTTTCTTGTTCAGAGTCAGACACTCAGTTGCATAAAGTGGTTTCGGGAGAATTACTGTTGAGTAATGGCCAAGTTTGGCATTAGTGGATATTGATTTCTTGTTATATATGTCCTTGGTAAAATGGTAAGCAACTTTCATCTTATTAACGCGCGTTTTAATGGCTTCTTTCTCTGAGACATTTTGTTCAATAACTTCTCCGAGATACTTGAATTTGTTAGTTCCACAGATTTGCGCATATCGAGTTTTCGTTTTCTTGGATATTATCTTCATGTTTGTCACGAACTTTTTTTTTTCTCAAAGAAATGTGTAAACCCGCTCTTTCGCCTTGTTCTATCAGCAATTCCACATGTCTAATAGCTGTTTCTACTGAACCTGACAGGATTGCTAGATCATCTGCAAACGCTAGGCAATCTATTCCCCTTAGCTTATTATAACATTTAAAAAAATTTTAATCTTTATGTTTTAAATTTCTTACGATAACCTGTTCTATTTTCTTCTGCAGGTATTCCACGCGTCTTCACCTCAGTCAGTATATTTATATACGTACTTTGAATATTATCTTTCATTTACACATAATTTTATGTATCTCAAGAATTTAATACCTGCAATTTGTACACGACATATCTTTTTCAGATCGTACGCAAAGATTTCGGATTATAGAAAATAATGTGGACAAACACAATCTCCAGACATGCTTTTCCCTTTTTTTCTCTTGTCAAAAATGTATTAATGATTCGCAAACTCGGTGAAATAAATAATTACGTGGACTGTAAATAAAAGAAACAAAGTGACTAACATAAAATTACCGAACCACTTACTCGTCGACTGTAGGATACCAAGAGTTGACCTCTGAATTACAACTCTGAATTACGAATTAGAAAAGCGCTTTTATTGATTAAATCTGGTTTCAGCAGAATATTTTCGCTATAACTATAGACAGTATTAAGTTGTACAATATTGTTTTAAACGTCTTAATATCTTTAAGAAAATGTTATTCCTATTAAAATAACAATGAATTATCTGTGTGGTTACAAGAACAGGATCGTAACGAAACAGAGGGGGTGGAGAAACACTCAAGCAGCTGGAATGTATTCATTCCAGGCGTCACACGAGTGAAGCACATACTGTTACGACGGTCTCACTGATCATCGTATTGTACAGTGGAAACAAAATACAGCCACCAATGAAATCACTAATTACCAACTTCAATTAGTCACAAATAACAATGTTTAATCAACAAGGTACTCTCATAAAATAATTCCAGTTAAATTTGTCCACACGCAATAATAGCCGCACAAAGTGAAAGCTCCAGTCGTGCGGAAAGGATAGCTGTGGGAGTGGCTAGTTATTAAATAAGGCATTTACTTAGAATAACAAAATTTCTTTAATTCATCAAAGCACCTATGTTCGTTATGTCTAATGAAAAGTTTTATCTTAATGAACAAAATGACAATAATTGTTCTCTATAGATGAAAGTGATATTCTCTCGTTACAATAATTCGATTTCTTACTTGAATATTTTCACTAAGACATAATATTACATTATATATAAAAAAAATAACATTCATTATATACTGAATATTCTTTTTAAAACATTATAAAAGCTTTACTGACTATATTTCTGAATTTAGTACGTTACTACTTTAAAATAGACACAAATGATTGAGATGTCAACCATACATATTTCTTAACAAATTCAGAACACTACTGAGCATTTCTGAGTACAAATAATTCATTTGTCAAAATCGATTAATGCTTTAAGTTTGAACAAAGTAAAACAAAAGCAAAGTTGTAATTACGCTTTCGATGTGGTTCCATCGTTGACAGAAGATGTGCGTATAGTGCGCAGAGAATCCAAAAAGTGAACAAGTGTACAAGTGAGCCTTCTTCCCAGTTCTCTCGTCAGTTTTATACTCCTCATGACGCAAAAGTCTCTACGAGTTAACGCCCAAAATTCAGCCAATCAGAACTGGACTTTGCACGTGTCTCGAAACTTATCAGGTCACGCAAGAGGACAATTTGACACTGATTTTTTGTGAATCAAAGCGGAACTCGTTCAAAAACACTGACAAGAAGACTATTCTTAGCTTCTTTGGTTGATAACTGACTACACACGCCACGATAAAATATGGTCAGCACATTTCCTCACAATCGCTCAGTTTGTTCCTTAAAATAATTCTTTCCTTAAATAAAATAAAATAATAATACATCGAGTAGTTTGAGTATGAGTAGAATCATCGTTTACAATTATATATGTAAAGTCATAACTTGGAGTGTGCTGGGCACAACATCCGCACTAATTATAACACAATAATCACTTTCCACTAATCCGCAACAATCACTTGATCCGCACCTACAATAACGCCAGGAGTTACTAACTTCTGAGCCCGCCGCTGTTGCTTATATAGGTCCCGCAGATGTTGCAGAATAATTTTCCATACTCCTGGCCCCGTGCCAACATAATTTGCTTAGTTACAAGAGCTCGAAGCTACTTCAGTACACGGCCTTGACCGAAACACTGCACCTGCTCGGCTAGCCGAGAAGCGTGTAGAATGCACGACGCTCTCGACTCTTCGAGAGAGTTTCGTACTTGACGTAGCAATATACTCAGACGGGTTACGAACAAGTACTGGCGGCTGTATTCCACTCACCTATTTCTACAATATTAACAAATTCATCTAAGAATAGACATTCTAAAAAACATGAAACTAACCCCCGAACGTACGAAGCATTCTATAGCCAAACTGGTTACAAATACCAAGACTACTACAAAATTTTCACTGACAGATCGGAAATGTGCTAGCTTTTCACATATTAGCAGAAAGTGCTAAAGGGTAAACAACTGATGTGGTTCGGTCTCACCTGATCTAATGAGTTATGAGAAGAAAGAAAAGAACATATGGGATATCGAATGGAGAGGAATATCAATGAGAACAAATATTATTCTGAAGGAAAGGGAAAATACTGGAATTCATCAGAAGATTTAGCAGAGAATGGGATGTAAAGGAAGATATTCATAAGAACAGATACAAACGAGACTCAGATAATAAAACAACACTCCAGAGTAATACTGCGTCTGCCAAAGGGATGTCGGTCGGCATCAAACCAACTGTTATCAATCGTAATTAATTTTTAATCTCTCAACTCTGTAGTGCACAACAACACCCAACAATCTGATTGAGTGCACAGACTCAGTGACGCGAAGTGCCGAAATTCTAAGAACGCATCGAAGCTAGGACATTGGATTTGATTGTAAATAGACTGATTAAACTCCAGGCTATTGGACCGTAGTCCATTCCTGTTGTTACTAACAGACGTTTCGGCCTCTCCTCTGGAGGCCATCTTCAGTGTACAATAACGATTCGTTAACTGACACGATCTTCGTCAGTTAGCCACAGTACTGTGGTAAAAGCACTTTGCACAAAAGCAGTACTGTGGTTAACCGACGAAGAACGTGTCGGTTAGCGAATCGTTATTGTACACTGAAGATGGTCTGCAGAGGACAGGCCAAACCGTCTGGTATTAACAATAGGAGTGGACCATGGCCCAATAGCCCCGAGGTTAGTCATCTGTTTGCACTGTTGTGAAAGTACTGAATTGTTAATGTATGAATTATCATCTAACGTTTGCCACGTTATTTTGTGCATTGACTGTAAACACAAGCGTAAAACTGTGAAATCGGTAGTTTGTCTCGTTCAAAGTAATATTTACTTATTACACCCAATGCTCCTGTATACTATATAAAATGTTGGATGTCAGTATTTATGGTTGAACGATCGCCCTTTTTGCACAGCTCGAACGCGCAACTCGACATAACTCTTCTGTAGCGAACACTTTTCTGTAAGGAAAAATAACGACTCAACCAGAGTTTCCTTTATTTATTATCAGTTTATCGCTTGGAAGTGTTCCGGGTCTGTAATCATAACCTACATTCCGCTATACAGTTGATTAGATTTCTTATATACAGAAACGTGATTACTTACTTCCGCAGCCAAGAAACGTGATTTTATTCAAAGGAACGCTACCCAGCTGACTTCTTTATGAAATATTTAATTTAATTGAAAAATGGTAAAGTAAAACAGTTTAAAACGTTTCAACATTACTTTAATTAGCTAGATTTTAAAATATAGCCACAGACTGGAAAGGATTGCTAGGTATGGATCAGAATTCTGAGAGACAACAAAGAAAAACACGGGTGGGATGAGCGAGCGCTACTAAATGTATAATTGGAAGAAGACTGGAGAAATAGATGGTAAAAAAATTCCTAGGTGCTTTAAAATCGTACCACAACCTAAGAATATATTCGTACCACAGTGTTCTTCTTCTTCTCTTCAAGGATTAGTTTATGTAAACCTGTTCGGCACCCATCTCATCCTCGGACGACCCACGTCTCTTTTACCAGTGCCTTTATATTTCAGTGCCGCTTTCGGCAATTGATCCTCTGTCATTCTTTTGCAGGTGATCCAACCATTGTCTTCTGTAAACTGAAATAATTTCATTTATGTCCCCTGCTTCGAGTTCTGCTCTGATATCCTAATTCCTTGTTATATCTTGAAATGTATAGCTTAAAGTACTTCTAAGAAACTGCATTTCAGCACTCTGAATCTTACCGCATTCCTTCTTTACCATGACCCACGTCTCACTCGCATGTATCAGTGTGGGTATTCCACTTGTCTTATAAAATTTAATCCTTGTTCCAATGTTCGTGTACCACAATATTAGTGAATATTATGTCAAATAATTGTCTGTCAGGTAAGTGGGCGTATTCTACAAAACTCCATGATTTTATTTTGCGCCTAGACACCTTAAAATTAAAATCCTTACATAACTTAAGTGCTGAATTTGCTGAATATGTGCTGGATGAGGTGCATGATCCGGGATGGACGGGGAGTAAGGTGACAGAACTGTCCCATAAAATTATTGATAAATACAACTTACAGACTATATGGAAAATTATTAATGAAATACTTTATTAATACTTTTTAATAATATTCATTTAAAAAATATTTTAGACGTTTAATTTCTCGTTCCCTAAATATATAGTCTGAAGTTCTTCTATCCAGGTGATGGGTGGTCTTCCTCTTTTCCTTCTTCCTGGTGGGGTCCATTCTATAACTTTCCTTGGCAATCTTTCCTGTGACATTCTTTTCGTGTGTCCATACCATTGTAATTTTTTTGCTTGGATAAAATCAAGAATTGGATTTTTCACATTCATTCTGTCCTTAATGACTTCATTTCTAATTTTCTCACGTCCGGATACTCTTGCCGAATGTCTCCAAAATTCTATCTTTGCTGTCATTTTGTTCTTGTGTGTTTACTGGTAGTCCAAACTTCTGAGCCGTAAATCATGATACTTCTAACAATGGTTTTAAATATTTTGGTTTCAGTTTCTACTGTAATTTGTTTATCCCACTGGATTCCATTTAATGTAGATATAGTCATCTTTCCCAAATTAATTCTGGATTGTATTTCTTTGTCTTGCTCCCCTCTGGGCAGCTTTATTTTATCTGTTGTTAAATGAAACCACTTTGTAATCTGACTACATCGCACTCCAATATGCCTAAAATAAATCGAAGAACTAACTGATTTAGAGGTCACCTGTAACGTAATGTCGACTAGAGTCTTGTACACTAATCTAGTCCAGATATTTCTACATTTACAGGGAGGTATCGAGAAACGCAAACGCGAGAATGTTTGTTTACTACCAGGTACTGGATTACTGTGTCCGTCTCTCCTTCCCTTCCGTCCAATTTTCCCTTTATCACGTCTCTTGATAGCGCACCTTCTCCTTCTATCCTTTTTACATGCCACATCCATTTAACTCTCAGAAACTTTACAAACCTCGCTGTAGTCCTTGTATAACTGTTAAAAGTTCATCATCATCGTCATCATCTGCAAGGATAAAATCAAGGATGGTTTGTTCCGGTCTCAAACAGGCACAGTCTAGAGCTAGTCACTCCAGCTCTTCCTCGGACGTCCCACACCTCTCCATCCCTTCGGCTTATAGTTCCATAGTTGTTTAGGGATGCGGCAGTCATCCATTCGGGAAAGGTGTTCCAACCAATTAAGTCGACACTGGGAAATCCTGTCGCGTAAGCTCATAATAGTCAGTTCCTGGCCTATATCTGTGTTTCTTCTATGATCATACCCTGGCACCTAATTTCAGCTGGTTGGATACGACTGGCCTGGCTTTTCGTTAAAGTCCAATTCTCAGACACATAAAGAAGTGTGGGTTATCACCTTGTAGAATTTTAGGTGTGTATTTTTACTTGCTGACTAAAGAGTTCGACTGACGGTCCCGCACATAAGGTTCAAAACGTCGTAAGATCTAATTGTTGAGAAACACACGAAGATAAGATGAAGAAGTAGAAGAAGAAGAAGAAGAAGAAGAAACAATAAATTTCCGTAAGAAGAAGAACGTCATCAGCTGGTTCCATATTGACATGAAGCAACAATTTGGTACGAAACCTAAAACCATAACAAAATGCAAAGGAAAAAAGCCTAACAGCGAAGACATGTGACAACACAAATAGAAAGTGGCATAATAAAATATGCTGTTTAAAATTCTCGCTCGGTAACGTACGCGTGAAAAGTTTTCCAGCTTTTTTTACGAACGCATTGACATCGAGGTTTGACGTTATTACCGCGGGCGTGTGTCACTGTGCTGCTGAAACATGGCACTGAGGTATTGACTCGGAAAAACAACGTCACGTCTCGACTCGACACAGTGAACCGGAGCGGCGTTTGAAAATAGCAGAGATTAAGTGGGCTGCGGCGTTGGAACGTAAATAATCCCATATAAAACACAAAACGACTGTGGCACATAAAGTTTGATAACACTTGGACAGCCGCTGTATATGCCTACACATTCGTTGTGATGGACTGTAAGCACAGGTTATGTCATATAATTTTTACTTTTAGGTTATGTGTCATTGTGTCCGTTGCTAACGACCCTTATCGTTTCTAAAATGAAACAAAAACATTTTCCTACGGTACAATCATTTCACTTCAAAATTTCTATTACATCGGCTTTTATAAAATTTTATCGATAAAATGTCAAAGCGACTTTTAATGTTTTCCATCCAATAATAGTTTGTTTGTCTGAAATTAATGTGATCTTTGCTATGATACAGCTAATAAACGTTGAGTGATGGGATTAGATAACGTCCTTATTGGGCCGTGGTGGTCCACTGATGTTGTTACTCACAGACGTTTCGGCGTCTCCTCTGGGGACTGCTACGTTGACAGGTTATGAATATCTTCTTTTTGTTAAAGAATGTTTTGAATTTTTTAATTCTACTCATTACTTCTGACTTAAGATTCAGCAAAAAGAGCATCCTTATTGCCTTAGTAGGTAATTCTCTATGTAATAGGCTATAAGTCACACAAGATAGGGGGCAATGTATACAAGTCAGCAAGAGGTAGGGTACTCACTTAACGTTATAACGCGCACTAGCGTTCTAAGGATTGTCTTCTCCTCCTCCTTCTTCTATCAGGGATTACGCAAATCACCTGTTCCGGTCTCAGAGGAATAGGCCTATATCCACTTCACCAACCCTTCCTAGATCTTTAGGTTTTTCCATACTGCGTTGTCCAACAGGCTTGTATTGCCAAACTTCCTTAGGCAACCTGCCATCTGGCATCCTATTCAGATGAGCAATCTATAACAATCAAAAATTTTTAATTTCATAATTTTATGATCGAGAAGTACGTTAGCACAGGTCAAGTCACCAACCCAAGCCAGAGCAATAAATAAGAACAATTTAACAACCCGACGCCAGCAACAAGACAATACGAGTACGCCCAACATAACACAACAAAAAGGAAGAAGGATCGACGGTGACAGACCAAGCCCAGCTCAGATTTACAACACCACAACAAACTGAACAAAAGCAGAGCCTAGTGGCACAGATACGTGGAAATTGAAGCGAGCGCATGCTGTAGGGATAAATTTGGAGCGTGCGAGCTTTAAGAAAATGATACTCACTCACAAAGGAATTAGAAAGGTTTTTACCAGTATCAAGAGAAAACAGCGTACACCAAAAGAATACAGTAAAGAGCGTCACACAGCATGAGGTAACGTTATGATGACAACCGATATTTATGACGACGGACCGTGGAGGCATCTTGGGGTGATGTCAAGCAAGAAGCTGTTAATTGACAGAAAAAGTTGAAGGGAAGTCAAACAAAGAACCAGGCGATACGTATTGTTAGTAAAGGAACATCAGCAGACCTTGGGAGAGTCACAAGAACAAAGGTTTGACAGACAGGCGAGCAATTGCCCTAGATTCTAAGAAGTGGTGTGAAGCCCTTTCGCCGTGTACGTTAGGGGAGGTTCGATAACCAACCAGAGTCTAGCATCTTCCAAAGAATCAGGTGGAGAGGATTGTCGTCATGGTGACAACGAGAACAGCGAATCAGGGTGCCGAGAAACACAGATGTCCAGAGTGGAAGGAAAAATTAGACCTATCGGGGATGACCAGAGGCGTGTTCGACAGAAAGTTGCATTCTGGTAGATAACGCTTAATAAAAACTGTTTACGAGGTACGCAGGCCATAAGTTATAAGAATTTTCTCGGTTATGAAAGTTACTCAGTTGCTCAGTCTTTCTCAGTTTTTAAGAATTACTCAGTTTTTTGCAGTCTCTTAGTTATTCAGTCTAGCAGTTACTCAGTTATTCGAAAGTCATTCAGTTACGCAGTTTTCAATGGTTACTCAATAGTTCTCAGACAATCATGCGGTTTTTCAATCAGTTAATAGTATTTCACTAAGTTACGGAAGTCTACCGCAGTAACGCGAAGTGTGAAGTGGTATAAGTAGCGCTAGAACTTGAATTTGATAGTTTAAACTTTAAGTGCATTCCGACATGCAAATTAAACATTAATAAGTGAGCGAACGACTCGTTATTAGGACTTTGACGCGACAATTACGAACACAGTGGTCGATATCGGAACGCATTATGATTTAGGTATCGCTATCTCAGTCGTGCGAACTCAAAAACTATAAGTGAATTAGCGATCATAACACTCGTGCTTAACATTGCACACAGTCATGATACAACTACATTAAACATATAATGCACAAAACAAGTCAACGACAGACAATTATCTGCATACAACTACTAATATTGAACACAAGTATGCAACACAAGACTTTATAAACTTTCATTATTAACAATTACACATTAACATCTTACCCGCGAGTGCAAAGTGATGACAACACAAAAATCTACGGAATTTCTACTTACATGGATCATCAGTGAACAGGGATTCTCACCGATGGAAATTATGGATATTCACTGTCTCAAGTAAAATCTTCATGTCATTAATACTCTAATAAAAACTACTGCTCTGTCTCTTTTCAAAGAAACCACACTTTGAGAATTTAGATCAATTACTATGGTAATATTAAACATAAAAAAAACTATTCATCTGAGGCAAAATGAACGCATTAGTGTAGGGTAAATTAATATTTGATGTCTATGTTTATGTATGTCTATTGTATTGTATGTTTTTGTTTTACAGCAAGCAACGAAACGGATATATATATATATATATATATATATATATATATATATATACATATATATATGTATATTGTGATTTATATTCATGTATGTTTTCTTAACTGTATTTACAGGTCATAATTTATATTTATGTCTCAGAAGTTCATTTGAATGATGTTTAATAAATAAGTATTTATTTGTTAAGTATTCATGCGTTCATTATTGTCACTACCTCAGTAACGAAACACTAACATTAATTAAATTATTTGTGATAAATTTTCTAATATTGTTTAAACAACACTAAAGAGTCTCAGTGATTATGTTAATCGTTAATGAATACAGTCAATTATATTAGAGTAATTAATAGATTCACGTAAACAAACCAATTTTGACACATTTAATCTAATTGGATAATTGGTTAATTGGATTTGCATAGATTAGCATAATTGCACATTGTAAATCCGTCTCTCTTTGTTCTCTGCAACACGATCTTGGCTACTAAAAATGTTCAACTCTTTATGAATCTCTTCATTGTAAAGTCTACCTATTCGTGAGCAGCCTTTAACAGATCGCAAGAATCTCATCTTTGATGCCTGTATCCTACTCCGATGTTTCTTTTTCGCCGGAACCCAAGTTTGAGAAACATACAGTAACACTGGAATAGCCATTATCTTATAATATTTTAGTCGAGTCTCTTTCCTCGTTTCTATAAGTATGTATGTCCATTATGTACTGGAATGTTTTGCGTTCTATGCGGAAATTTCATAAATTTTTATTCTTACAATTATTCTGTAAATCTTTTCGGTAAACTGTTTTTTGCTTGTTTATTCTCTCCGTTTTGTCGTCTTACCTTGAGCTAATCATCCCTAATAGAGGTGTTTACAAAGCATACGGGTACAAATTTCATTGGCGATTGCCGTGAATAGAATTACCAAATTTTGTAGCAGTGGAAGTGCAACGTTCCCATGAAGTGTCTTCACACGAATCCATCAGAATCGTAGTTTGGAAGTTGTCGCTTCTATTAGACGATAGGGCTAAGAGATATCGTAGTGTTAGTGAACGCGCGTGCATTTCTTCTTCTTCTTCTTCTTCTTCTTCTTCTTCTTCTTCTTCTTCACTACATGGCTTGGGTTACAGCCCGTTCCGACTTCACAGAGTCTCTGACCATCTTTTGCATGGTCTTCAACGATCTCTCGTTCCACTGGCTTACACTCAAACGCTTTTTAGGAATACGCTTTTCTACCATGCGTTCCACATGGGACTTCGAATTCTGCCCGTATTCCTTTATTCTCTCCAGAACCGAATGTAACTTCAGGTCTTTCTTTATGTCGTCGTTTCGTAGATGATCTCTCAAACTGCATCCCTTAACTGCTCTTAATTATTTCATTTCCAAGAACTGTATTTTTTTGAAATATCTTTTTGCAGGAGAGCCCATGTTTCACACCCATACATTAAAGTCGGGACAGCTTTCATTAAAGTCGACCATATCTTCAATAGTCGTCTTATTGTTCCACAGCTATAACTAAATTTGTTTAACTTTCTCTCGATATCGTAATCCTTCCTATCTGAGATATCACATCACAAATTATTAAAATGTGATAAATGCTCCAAAACTCTATTATCAATTACAATTTTTGTTCTTACAGGGCGCATGCATTTCTTTCTCAATGATATCGTCAGTAGGCGTTTGTGTGCAAGTTCGGACTAATCTAGAGGGAGGCACTGGGCAGAATTTGCTGTAGTTTTCACCACAGTATACAGCATTTTTAAGAAAGATATGGGTGTGGCGAAACATTAATCTATTACAAAAGTGAGCTGAACAGTAGTGATATTAGTGATGCCAGTAAATAAAGTCGGTAGAATAAAAACAACTAACATTTTTCTACAAGAAAATTTTATAAAATCCTAGTTACACGAGCCTGTCGCCGTTAATTTTATTCATAATTACTCCCGTGCGACGAGAGACAAAAAACATTCGCTCTGAAAATAACTAATTCATTTAGAGTAAAATAAAAATTCTGACGTCTGTCCGTTGTCACTACAAAGAAATACATTAATTACATCATTAGGGAGGCAAAACCACGACCCAGACGTTTACGTACAAAACACACCAGTGTTGCCAACATTACCTGTTATATAAGCAGTAGCCAACACACTGTTTATTTACTGTGTGTGTGTGTGTGTGTGTGTGTGTGTGTGTGTGTGTGTGTGTGTGTGTGTGTGTGTGTGTGTGTGTGTGTGTGTGTGTAGTTTTTGTGAGCGTTTCACACTCTCGTATCGCGCTGTCAGAAACAGTCAACAGCGGTTGTATAATACTAACAAGTTACATCTAACATTCGACGGACAAACTGAAATAAAGTTAATAATAATATGCCACCTTTCATACACTTAAACGTCACTGCCGATGAAAAAACATTAAACATGACAACCGGAATATTTACCGATGATATGGCTTTGTAAATAGATGTAAATGTAAACCCTCACATAGTTTTCCAGAACATCCAAGACTGTCTCCACAAATTGTTTGTCGTATAAAAATCGACCACGCCACTTCAACGTATCAACCCAAGTGACATTTACAAACTGTCTTGCGGTTACTGTAAACGGCTAACGATTTATCACAGACAAATGGCGCCCACCGTATCACACGGTGCCCCTTAAAAGGGTCGTTGGGCAAGGACTCTAGTCGCAGCTGCGTTGCGTGTTCCGTGGTGTGACCTTCGGCGCTGGTCTCACTGGTGGTTCTCCGCCGGTGTTCTCTTCACTCGGTCTCGGATGTCCCAGTATTTGAGTATCGCTTCGTCTTCCTTCTTCTTCATATCGTTTATCTTTCCTACTGCTTCCTTCTCGTCGTCCGACGGAATGAATGTCTTGCCAGTGTGCAGGCCTGCGTGGATTGCACGTTCCCAATGTATGGTGAAGCAGACGTTTCTGTCGGTGTGGTAACACATCAACAGTAAAAACATTAGGTAGTGCAATGTAGGATGGTGAGGTCTCTGAGGAAGAGAGTTCGCTGTGCACGGTTTTCATTAGTCACGCTGTATTGTGGGTTTGGCTCAAAGTCAAACCAATCCCGTCTACCTACATTGCACTGCATTGAGTGTGCAGGGCGTTTTTGCACCCGTGGCATGACTGCAGCATCTGGGACGTGCCCAATGGCTGCCAGAAGATAAATATAGTCTAGTTGAGTCGACAGGTAACTAATACTGGAAGGGAAACCGCCAACACGGTTATCCGCAAGAATGCGGGGGAGAAAGAAATCTTGATTCTTAGAGGCACTGCCGCTGGAACCGATTCAGGCAACAAGCCCAGCAAGGAGACGCGTAATGCGTCGGTCGCTCTGCGCGAGGCAGAGAATCGACACCGGCTAATCTGTTGCCCAGTGCACGGAAAACTGTGAGGTGTGCAAGTGCTGCCTTGCAGGAAGGCATTCGTCTGGTAGCGGGAGCTGACTATATCCCTCGCCAAATACCCCTCTAAGCTGCTACAAGTGAGTCCTTAATGGAACCACGGAGCCGCGGCCCTGGCGTGTAGCGAGGTTGGAGCAATTCACGAACTAAACTCATACACGCAACTCGTCCATAGAGGAACCGCATCATAACTCTTTGTGCTGAACAAACGACCGTGCTGCATTCGTTTGGGCCTGGCATTCACCGGGTTTCGACTCGAATGACGCAAACAAACCAGATCGCAAGACGCCCAGTGCAAATCGTGTCTGTCTGTCTATCATACTGTGTATTTCACATTGGCTTCGGGGGGTCGTCATGTTGATCAGTGACTTATTCAAAAGTGGTACCACGCGATCGTGAACCAGCCCGGTCGGGGGTCCTTCTCCCCCCGCTGTTCAAGACCTGAGGAAAGGTTTCGTGGTAGCTGTGGTTGACCCTGTTAGGGCAGATTTTCCCTAACACTGGTCTTTCTGGCAATTCAGGTGTGTGTTGTGGGACCCTAGGGCTTATATAGGCCACACCCGGTCTCTCCTCTTGTAGGAGTTCTCCGACTCTTAGTTCGCGTCTCCTTCGACGCTCGGACCCTCTACTGTGTATTTCACATACTCTAATTCGAGGAAAGAAAACGCACCTTTGAAAAGACAGGTAGATTGAATAATTTACAAATAACTACTAATGGACAGCGCTAAGGTTGAAAAACAAATTGCCACTAAACGCTACCCAATTAACTCTTCATCGGCATACATACAGCGCAGTGTGACACAAACGCACTTAACGCAGTAAGTAAATTGAAAACAATATTGTAAACATCATCTGTTGCGTGGAAACGGGGGGGGGGGGGGGTGTAGCCAAACAATTAGAACTCGCACATTGCAGAGCATCGTCCAATTTAATTTTTAATTGAAACTCACGTTTTGTACGACGAAGCTGTTGTTTTGAGATTTGTAATTTCAGAAAACAATGCTGTGTTCACTGACGTAGCGCTCCCTCTCTCTCACTCGAATACGCTGTGCTGCTACTGGTAGTTTGTTAATCACTTAATTAAAAAGTAATTGTGCCTATTGTCTTCATCCACACGTGCTAAACAAATCCTACTTTGTAATATTACGCCCTCTATTTTGTTTTTACCCGCTAGTATTTACGTATGTCAAAGCGAGAGTTATTAAAAATTAATTACATTGTGTATAAATATTACTGTCACGTACAAAGTGAAGAATTTATTTCTGTTGAGGCTGTTAATTTTGTTATGTTAAGTTGCGTAACATGGACTGAATTAAATTACAATATGAAAGACATGTTTGAATTGGTATCAAAGTCACTTATTGACAAAATCTGTATAATATTTACCTTATTTCTTCCGTCGTGTGGAATCGTTTTCCAATATTAGCAATTTTAATATGTAACGACCTCGCTAAGAGTGAATTTTTATTTATTTCTGAAGACGAAACATATGTTTCGAAACGCCTTAATCAAATCGAACGCAACACGAAGTCACACGACGGAAGAAATAAGGTAAATATTATACAGATTTTGTAAATTACAATATAGATTGTGATATCACTTTTGTCATTCATTTGTATATTTACTACAATCTATTCGATACATGTAGTAGATTAATAAATAAGTGTTTTGAAAAGTAATTGGGTTGAAGTGTTTTCCATCCGTTGATCGATCTCCACGTTTCTATATGTTTGATGGCATATCTGCAAATCTCTACTTTTATGCAAGGTACAACATCCTCATAAAGAGACTGGTAGATTAGAAACCAGCAAGCATTTATTATCGTGTTTTTTTTTTTTAAGTTGTTAGATTGGAAGGGCTGAATAATTTGAGTTTCCTTCATGTGACAAAGAATATTACAAAAAAAAAAAAAACAGCCATTGCGCATCGCTCTTAGGACCAGAACAGCCTCCATACCTCGAAACTAGGAGGACTCTTTCTTTAAACCAGCGCATGGCTACTCAGGTTCATTATAGCATCAGGCAGTCATCAGGTTTGCTCGGGCACTACAACCAATAGGGCACGTCCAGCCTAGCTCCCCCTACGATTAGATTGGAAAGAATACACTTACGAACAAAATGATCGTCATCATTATCTTCATCAGTTATAGGCATTTCAGAAAATAGGCAATTGTCTATCCCGACCTCACTGTTTCCTTGGTCGACCTGAATCTGTCTTTCGTCATCATCATCATCATCATCTTATTCATCTTCAGCAAGGATTACTAAAAAAGGTTTGTTCCCGTTCCAAACAGATAGACTACATCTGGTCACTCCAACAGTTCTTCGGACGTCCTCACTCCGCTCCGTTTTTTCGGCTTATAATTTAATAGTTGTTTGGGGATGCGGTAATCATCCATTCGGTAAAGATGTTCTTACAAATTTAGCACATGGGTAATCCTATCGAGTAAACTAAACTCATAATATTCAGTTCCTGACGTACATCTATATTTCTTCTGCGATCCTGAAGAGTAGCCTATATCTTCCCACGTGCCTGAGAAATCTTATTTCGGTCGCTTGAATACGATTGGCCTGGGGTTTCGTTATGATCAAATTCTTAGACCCATACATAGAAGTGTGTAGATGGCTACCACCTTATAGAACGTATGGGGAACTCTAAAATCAGCGAGTAAAGAAACACGCATACGGTCCCACACATATAGTTGAACTACGTAGCTTCTCCACCACGTCATTCTAATGTAAGACACATTATAGGCCAGATATTGAAAATTACTTACCTGCTCCGAAACAGTACTATCTACAACATTTTTTACTTCTGGGGATCATCTCCGTGAAAAGCCACTTGAAAAAATCCTTGGTCTCCTACGTGAGAGATCTGTAATCCGAAATCCTTTGACTCATTGATTCGACTCATTGAGTGTATCGTATTCATATTAGGAAACAGGGCACTGCTACGGTTTCGACCTTTCAAAGTATTTATGATCACTGTTTCATTGGTCGACCTAAATCTACCTTTCCTTCTGATTTATAGTTGAGCAGTTTCCTAGGATTTCTTTTCCTTCCTACTCAATTCATAGGGTGAGGCCATTCTTCTATGTATTAAGAAATCCTATCATTTACTCTGTGCATGCTCCGGTCACTTGGCGCGTCCTCAATTCTTGTCCAATCTCTTCGTCTGCAATCTGTCACTGTCCTCAGAAGCTCAGCCACCTGCTTGCATTTTACTGTCACACTTCTTAGTGTTTATCAAACATTTGCTACCATACACAAGTACACCCATATGTACATATCATATGTGCACCCTTGACGAGTCAGTTCTCCGTCATTTTCTCCACATGTGCGTGTCAATCCTTTTCTCATCTGAACCCAACGACTCATTTTTTGAACGTCGCATTTTTCCATTGTGCCATCGCTTCTCTCCCTATCGAGTAGTGTCAGGTCCAGTATCCTTCTTAAGATCCCTATCTCGATGGCTTTCCAATATCTATATATTTTTCACGTTATCAGTCCTCGTTTCAACAGCGTATGACAACATTAGGCGTACGATTATTTTATATTTTTGCATGTTTGCCTACCTTGGTTTCAGTTCTTAGAAATTGGTTCGGCGCTGTTCAAACGGCTTGATATTCTTGAAAGCTTTACTTTTTCTTTATCCAGTGAACCTAGGTAATGGTACAATACTGGTAATGCTAATGCTAACCGAAGGTATTTGTCTGCGTTATTCTATATATTACTTGTCCATTCATGAATACCGGGATATAATCAGTCCGTTTGTTGATATGATGCTTAATTTGCTTAATTATCCATTTTTTTTTGGTCCACCTTGAAACCTAGTAAGGGCTACTTGTAGCCTGCGTAGCCTTGCTGACTCTTCAATATTGTTGCCTACTATCGACTGGACTGTAAAATGATTGTCTAAAACCATATTATATGTAATACAATATAATACAAATGCGACATTCGAATCCAGCCCAACTAACTACTCCGACACGAAGAAACACTCTCAAGTTAATCAAATTAGTGAAATAAATTTTATTATTAACTTCTTAAAACTATGTTTGTGTAGCGTTTTAGAGATCGAAATCTGGAACAATACTAAACCTCAGAGTTTGTAGTAAGTATTTTCTGTTAGCGTTTAATTACGTTAAAACTATATAAATCGCCGGTGTCGCTATGTTAGTTGTCAGGTTGCAACGTTTATGAATAGTGTAAGCCCAGGATTACTACAGCGCGACAGTTTCGTTTTATCGCCACCGCAGGCCGTTAAACATTTACGGTCTCATGCAAATCACAGCCATGTGTCGTAAACGCGTGAATGCCGCATTGTCAGTGTGAAAGCCAATCTGGAATGTCACTTGAACACAATACGTACAGCTGAGAAGACAATCAGCTGGTACAGTAGGTCAGCTGACCAGTCACGATCGATCACCTGCGTCTTAAGTAAACGACCATTCCAAAACAAATGCGGGTACATTCCCAATAACAGTACCTCCACAAATGTTCAGTTATCTCGATTATGCGATATTCGATTACGATATGTAGTAAATGTCGCATAAAATTTTAGTAAACCTGTTAATTTCATTTATATGTTAATTTATATTTGGGAGTTTCATTATGGATATTATTATCGTTTTGTATAATGTCAGCTTTGTACTAAGTTAGATTTCATAAATGGTATAGGCCTACAAGAAGTCCCAGATTTTCGTTGACAGATCAGTAGGACGGATTCGATTACCACTCTCACGAAATTCTTCTTCTTCTTCTTCTTCTTCTTCTTCTTCTTCTTCTTCTTCTTCTTCTTCTTCTTCTTCTTCTTCTTCTTCTTCTTCTTCTTCTTGCCAATGTTTTAGGCCAACCGGTAGTTCGGTTTGTCAGTCACTCCATGTTTCTGCGACCATTCAGTTTGTACTCTCAAATTTCACAACGTAATTTGTCATTGCTGTGTTCAATTTATTTTACATTATTTAATTTTATTGTGTAGGCCTATGCTGGATCACGGATCACGAATACTTCCGCTACTTACAGCACGTATAGAGTGAAACGAATCTTCGTTAAATAACTTTCTGTGAAATCCACGTTATTTTTAAAATCTTTTAATATTATTGATTGTCTTCTTCCTCTGACGCTACAACGCTTCTTAGTTTTAGCCTCCTGTACTAAACACATCCTTCTATCCTCGATAATTCTTCTCTTCTTACAAATTCTCATAACCCACTAGCTACATTTTCCTTGGTCTTCCTCTTCTGCTTTTTAGTGATGTCCACTCGATTATTCTTACGGGTATTCTAGTCTATGAGTAAGCTCTAACCATGATATCCCATTTATGAATGCAATTATATTTTATTAAGGTGTTTAACTTGAAATTAATTCTAATTCACCACAAAGCATTCTGTTCGCGGACCGGTGTAAATATTTTTCTCTGTATTTTCCGTTTGAAAGTTCTTAGAGGTGTTGACGAATAGTTATTTTTTCTTTTTATTTTAAATACTTTTTTGTAAACATTATGAACCGCTACCGATTCGATAAGCTGATTCTGATTCAGCTGATTCGATAAGCTGAAGCCGCCACCGACTTCTCACCACAGCTGACTGAATCAGCTATGTACGTAATCTGGTTAATGCACTCGTAGTTTATACGACGTGTCTTTGGGCTAGCTGCCGCTACGTACTATGACGATTGAGCTTGTGCCAAAAGCATAAGACGATTTGTATGCATGAGGAGAGTCCACTGTCACTGCAACCACCCAATTACACACACACACACACACACACACACACACACACACACACACACACACACACACACACACACACAGCTGTATGTACTTTGTCGCAGTGTATTAGTATTTCAGCTTGTACAGATGCAGCAGACGATAAGACCATTGGCGCTCTATGCAAATAGCAGACAATTGCCACCAGAAACTCTGCTTCTCATATTATATTCGTCTTATTTAAGCATAATTGAACCGAACATGGTGTGTAATATCGCTCTTTGTTCGACGTTGATTTGTAAAACAAACGTTCCTGTTTCTCAACTGTACCATTAAAAGTGGTATTCCTGTCGTAATAAGATAATCACCTGGAAACTGTGTCATACCGTTGTCTCCTATATACTTTTAGATACTATAAAGATAATTATTAAAAGTAGAAGTGATAATTTCTATTAAGAAAGAAAGTTGACAGCCAATTTTAGCGGTGAAATACTTAACACCACGAAAGAATACCCCCCACCACCACTTAAGAGTACGAGTATAGCACGGTGACTAGAGAGCAGAGCATGTAGTAACCATTTGTTGTCTCACTCTCACACTATCTATCTTTTCTACATGATATAGCGTCACAACGATATTAGCATGCTTCCAGGAGAATATTTACGGGGGGAGACGAACGGGACCAGACCCCCCCCCCCACCAGAGGGTCGAAAAAGAGGACGAATTTCGTTAATCTCTTAACTTTCTTGCTGTTTTATTATATTTTTCATTTGTGTACGCTAATATAGTAGTAACTCATTTTAAAACATGCGAACAGGTTTAATACGCACCAATAGCGTATACATTTGAAATATAGGAATGTGAATTCAATCAATAAGTATTTTGTAAAAAATGTTTCAATCACGCGTTTTTTTATTGTGTTATTACCGGTTTACTTTAATGGGATATTTCAGCTACTTTAAAGATAGTAATATTGATATTATACAAATTTGTTTTTCTTTTTCCATGAATCCGACCCGACCCCGGGCCCCCTCAAAGTCAAATTCTAGATACGCCACTGCATGCTTCTAATGTTCTCACCAGCCTTGTTGTAGTCGATGTTTACACTATGACACAACTGTGTACAAGACTGTTGTACGCATTTGCGAAATGAATGAAAGTTTTGTTAGCCTCGCAACGAGGTATTTGTCCACTGCGGATTTCCAAGCCACTGTTAAAAATCCGTCGCCACGTCTGCAGTATCACATAATTGTTACTTTGCTAACAAGTTGCAAAACTGAGTATTGAAATTGAGTTTATACGACATGTCGGTTGTACATCACAACGTTTTATCACCAAGATTTTGTACAATATATTTTCGGTTTGTCAACCTTTTTCTTTAAATACTTTTCGTTTAAATCAAACTTCTCCCTGATACTACGCTGAGACATCCTCGATAGCTCGAATGAGACTAACCCGTCCCAATTTACACAGTAAGCCTCTACTTAAACGACGTTAGCAACGTCAACAATGTACTTACACTCAATAAAAATAAATTATTCGTTAATTCATATAAAAACTTCTCAACGTACAGAGTGATTCTGTGAAACGTGCCTCAGGTGAAAACACAATAATATAACAATCAAATTTTACTTGGAGAAGTATTTTTATAATTTGAAGAAATATTCATAATATTGATATCAATGACGATATCAGTATAACAATGGGGATTATGTAAATCTGATCATTTTTTTTTAGTCATCATCACTTAGAGATTTTGTTACGTCTGTGGGCGTTTTTCGCATCGACGCCTAGCTTCCTCTTGCGTGCGGACTTTGGCAGTACAACATATTTTCTCCAGGAATGTCTAGGCCATCAGTTTTTCCTTGTATATTGGGTGATGCCCATTCCCATGACTTCTTTGGCCATCTCTTCCTTGACATTCGATTTAGATCTCCGAACTAATTTGACATCACGACATCTTCCGTTTCTCTTATGTCTACGCCAATCCCCAATTCCGCTCTTACATCTATATTCTTAATTCTATCCATTCTAGTTTGTCTACAGCATCATCTCCAATAATCCATCTCTACAGCTCTGATTCTGGATTTATGTCTCTTTTTTTAGTTTAATACTAAATAAAGGTAAAACAATACTAGTAAAGGTATCCAAAAACACGGTCATTTTCCACGTTACTAGAAGTAAATATAAAATTACTTGTCAGTAAGGAAGCACTACCGAACACAGCAATTACGTATAATGTAACAACACTCACAAATAGTTTTGAATTAAATTAAAGTGTAAGTATACGACTAAGTGTTTATTTATTAACATATGCATGATTGTTGAAATTGTATTGCAATAACACCGCTTCCCATTAAACATTAAATTGTTGAATACACATAGTAACTGTTGTCTGTAAACACAGCACTTGTAATGCCCTTCATCGGTTCACAGTATATACATTCTCTAATAAATAAACAGTTTACATACTGTCATGACGCGTCTGGTGAAGAGTAGTTTACGTTATGTAGATCTCTGTGTATGTGGATCAATAACGATTTACCTCTTTGGTTTAAATTCATAAACAAACACATTGTTGTAACTGGTACATTAGCCTTTCACGGTCGGCGTCAACTTTGTTAACATTCTGACCACTCACCGGGGTATTAGGCCGTAGTCTAATGCTGCCGTCTGAAACAGACGTTTCGGCCCTACCATGCAAATGTCAACTTAATCCTTTCCCACAGTACTGTGGAAACTAGTGAACAGCGTACCAGTTGCCTTACAAGTCGTACCACTGGAGATGGCTTCCACTGGTGGGGTCTAAACGTCTGTTTCTAGCGGTAGTATTAGACCACGGCGTAATAGCCCGGTGAGTGGTCAGAATGTTAACAGAAACAGACTGCTGTTGCTCAATAATAAGTGTCTGAAATACAGCAAATTCTTCATCATCATCGTCGTCGTCGTAGCCATCATTACCTTCTTCTTCTTCTTCTTACACAATATTAAATTTACTGAGAGCTAATGTTTACAAAGAAAAAGTGTCCTAGTTGACCGAAATTTATGTGGCCATGAGACCAAAACACAGTAATATACATAGAAATATAAATATTTCTGTGAAGACAGAAATATAAATATTTCTGTAAAGACAGAAATATAAATATTTCTGTAAAGACAGAAATATAAATACTGAATACAGAAAAAACTATTCTTAAATTAAAAACAAATTTAAAAATCTAACAAAGTAAAAGTCTTAATAAACGCAGAATGGAAACGTACGATCCTTACTGATGCGTAAGTGCATATTTGTTACATTTTTTCTGTGATCGTGAAATATACAGACAAAAAACGAGTTACGGTGCGGGTAGGCAAAATGGTGACGTTCGAGACTCAATATAATGGCTGTGCTGCGGTTGTGGCACTGAGTCAAGGTCATGAGTCTTTTATATTTATTAGGAGTTATACCCCTTTATGCCCAGCGGTGGACGCCAATTTTATAACTTTATGCTGTGCCCCAAGTTGGGCGCCAATTTTACATTTATTACGAGTTATACCCGTTTACGCCCAGCGGTGGACGCCAATTTTATAACTTTATGCTGTGCCCCACGTTGGGCGCCAATTTTATATTTATTACGAGTTATACCCGTTTACGCCCAGCGGTGGACGCCAATTTTATAACTTTATGCTGTGCCCCAAGTTCTGGAGCGCCAATTTTATAACTTTAATTTTATGCTGCTTATTTTATTCAGCATAAATTAATTGACATATTTTAATTTATGTGTATTTTCTCTTATCTCAGGGTTTATAAAATAAAATGCAGACTTCTTCTTATAAATAGTTCTTCGATTTATTACAATTAGTTATGATTGATTATCATATTTATTATTGACACGTGAATTATGCAATTTCTAATCAAAATATAAACATATTCATTTTCATAAATCTTATTTCATTACTCATATTTATAGCTCTAATAATTTAAATATTGTAATTCTTATTCAAAGACAAAAACTTTTAATAATAATTCTCTTAAATTTTAAATACTATGACATAGTTAATTACTGATCTGGATTCACTTAAAATCGGTGCTCATAAATAAATTTAATTTCCATAGTTTCCTAATATGATTTAATTTTGTTTATAAGTAAAAATTTTATATTAATCCTTTAATTAATTCTTATGAGTTCTTTAAGTGAACAGACAGTGGACCTAATACTAATTATGGCATGAAAAATTTACTTGTGGTATGTATTCAAATCTGGTAGAGGTTCATATGGTGTGGTTCGCATGTTGATCGTCTGGCGTAACTGCGATAATTCCCTCTGGATTAGCAGATTGTAACGTAGTCTTGTTCTAATGGCATCAACTAATGGCATCAACTATTGTTACTTAGAGGCGTCACCAAACTTCCTTTGTATGTCCGTTTCTTTGTTTGTGTTTCCATCAATACATCTTCCTTGAGTTCGGACATTACCCCGAGCTTTCTCTCTTCTCAGTAAGGTCGAAGTCCTGTCGCTGACCGTTTGAGTCTTTCAATAATATATATACCCTTTTTTGTTTCGCTATATGCAGCTGGCGTGTATACGTATTTTGGTCTATTGTTAATACATACAGCTGCTCCTCAAATGAGTTCGTTTACATTTGTACAATTTCTTCTAAGGATTTGAGGTAGTTGTCAAAGTTTAACGTTTCTTAGTATGGAGAGCGATGAACTCTGCCTGCTTGCCGTGAGCGCATTGGGGCTGTTATATGATTTTATTGCCTGTCAATCACCTCTGCGTTTCACACAACAATTCCCTGTTACGGCGCTTAATGACACATCTCTACTCAAAATAAGAAAGTTTTTTCAAATTTCTGATTTTGGCGTTATAAGTCGGTCTGCCTGTGAACACTTATCGCTGGGGACAATAATACAGCGGTATTGTCTAGCATTTCTGGCCTAGATAAGTACTATACGCACAACAGTTTTGTTGCCGAGACGCCTGAGGAGCGGGGGGTCTACTGAATGATAGGTCGTGCTTGTATTGGTGGGGTATTACTGGTTCTGAAAACATTATTCAGACGTCAGAAGACGTATTTAGTTGTAATTTTGTGTACGTGTTAGATTAAACGTTCCTGCATTATATGCGAGTGTAAGTTATTGAATATTTTGTTAAAGTGTGTTTTTTTATTCGCTACAAGAAATACCTTGTGAGAGACAGTCATGTCATACCGAAACTGTGTTAAACGTATTTTAAATGTGTAGTATTACAGTGATGCGTACAGTGGAATGGCATACGTCACCACATTCCTTGTTCGGTAGCAAAGGTGAACTGCTGATAGTACAAAGGCACACTTACACTACACCGATATGTGAGTGTAGCATAGTGTGACTAGTGGTGTGTGCAACAAGTGAGTGTAGCATAAATTTATTTAACCACTAATAAAATTTGTAGTTTAAAACTGATATAATAAGATTTGTCACTTTTGTAGATATTATAATACTATTTTGTAGCCATTTCGTTTCTGACAGCTCTAGTACTTGCAGGAAGTCAAAGCAACGCATTTATGAAGGAAACTAAAGTGAAACTTGACTAAAAAAAAAAAAAAAAAACAGGAACCGCTTTGTTTCTCCCGGTGACGCTGAGTAACACAGGCGAACCCGCGGCATCGTCACCTCTACCATTTTATTTAATTAATCTGTCCCTTGAGTATGTGGTAGGATGTTGACTCCAAACAAGAATAAATTTTTAATTAAAGTTGGCAACTCGGTGATTATACAGCGACGCTTACTTGAAATAATTAATTATTTCTCAAAGGATAAAAAATTGTGTGCCCTTAGTGCACAGTTTTTTGAGTGTTGCTACAGGTTTTGAGTCCGATTACGCGATTTGAGGATTAGTCGTCGGTTCACTAGCTTCCATTGCAGGGCGTCGTGAGTTTGAAACCATTTCAGAGTGGACAAAACATTTTACGCTAAGGAAAACAAAACATGTGTAAATACTAAAGACGCGTCGCTCTTAATATTAACAATATAAATTCTTTAAACCTGACTATTTGATAATGAAACACATTTTCAAATGTCTAAGCTCGTAAAGATTTAATTGTGCTATTAATATAAACGGCAGATACGTGTAGTGACTTGATAGGAATACATATTATACAATACATAGGCTATATGTTTTGATAGAAGTCAAAAACAAAGAAGGACAGTTTAAAAGGTAATGCAACAATTCTTCTTCAATACAGAAGTGAATTGTGGTAGAAAAATAAACATGGTAAATTTCAATTTAATTTGAGAAAATGAACTATTTTTTTAGATAGCGAAAGGTCGCACACCCAGGGATAGAGCACGAAATGAAGACATAAGCGTGTAACTAAACATTTTTTCTATAAGAGACAGAATATAACAACGGACAGGAAGCGAAAAGAAGACATAGGAAGACGGGAGAATGAAAATTACGTGAACAAATTTCCGCGTGTACGCCAAAACGGAAACGAGACTTATGGTGGGAGGATTCAGGAGACTTCTTTTCAGAGTACAATTAGGACAGACTGTAATCCTGCACCTTGAATTGGATAAGAAGAAGATTGAGACGAAGGTAAACGGTATTTCTGTCATACAACTGTAGTCATGAAATTTATATGCAATTGATTAGAACACGGAGGAGCACAACTACTAGTGTGAGCCTGATCCATTGTGGAGTACAACAACGATGCCCATTGTCACCTTCTACTTTTAATTTATATATAACGATGTCATACGCAATTAACAGACGAACCTTCCAGAATATTTTATGATTGGTAACTAGGCACGTTGACACGTTATTTGGTGATAACCAGGCTATCTTGTCGAACTCGGAAAGCGGTTTGCAGATGGCTGTACACTTACTGAGTCGAATCTGGAAGGATTTCGGACTACAGATCACCACAATTGAGGACCGACGTGATGGCTTTTCATAGAGCGGATGCTGTACGAGCAAAAATTGTTGCAGGTGGAACTGTTCTGGAGTAGGTCAGTAATTTTGAATGTCTGGGCTGTAATGTATCTTACATAACAAACGATGACGTAATGAAGAAGCTAGGCCTAAATAAGTTCAACCATATGTGTGGGACCATCAGGAGAACTCTAAAGTCAACGAGAAAATAAACACGCCTAAAGTTCTACAAGGCGTGTAGAACTATATAAAGATATGACAGCTCAAGATAAACTAGGGGAAAGGATAGCTAGCAAGATAAGTATTAGTAAGGGCTTGAAACAGGGTTGTTGCATAGCTCGGACTTTGTTTAAGATCTATCTAAATGAAGCCCTAACATCATGGAGGAAAAAATGCCGTAATATGGGTGTACCAGTTGGAAGTGACAAGTTCTTTACAATACGATCAGACGATCAGGCTGTCATTGCAGAGGACGAAATTGATATAAGTTATATGCTTAGGAAACTACCAGAAGAATATGAGAAATGGGGTTTCGAAATACATACCTGAAAAACTGAGTACCTTATAGTAGGCGGTGAAGGTCAAGACCTAAAACTAGGAACACAAATGATAAAAAATATTAAGAACGTCAAGTATTTGGGTGTAACAAAACACCCAACAAGGACAAGCTAAGACAGCAACAAAACAATTAAACAGTCTGCCTTGGAGTCCACGAATAACACAAAACAATAAAATCATAATATACAAAATTATAGTAGAAAGTATAGGCCTATATGGAGCAGAACTGTGGGAAATTAATAAAAGAAATAAATCCATAATAAGAGCTATGGAGATGGATTACTGGCGGAGGTGCTGTACACTAACAAGACTAGAGTGAGAAATGTAGAGATAAGACAAGCGATGGGAATCGACCTTGACATTATAGAAACAATAGAAGCAAGGAGACTGAATTGGTTTGGACGCCTACAAAGAATGTCGGATGAGAGATAGCCAAGGAAGGTATGGGAATGGACTCCACCCTCTAGAAGAAAAAAAGAAAGGCCTAAACATCCATGGAAAATGGTCGTCGAAGATGCAATGAATGCAAGAAGACTTACAGAACAGGACTGTTTAGACCGGTGCCAGTGGAAACTAGGATGCGAGAGGCGGCGCCAGCCGTAATTAAACCGCAAAAAAAAGTTCTACAAGGTGATGATCATCTCTACACTTCTCTGTGGGTCTGAGAATTGGATTTTAACGAAATCCCAGACCAGTCGTATTTAATCGGTCGAAATGAGATTTCTCAGATATACTCGTGGCAGGATATACTCTACACTACCGCAAAAGAATTGTCGACATACGGCAGCAAATGAATATTATGAGTATATTCGACAGGATTGCTCAATATCGGCTAAAATGGTTGGAACGTCTTAACTGAATGGATGACTGCTGCATCCCCAAATAGCCAAAACAGTATTGAATTATAAGCCAAAAGGACGCAGAGATATGGGACATCCAAAGAAGCGCTGGAGTGACAATCTTTAGTCTATCTGTTTGGGTCCGGAACAAACCATTTTTGGTGTGATCTTTCCTGAAGATTATGATGATAATGTTGACCAGTCGTGATTTAACGACAGTGGAACTGAAACCTTAAATATAAATACCAACGAACAAATAAATGGAAAACTACAAATTCCAAATTAAATGCTTCAATAGACGATTACAACCTACATAAACCTATAAAAACTGTACTTAACTAGTAAAAGAAAAGATCGTAAGAATTACTTTCAGTTAACTGAAAGGAACTAATCCAACATACAAGATAGGAAGAGATCAAAAAGAGATGAGTCGATCGGTTTTATAGACTAACTGTTTACTACAACAAATGGGATGTTTGGTGCCATGAACACAGCGATCTCCAGTGGTGCGAAAGGAAAAACTGTAGTGTCGGTTGGAGAACAAAAGAAATAAGAAGAAAGATAAGAAGGTAGTAAAGAATAGGAATTAACTAAAGAAAACATAATAAACAAAATATAGATACGGTTAAGAGCTGTAGTTTTTTAATACTCAATATAATAAATCTGTGAATATTTTTTAAAAGTGAAAACAATTGCGTAAATTTAAACTTTATATGCCTACCGCTGGCAAAATCACTTTCCCCGCCATCTGTATGGTAATTGAGGTAAATCCGCTTTCCAAAATACGCGTGCTGCGTGAGAGAACTTCATTCCAAATGAAGTGTTTGCTCAAATCAACGTTTGGCTTTGACGGTTTGGAGTAAACGACATTGTTAATGCCACGAGTCTGATTCTGACAGAACGACGTGCCTTCAACTGAATGCGAGTGCTTCTGTAAACACACAGAATCGGTTTATTTTTTAATCGAATCCGCGGCAGTTTAAATGGAAACGTAATCGATTCGTATTAGTCAAATATTTGGTTTCGATTTAACAAACTGAACAACCGTATAAAGACACGGAGGTATTGTGGTTCAGCATCTCCTTCAAAAGTACAGTTTCATTGAATTTACACAGAACTGTTTCTGGGTACTAAAAGACTACTGACCTCAATTTAAGGGAAACTTGAATTTTTGCCTGCATTGGGACCATCATAGTTAACAAAAAAGTGGCGAATACAAAGTATACAGAGATTTAAAAAATATACAGTAATGACCAAAATAATGACAAATCGACGACCAGTTACGATACGAAAAACAACGTTAATATTGATGAATTCGCAAATACATACTAAAGAAATCCAAAGCTAAGTATTTAAACCGGTTGAGCAAATACAAATTTTGTGTCCATCCCTAATTCCTTATTCCGTCTCCAACGAAACCTTAATGCCACCACCTACCACTACCATCACCACCACCTCAACCTAATGTTGATTAAGTTTCATAACTTAAACAATTAAAATTTGTTTACTGTGAATAGAGAATATTTATGGGAAACAATTTTTGAATTAGACGTGATTTAGATAAAAATGTTTTAAAAAACTTTAACTGTATTACTATATCTCTAGATTAACTGTTAACTGTATTAACTGTATCTTTAGTGCTGTGGGGGGGGGGTATCTAGAATTTGGCCTACTTATTGACTGAACTGATTTTCGTATATTTCATTTTTCAAACGTATACGCTATGCTGAGAAATAAAGCTGTTTGTACATTTAAAAGAGTTACTATTATATTAGTGTACACAGCTGGAAAAAAATAATAAAACAGCCTACAAATTAAGGGATTAACGAAATTCCTCAACTTTTCAACCCTCTGGGGGGTCCGGTTCGCTCCCCCCTTAAATACCTCCCTGCTCTGGTGAAGACATTTTTACTACAAACCCACTCGAAAGCCACGTAAATTATTTCCAAAGAGTGGGTCCACATTAGCCCACAAGGCCCAAGAACTCCTTATTAAATAATGTTGTATACTCTTATTTTATAGTGACATTTTTAACCCACCTCTTCTGTTGTTAAGTTTATTATTATTATTAGAAGATTATTTTAAACCAGAGGCTCAGAGAACAAAGGATTACGGTAGACACAGGTCTGAAACCTTGTGCGTTAGTTCCGCACTGAATCGAGACTGAACACAAGATCGACTTTGACCAGACAAAACGGCTGGCTGCCGCGGAAGCGTTGCAGAAACGTATCACTTAACAAACGGGACATGGGCCGGCGACTTCATCCAACCTGAAAGGCGGATGCTTCACTTTGCTTCATGCGTTCAATAATCGGACACCACCAGAAGACAAGTCGACCAATAAGAAGACAGTCCAGTTAGACCACGAACCATTAAAGAAGACACCAGTCAAATGACACTTCAATAATAACAGGCTAAAAAATTCATTCCACCGTAAGTCATCGAGGCGGAATCTGAACGAATATAGCAAAGATGGAAACGCTGCGAACAACAGCAAAATGTAACGGGGACTCGATGAGAAACAGGTTACATCGTGTGTGTGTGTGTGTGTGTGTGTGTGTGTGTGTGTGTGTGTGTGTGTGTGTGTGTGTGTGTAGGGGGTGCGTGTTAGAGTTAGCTAGAGCGTGCGCGCACGCGCGATTGTGCTTGGAACTGACTAAAGAATTCTTGCTATGTGCGGTTGGCGGTCAACACTTTTAGAACTTCACGGAGAAGAAGCTAGTCCCTGCGGTCAAAAAGGAACTTCAATTTATTTCTTTTTTTAGCCAGTGAAAGATTAACAGTTTACCCGCCGATACCTGCAATTTAACCACAGTTTTTACAAACTGCTGGGTTGTAAAGCGTGAGGATTATCCCGTCCTTCAAATTAAGCGTTCAAATAAATCATACCTTGCATACAATGTGCCAGAAATACAACTTTAATATCTCGAATACTAAGACAAAAGTGATGGCCTTCTTAGGAAAGAACCCTGTAAGAACAAAAATTGTAACTGATAATAATGTTTTGGAGCAGGTATCAGATATTGATTATTTGGGATGCGGTATCTCATGCAGGAAGAACAACGATATCGAGAGGAAGTTAAATAAATTTAGTTATATACCTGTGGAACTATAAGCGACTATTGAAGAAAAAACGCAGAGGGAGACACAGCTAAAGTTCTGTAAGGTCGTGGCTGTGCCGACTTTAATGTGTCGATGTGAAACATGGACTCTCCTGCAAAAAGATATTTCGGAAATACAGACCTTGGAAATTAAATTTTTAAGAGTAGTTAAGGGATGTAGTTTGAAATATAATCTACGAAACGACGACACAAGGAAAGACCTGAAGTTACAGTTGGCTCTGGAGAGAATAAAGGAATAGGCCTACAGGCAGAATTGTAAGTCCCATTTGGAACGCATAGTAGACACGCGTATTCCTAAACAAGCGTTTGAATATAGGCCAGTGGGAACGAGAGATCGTGGAAAACCCTGGAAAAAATGGTCAGAGACTGTGAAGTCGAAAAGGGGATAGCCCAAGCCATGTAGTGAAAAAGAAGAAGAAGAAGAAGAAGAAGAAGAAGAAGAAGAAGAAGAAGAAGAAGAAGAAGAAGAGAGAAGGAGAAGAATAAGAAATCATATCGTTTTAAATAAAAAGTGAACGAATTTTTCACTGCTAAAATTCGAACGACCTCCTATTACTTTCACTGATATGCATCAGCAAGCACCACTTACACATCTTACGAGGATTGTCACCCCTGTTTTCAGAGAAACTTTGGCCAAGTTCCGTCGTCCTCTTTTCCCTTCACAACACTCATTTTACATAGTAGCATCTCAGTGTTTATAAATTTCGTTCATAATTTTACAAAAAATGTATTGTTTCAATTTACAGAAACTCTCTCTCTTCTCTTATCTGGCGTTACAGCCTTTGGTGGGCCTTAGCCTCCTCAACAATACTCCTCCATGCTTCCCTGTTCTCCGCCCTTCCTCTCCACCCTCTAATTCCCATGCTAGCAAAATCTTCTGTTACGCCAGCCGACCATCTCAACCTTGGTCTCCCTTTACGTTGTAACGTACCGCTTAATGTGAGGTGTGCACTTGCGAAAGTGTTATTATATGCCTCACGCAGTATGCGTCACTTTTGAATTATACTAACTGACGTTTTAAACGGTATAAATAAAGGATTTTGTTTATCTTGTTTTACTCAATCTAAAAGAAATCGAGAGTGTGTGATTTGGGGTCAAGGAGGTAATTTGTTCAGCCATATGCAGAAGAGAGAGTAAGTATCATTATTGCCCCTCTGTTGTGACGATTTTTTCTCTATGTTGTGCTGAAATTTTCATTAACTACCCACTACAATAAATTATAACACGTTATAATTCAATATTAATTTTCAATAATATTGCTTTATTGATTATTGACTTTTGTCTCCAGCCACCAAAGTATAGGTATCACAATTTAATCTTTTTAAAAAGAAAACATCCTCTCGCCTTTACCGAGTAAACATAGATCTGTCTAAAGAACAAAACATATATGTTGTTATTTAACCAATATTACGCTATAATAAAATACATCAGTTATTACATAATTCTTATTAATTCCCCAGGGTTCAGGGTGAATTCTTTGTGTTATGAGATTGTCAGAAATGGCTAAATGCTACGCTTTACAAATATAAGAAATTAATAAATAATTTGGTTTAATTTTCAGATATTACGTAGTTTCCGGAACTGCCGTAAGAGAGCAGCATGTATTTGTTTACTTTTGAAATAAACATATGATACAATTAATATTTTTGTTCTATTTCACTATTAATAAATGAGTTTTCTTCTGTATGTATTACGAAAAATGTTTATATTACCTCGCTCCGTGTTGTCCTTACTGGGTTGAAGTTTTATTCTGTGATGAGGTACGTCTTGCGTTATTATTTCCTTTTCATTTCGAGTATTTTTTTTTAATTTTCTACTAGAAGTAGGCCGAACTATATTGGATCCTCAGAATGTTTTCATCTACTGGTTTTTAAGGTATATCACCATTTAATTAGGATTCCTCTGGTATAATTAGTTAGTATTCACTTTGCTTATTATTCTTCCGTGAATTTCGCCTCCTCCAACGTCCAAAAAAGGTTATTTTTTTATAATTTTTGTCGCATCGGTTCTTCAACAACTCTCGTTCAGTTCAAAATTTTTATATCTCATTAACAATACTTGTTATTTTTCATCACTCTTAGTAACACATAGTATTTTTATTATGTAGGCAGTTTGTGATTATTATAAATTTATATTTTTATTTATGGAAAAATAATTCCCTTCCATTCCGGTTTATTTACTAATTTAATTCACATAATATGTTTTGGTTAATTTTTTTATGACCTTGTATATAAATATTTTATCATTTTATTATCATTAAATAAATTTATATATTATTTATTTAGTATCGAATAGTGTTCATACCCGGTACTACTTCCTGTTGTCCTTTCCTTCCTAGGATTATTTTAATTTTATATTATCTTTGATAGTTAAAATATTTATGTCTTTTAAAATTAACCCTGGGTTTTCTTACAATCTAACATAATTATTTGAAACAATATAATATTAACTTGGGTATAACAAATTGTGGGTCATACAATATAAATTACAATAAATAAATAAAATCACAAAAATCAATTAGTACTATTACATACTACTTCCATAGTTTTATCCTATCCAAAACATACAGCACAGTTTAGTAATACATTAGTTTCACTTTGGTTTTTCACCTCAATGGGTACACTAGAACTCACTTCGCACTATATACCACTCGAATTGTTTATTATGTGGAGTGATATAATTAAATTTTGAGCGAGCTTTAGTTCTACCCATTTCTGACTTTTATTCTCATGATTTACTTTATTGGGACCGGGTTATGTACCGTTACATAAAGCCCCCCCACTAGAACAAATTTATTTTAGTTCAACTCGTTGATAGAAATAAATTGTTAATTGGTTCAAGTCTCCTAATGGTCTTGACTTTGTTTTCATAATAATGTTTCATTGCTGACTGATTATAAACTCTGGTAATTCAGACTTGTGGTAATTGTCGTTTTCTTACTTAACTCTCTCTCTCTTGGAGGAAAATTCATCAATTATTTCTCGGGGTTAGTGGTACTTCCACATTTTATTTGATAAGGACTGGTCACACTAATCATATTAAAATTGTTTCAACACTCATTTCTATTTACTTTTATATACTCGCTTTATCAATTAAGCTTCTGTCTGCTACCTTCCTTCTATTTTCTTCATTTATACTTCTGGAATCTAATATCAATCTATACAGCTATTTTATAATTATTATCCCTTAAATATTCAATTTCCCTAACATTTTTCCCTATCTTGTGCGGTGGTTCCAGTCGGGTGGCCACTCTGGGTCCATACACCGCTGTCCATCCTTACACCTTCTGAGACCAGGGGAACATCATCCCTGCTCATAAAAATTATTGCCGGAACATTTCTACGGTCAATACATAAAAATAAAAAAAATTATAAGTAGTAGTCATTTAACGACTAGTACCAAACACTTTTGGGATTCTTCATACTGTATCTGTTTGTATTTATTTATATATTTCTTCTTCTCCTTGATTCCTTCTTCTTTTCCATTTACTAATAGCATATAACATCATTGATAGGCCTTATGTTAAAATTCTTCTGACTTTACTTCTTGTGACATATTTCTCCGTATCATTTCTTCTTATAAAATCTTCAATTCCGAGAAATTCTAATTATTGTATTAATTATCATCCTCCTTCAGTTTCATTGGAGTCATTAAATTATTCGTTATTCTTCTTATTGTACCTTCTTATCTGAGCACATTACCATTAATTGTTTATTTATTTATTCTTCAGTTTGTGACCATAAAATATTATTTTTCCTATTAGTCCATTTTAAATCAGTTCTTTATAAATATTATTTAATCTGTTCTTACATTTTCTTGGTGTTTTGTCTTTTTATTTTAAATTATTGTTCGAAATACCTTGAGTAATATGTTCTTACACACTTTTATTAATTCTAATGGTTGCAAAATATCTTAAGTAAGTTGTACTTACACACTTTTTGAATTTTGGGGTTTTTAGTTTCTTCATTCTAAATTAGTTTAACCATTTTCAGTATCATTCACAACACGAATTGATCCACTCGTATATTTTTCCCGTGGATTCTGTTGATTAAACTTGTCAATAAAATTCGCTATTGGATTGCCCCATTGCGGATCACTACCATACATTTCAATATTATCGTATGTATATAGCCTCTCATCTTTATCACTGGGGCCAGGATTAGACCCTTGATTTTTCCCATGGTCAACTCGTTTGTCTACTTTTCTTTGTTGCTGTTCTTCGGGTCTCCTCGAATCCCTTTCATCAGCCATTAGATAATTTACTTGGGCTTGATTAGTTCCCTGATTGTCATTTGGTGGATCTCCCGAAGGTATGTCCCTATGTCTATCTCCACTTCTGGACCTCCTATATTCGTCATGATCATTCCATTGTTGTCTGTTGTAGTTGTTTCTCTCATCTCTTCTATCATAATTTTGTCTCTGGTTAAAATACGGCCGTCTTCCTTGGTAACTATTACTGTAATAATTGTTATTAGCATGTACATAATTAACTCTGGGCCGATTCTCTCTTGGTGGTTCATTCTTCCGCTCCTCGGTATTCCCTGACCTCCATCTACTTCTCCTATAATAAGATTCCTGTTCATAATTTTCTAGCAGCGTTTCCATGCCTCCAATAGTTTTGATTTGTCCACTCAAGCGTGCACTGATGATCTTTTCTTCAAAATGATACGCCATTTTGGTCACTAGACACTCTTCAGGTATCTTAGGGTCTAGATACTTGGCGATACACACCTTCCCTAAAAAGTAAGCAGTAGGTGTTTGTCCCACTGTACGGTCATACCTACCATGACAGATATCGTCCCTAATAATGTTTTGTACTGATTCTGACCAGTACTTAAGTTTGAACATAGTTTTGAAACCCTCATAATCACACACCTCGTTCCTAATTGCTGTCCACCAATTATCATTGATATTTTTGAACGATTCGTCTAATAGACCTTTTATCATATTCCATCTATTCTCCTTTGATCTGTTCAAAATTTCATCTACTCTCCCTAAAAATTCAAGTGGGTTTCTGCGATAATCCCGAAAGTTTACACTTTCCTTATTGTCTGGATAAACATGATGACTGCTGCATGTAGATCTAGCACTTATTCTCTCTACATCACATTGAAAATTAGTTTGTATTTGTTGCAAACTATCTAATTTCTCTGCTTGGCTATCACATTGATTTTTACATTCTCTACAGTTTTATGGAACTCTGAAAATTTACAGTTTAGACTGCTTTTAATGCTATCTAACTGGTCATTATTTTCTTGTCGTATGGCCATTACACGAACTTGGTTATCTTGTTCTTCTTTTTCCATTCTTGCCTTAACTCCAATTTTAATTAGTTCCATCTTCTCTTCAGTTGTATCTAATCTTTGGTTAGTTTCTACTAATTTCTTCTCTGCCTCTTCCTTATATGCCTCTACTCTTTGGCTTAACGTATTATTGATCAGTTCAATTTTACCTTCTAGATTTTCTCTTAATTCTTTATTGAAATTCTCCATCTTACCCTCAATTTGTATTAAATTCTCATTATTCTCTTCAAATTTTGCATTCATTTCTTCTCTTTGCCCTTCAACCGCTTCCTTCAGTTCATGGTATTGTTCATTCATGGTTTGTTTTAAGTTTTCCTCCTGTTTTCTAAAATTTTCATCTATTTTGTCAAATTTTTTCTCCTGTTTCTGAAAAATTCTCCTTTTTTTCCTCATTGGTTTGTTTCAAGGCTTCCTCCTGTTTTCTAAAATTTTCATCTATTTTGTTATTAGTTCGCTTTGAAGTTTCTTCCTGTTTTCTAAAATTCTCGTTATTTTGTTCCTCTTGTTTCCTAAATTTTTCGTCTATTTTATCATTGGTTTGTTTATTGCTTTCCATAATAATTCTCAACATCTCCTGCATCCTCATGTCTTCTTTTTGGGTGGATTTATCTGGTTGGTCCCCTTGGGCATCCTCTTCCACTATTTCCTTTTCCGTATCCATAACTACTTCGGTTTCTTCTGTATCACCTGTCTGTTGGTCCATTTCACTGTCCGTGACTAATTCTATTTCTTGTTCCTGTCCACCTTCTTCAATCTCCTTTTCTTCTGCCCTCTTCTTCGATTTTCCTCGGGTATTAGGCATTTCTTGTTTTCCCATAACAGCCAACGATAATTAGATTTTTTGATATATATTTTTATTAAATATCAAAATTCTTTTCTAATTACCGCCCTTTTACGTTGAGCGCCAATCTGTAACGTACCGCTTAATGTGAGGTGTGCACTTGCGAAAGTGTTATTATATGCCTCACGCAGTATGCGTCACTTTTGAATTATACTAACTGACGTTTTAAACGGTATAAATAAAGGATTTTGTTTATCTTGTTTTACTCAATCTAAAAGAAATCGAGAGTGTGTGATTTGGGGTCAAGGAGGTAATTTGTTCAGCCATATGCAGAAGAGAGAGTAAGTATCATTATTGCCCCTCTGTTGTGACGATTTTTTCTCTATGTTGTGCTGAAATTTTCATTAACTACCCACTACAATAAATTATAACACGTTATAATTCAATATTAATTTTCAATAATATTGCTTTATTGATTATTGACTTTTGTCTCCAGCCACCAAAGTATAGGTATCACAATTAATCTTTTTAAAAAGAAAACATCCTCTCGCCTTTACCGAGTAAACATAGATCTGTCTAAAGAACAAAACATATACGTTGTTATTTAACCAATATTACGCTATAATAAAATACATCAGTTATTACATAATTCTTATTAATTCCCCAGGGTTCAGGGTGAATTCTTTGTGTTATGAGATTGTCAGAAATGGCTAAATGCTACGCTTTACAAATATAAGAAATTAATAAATAATTTGGTTTAATTTTCAGATATTACGTTGTTTCCGGAACTGCCGTAAGAGAGCAGCATGTATTTGTTTACTTTTGAAATAAACATATGATACAATTAATATTTTTGTTCTATTTCACTATTAAAAAATGAGTTTTCTTCTGTATGTATTACGAAAAATGTTTATATTACCTCGCTCCGTGTTGTCCTTACTGGGTTGAAGTTTTATTCCGTGATGAGGTACGTCTTGCGTTATTATTTCCTTTTCATTTCGAGTATTTTTTTTTAATTTTCTACTAGAAGTAGGCCGAACTATATTGGATCCTCAGAATGTTTTCATCTACTGGTTTTTAAGGTATATCACCATTTAATTAGGATTCCTCTGGTATAATTAGTTAGTATTCACTTTGCTTATTATTCTTCCGTGAATTTCGCCTCCTCCAACGTCCAAAAAAGGTTATTTTTTTATAATTTTTGTCGCATCGGTTCTTCAACAACTCTCGTTCAGTTCAAAATTTTTATATCTCATTAACAATACTTGTTATTTTTCATCACTCTTAGTAACACATAGAATTTTTATTATGTAGGCAGTTTGTGATTATTATAAATTTATATTTTTATTTATGGAAAAATAATTCCCTTCCATTCCGGTTTATTTACTAATTTAATTCACATAATATGTTTTGGTTAATTTTTTTATGACCTTGTATATAAATATTTTATCATTTTATTATCATTAAATAAATTTATATATTATTTATTTAGTATCGAATAGTGTTCATACCCGGTACTACTTCCTGTTGTCCTTTCCTTCCTAGGATTATTTTAATTTTATATTATCTTTGATAGTTAAAATATTTATGTCTTTTAAAATTAACCCTGGGTTTTCTTACAATCTAACATAATTATTTGAAACAATATAATATTAACTTGGGTATAACAAATTGTGGGTCATACAATATAAATTACAATAAATAAATAAAATCACAAAAATCAATTAGTACTATTACATACTACTTCCATAGTTTTATCCTATCCAAAACATACAGCACAGTTTAGTAATACATTAGTTTCACTTTGGTTTTTCACCTCAATGGGTACACTAGAACTCACTTCGCACTATATACCACTCGAATTGTTTATTATGTGGAGTGATATAATTAAATTTTGAGCGAGCTTTAGTTCTACCCATTTCTGACTTTTATTCTCATGATTTACTTTATTGGGACCGGGTTATGTACCGTTACAACGTCTAGTAGTACATAGTTTACAGGAAGGGTGTTTTAATTACGATCGGCAGAACACTGTTCTGCAACTGAAAACGAAGCCTTCGTATTCACTGTGGTTTACATAGAAACTATTAAAAGTGGGTGTTCTTGCCCATTGTTGATTTTGTAATGATTTCAAAAATTATAGAAAGAAAAAATCGAATAAACAAAACTTCAATATATCGAGTGAGACTCGGTTAATATGCTACGACAATTACGTAACACTCTCGAAAATCCGGGACCTTCATTCCACACACGTCTCGAGCAGGCCAGCGTGCCGCGCCTGTGGTCAAGGTCGGGTACACACGTAGCCTCTTGACTGTTCGAGCTCTTGTAACTACGCAAATTATGTCAGCACGCCGCCAGCAATACGGAAAATTATTCTGGAACCTCTGCGGGATCTACATACGCAACAGCGGCCGGCTTATTAAGTTAGCTTACACCTGGCGATATTGTAGAGTGCGGATCAAGTTTACCTAACTGTTGCGGATTAGTGTAGAGTGATTGTTCTATTAATTAGTACGGTACTGTAATAAGGTGACATTATAACTGAGTGTGAACAATTTTATCTAGAATTATTGTTCGAGAATACCTTTGTTGATTTCAAATTGTTATTTGTGACTAATTAAAGTTGATAATAATTAGCGACTTCATTGGTGTCTTGTATTTTGTTTCCACTGTTTAATACGACGATCCGTGAGACCGTCGTAACAATATCACATACTGTTATTGTATCGCTAATCTACTTAGCGATAAACATGGTAAAATAAAAATACAATTTTGTGTCTTGTATTCAATACGCACACTATATTTTCATGAGGGAGTGAGAGACATTACAAAATTTAAAATGTGTGCTTTCGTACGGAGAACTAGGTTGAATGGTTTCGATATACCGACCACTGAGTACAAAAAAAGTCACGCCTCACCATTGCGAGACATTACACAACTGTCGAAATGTATTTGTATTTTCGAATGTGTTATTAAGTCAACAGCGCCATATAAAATGAGCTAAACCGGAGACCGTTATCGATGTTACACGGTGAGGGGTAAAACAACAAACACTGTATAGTGGTAAAATATTTCCACCACCAGTGCGGCCATTTAGAAGAAACCTATCGCGTTCAATTGTTAGAGCCCGCTAGTGGCGCGTACATGTACTCTATATTTCGTCGAACTCTATATTCCGTAATGTCTCTATTGTGTATATATGTGAGGTTTCATTTCCTGTTCGCGTAATGCTGTTATACAGAGGGACACAATGACGCAAGAAATATACCACATCAGATCGTGTTTCTATCACAATCATTGCTGATCAGTTATTACACTACACACATTTTTATTCTATTGTATAAATCGACTATTGTAACCTGAGAAATTAATATGGTGACAATAATTCTACTATTACCATCCTAAAAAAATCGGTATGGAGAACCATACATGACTTCCATGTTTTAATATTTATATATAATATCATTTACTTGGATTCAGTTCGATAATTTCTAAAAAAATATCCCCCACCCTCAAACCATTTTCACTTTTTAGAGATATTTCTGTTACTATGGGGCAGTCGTTTAACATAATGTTTTTTTCGAGTCACTTTATGTATGAAAAATAGGTACTTTATTCTTATAAAGAAACTGAACTACGCAGATAATCACGCATTAATTACACATTTATATAATTACACTATGTAATTTTGCGGCCTGATGGGCCGTGGTTGCTGATCTTCACGCATAGATGATCTCCATTATAATAAAAAAAAAAATAATAATTTTACTGCCTGGCAACAAAATTATTATATTTTTAAAAATTACCATTGTTTAAAAAAATTAAATGCATTTTTATTTAATTTCGTCAAATCATTAAATCAATACCAAACGTGGAAAAATTACGCCCTCTCCTTTTAACTTATAAATAAGGAGTTTATAGATATTTCATCTACCTTTCTACAGTGGATTAATATGACCTTCTTTCAGGATACTTTATTTATTAAAATTAACTACTTTATTCTTGTTAAAACGTAAAACGTTGCAGGTAAACTACCCCTCTTCCTTAACCGATCTTCACCAAAATCAATAGGCACTGAGTCCCTCTGCAACTCAGACACACATGCAAAAAATTATTTGATTCTTTGAATTTGCGGCAGTTATCGTTCACCATATAAAATTCTACACACAGACACTTTACGGAAAATGACTTTTCTTCGCGTTTTGAGGGTAGTACAATCAAAATCAGCCCTTACCTCGAACATGATTTTTTTCGCAATCACCATGCTTCCATTTCCCTACGGAACATGGAAGTGAAACCATTGTCACCACATTAGGAATCTATATCACCATATTAAAGATCCGTGCGGGCTTTAGAAAATAATCAAACAATTCTGTTCAACTTTGATACAGAAAAACTTTGGTAGTCATACAGTTAAGACAAAATATTGTAATCGTGATTTTTTTCTAAAGAGTGTTATATACAATGAAACAGTCAATAATTCAAGATTTAACACCATATTGCATAAATTTACCCTATTTATTACATCCAGAAACCCGTCATATTGTACGAAAAAACAGCCAGCTGTTTTATACGGGGATAGCCGGTACTAGATGGAAACAAACAGATGTTTCCAATTTGGTTTATGTACACCATTTGGTTTTACATTTCAACCTGCAGCAATATCGTGTTGATATGTAATATTTATCTGATATCAGTTTTAACACGGGGGTATAAACAAAGCTCACAGCAATAGTTGTAGTTAGCTGTTAACGAACGCACTGTCCGACAAGTACGAGCATTTAATTTACTGATAGGATTATTTGATGATGAAAGGCGTGTGCACCTAAAGACGACCCTATTACGTTATTAACACGACGGTAACCTAGCTGGTAATTCCGAGAGATTAATTATATCACCAGAGGGCGTGTGATTTTAATAACCGCGTGAATCAGCTGCCGGTAAATGTAGTCTCAAGTGTTTTCCGATACTAATCTGTGTTTGAACACGTTTTGTGTTTGGGAATAGGTCTACTCATTACCTAAAATGTGGGGAATTTATAAGCATAGTCTGTCGCTTGGAGATGAAAACAATCACCTTTACTAATAAAGTAAGAAACCGCTGTATCTGATAAGTTAATTTCATGGCTACTTTATAACAGTTCTCACGGTCGTAAACACACGTTTCATGTACGCGTGGGCGCGTATGTGAACGTTTCTTTATTGACACGATAAAACGCTTGTTTATTTGAAGGATAGATCTTCAAATACAGCTAACAGGCGTACGAGGTCTGACAATAAACGTCGATAACTCGCCACAGCGTTTTCTGCCAAAATAGAACGGAAATTGGGCACAAGAGAGTATCAGGCCTACTGTTTGGAAGTGCTAAAAACGCAATGTGAAGAAACTTCACGTTAACGTGACCAAAACGTGATGAAAACTTTGCTTTAGAAAATCATGGATCTTGCATCATGGTAATGCATTTCTTCACACATTACCGTCTATGTGGTCTGTTAGCTTTCTAGCGGAAAAGACAATGTAAGCGTCGGAACAACCAATGTAATGACCGGATCTGGGCCGGACTCACTGTCTTGATGATCACCAAGACGTAGTGATACCTAGGAGAAAAGACAAAGCCAGCTGTAGTCTTCTTTTTCTTCTTCTCTTCAAGAATTAGGTTATATAAACCTGTTCCGGCACCCATCTCATCCTCGGACGACCCACGTCTCTTCTACCAGTGACTTTATAGTTCAGTCCCACTTTCGGCAATCGATCCTCTGTCATCCTTTGCAGATGATCCCACCATTGTCTGGTCCACCATTTCTGTAAGTTGAAGTAATTTCATTTATGTCCTTTACATCGAGTTCTACTCTGATACCCTCATTCCTTATTCTATCTTGCAATGAACAGTTTAAAGTACTTCGATGAAACCGCATTTCACCACTATGAATCTTGCCGCATTTTTTCTAATGACCAACACCTCACTCGCATATGTCAACGTGGGTATTGCAATTCTCTTATAAAATTTATTCCTTGTCCTGTGTCTTATTTTATTTCTAAGATTTCTATGAATCGTAACACAAATATTCCTAAATTTATTTATCTTCTCTTTTATATCATATTCATATTCATAATTTATTGCACAGCCGAGACATTTTAAGCGGCTCACTTGTTCCAAAGTTATAAAGCCAGCTGAAGTCCAGGGGCATATTTACGGGGGGGGATGGGCGAGACCCCCAGAGGGTCAAAAAAGTTGACGAATTTTCGAAAAATCTCTTAATTTTTAGGCGGTTTTATTTTTTCAGCTGTGAACGCTAATATAGTAGTATCTCTTTTTTACATATACAAACTGGTTTTTTACACAGCATTAGGGTATACGATTGAAATAAGAAAAATAGGAAAACCAGTTCAGTCAATAAGTATCTTTTAGCAATGTTTCAACAACGCGTATTTTGTTATGCTATTTTAATACTTCAATGGGACTGTTTTCAGGATTTTATCACACGTTTTTCAGCCACTTCAAAGACAGTAATGATGATTAGTCTTAACTTTTTTCTTTGTATGAAGCCGACCCTACCCCGGACCGACCCAAGCCAAATTCTAGATACGTCACTGCCGAAGTCAGTGAAGATGCTGTTACTGACAACATCGACCTCGTCATCTTCAGCCGTGGCTCTACAACCCTTGGTGGGTCTTGGCCTGCTCCAAGAGTCGATTCCGTTCTTCCCTATTCCGTGCCCTCGCTTTCCAGTTATGTTCAGCTTTCTGACGTCCTCCTCTATCTGGCCTTTGAATCTACTTCGGAGTCTTCCCCTTTTCTACTACCCATTGGTTTCTGGTAGAAAATACGTTTCGTAGGCTCCCCTTCCTTCATTCTATCTATGTGGCCAACCCACATTAGCCTGTATATTTTGATTATCCTTACAATATCTGGCTCTTTGTAAAGATCGTATAGTTCATAATTATTGCGCCTGCGCCACATTTTTCTTGTACTCCTCTAAATATGGTTCTTAGAGTCCGTCTTTCACAGCAACCTAGAAGTCTCTCGCTATTTTTTTGTCATTGTCCAGGTTTCTGAAGCATATACAACATCAATGTACAATAATGAAGAACCTGAGGCCAGTATACTTCATTGCGTTCAGATAAAAAATCGGTTTCTACATATACTATATCATCGTATAATCTTTCCACAGATCCACAGTGGTCCAACACAGCTCACGGTCACGTGGTTGCCAAAGTGAATAAATACGATTGCGTATATAATAGAGCGGTAAAGTGGACAACGTTGAGTAATCTGTTTTACAGATCTAAATTCAATAAAGCACTGATTTTGTCAAGTATCGTATTTGAGTAAAGTATGCAGTAGAGTGAAGAGAGAAGGGGGGGGTTAAAGAGAGCAAATTCCCCCAAATGAAGGGTTTAACCAAATTAAATTTGCGTTGCCGCGGACGAGAGCAGGGTAGTAAGTGGTCTGTAGACTGGGAGCGGTTTGGGTCCCGTACGTAATCTGTGCCGAGTCGTGAGCGCGCATAATTTGGTGGCGCGATCTGTAGGCGGTCGTTTCTCACAATCGCTTACTTCACGCACCTGCGATCTATATTTAGTATTTTACATTTCACGTAACAGTGATGTTGTATTTACATTTAACAGCTAAGTAGTTTTATGAGATATAATTACATATTCTCTACATATTCTATTTCTTACCACTCACTTTGACCAGTATAGATCTTTATCAGTGCACGAACGATTTTGGATAATAAAATAAGAATTACCTCCTCTTGGCTTACAAAAGCATTGTAATAAATATTAATGGTTTAGCGTGAGTTGAGCTTTAGCGTCGGAATATTTAATATCATTTAGCGTGTGTTAAGAGTAGATCTATAGGAGAACATATATGAGATACATAATGAACATATTATATGTCGAACATAATGAGATTAATATTAGCGGACGCTATATGAAACAAAACACACATTGTAAAATTCGAATATAGAAGTTCATCTTCTTCTTCTCTTCACGGATTTGGTTACATAAACCTGTTACGGGACCCATCTCATCCTCGGACGACCCACATTCATCTACCAGTGCCTTCATAGTACAGTACCGCTTTCGGCAATCGATCCTCTGTCATCCTCTGCTTTACTTCGTGTTCTCCATTGATATCTTCATTCCTTATTCTATCTAGCATTGTATAAATTAAAGTACTTCGAAGAAACTGTATTTCAGCACTCTGAATCTTGCCGCTTTCCTTTTTTGTCATGAATCAATGTGGGTATTGCAATTCTCTTATAAAATTTAATCCTTGTTCTGTGTCTTGTTTATTGTCTTGTTTTATTTCTAAGATTTCTATGAATTGTACCAAAAATATTCTTAAATTCATTTATATAGAAGTTTTAAATTGAAAGAATAAAATGAATTAATGATTTAAATTACCAAAGTGACTGCTTTAACCAATGGAGAATTGAATGAACAAAGAGCATTCAAAAAGTTATTATCAAAATGATTAAAAACCGAGCTTTTAGGCCGTGGTAGATTGCTGTACATCATCGACATCGTCGGCAACGTTTCGAATCCAACCCTCGGGGATCTTCTTCAGGCCGCAAAAACCGACAGAGTGTTGTAAAACAGTTACGGCGGATCTTCGGCGGACGATACCTGAAAACCTACGGCGAACGATACCTGAAAACCTTCGGCGAATGATACCTGAAAACCTACGGCGAACGATACCTGAAAACCTTCGGCGAATGATACCTGAAAATTTTCGGCGAACGATACCTGAAAACCTACGGCGAACGATTTTCGGGTAAAATCTGAGAAACTTTTTACGGCAAAAATTAATTACGGCAAATTTTAAGACAAAAATTAGGACACGTATACGGGGAATATGTTTTGAAAGCGGTACGCTTATTCGAGGGATAGGGAAAGAAGAGAAGTTGCTTATACCCGGGAATGACTAAGGTATTGTCCGGCTAACATCTGTCGTACGTGTACTCTGTCGCTTCCCGGCGGCTGGGATCGAAAAGTTAGCCGACTACCGTAGCACTAAGTCAGCGACCGACAACGGCCTAAGACCCCGGTTTTACAACAATTTAATAATGTTCACACCGACCGTGCAAGCCAAGCATACGTTTTGGAAAGACCCAAGGTTCAGAATTTGTTTGGTTGTCAGACACAGTCAAGATATACTGAACAAAAGTATTGGAGAATCCATTCTAGACGAGAACATTCCGGCACCACAGAGATTACTTGCCTCGCCTAAATCGTTAATATCGGCTATAAAAAGCAACCTCTTATCAGTCGTAATCAAGTGTTTTTAGTTCCACCTATCTAACTGCGTTTTACCATGTTTCTGAATCATTTAAACCAGTGATTCCAAACCTTTCCGGACCCGGAAACCACTTCGGTCTTCCGCGTTCATTTCAAGTAGGCCTACTACCGGAGCTTAAAGAAAATTTATTGGGGATTTCTGAATAAAAACCTTAATACAACACGAATAGTATATCTTATTATTCCTAGTTATGTATAATTATTTAAATCTAATTAATATGTTGTTTTGAAGATAAATTTTTATTTATTTTTTTTTTTAAGCAAATGCTTTTCCTAGCTAGGTCTTCTTGTGTACAACCTTGGATCCCTCCGCGTATCATTTGTGGTACGCGAACCACCGGTTGTGAACCCTGATTTATACAGAAGCCTACGCTGACCGCTTGTAACGGATCGGCTTCATTGACGGATCGGATAAGCTGCAGTTGCTGAATACTAATAGTGACAACTCCGAGGCCTCGCGGACTACACATGGCACATACACACATTATTAGACGAAAGCGCTCCGGAAGTAAACCTTTCGAATGAGGTTCCGGACACGCGTAGTTACGTCGGAGTAAGGTAACGAACGCTGCTGCGCCTGAAGTAACGGCAACAGGCAATATTGTACAGTAGTACGTATTGATAACTGACTAAATTAAGGCGCTATCTTCGTAACTATGAATATAGTTTGTCATCATAACAAATCGGTTTCCGACATTCTCTGAAAACCTCGGAGTTTCCGATTTCCAGTATCCCACCAATCTTGGTCACTAATGAAGTTGCTCTCACGGTGCTTCTCCTCGAATCGAAGCTTATGCATAATCTCAATTTTTTTCTTGACCTTAATGGTCTGCTTTCTGTCCAGTTCAAACCCAAAACTGTCCTGTGAAAATTTAATCTCAAAATATTTAATTATTTTTTACTGTTACGTCTTCCTTCCAACTTCCATTAAAAATTTTTGTTCAGTCTACTATGACGACAAGTATAATAGCTTTTCAAAACTAGTAGTTTACAGATTATTATTATTATTATTATTATCATTATTTTGCACTGTAAACAGTGATTTTGTTCATCACCACCATCACCACTCCAAGAGCTAGTCCTTAGACCTGTTCCGGAACCCATCTCCTCTTCGGTCTACCGACATCTCTCTTCCCAGTAGGGTGATAACCGAAGGCAGCCACGGGTAGACGGATATCAGGCATGCGATTCAAGTTTTCACACCATCTCCTTCTGTGGTCTTCAATCTTATAGTGCAATGATACAGTGTGTAAATCGCGTCTAATATCCTCGTTCCTTCTCCGATCCAAGAGAGAACAACCTTGCGTCGCTCTTAGAAATTTCATTTCGGCTGCCTGAATCCTCTGCACGTTCCTTTCACCAAGAGTCAATGTCTCACTAGCATACAGGAATGTGGGGACAGCCACAGTTTTATAAAATTTCAATCGGGTATCCTTCCGTGTTTTATTTTTCAGGTACCTATGAGTCGTTCCACAGATTTGTCTAAATTTTATTAGCTCTATCCCAATCAATATCAGTTCCATATGAGATATTACAACCCAGGTAATTAAAATGACTAACCTGATCCAAAAAATGATTATTCACGACTATCTTAGTTCTTATAAGATACCTGCTCTGAAATGCCATCGTTTTAGATTTTGTAGCATATCCCATAGTCTTGTATGATGCTACTGAACGTCAACATCCCCCGCCTATAACTGGTCTTCTGTTTTCAGCGAAGATCAGCTAGCAGTGATTTTGTTTCATGTACATTGTAGCATGACAGAAAATCCACCTTATTATAATTCCCAAAAATAATAAAGTATAAAATAAAAACAAACTGGCATAAAGAATAATTACTATAATAATTAATCAAGAACAACAATAAACGGAAATTCTAGATCCAAAGAAATTAAGTTCATTAAAAACAAACATACAATCTATAATAAATAATAGGAAGATAATGATTATAGTCCAACTAATAGAGTAGATATACCCAGGTAGAATAGGAGCAGGTAAGGAAAAACTATGGATAAACAAACCCCCAGAATAAAAAGATAACTATTGAAAAAAAACAATCCCACATTATAAAAATAAAACCCCAAAAAGATAAAATAAGAAAAGTACAATACAATAAAATAAAAAAAATGTAAATTAAGTATAAGTAAAAATATTAGATATATGATTAAAGGTGTACAAGTGTAATTTATTTTGATTGTGAAAAGTGACTAATAATAATCACATTTAAATGATGTTCCTTATTCTCCAAGACTAGATAAAATTACTAGAAATAAGATTAGGGAATACAGTGAATAGTGAGGGGAACCAAGGTAAATCCCTAAATCAAAACAAAAACAGCAATAGACTGAATAATGTTTTTAAGACTGAATAATAGACTTATTAAAGTTAACTTTAATAAACTGTTTACATAAAAACAGATTTGTTTTGGTGTTAGAAGTTCATTGAACTCATAGCATTGAATGCTTGAGATTAAATTTATTTTTCAGATAATATCTTTATTATGTTTTAATAATGTCAATTAATCATAAACAATGCTGTAATTAAGTAAGGGCAATTTAGTTGTTAAGATTTTATTAGAATTGTATGTCAGAAAGGGTAATAGCAAGCTGAAATAATTGTAAACTTGGTAATACAACTAACATAAAAATATACGCCAAATTGTAAATCTCACCAACATTATAAATTATTAGTAAATGAAATTAATGAAACTAATTAAATGAATGAAAATTGTTGAATGTAAATCACTAACCATTTATAATAAATGTAACAACACTTTGTGAAAGTAATTAAGGAATGTATAGGATATTCTTAGAACAAATGCAAGTGTAATAAACACTGGAGTCTAAAGAAAAGCCTAAATTGAAGGTAGTGTTCATATTAGCTAAGTAAATCATCAAATTACTGAGAATTAAAGAAACCAAATCATAATAATTCAATCAATGATCTTGTTTAATGATAATTGGAACCTAACATAGATTGTAAACCATTTAATGTGGGAGGAAGTAAAGTAGTTAAGGCCTACAACCAAATATACGGTAAATATGACTTTTGAGTTAAAAAATACTATAAAATATATCATGTATGGTATTAAATTATGCAGAATTAAATAAGGAATTTGATTATGTAATTAGCATTTAATAAGAATAGATAATAATCAAAATGTAATTTATAATATAATGTAAAATTCAATTCTTTTGTACAAAATCAAACTTGAGACTTAAGTATCAGCTGACTGAAACAACGTAAATTTACTAATAAATCAGCCAGGACCTTTTGTATGATGAAGAAAAAAACTGGGAGTTGATTGTTAAACGTCAAGATGAACACATCAGAACGATATAGCGAAGAAAGATAAAAATAATTTGACATGAACAAAGCCTAAGAAAAGGAAATTGAATTTATGAGTTGTTAATACTAAAGTCAAATAAAAGAAACCAAACCATTACTTTTATGAAGATTGGCAATTATAAACAAGATATCGGAACAGTCCAGGCACTAATCGGAAAATTTCTAATGTGAATATCATCACGACATTCTGGACGAATTATTTGAACGAATACACTATTAACCAACACCTATTACCGAACCAAAAAACGAATCACTAATACGGAATAATCACACTACAACGAAGAAAATTAATAACTACTGCTCTGAAGAGGAACACTTAAAGAATAAACATTTATTTGGAGAAAAATTGTTGAGAAGTTCTTTGTATAAAACCGAGGCGAAGAAGGTAGCCATCTTTGATAATATACTCCAGTGACCGGCTTCAATCAGCTGTGATGACGTCAGCCCACGCATAGCTTGTGGTTCGAACAATTCAAATTTTACTAACATTTTTATAATAAACATTATTTCTATTTAATGAATTAAGAACTTTTAGTTGTAAGTATTGTACTTTTCATCATTGCCCTTTTCTGACTTTTGATAACAGTTAAAAGAACCTATGAATTTTAAAATGTTAATAATTTAAATAAAAGAAACCAAACCGACCTGAGATAAGAGTTTTCGAGATGTGAATCAGTATTTCGACTCTAAGTCGATTAATCGCAACGAGATCAATAATTTCATTTAAATATTCCATTTTTGAGTTTTATTTCTTTTAAAAATATATATTTAAAAGAATTTCAGAGATTTATTAAAACCTGGACGTCAAGAATGAAGAGAATAACATCGAAAATGAGTAAAATCACCAAATATACAAATACACCAAATCGATTATTCAATATTCATAATCTATTTAACGCGTTAAACAAATTATTCATAAACAACAAAAATAAATAAAAATAAGGAAGGAATTAATATAACAACGAGGAGTAATATAATAAATAATAAACTAATAAATAATTAATAAATAATAAAAATAATAAAAAAATTGTTTCAATAAATTAAATTTAAACAAAATTATCATTTTTCATATTTATTTTTGTAACATAAAAAACCGTATCGATACAATATATATTAGCTATATCACTGTAAAGCCATCATACCGGTTTGAAATAATCGACAATGTTAAACAACAAAAATTACTGAACATCGTCCTCATTCGTCCGAACAGTGGATAATATGAAACTCGATGTGTTAAAGAGATTATGAGCGAAATAACTGTGATCAAAACATTTAATTTTGTTTTAGACACGTCTGCGGCCGTTAACCAGGAACATAGGCATATGCCATAACTAAACGTAAAAATTTACTATGCACACAACCCGTCAAAATGAATATGTAGGCTTACAACAGCGGCTGTCCAAGTGATATCAAACTTTAATGCCTCAGTCGTTCCTGTTTTATATGGGATTATTTATGTTCCAACGCCCCACAGCCTCTTTAATCTCTGCTGTTTTCAAACGCTGTCACTGTGCCGAGTCGAAACGTGATGCTTTTTTTCGACTAAATACCTCCAGTGTCGTGTTTTACTAGCACTGGGTGACACAGAGCCCGCGGCAGTAACGAACGTCACATACACATTAAAGTGTGACAGGTGTGTCCATTACAAAGCTCGAAAACAATGTGACGTTTGTTACTGAGCGAGATTTTTAAAATTCTATAATTTATTGCTCGAATTTGTATATTTTTGCTATGTTTTCTCCCACTATTTGTTTGTTTTGTTTTGTTTGTTATTCCGTTGGTTAAAAAGTAAGTTGTTATTTCGTATTCTTGTAGAACCAGGTGACAATATTCACGCTGTATTGGACTAACATTATTTTAAGCCAACAACAAAAGTAGTATGACGATAATATATTTGAACGGTATGTTCTTTGATTAGTTTCTTACCTCCTCCTCCTTCATTTCAGGGATTAGGCGATGTGCCTGTTCCGACTTCACATTATCAGACCCATTTCTATCTTGGTCTTCCTACATCCCTTCTTCCAGAAGCCTTGTACTTATTTACAATTACTGGTATATTCTATCTTCATCCATGTGAATTAAATGCTGTCTCCATATTTCCCTGTATTCTTCAATTATTTGTTTCTTACCCAGTAACTCTAAAAAGGCTGAACTAGGTTTGACAAACTAACTGTCAAACTAGTGAGACTGTTTCTAGGAATGTCATCAAGGATATGACATTTTAAAAATAGATAAAGTGAAAGACGTTTCAAGATGTATTGGGAAAAATATAGGCACATATGGGCACGACAATCGAGTTTTTTTTATTGGTTTTACATTTTATTAACTACGCCATAGTTGGTCCCAAGCCCGGTTGAGAATGGAGGAGGGTGAAAGGACCTTGGCTTGGGGTCATTGGTTGCTGATAGATGAGCATCAACAACAGCAACAACAAGAAGGAGGAGAAGAAGAAAAAGAAGAAGACTTTTTTATTAATAACGAGTTCATAAAAGTATGATTACAAAGAAAAAAAGTTAAAATAAACTATGTTTTTTGCCAACAAATTTCAAGTTTGTTGGACGTGGTCAATTATTAAAAACAGTGAACTGGAAACTGGAAAACAAATGAACACAGGGAAAATCAAGAAATGGAGGAGATCTGTTGACAGCAATTAATAACGGCCGGAGTCAGCATTATTGAAAATATCATACACCGGGCTGTTAGACCCGTGATCGATGATTGTTTTCATCTGATAATGTCCTTTAAGCGTCTGTTACCTATATACCAAACGTTCGGCCCGTTACCTTTTCAAACGTTTTTCTGCTGAGGATGGCCTCCGGAAGTGTGGCCGAAACGTTTCAAGCCCAGTGAGCTTGACGAGGAACGTGAGCAATCGACCACGACTCAACTGCCCTATATATGATATTTTCAATAAGGATGTCTTAACAGAATGGGGAACAACGGAACATCCAAAATGGTCTACCACTATAAACCAAGGAGAAGCAGATCTGTCGGTAGCTCTAAGAAGCGCTAGGAATAAGGAAGACGGACCAGGCCATTAGGTCTTTACTCCAAATAAGGAAAGACGAAGAAGAAGAGGGAACGTATGAGGTCAGATACTAAAATATTTGCAACAACAGATAGGATTAATCGGTATCTAAACAATGCATAAAAAAGTATTCACAAAACGTAAAACGAAAACGCTAGAATTCCATGGGCAGCATTACTCTGTGGTCTTAAGGGCAAACTAGTAATAGCGGAAGTTGACATAAGTCGAGAGAATGACGTATTGACAAATAAAATGAAGAAGAAAACTGTTGTACATCGATTCTTGTGGCAGAATAATAGATCTCTTGCACAGCTTGTACAATCTTGCAACACACCATAAATGCTGTGTAGTGAAAAGATTAGAATAAAGAGAAATAAGGATCGAGCGAATGTTGCCTTCATTTATTATCAGTTTATCGCATGGGAGAGTTTCGTTAGTAATCAATCGTACCTACTTACCGCATGTACAGTTACGAACGTGACTTTACATCTGTTACGCCGTTTTACAATACCGGTACAGTTAGTGTTCTTGTGTGGAACGTGACTTTACGTTTGTAACGCAATTTTATTTACACACATAACTGACCTCATTACGAATTACGTAAAGTCAACATATGACAGATGATCTAAATAACAAAGCATTTTTTGATTCATATTACCGACAAATGATTTTAATTTTTTCAGTATTGCGATTTATTTTCCACCTTGAATACCCCTCGTTTTCGCTGATAAAAGAGACATTATCCAATACTCCTTTGTTAACTTGGTAAGTTCACTGTTTACATATAGGCCTACATTATTCCAACTATACCAGGTTAAAAGTTTTAAATATACTGCTAGCACAATGTTACAGTAAAATGATTGTTTCTTCAGTTTAACACACACTCCATATTTTTTAGCTTACGCGACCGGAATTTAATTTTCGTTTTATCAATTATGACGCACTGGTCTTAAGTTTGTTCACTCTTAGAGTGAAGCCTCATGTAAACATAAACACGTGCTTGTACTTGAACCTGATTGGCTAGATGAATGGCCGCACGACTAACTCTTCCGCTAGAAATAAAGTAGTTCCCAAGTGATTAAAAGTATGTCAACAAACAAACTTTTTTTAATACAATTGGAATAAATACAATTAAAATTAAGATAAAAGATTAAATTCTTTGGATCTGTTAAAAAAAATTTTAAATTTGTACTGTTGTATCACTCCGCTTTATTTACATCAGGCTCCAAACTAAGAGTGAACAAACTTTACACACACATGCGCGCGCGCCTATTGTGTGTGACGTACAGAGAGAGAGAGAGTGAGAGAGAGAGAGAGAGAGAGAGAGAGAGAGAGAGAGAGAGAGAGAGAGAGAGAGAGAGACAGAAACAGACATAGATAGACGGACAGAAAGTGAGAAAAGGGAGAATCTGAGGAACAGACGGAGAAACTGAAAGAGAGGAGAAAGAGAGAGTTTGTGTAGGAACGAAACACAATGAACAACACTTCAATTGACTAAAAGTCACTGCCCGACTACTGCTACGACGACAATGACTAATTCCATAATGTCATTTGAAACGTCTGTTCCCAATATACCAAAGGTCAATGACCGGTTGTGTGCAGCAGACAGGTCAAAACAAACAATTTGTGTTCATTAAATCGCATTTACCGGCTGAATTGCAACTGACAATACTCCTTCTCACTTGTAGACGACAATAGCACCAAGTCGCGCGCGCGGAAGCACAACAATGGAATTACGCTCAACAACACGTGGTTCAATTTAATTATTAATTGGAAGCGACGCAAGGGGTTATTATCAATAACAATGCGCCTGTCTGTTTCGTGTTTCAATGCACTGAAAATCTTCAATATTTGACTTTATTAAACATCAATTACGTCTAAACGCGGCTGTCACAGGCACGTAATTTGCAAATTGAAAATTACTTTTGAAATTAAACCGTTACATTCATTCTGAATGCTTGTAGGCAAAGTGACCTTTTACAGTGTGATCTCCCTCATCACCCCTCTCTTTCAGCGCGCGCATACACGCACACACACAGTCAATGAATTACGTGATCTTCTATCAAAAAAAAAAGAAATCAGTAAAATGTACACATGCGTTTCCAAAATTGGCTTTTTTGTCATGGTACTCCCACTCCCTCCAAAAATGTGCTGGGTAAAAAAGCACTCCGGATTATTGGGTGTTGGGAATTAGAGGTGTTACTGTATTAATGCACAGTAAATAACTTACGGTCAACTGATTGCACCTGTTTCCTCTAAGCGTTCCTTACTACAGTTGCTGAGCAAACATACTTCACAGCTGAAACAAAAACAAAACGTTACTTAAGATACTGAAAGCAATGGAACAGTTCTGTTTTAAGACATTTACACAGTAAACATTTCTGAGATTTTCTTGATATGCCTCTCACACTAGCAATAATCTCTATGAAATAATAAAAGACCCGGTATGCACCAGTCAGATTGCCCGGCTAGTACAGTCGACAGCTACATTTTCACTCCACGTTGACATCATGCTGCCACAACTACTAGTATAAAGATTCGTCACTTTTTATTTTTGTAAAGCATGGCTGTTTGTTGATTTTTTAAAAAATTTATATTTTATGTTTTGTAAACTTTATAGTATTATTTTATTGTAAATTACTTTAGTTGATAAATTATAGCTTACAAGTTAGAAATTGTGGCAGCGTTGCGACATCGTGGACTGGACATACACCTGTCAACTATACTAATCGGGCAATCTAATTGGTTTACACAGAGAGTAGAAGTGTCCTAAGAACATTAACGCGTCAAAGCATGCCGCGTGATAACGCTTTAGGTACGCGCCCTATACATATTCTTTATTCTTAAAATGTTAGTTCTCGCTGGCGATCGGTGTTACAGAGGAGTACAGTGGTGCCGCGCGTAGATTTTAGACCCAAAAGTCGTACGTATAATGCTGAAAAGATAAAAAGTAGGATATAATTGGATACACTGGAGATCTTCAAACGGTATCAGTACAACTTGTGACCGATTGCCAAAACTAATTAGATTTATTTACCAAACGCCCGTGAGACGACTCAAGGGAGAATTCAGTTCGTTCATATTCAGCAGGAGAGAGGAATCCAGCGAACATGAAAACGATACAATTACTTCTTTAACAGAAGGGGGTTAGGTCGGAAAATTACCATAGTTATAATTTACCACACCATTGTTACAATTTACCATCGTTATAGTTATATGGCAAATTATAACAACTGTAATACTGTCCGACCTAACCATTGCGTTAATGTTCACGTACCATCGAAAGTTAGGTTTACAGACCTAATACATAAGACATATAAATTACCATGTCGTTTAATTTAATTATATATTCACGCCATTTAACTGAAGAGATTGGAAACATTATTTGCCAGGTTGTTAAGCCGTTGTCTTTCGTTTGTGATTACAGACGTTTCGGCCCCACCATCGTGGCACGGTGCCCGCCAATTCACCGCAGTGATGAGGTCGAGACTGTGTTGATTGATGAGTTGGTGGACACTGTGCTAGTTGCTTCCGCCACTGAAGATGGTAGGTTTCCAACTTTGCTGACACTGTCCGTGACTGTCTTAGAAAGTCTATATTGAAGAGATATTGTATTTTATTCATAAAGTAACTGATTATTTAAGAATAATAATAATAACATTTTTGAAAACTTTTACAAAATATTACTGCTTTTACAAGATATCAAAAATATCGGTATGGAGAACCATACATGACTTCCATGTTCTAAGATTTATATTTAAAATCATTTACGAAATGAAATGTTTCCATAGAAACTATTTCTTTCCACTTATTGCTTCAGGCTTAACCACAGTACTGTGGTCACCAATGTATACCACCACACGTTATCGCACTCGATTTTCACTGATGATGGCAGTCGACGGCACTGACGAAACGTCTGGTTTTGCAGAAAACATTGGACTACGGCCAAACACCCCGGAAAGGAATTTTAATAACAAACTACTACTTTGTTGCCGATAACATAGTACACATATAAAAATTATCCCCTCCCCTTCAACTATAATTTTCATTTATAGAAAATTACCCCCACCCCGTTCAACGAGCCGGTCTTCACCAAAATCAAAACACCTTGAGATCTTTATAATTTAGGGAAGTATGCAAAAACTTATTTGATTCTGTTTGAATTTGCGGCTGTTATCGTTTACCATAAAAAAAAATCTACAGACAGACAGACAGACAGACACACAGACACTTTTCGAAAAATGACTTTTTTCATGTTTTGAGTGTAGTACAATCAGAATCTATAATAATCTCGAACACGATTTTTTTTGCCATCACCATACTTCCATTTCCTTAAGGAACATGGAAGTAATACGTATTTTATTTGTAAAAAAATCGGTATGGAGAACCATACATGACTTCCATATTCTAAGATTTATATTTAAAATCATTTTCGAAATGAAATATTACCATAGAAACTACTTCTTTCTACTTACTGCTTCAGCCTTAACCACAGTACTGTCGTCACTAACGTATACCACCTCACGTTATCGCACTCGATTTTGACTGATGATGGAAGTCGATGGCATTGCCGAAACGTCTGGTTTTGTAGAAAACATTGGACTACGGCCAAACATCCCGGGAAGGAATTTTAACAAAAACTACTTCTTTGTTGCCGATAACGTTGTACACATATATATAAAAAATATGCATAAAATTAATGGCTTGTATAAGTTAATGATTGATCTCCATTAAGTAGTGCTCAAGTTTCCAAAGTTTTAATATTACGATGTCCGTAATTAAAACATCAGAGCAGATTTAGTGTGTATGAGGGTACACCGTGGATAAAAATTTTCAACATTTCCTATTGAGCGTTGCTTAGAATAAACCTGCGAATCTACACTGTACGTTTCACAGAACAAACACGCGGAAAAGAAGGAGCGCTCCGAAGTCACTCATGGACCCTCAGCATCTTGCAGAGGGTTCATTCCCTAAAGACGAAAAGTCTGTCTATGAATCGTTCCTCTGTAAACACGTGCAGTTACACTGCCCAGCGATCCACAGGAAGCAAATCGCTATCCACGCTGGACACTTTTTCGGCTTACAAGTTGTTATGTTGGTATGGGTTTCGGCACTTTCCATTTAAAAAGCATGCAAATGTAAGAAAATAAACATGAATGAGGCCAGAAATAACGCCAATTTTGTGTGTGTGTGTGTGTGTGTGTGTGTGTGTGTGTGTGTGTGTGTGTGTGTGTGTGTGTGTGTGTGTGTGTGTGTGTGTGTGTGTGTGTGTCTTCCCTGCCTTTTTATTGCGAAGGTCATAATAATAAAATGGAAACGTAAACATTACATAACTGAGATATGCTTGCCTGCCACGAACGATATATTTTCTCTCATACATGATTTACATTAAAATGAAAAAATTATAACAAAATTATTTTATTTTTAACAATTACCATTGTTTGAAAAAGTTTAAATGAATTTTCAAGTATTTTACTCCTGTTAAAACGTAAAAGGTTCCTGGTAAACTACCCCTTCCCCTTAACCGATCTTCACCAAAAACAATATGTCTTGAGTACTCTACAAATCAGGGCTGTATGCAAAATATTATTTGATTTTGTTTGAATTTGCGGCTGTTATCGTTTGCCAAAAAAAATACCCTTGATAAAAAAACGCTGCTGGTAAACTACCCCTTTCCCTTAACCGATCTTCACCAAAAACAATAGGTCTTGAGAACTCTACAATTTAGGGCTGTATGCAAATAATCTTTTGATTCTGTTTGAATTTGCGGCTGTTATCGTTTGCCGTAGAAAATACCCTTGTTAAGACATAAAATGTTGGGGGTAAACTACCCCTTTCCCTTAACCGATCTTCACCAAAAACAATAGGTATTGAGAACTCCATAATTCAGGGCTGTATGCGAAACATTATTTGATTCTGTTTGAATTTGCGACTGTTATCGTTTGCCAAAAAAAAAATTACCCTTGATAAAAAAAACCGTTGCAGGTAAACTACCCCTTTCCCTCAACCGATCTTCACCAAAAACAATAGGTCCTGAGTACTCTACAAATCAGGGCTGTACGCAAAAAAGTATTTGATTCTGTTTGAATTTGCGGCAGTTATCGTTTGCAATAGAAAAAAAATCTATAGACAGACAGACATACAGACAGACAGAAAGACACACAGACACTTTTCGAGAAACGACTTTTTTCATGTTTTAAGTGTAGTACAATCAGAATCTGCAATAATCTCGAACACGATTTTTTTTTGCCATCACCATACTTCCATTTCCTTAAAGAATATGGAAGTAAAATGTTAGTAGAGTTGTAAATATAAACATTTTAGATTACTAGTTGCAGTGTTTTTTGCAAATAAAAATCAGATTCCATATCACTTTTGGCCTATATAATTATATCCTACTTGCTCTGTCGCAACAAACACTCACGAACACGTGCGCGCTTACATAGTCTATATATTGAATGAAATGTTTTAACTTAAATGCTATACACAGGCGCTCTGAGAACAGCTCTACACTTTTCTTGCAGTTTATTTTTGTTCAATGATTGGTAATTGAAAATTCAGCTGAACTGTAAATGTTAATTGTCTTTTTAAATCCTACTTTGTATTTCTTGGAAACAGTAATTATATAAAGACGAAAGTTAACAGAAGACAGAACGCTCTGTTAAGGAATCTAGTAATGAATACTTGTGAATAATTGACACGCTAATACTTTGTAAACACTTTTAGCGTAAGGAAACGTAAGAGTGTCGCGTGCACAACGATCATTTATACAGAAACAAAATGAATTCCAAAGTAATTATTTTACTATCGTTGTACAAACGAAAAACAAACACGGCTTGTCGTCAATCTGATTAACTACGAACTCGGAACAAACAACACTTGAAGAAACGAAAGTTTTAACGAGTAGGTACCATGTCATAAAACTGAACTGGGTGGGGAAGATTCTGTTCGTGAAAAAACAGTTTACATAAATAATAAGCTCAACCGTATTAAATTCCGGGCTGTTAGGAAAACTTAAGCATTTCATTTATTAAATGTTTTAATAATTTAAAACAATCTGTGTATTTAATTCTATTTTATAAAATTCTGCACATGAATTTGCAGAATTCATGTCATCTTGGTTGTAAAGTACAGAACGTAAGTTTTCGTGGCTCCGTGCACGAATAACACCTATCAACAAATACTAGTAGCGGTCACTAGTCCGTCTTTAGTCTATTTGATTGGCACAGATAATGAAAATTACACCTGAAAGTTACCCTATAACATAGGGTGCTTCTTGTTGAACGAGGAAGCGAGTCCTTAGAGTTTAACTCGGTCGTTTGGCATTTATCTGTCTGTGTGTCTGACTAATTGGGGTATGTTTCACGAAAACGATGGAACGCATCAACCGATTTCGTAAAACTTGGCACACATGTCTACACTTTACCATACAGAATCTTGCAGTTTTTTAGATTCATCACCCCGAAAATAGGTCAAATTTGTGAAAAAAATCGCAAAATCCCATCTGATGCATCAAATTACAGGGAATTTAAACCACAATCTGAATATAGTATTCGTTTTTGAAATTTTCAAAGTGTTTGGACGTCAGAGCCTAAAACGTTGGCGAAATTTTTTATAAAGTCACAAAAATTCATATGGCATATTAAATTAAAGCAATTTTGACTAAAATCTGGATGTAATGTTAAGTTTAAAATTTTTAAATATTTGTACTCTAAGAAGAGTACAGAGATCATAATTTTTTTTTTAAGTGAAAATCCAACTGGGTGTCAGATTAAAAGGAATTCTAACCCAAATCCGAATGTTCCTTAAGTGTTTGCGTTTATTGTATGATTGTGTGCTCTGTAGGTGTTATGTTACTAAAGAAATATTAGAGCAGTAGGGATGTATGTAATTTTTCCCGCAATTGGAAAATTCTCTAATAACGACATTTATGTAATAATAAATGTACTCCGTTCAAAATAGTGAGCGAGTTCTGCACCTCAGGGAGCATACGCCTACTAGTTAATCATAATGAGACAAGTATATTTAAAAAGAGTCCGATATACGAACACACAAAGATTATTGTAAGATAGGTGAACATGTAATATAGCCTACACTTAAACTTTTTTGAGCTGAGCAGAAGTAGACCTACTTGAGGATTAGCCACTGTGAGCACGCTACTAGTTAAATATCTGACGATGAAGCACATGCTTTGACGTGCGTCATCAACTGTAAACAAGAAGTCTCAAGGCGGATTGAAAAGGTTAGGTTATCTATTCATACAAGTGAATTGGATACCACTAAAAACATGTATACTAAATTGTCTTTCATTACATAAACAGTTTATTGTGTTTATTAGAACAATAAAATAACAACACGTACAATCAAAATGTACATATTATCAAATACAGAAGGGGGTAAGACAGGGAACGACCTAATATATTTCCAATATTACTGGAGGTTAACAGACATTAGGACGAGAAAGAATGGAGGTAGAATAGCTAGAGTGTAACCCTCAAATTGGAAACTTAAAGATTGGAGCTCATTCTTTGAACCTGACTTTCGGTGGTACGTGAACATTATCAACAGGGTTAGGTCGGACAAGTACCATCGTTACAATTTATCACACATAAGTCCTACCTACATACCGTTACTTACCCTATAATCCCGCTGGCCAGAACCGAGAAGCAACACCATTGACGCAAGGTTGTTAGTTTGTTACGTTGTGTAAACTTGCGTCAGTGTGGTAGTGCTTCCGGTTCTGTCCAGCGGACGTAGAGGGCTAGTAACGGTTCTTTTTATATAGTTTTTCTGTAGTTGTATTTAACTTTGTAAAAAAGGTGGTTTTTTTCTTTTTTTGCGGTACACACTTGTTAGTAAACGAATCTCGAGTAGGCTTAAGTTTGTATTTAATGTACTGGTTTACCTTACACCTGAAGACGATTACAGACTGTTTAGTAGTCGAAACGTTGTGTGATAAGTCCTAACGATAGTAGTTGTTTGACGTACGCCTTCTGATAAGATCTGGAGTTGTTTAGTGAAAATTCAGTCGAGGTGGATAGCACGTTTGACGAACTCATTATGGAAGGCATAAAGGTTTCTTCAGAATAAATGTGGAAAAAATTGTTAATAAGGTTCCACCAAGTGACAGTCGGTATGAGTATGCGAATGAAATTAAACGTTTTGTTAAAATAGTAACAGATATAATACGAAGCCTCACTATCCTCAGGAACTTCGAGACGATCCCTTTAATTGACATAATAAAAAGCTCACAGTTGAGACGGTTCAGCCTCGTCTGTAGAATAGAAAATCGAAGATACCCTAGAAGAGCGTGGGAAGCAAAACCAGAAGGTAAAGGGAAAAGAGGCAGACCCAGGTTGAAGTGGGAAGACAGCATTAAAGTAAGTACAGGAAGGAAACGTCTGTGCATTCATGTGCTTATAAAACTAACAAACAAATGGTGATTGGATCAACTGTGGAAAGGAAAAGTTGGATCCGCCCGATCGAGGGCGTTGTGGGAGAGGAAGGCCCAGGCCCAGGTAGGACTACACGGTTCGGGTAAGAAAAGGAAGAAGGCATGTGGTGACCAAGAGGCTGTCTACGGAAATGAAGAAATTGCAAGCCCACTAACCTCGGGGTTGAGGAGAAGAAGAAGAATACAAATATATAATCTAACTTTAACGTAAAGTTAACTTTCAAGTGTTAAAGTTACGCCTTTTACAAAGTACAATGTACGTTGTATGACACAACCTTCCACGATTGGAGCATCACCAACAACAGAAAATTAAACAAATATATTAACAAATATTTTTACAGATTTATTAAAGAACATGGAAACTATTAATTACAGAAATAAATTAAATGAAGTAACAAGAAACCTCAAATTTGTAGTTTCTGTTAATATATTATACGTCCAACACGGTGTACGTGTTAATCCACTAGAAATGATATATTTATTTTGTCAAATCATAGTCTAGAACATGTAACGTGTTTTGTATGTTGTCTCTACAACAAATTCAACCCTGGCTAAATTTGCCCTTTGCGAACATACTCCAGTTGCAAAATTGTACTACTATGATTGTCACGATTAGAACAACGAAGCATGTGTGTACACCGCGAGCGCACATGCGTGCGATATTCCAGAGTGCGTGCTGGAGTCAATGCAAGGCGCGCGCTTGCACTGACCCCCAACACGCAGACTGCATCGCAGGACATGTGTCGGCTCAACGGTGCGGTGTGAGTCTGTACGCGCGGGCAACACATGCGCGCGCTTACCAGAGTGTGTGTTGAAGTCAATACAAGGCGCTTGCTTGCACTGGCTCCCAACACGCAGATTGCAACGCAGGACGTGTCCGCCAAACGGGTGTGTGAGTGTGATGCCCGTATCCTAATCATGACAATCAGACTAGCAAAAATTCCATTACCTGGAGTATTTCACAGTGGGTAAAGGAGCCACAAGCTGAATTTATCGGCAGAGACACCAACAGGACACATCTGTTATCGTTGCTGGTTTGAATTAAACTAAATAATTTCATTTAATTTATATCAATTGCTTAGAAACGAACTTCTTCTTGTTATTAACAATTACAACAATGAAAAATTTTAATTTTGTTTTCTAAATGCTTTACTATTATACAAATAGTGGGAATTAAGTGCTGTAATTTGGGATTTTAGGAAATACAACATACTACGATGTCCACTATGATGTAATTCCTTTAAACATGTGTAAAAAATAATTCTTAAGATGGAGGATCAGACACTGATAAGGGTGACTTTAAAAATTCAGTTGTGTTTTTATTTGTGGATTATAAAATTAAAATTTAAATTTACACTAAATTGAAAGTATACCTAACAGCATTTAACTAGTCGCAGAATCTACAAGTTTTTGAACACTACACCCCAAATGTGGCCACAATTTCAACTCACACACTTTTGAAGTCGAGTTTTTACGTTTTCCATTACACGGTGTAACATGTGAACAGAAATTACACCAACTTTGAGGGTTTCGATGTTTCATGGGGGGTGGATCGTTGTACCTCTTACTCTCAAAATATCCCCAGTAGAATAAATGGCCCATTGGAAATCTCGCGGGCCACGGAATATTTCCTCTCCTGAAGGTAACTCTTTAAACTGCGTCCATTGATCGCCTAGCCCTATGGCTGGTTGCTCCCCATACTGTTTTGTGTGATTTCAGACATTTCTGCGACTTGGGGAGACAAAAACTCGTTAATTATTTAGATATATTGCTCTGATGTGACATTAATGGAATTCCCATTCTCAGCGTCAAAGAACTGAGGACTAATTATTCCAAAGGAAGCTATTGCACACCGTACAGTAAGTTTAGCAGTGTGCAATGGTTCTCGAAGCATTTCTCGACGGTTATTTCACTCTCAATACCGAAAGGATTTTTTATTTACACATCGGCTCATATGGAAATGCGTTTCATTACTCATTAGCGTGTTGTGAATAACGTTTATGTTGTTATTTATGACATACGAGAACTGGCGGTAAAAAGTCACACGGTTTACTGTACAACTGTCACTTAGGGTTTACAATATTCAAATTTTGTAAGGATGCATGTTTAAATCATTATGAAGAATTTTTCGAAAACTGGTATTCGACGAGCCAAGTGAAACTGTATGGCACCAGGCAGAATGTTTAGCATAGAATAGCGGCTCTAGTGTGCGCAATGTTTTCGGGGGTACATACAGTTCTATGTTACATGGAGGTTCCTTTTTACTTCCATGTTCCGTAAGGAAATGAAATAATTGTGGTCGCGAAAAAACCGTGTTCGAGGTAAGGGCTGATTCTGATTGTACTATCCTCAAACATGAAGAAAAGTCATTTTCCGAAAAGTTTCTGTGTGTTTGTGTGTATGTAGAATTCTTTCTATGGCCGACGATAACTGCCGCAAATTCAAACAGAATCAAATAATTTTTCACATATATGCCCGTGTTTTGAATGCTTTTTTCTGCTTGCAAAAGGTGAGTTAAACAAAATAATCTTGCAGAAGAAATTAATTATATTTCCTTCTTTTTCTTTTCCTGGCGTTACAACCCAGCGTGGCTTTTAGCCTGATCAATGACTTCCTTCCACTCCGCCCACTCATTACACATCCGTCTCCATCCCCTCACGTTCGTACATCTCAAATCATCCTCCACGTCATCCAACCATCTCTTTCTAGTTCTGCCTCTAATTATTCTTCCTATCGGTCTCCAGTCTGCAATTGTCTTAGCCATTCTTCTGTCATCCATTCGCCTTACGTGGCCCAGCCAAATTAATTATATTTAGGTTAAATAATTTAACTATAATAAACTTTCAGAAAATTTAATACAGTATATATGAGTCCACACGCTCGCGCCTTAAACACACACACACACACACACACACACACACACACACACACACACACACACACACACACACACATGATACAACAATGCTCTGAACAATACACAGTTTCATTATAATATGCTCAAACTGTGTACTTTGTGTATATAGAACCTGAGGCAACTATTAATTATGAAGTTAGTAATTATTACTGAAGTTACGAGGTAATTGTTTTTCCTTCTCGTTTAACATAGAAACTGGGCCCTTTGAGGTATGCGAATTAATTACAATATCTTTATGTACTTGTTGCGTATAAAGTGAGCAATTATTATGTGAATCGTTAATTAACAATATGTTGCGCATTTACAATAACGAGGCCCTTCCTGGGCAACAGTGTACCTCGTATTAAATTGCAAACCTTGTCTTAACTGTCGTAACCTATTTTGAGATAAGATAAAACACAATACTATGCTCGTCTTAAAATGTTTTTTTTTTGAAATTTTGACATCAGTTTATTACTAACTGACATAAAAATAGTCACCTGTAAAACAACGTAATTCCTCATTAATTTCATTTTAATGTTTTTAATTAATTAATTTGTCAGCAATCAGAATATACATTCCTTAAGCTAATCCGCTGATAAGTGTACACACTTGAGAAATGTACAACTAGATGGCGTGATAAGATGGTCACCTTATCATCCGGCGATGATATCCAACTAGCAATGTCAAGTCGTAGGCCTTAAATGTTGAATAGCCAAATTCTACTTAATCCCCTGTTGATTGCAGGCTGTAGAAGTGGCACGAGCAGCAACGGTTACAATGACCGTCAAGTCTTGCATGGTGTCTGGTGTTTCGTTCATGAGAGCGACTTCACGGACGTATGGAATATGTAAGTCTGTGTGTAAATTGTGGTTGGACACATACCACGGGGCATCCGCGATAGCTCGTAAGATATTTGATTGACGTCTCTTTGTGATGACTAGGGCCTATGTTAAATTTGGTGGCATAGCCCCAAAGCCATGGCCGGCTCTAGTAGAAGGCCGGAATATTAAATGTGGCAACACTGGAACCAGCTGATATTTGAGGTCGAGTAGACGATCTCTTAATTTATGTACTTCAATAAACAAATCGCGTCATTTTTAATTGCCGATTAACAGCAGTTTTATAATTCTTAATGTTTTTCAGATTAAAAGTTTATTGTGTAAAATACTGTTATATTATTTAAGAAATATAATAAGTAACTCATTCATATGATACGAATTCAATAATTCGAACAAAATTAATTCATTAGGCCTAACACTAATTCACTAATTTCTTCAAATTAAACGTATAGTGCTAAGTGCGCATAGACCTATAATTTAGATTTAGCTATAAACAGGCCTAGTCATGAATTTAGGAATGCTATCAAATTAAATAAAAATATAACATGTTCACTTTAGCTGTTTTATTACACTATGCTTATAGGCCTCAGACGCAACGTTGCCATGTTTAATATTCCGGCCTTCTACTAGAGCCGCCCATGCTAAAGCTCGATTCCTTAAGTCCGTATGGGTTTGAGGGCGGTTTATAAACAAGTAGTTTATTGTCTATGGACAGATAAGATTTTGTCCCCGTCAGCCAGTTAATTTCCCTAAATTTTGAATCTAACTGTTTTTCTGTTTTATGTGCTTGTTTCAGAACAGTTTAAGAGTATAATTAAAGGTTAATTTTAATTAAATGATATATTTTAGATAAGGTAAGTTTTGATTCCATCGATCTCGATAACACCAATTTTGCAGACATGGGATGTGGATTTGATAAGTTGTGATACAAATAATGCAATATTGAATGTTGCTTACTAACTTTATTTATTTGTTTGGGTAATACAAACATAAATTGAAAACGGGAAGTTGAAGCGGTGTTGAGACACATTTTGTAAGAAAAATTTTCAGGCAATGCACAAATGCAATGCACAGAGAAGGACATTGAAAATGCTTCAATAAATCTAATATATATATATATATATATATATATATATATATATATATATTACTATAATACTTATAACTATTTTACCTCAAGATATATTTTTTCCTAAGGAACATGTTTCGGGAGCATTTCCTTAGGAAAAAATATATCTTGAGGTAAAATAGTTATAAGTATTATAGTATTATATATATCAAGAAACGGACTGTAGCAGAAAGTGATTGAAATATATATATATATATATATATATATATAGGCCTATATATTCACCAATCAATGAATTCATTCTTCATTCACCAATCAATGAATTCATTCTTCATTTACCAATGTACAGATTATAAGTTAAATGTAGTCGCATTCATAAAAATTCAAAATTTTCTACGTTATTGACAACAAAGGAGTAGTTTCTATGGAAACTTACCGTTTCCCATTTTCGATCACGCACCAGCGGTCGTTTTCAAATGTGCGACACGTTCTTATAAACATTTTCAATGTTAAAATAAATTATTCCATGTTAGAAATTTGTAGACATACAAATTTCGAACATACCTGCATACACTCTGATTTAATATTAAAGATTTTAAGTACTTTATTGATACTGCTCTTTAAGAACTACTGGGACCCTGAAAGGCTGCGGAGTGCCCTGAAATGTGTACGAGTTTATCAGTTAAGGCGAAACAAAAAGGATACCGTATAATCACATTAATTGAAAAAGACAGGTTTTGAAAACAAACACACAAACAAAAAATTTGGATAACGCAAATTGTTATGTGACTGAATGTTTGCTGAACAGTGCGAATTTTACAGCAACTTGGTCAGTGGACAAGACAAGTTATGGTGAAGCTATATTGACTTTTACTGCTTATTTTAGAAGAATTACAGCAAGTTTTGTGAAAAAACTTTATTGGAATAATATGGAGATTTATACCCTGAATCTAAAACCACGCTCTTTCAACTTTTGGATGAGACAAGTTCCCAATGCCTCATTTCTTTTATGTGACGGGCACGAGTTTTCGCAACTTGCTCTCTACTACCAGGGCGCGAATAAAGTGTGAATATCAGCTGATCACTTCATGAAGGGGATTTCCCGTGTCTCATTTTCTCAACCCTGTATGTCTGTGGGTTGTGTAAGAAACACCTATTTGTACTCCCGTCGATTTTCCTTCGTACTCATTTTTTTAATAATTTTCTCACCACTGGTGTCAGGCAGGCACATCGGAAGATTGACACCGGGCGACCAACCTTTCAGTGCTTCCCTAAAATGCTTGTTAGCGGTATATTCCGACTTTTCTTCGATTCTCAAGTCATTTTATAGGATACCTATGGTGATCTTTGGTCTACTTCCATTTTTAAATTAATAAATTATTTGATTTTAATCTCCAGTTTCAACTTTTGGTGTTCTAAACTAAAACGTGTTCTAAACTCGACCGTATAAAGAATGATGCCACAAGACGAGAGTTAGAAGTTTTTATCTTGAATGGAAGATTACAAGATTACAAACAAAGGAGGAAAGAACATTCAGAAAGATTGTCAGATTCAAGACTGGCCAAGCAGGTCTGGAAATATAAACCTGGAGGACACAGATTTGTGGGTAGACCCAGGAAGAGATGGCGGGAGGATCTTTCAAGGTGGAACAGGCAGCACCTTGCTTATGCCGTGTTTTGAAGATGATGACGATGATTTTGGCTACCAGAGTCGAAGTACTGACAGTGAACTGCTACAGTTTTCTTGTTAACGAAACAGTTTTTTCCGCGTGAGTTACAGAAATAGCCGTTTTCCACAGTCCGCACATCATATTTTGCTGTGTCATGGATATCTTTCTGTTTAAATTAGTTGTTTTTTCATGATCTGTTTAATACCTTGGTTCCTTGGTGTCGTTTTTTCCACCTCCGTTACTCTTCTCGGTGGTATCGAATATAAAATTTCAATGGCCACCTTTATCCAATTGTTTTAACGTGGCCGTAACAGACCAGTCTTTGTTATTCTATTCTACGTATTACAGCGGATCCTTCCTTGAGGAACGAATGGAAGATTACAAGATTTCAAACAAAGGAGGAAATAACGTTTGGAAAGATTCTCATATTCAAGACTGGCCAAACAGGTCTGGAAATATAAACCTGGAGGACACAGATGTGTGGCTAGACCCATGAAGAGATGGCGGGAGGATCTTCCAAAGGCGGAACAGACACCACCTTGCCTATTCCGTGATGAGAAGATGATGATGACTTATAAAGGTTTGTAAGCAAAAAAAGCAAAGAAAAGTACGTGCGCATTCCGTACACACGTTTTTTAAAATAATAGAACCTGAAGTTGGAAACATTATTTGCCGTATTGTTAAACCGTGGTCTATCGTTTGTGTTACATCACTGGGGTGAACTGGCGAACACCGTGCCAATTGCTTCCAACACTGAAGATGCCCTCCGATGGTGTGATCGAAACGTCTGTAAACACAAACGGCAGACTACGGCCTAACAATCCGACAAATAATGTTTCCAACTTAATAGAATCTCAAGTTAAGGAGTCAAGCCAAGTCAGATCGGTACTTTTTTTAATCTGTCGAATCATTACTCACAATAAACAGACCTAATGTTAGTTGCCCTTCGTCATCACATTCTACAACCCAATGATTCGTTGCTATAAGTAGCCTATACTGTACTAAACTTATCGTACAGGTGATAATCGTTCTCCACTACAAACTCTTTGGGGAAAGTCACATCGTCCCACACACACACACACACACACAGGTTCAAAACAAGAGGTAAATTACATTAGTTTAAGCCTTTCATTTCGTGGAATCTGAACACAACTCCCCTACCAAAAAAGATCGGTCTCTGCGTCCAAAAAGGATTAACGAGTTACGATGGAGTGCGCGTATTACGGGGCGAAGTCAGGTAGGGGTGTACAAAAAGCGTTTGCCTGCCTGATCATGAAGATTTCCATTACTTTTTGTAATTTAAATGTAAATGCTGGAATTAATTGAAATACAGAGCCACGTGTAACAGAGCTTCATAAAAAGCGTTTGTCTGGTGTGTGAAACATTCTCTGTTTATTGACGGTACTGAAATTCTCAAATTAGCTACTCCTTAACTTTGGCAACGATGATACATACTTACATATCTAATTGTAACGTGACATGATAATTGCTAAAATTATAACATAAAACAGGTTTAGTCAAAATACACTAGCTGTCTAATAAAATATCACGCACGCTCAGTATAGTCTTATATATTATATTTGTATATTTACCCCGGGCAATATTTTACTTCCATGTTCCATAAGGAAATGGAAGTATGGTGATGGCGAAAAAAATCGTGTTCGAGATAAGGGCTGATTCTGATTGTACTACCCTCAAAACATCAAGAAAAGTCATTTTTCGAACTATAACTGCTGCAAATTCAAACAGAATCAAATAAATTCTTGCATACCTGCCTCAATTTTAAAGGACTCAAGGTCTATTTATTTTGGTGAACATTGGATAAGGGGAAGGGATAGTTTACCTGCAACATTTTATGTTTTAACAAGAGTAAAGTAGGTACTTAATTTGGATAAATAAAGTATCCTAAAAAGTAGGCCATAATCAATGTAGAAATGTAGATGAATATCTATGAATAAAAGTGGTAGTTGAAGGGGGAGGGGATAATTTTTTATATGTGTACTACGTTATCGGCAACAAAGAAGTAGTTTGTTGTTAAAATTCCTTCCCTGGCTGTTTGGCCGTGGTCCAATGTTTTCTGCAAAACGAAACGTTTTGGCAGTGCTATCGATTGCCATCATCAGTGAAAATCGAGTGCGCTAACCTGAGGTGGTATACGTTAGCGACCACAGTACTGTGGTTAAGGCTGAAGAAAGAAGTAGTTTCTATGGAAATATTTCATTTCGAAAATAATTTGAAATATAAATCTTAGAACACGGAAGACATGTATGGTTCTCCATACCGATATTTGTAAATTATTACATAGAGAAATTGTTATAAATAGTTTTAAGTAGTAGTATGTCTATGACAGCCACATTACCGGTTCCAGCCTGCCGGTAGGTGGGTCGTTCGAGGACGACCTACCCAAAAAGAACTATTCAGTCAAGTGTACTACCAACTACAGTCGATCGCACCATAGGACATTTAATTCGTAGTTCGTGTTAGTCACGCTCTTATAGGCCACTTATAAAACTAAACAACTGTAGTTCATCCTTAGTTCAGTCGTTCGCTTCGGTAGGGCGTTCGCATGCAGTAGGTCGCTCGCATGCAGTAGATGGTTCGCTTTTAGTAGGTCGTTCGCGAATGACTAACGAGTGTTAGATCTGGGTGCTTCTGCCTGCCTGCTGTCGGTCCATTGTTTAATTTGTTTACTGTTCTTGGCTGCAGTTTATTTTTGTAGTTTTTATAATATTACAAACTTCATATTTTTATGTTTTTAGTAATTTTGTTATACTGTTAAATAATTAAATTTTTATATATGTAATTCTTTTTTAAAACAAGGATTTATAAAAGTTATCGTCTATCAGTCGCGATGAATCAGAAAGGGGTGAGAGAATTGACTATTTAAAAATAGTTTTTTTATTGTCTGATTTCTGTTATTTCGACAACGTTTGGCTTATGTATGGTAAAAATAAAAATAGCAAAGAATATCGTAAGCTAGGATTCGAGGAAGTTGCTTAAAACGTCATTAAATAATTGAAAAGAATAAATTAGTTTTGCTATTTCAGATGTGTGTTATTTATTACTACTCTTAAATGAGAGACGGGTTTCGCGATTCTGGCCGAAAGCGACATGAATAAAATTATTTTCATATTTTTTTATTAAAGTAATATTGACTTTGTTGTTTTTGAAAAGCCATAAAAAAGGAATTGGTTATCTTTCAGCTAATATTCATGAGCTTTGATGTTATCACACTTGCATGGGGAGGCTGGTCATCCCTGGTCTATAACCTAAGATAAACAGAAATAGGAAGATACCAATTTTTGCTGGTTTAGTTTCTAAAAAAAAAATTAAAAAAAAGGGTCCGACAGTTTTAACTAGTGATCTAGTTCATTGTGCTCGTTCGCTGATATGAACGACCTAGCTATGATAAACTTCGTTTCGATGAACTATTTGCCCATCTCTAGCCTATCATAGAAATGAATACCTGTTAGTTTTTAAGCTGTATGTGTGTGTTCTACCGGCAGAAACAGGTTTTGTGCTACGAATAGCACAAAGGATCTCTGTGTACGTATGTATTTAACTTGTGTTAGTGGACGCCGGTCCATCCATTCATCCATGGATTAATGACAATAATTAAAGATGGTTATTTAATGAAATTTGCATTTTTCTAAATACATTTTGCAATTTAGACAATGCCATAGTAAGAATTGCAATTATACAATGTTTTGATGTAAGATTGTTGCAAAAAGTGCAATAATAACATAGTTAGGCCTATATAAACTAAAGTTAATTACAACTGTAATTAACAAATAATAAACAAGTAAGTTATATGCAAATAACGTGTGGAAAATAGCACATTAAATGCCACCCCTAGCTTAAACATCAAACAGACAAAAAGTGATGTGTTGAACAGGTGACACTATGCATGAATAAACCAAATTGAATATGTTAGAAACGGCATAGTTTGATATCTGACTTGTCAGAATTCCTGCAGGCTATAAATACCTCTGATAATTTTGAACGAGAGAGAGAGACGCTAATAACTTTCTCTCGGGGATACTATGTCGGTTTGATTTAGCGACAGAGAATCGCCAATAACATTAACATCATCATCTAGAATGTACCATGATCGACGAAGGAACATCATCATCATTACACATGACACACGGGTATCAGGACATCATCATCATCATCGTCGTCGTCTTCGTCGTCATCGTACACATCCAGGAGCCGCTCACACACAAGCGCGCGCCCCATAAATTCTTCGCAACGGGAACTCAAAAATGCATAGGTGACACACGAAAAATTATTATTTTTTAAACAAACAAAGAACAATATGAATTGAAATATGAGCTAATGAAGAAAAACCAATACATAACTGTAAATAGTGTATCCATATTCCACGTAAAATAAATAATATATAATTTTTAAGCTTTATTAAAAAATAGATTTTCTAGTTAATTAAAAATGGGTGCTCTATTGTAAACAATAATTACTTTACTTAAAGTAAATATTGTTACGACTGCCTCACAGTTCGTCGTATGCTACAGTGGAAACAAAATACAGACACCAGTAAAGTCACTAATCACCAGCTTTAATTAATCACAAATAACAGTTTTCGATCAACAAGTTATTCAACAAGATAATACTCGTACGATAATTTGAGTTAAATTTGTCCACAAGCAACAATAATGTCAAGTAATATAGTTTCACGCTAAACACTTCTCACAATACTTCGACAACCACTCGATCCGCGCTAAGGAAATCGCTCACTGTAAACTGTCTGACAAAGGGACTATGCCCCTTTTATAGGTAGCACATATGTTCCAGAATTTTCCGTCCTTACTGTGGCGTGTGGCATAATGCGTATTTCAAGTGCTCTCCAGAGGACTCTGGAACGTACTTGAGTACGGTCTTTGCAGAAACACGCACCTGCTGGACTAGCCGAGAAACGTGTAGAACGACACTCTCCATTGTTCGAGTACGTTCCGTAATTGCGTAACAATAATATTTTATAAAAATATTATTAGTAAACTTTCAATCTCGTTTAATAAGTGTACGTTCATACTTACTACTTTAGAATATTAATACATTCTAACTGCCCTTCATATTAATGTACTTAACACATGTACTGTATATATTAATCCAATGTTTTATGTGAATACCTGCTAGACCTATGAATATTGCAATCAAAATTGACTGACATTGTAAATCACGTATTTTTTAATTTTACTCACCAGGAAATTAAATTTTATTTTGAGATACAAGATAAATAAATGAGGTAGGAATTGTATTTACAATTTTGCAATTTTCAGAAAGACATTGTACCAACAAAGTTTACGTTTAACGAATAACGTTTGGTCCATTTAATCAAATTAATCCGTTTCAAAAGCAGTTCGTCGACTGAATGACACGTGGAAATCAAAATTATAATCAGCAAAACACATCATGATATCAGTGTCATACATGCATTCAGTATCAAAGCGAGTTTACAGGTATGGAGATGTAATCTGAACAGCAGCGCTGCAATGTGTTTCGCGCCGAGCGTTTGATTCCCGTGAATTTTGGCCGTAATTAACACACACACATTCAAATGTAGTGACAAATTACGAGCTTGATGTTATTTTGTATTCACACACGAGATGCGCGCGTCGCTTTTTGAATAATGTATAACAATCCGGCTCGAACCAGTCACTTAATTTGCTCTCGTTTGTGAATTTGAGAAGAGAGAGTGCCAACAGCATGCTGGTATTATTTCCTACGTCTGCCTACCGGTTGAATCATTATATAATTTACAACCGTGTACCTCTTGTGTCGGATTATCTTTAATCAGATATGTTACAAAGGAGTAGACAGTGGACACCAGAATTTTTCTTCTTCTTGAACTGCCGTTGCTATCCGAACTTTTATTTCTTTCGAAATTCTACAGTCATTCGTTATTATTATGCTACCCAAGTATTTAAATTGTTCTACTTTTTCGAAGTTGTAAATAAGAAGTTTCTGTTAATACGGTATGCGGAAGGTTGTAGAAAATGAATGGACAGAATATAGACCGAAGGGACGGAGAGGTGTGGGACGTGCGAAGAAGCGTTGGAATGACCAGCTCTGGTCTATCTGTATACTTGATGCATTGGTTCTATAGTACTGCAACTCAAAAATTATCAATTCTTAGTATTATATATTAAATTAATCTGTATTTCTTTGTATTTAAGTTCTATACTGGTGTAAGTTAACTTATTGAGTTTATTAAAATGATTCTACAGGTACTTAAGTGTAAAGTGAATGTAGAAGGAGAATTAAGGAAGCGGCAGGGGTTCAAGGTAAAAAAGACTTAAGGGGAATGTACTGTCCACGCCTCTCTTTAATTTGGTGCTGAAAAATGTAGCAAGGAAGTTAACGATTTGTTGTGTTGGAGAGAAAATCTAAGAAATTAGGTATTTTGAAATTAATTTTAAAAAAAACAAAGTAACACCCTGAACAGACGTTAAGCCTGTAAATCAGACTAGAAGAGGAAGATGACATTTATGCGAGAATATTAAGTAATGGGGAGTACTTTTCACAGATGATAACAAAAATTCTCGCGAAATCCATGCTCGAATATCAGCTGGTAACAGATGTTACTATGCTTTGGGCAATGTCAGGAAATGTAAATAGATAGTTAACAATTAAGATTAAAGATCTCCTTAAGACCTACTGTAGTACACGGAAGTGAGGGATGGACGTTGACAGTTTGGGAAGAGAGTTGGCTTAAGCGATGGGGAACAAAGATATTGGGAAGGATTTATGGTGCCAGGAGGGACGGAGACAGATGAAAAACACGTACAGACGAAGAGGTACAGAGAATTATGGGGCAGCTAGAGATTGTCACTTATGTAAAAAGAAATAAAATTACAGAGGTCACATACAGCGGATGATGGACAATAAAGCTGTGGAAAAAGTATTAAATTGTGATCCAGGTGGAAGAGGAAGAAGAGGGAAACCCGCGGAAAACATGGGTGGAAGACGTGAAAGAAGACCTGCACCGCCTCGGAATACCCAGTCTCGGCAGTGGCGCAGACTGGCACAGAACCAGGACGAGTGGTGTTGGAGGTTCGGGCTGTAACCCCGAGGATCATCATTATCATCAACTTAAAATAACACTGCATAATACTTTAAAACAGATAAGTCTTTTTAGAATTTTCTTAAAATCGGTATTGATCTAATTCTACACTACTACAAATTAAAATACTATTGGAAGCAGTTGTATGCTTGGCCACTTGAAGCAGCAGTGTAGATGGGTTATTAAATATTAACTTATTGTTGTATTATCTGTTGCGATTCGTTTTTGACACAATATCTCAAATAACAGCGAGTCCGATTGTAAGAGGAATGTGTTATTGTCTAGAGTGGAAATAATGTTTCCTCTTGCTTTGGATAGGTTTCTACAAAAATTAGCTGAAGTTAAGATAGAAGAAAGTAAAGGAATATTTATTGAATATGAAATTGAAAATATGACCAGAGAGGAGAAAAAAAAGTATATACAATTAGTTAAAAAAATTATCTGATCATCTTGTACATGCGATATGCCATGCAGCATTGCCAACCTCATGTGGAAATACGTCACAATTTGCTTATGAAATAAAGCTGTCATGTTAAACCTTATTTAATACTAAGGATAAAAATAAAAATTATTTCATTCTGTTTGAATTTATGGCAGTTATCGTTCGTCATAGAAAAAATTACTCTTGTTAAAACATAAAACGTTGGAGGTAAACTACCCCTTCCCCTTAACCGATCTTCACCAAAATCAATAGACCTTGAGTCGTCTACAACTCAGGCACATTTGCAAAAAATTATTTGATTCTGTTTAAATTTGCGGCAGTTATCGTTCGCCATAAAATTCTACACACAGAGAGACACACAGACACATACACAGATAATTTTCGGAAAATTACTTTCCTTCATGTTTTGAGGGTAGTACAATCAGAATCAGCCCTTATCTCGAACACGATTTTTTTCGCCATCACCATACTTCTATTTCCTTATTGTACATGGAAGTAAAACGGACATCGTTACTTCTGGCATCTCGGAGAGGAGCTTGCACAATAGCTAGTTGTGTTTATCATTACTTGAAAACTATTTCGAACAGTCGCTGTCAACTAAAGAAAATAAATGTTTAGTGTATTTATTCTCCACTAAAAACTTGAATATCCTGTCAACCGCTCACAAGCATTTAACTACTGGTCGAATACAAAATAAGGGCTATGCAATTCATGCAATAATTTAAAGAGGAAGAAAGAGTTTTAAACAACTGTCCGGTTTTGTCTCGAGTTGCATCCTTGTCCACAACTCAAACACGACTAGACGCTTTAGAGTAACATGCTAAATTGGCAGTACCCGCTTCAACCCCCTCCCACCATTAAAGTCAAAGCAGCTGGAACAGTGCAACACAAATCGTCTGACTCATACACGTACCCAATGTACGATTACTAGATGAGTGTAGATGAGTGTAGTCTGATAATGGCGAAAATTGACCGGAATAAACGACTCGCATCTCACCACGCGAGCATGAATACGTATATACACATTATTTGTATCGACGAGCACTTCAACGCAACAATAAAGGTGGTTAGGTCATACCACTAATCAAGCGACCGCCTTTTTGGCTTATAAATCAGTTGACGCTTGAAGTCTGTACGTGAAAAACCGACTACAACAAAACCCAAATACAAACCCATTACTACGTTGTTCAAACCGGCAAGCTGCCCCGTCCCACTGTACGTTGTAATTCTCTCTGATGGATTGAATTAATTGGAAACAGAATATTGGTCCGCTCGCCAGATAGATTACCGTTGTATGCTGTTTAAAACTACTTTACGTTTTAGCGTAAATTCAGTATTTCTGAAATGAAGGGTCAGATTTTGTTTAACTTTAAAGTGTGCACCATTGAAGCAAAATATTTAATCATGTTTAATATTTTTATTTTAAGGCCAAGTCATAGTGGTCTGTATGAGCAGAATGTAGTAATGACAGTTCTGGAGTGGCGGAAGAGCTGTACACAGAATTGTGAGTCAAATATAAGACTTCGTAGTACATTACATTTGCTATATACGCCTATATAATTTTTTGTTCTCTACGAGGGAGACTGTGGAAAACTAATGTTCGCCGCAGGAGGGTCTGCACTCCTACGGTGTGTGGGACTCGCACCCACCAAAACCACAAACCCTGTTGTCCACGGCGTGGATCCACCTCGGGACTCAGCTTTCGCAATACTTCAAGGTGATGCCATTTGTACTTCGTCCTGTGGACGTTCGTCTGTTTTAAACCTTCAGCGGGTCCACGTTACCTGTTTTCTGCTATTCTGTCAGCGGCCCTAGCAAGATCATCTTCGGTTTCCTTCTTTTGCCTTAGTACCTTCTCTGTGTAGGCTACTACCTGCTCCCAATGGTGTTCGCTCTCCAGCATTATTCCTATGATATTTTCAGGAGAGAAAATATATATTAATACGAATTATTATTATTTGCAATTAACGAACAACATTCAAAGTGTTTTTCGCATCCTAGCTTCCAAACTTTACTGTCTTTCCAATCATCATGCTTTCCTTATGCCTGCCATCCAAGTCTGTCGTGGCCTCCCTTTTTCAGATAAGGTGGAAAAATTGATAAGATTAACCCAACCAAAAAACAATTAACACTTGTCGGTGTTTCAGTAATATGGTTCCGAACCAGTTTTCAGAAAACTATTCGACTCGAATCTCTGGTATAGTTTGCTGAACTAAAATCTTAACTAGCCAAGGCAGCCCCGTGTTGTCTTTTATATGAGCCGGAAATAAACTGCTCGTAACGTTTCATAGTAATTACAAAATTCTACAACTTTCTATGTTACACAGATAATACAAAGAATACCTAGCATCAGTAGTCATTTTTATCTAGCTCTAGAATATTGTGTGTCAACTTGTCTACACAGCGACAAACTTCATGTAGGCTACATCAAATTAATCTGTAGTCATCAAATTAAATATTATCATTCAACACTACAACAATATGATTTTATGACTTATAGAGTCGCACTCCGTCAGGCACATCAGTTCCATGTCAGTCTCGGCTTCTTCTGTGATTTGTCGCCGATCGGCTCGCTTATGTGCTGACGTGAATCAATTCCTAGTTTTCTAAGATCGTCTTCTATCCCGTTAACCTATCTTAATTCGTACGTACCTACGTCTTTATCATTGTCCGCACTAAATTATGTGCACCCACTTCTCTCATTGGTCCATTCCCCTGCTTCCAGCCTTCGAATCCAATCCATTTAAACATCTCATTGACTTTATTCATCCAGTTACTGGTGGATTTTTATAGGCCTATATCTAGTAAACTTTTTGTTAAATTGCCTTTTGCATCGTCCGTTCTTGCATATGGCAAGATTTCGTACAATGTGGTTGTAAAACAGAAAGTAAATTTTCTATATGAAAAAAATTATTGTTCTATATAACACGAACTTTTTGATCAGATATCGCAAATCGGGCACCAGATAAATTTACGGAAATAAATGAAGGAATGCAATATACCAGAGCTCATTCTCTCGACTGACACAAACGCAGCGCTGTCTGAGACAGGGAATTTGCATTCAGCGATCAATTGGTGTGAGCATAGCCACATTTAACTGTATTTAAACGTTATGCAGCTGCTTTAAACGTAATTTACCTTATACTGCGCACTGTGTTTGTTTGGATCGCTGCCATGGCAACGGCTACTGTTTACGCAAAACTACTGGGCATTTGAAAATTGTTAACCTAGTAAAAGTAAAAACAAAACAAGAATTTTATTACAATTTCTCGTATGCATACATATTTCATGCATAATTTCATATATAATTTCAGGGTCTGGTTTACACTTTCCTCTGGCACAAAAATTTATATTTCGATGAATTTTTTGTTTTGAGTTTCTTGCAGTAATTGTATATTAGGCCTATACATTATATAAATAATAATAAATTAGTTCTGCCAATTTTTTTTAATCACTACATACGCACATTTTGTATGTTTCAAATACTTAATCTGTAACTTTAGAGGTTTCACACATATAATACACATTTTTATCTTGAGGTTTGTTTAATTTTATACAAATATTACACTATTACACATTACACAAAATAATTTGTAAATATAATACACAAGAGCCTTGCCACACTTCGTTATGGGTCTGAGAATTGGACTTTAACGAAAGGCCAGACCAGTTGTATCCACGCGGCTGAAATTAGATTTTTCAGGCACTCTGCATGATCATAGAAGAAATCCAGATATACGGCAGGAGCTGAATATGATAAGTGTGTTTACTCGACACGATTGCCCAGTATCAGCTGAATTAGTGGGAACATCTTTGCCGAATGGATGACTGCCACATCCCCAAACAACAATGGAACTATAAGCCGAAGGGATGGAGAGGTGTGGGACGTCCGAAGAAGCGCTGGAGTGACCAGCTCTAGACTTTGCCGGTTTGAGACCGGAACAAACTATCCTTGGTTTAATCCTTGCAGATAATGATGATGATGATGAAAATGACGATATTACAACAACTATGTGGCCAGTTGTTGAATAATAATTCAGAATTTATAAAATTATTAGACAATGCACATTTTTGACTTTAGAACACTTCAATTTTTAGATAAAACGTCAATTAAATTTTGCCTGATTCTTAGCCTGTTTTTTGCTTATTTGCAAATTTTTTCTCAGGCTGCCACTTGAAGTGCAGTCTCTTGTGGTGTTGCTGGGTATACTATAATTGGTTATGTCCAATTCTGCATGTTTGAAAATCTTTGTTGTGTGTGAGGTGTTTAGAAAAGTACATTTAATTTAAATTTTGTTTCTTCATTTAAGATGTCATTCCCATATGTTTCTGTATATCAGTACATCTGTATTGTGCAGAGACAACATATATTCAAACAACATATGAAGATAAAGCTTAAATATGTGTAACATACGTCAAGTGCATGTATCGTGCATAAAATTAAAAAAAAAAACGTTCAGAAGTATCATAACATTAAAACTTTCACGGCTGGAGTAATCTTCAGTAAAATTATTTTCCGGGCTGTCAGGCCGTGGTCCTCCATTTGTAGATCCAAACGTTTTGACTGCAGCTGCGGCAGTAATCCTCAGTGGTCTGTTCTGCTCCTCTGGCGACTAAATTTGGGGTCTCGTCGTTATTTAGTCATCACCAGGATTACTGCCGCAGCTGCAGTCGAATCGTTTGGATCTACAAATGGAGGACCACGGCCTGACAACTCGGAAAATAATTTTACTGAAGACCTGCAGAAGTAATTTATCATCTGTCAATATAATATATAACATACTTACATTTTAATTTATCATAATATTTTGCACAATTTGAGACAAACTGTATTGTTATTCGAGAATTCTCCACGGTCGAATTGTGAAAATTTATTCATGTGGAAATACGCGTATATCGAGGGATCAGTGGAAAAACTACCCTAGTCTAAGTTTTAATGACGTTTCAAGATATTTCAAAAACAACACTTTTTATGCATTTAACTTTTTCTTCTTCTTCTTCTTCTTCTTCTTCTTCTTCTTCTTCTTCTTCTTCTTCTTCTTCTTCTTCTCTTCAAGGATTAGGTTATATAAACCTGTTCCGTCACCCATATCGTCCTCGGATGACTCACGTCTCTTGTATGGCTTTGTAGATCAGTGCCACTTTCGGTAATCGATCATGTGTCATCGTTTGCAGATGATCCCATCATTGTCTTCTGTAAATTGAAATAATTTCATTTATGTCCCTTACATCGACTTCTGCTCTGATATCTTCATTCCTTATTCTACCTTGCAATGTATAATTTGAAGTATTTCGAAGAAACTGCATTTCAGCACTCTGAATCTTGCAGCTTTACTTTTGTGTCATGACCCACGCCTCCCGCATTTTACTTTATTCTTTCTATTTTTAACACCTATCTAATCAATAAAAAAAAAACTAGTAATAACAATAATTAACCTAGAAAACCTTTTAATTTCAGTTTTCCGTAAATTGACGTCGACGTGGACGAATATGAATGGACGTGGGTAGATTTACCAATAACGTCCATGGTATATTAATATACCAATATTATTATGATTATATAATATATATATATATATATATATATATATATATATATGATTTACCAATATACATGGTATATTAATAATAAATTGAAATCACTCTACTTCAGTGTATCCCACACCATCTTCAATCCTTCATACAAATCCTCGCTCACCAATAATTGTTGTCCTTTTTCTATTTTAGCTTTCCCTTGTCATCCCTTCTATTATATTCCAAGTAAGGCAATTTCATCTTAACATATGTCGTAACGAATCGGTTTTCGTTTTCGTAAAAATATTGGAATAATTATCTGTTTACTCTAACGTATTTTTCCAATCACTATCCCCTTTCTTATCATAACCGTACAGGCCATTCTGCGTTCTCCTCCGCTGTACGCCTACAGACAAATTTGTCTCTGTACATCCGATGGTCCGTGTCACCGCACCGTTTTGTATCTCGGTCGACAATAATCTTGCCATAATTTACGTATTAGCCGTAGTCTGTCAATAAGCAATGTTTTCTTCTTGTTGAATTTCCGTTGCCGTCCGAGCTTTTAATTCTTTTGAAATTCTACAGTCACTCGTTGTTTAATAACGTCACTCGTTTGTTTATTATGCCACCGAAGTATTTAAATTGTTCTTCTTTTTCGAAGTTGTAACTAAAGAGTAAATTCTGTTGAAATTGTATGAAAAACGATGTACAGAATGGGTAGGATGAAGAACGAGTAGATCAGAAATTATTTGAATTTTTTTTCAATTGATGAAAAAATGAATGAACAGATTTATAGACCGAAGGAACGGAGAGAGGTGTGGGACGTCCGAAGAAGCGTTGAAGTGACCAGCTCTGGTCTATCTGCTTGGGACCGGGACAAACCATTTTTGGTTTAATTCATGAATTTATGTACGGAGGGAAATTGAAGAAGACATCTTGACGGGGTGCAGAACAACAGAATACTCAAATGTTCTGCCACTATAAACAAGGGGGATAAGATCTGTCACTAGACCTATGAAGCACTGAGAGTATGCAAACTGCGACAGATATAGTCAATAAAAATGAGAAAAAGAAGATGAAGAAGAAGTAGAAGAAGAAGAAGAAGAAGAAGAAGAAGAAGAAGAAGAAGAAGAAGAAGGAGAAGGAGAAGGAGAAGAAGAAGAAGAAGAAGGAGAAGGAGAAGGAGAAGGAGAAGGAGAAGGAGAAGAAGAAGAAGAAGAAGAAGAAGAAGAAGAAGAAGAAGAAGAAGAAGAAGAAGAAGAAGAAGAAGAAGAAGAAGAAGAAGAAGAAGAAGAAGAAGAAGAAGAAGATCATGATGATGGTGGTGGTGGTGTTGATGATGACGATTGATGCGGTTTGGAAGCTCTTGAAGAATCGCGAGTTATTCCAAAGACGCTAATAAGGAAGGCTGGATTGTTTGTTAGAAAGAAGTGGACTGTATTTGAGATATTGAACATGCGTTTATTGAATAATTTGGTTTGTTAGTTACGATCGGCACGTGCGGATGTATTTTGAGGCGATAATGCCCGAAATCAACTGTGAATGAAATCGTGGTCCATGGTAGATGGACGCAGGTAGACGATTAAAGTTGAATGTTATAAATGTATGCTGTATAATAGCCAAAAGCCGCGGCTGTAAGAGAAGTGTTTAACGAGAGTTGCGCTCGGAGTCGTGTTATAAACTAAACTAATACTGGCTTGCAGTCGGCTAGGCTGGCCGATTGCAAGGTTTGATAAAAGCGTGACGTCATCCGCGCGTGCCGTGCAATGTTAGTAGGCTGCTTACAACTGACAAAACAGTACAAAGTTTAAACATACTGCCCGCCAAAATCGGGACGATTTTGTACATTAACGGTTAAATTGAACAATATAATAATTAGACTTACATGTCGTAAGCGATACAATAATTGGCGCACTGGCCAGAGAGCATAGACACAATAAACATAATATACTTAAAGACTTATACATAAAATTTGTAGAAAACAAAAATCATTAATCTAGCACAAAGCTTAAGTCAAAACAAAACAATTTCTGTGCTAGAAAAGGTACAACAAATAAAAAATCGTGATAAAAATGAACCTTTACATAACTGAACATGATCTCTCTTAAAGCATAACATGTGGATAAAAAATACATATATAGAATAATTGCCACTATAACAGACACTTGTGGTTCTCAGAATTTGAATCACACAAACATATTAACGATACACAACATTCATAATAATTGATAGTACATATGAGACATAGTCACTGTTGCTGCAATAGCTAGCGACACTTAACAATGTTACAATGCTTATGATACAATTGACTTGTATGCTCGCCCCGGGGAATGTCCCGGGCGTGTTCCATGTAATGACACGCACACACTCACACACACACACACACACACACACACACCTCGTGTGTCTCGTATGGCACGCATACGATTAGCTTGTTGCCACCGGAAGGGGGCATAATTTGTGGATGGGTCGGCGTAAGATACCTAGCGCAGTGCGTACTTCTGCGACGCGTACTAAGGAATCTTGACCCGGAAAAACATTGGTAATTACCCCACGCTTCCATTCTAGAGGGGGGGAATTGTCATCAAAAATGAGGACAAGTTGTCCGACCTTCAAATTTTTAAATGGGGTGCGCCATTTATTGCGCTGCTGCAGCTGGTGCAGATAATCCCTAGACCACCGTTTCCAGATGGTCTGCGTAAATTTTTGGAGCAGAAGCCATCTGCCCAAATGAGTATTATTGCCTTGTGTATAGTCGGGTTCCGGAAGTGCCGTCAGTGGAGCACCGACCAAAAAATGAGCGGGTGTTAAGGGTTCAGGGTCTCTAGCATCGTCGGACACGGCGCATAACGGGCGTGAATTAAGGCAAGCCTCAATTTGAGAAAGAAGGGTAGAATATTCCTCAAAATTCAAGATCGTACCGCCAATTACGCGACGTAAATGGAATTTAACACTCCTTACACCACTTTCCCACAAACCACCGAAATGAGGGGCTGAAGGGGGGATAAAGGACCATTTGATGCCGTGGAGACCGCAAAACTCCAGAGAAGATTGTTCAACTTCCTTGGAGGTTAAAAATTTGTACCAATCATGCAACGTGTGGTTGGCACGACGAAAATTCGTGCCATTATCCGAAAATATTTGCGCGGGAATACCTCTGCGCGATATGAACCTTTTTAAAGCCGCTATAAAGGCGTTGGAAGTAAGATCCGACACCAATTCTAAATGGATGGCCCTAGTACACATGCATATAAATAGAGCGATATATGCCTTGGTCGTGGACTTAGAGCGCTGCCCGCCATGGCGCAAAAACACCGGACCTGCGTAATCCACGGCCGACTGTGAGAATGGCCTTGACGGCGTGACCCTAGAAGAGGGTAATTGACCGAGTAATTGATTCGCGCCTTTAGCCCGGAAACGAAAACAAGTGACACACTTATGTATCACTGAGCGGATATAGGACTTATCGTGTATGATCCAATACTTAAGCCTAAGCGAAGCTTGAGTTGATTGCACTCCAGCGTGCAACAAACGGATGTGTTCGTATTCAATTATTAATCTCGTGAGATGAGAGTGCGGGTGTAAAATTATTTGGTGTTTATTCTCGTAGCTAAGTGGGGAGAATTGCAAGCGTCCACCCACTCTTAAAATGCCTGATTTATCCAGGAATGGGTTGAGAGCAAGAATTTTACTACTGCGTGGAAGGCACCGGTGTGCCTCAAGTTCCCTAACCTCTACGTCGAAATGCAACTTCTGAGATTGCCGGACAAAAACCAAGAGCGTGTCAGACAATTCTTGAGCCGACAAAAAGGACGTGTCTCTATCAACCACCGCGAGCCTAGAATTGCGAAGAAATCGACGGCAGTATGCGAAGACGCGAATAAGCCTCGTAAGAGATGAATAGTTTTCAATGTAACTATGTGTTGAGGACGCGACAATTAGTGAGGTTTGAGCCTGCTTGCGACGTTCCTCTTCAATGTCGGGAAAGGTACAGGGAGTATTAATGTCGAACGCGCTGACCGGCCATGAGGCCGCATCACGAGCCAACCAGGAGGGACCATGCCACCATTGAGCATGACAGTGCAGACTACGAGGGAGGCAACCGCGCGATAAAACGTCGGCAGGGTTGTCATTCGATACTACATGACGCCAAGTTCCCCTGCTGCTAACAAGACGCTGTATTTCTGCGACACGGTTAGCCACAAATACCTTCCAGCGGGAAGATTGCTGATGTATCCAGTACAACGCTATCATCGAATCCGAATAAAGATATAATCCGTCAAAATTGTAATCGACGGCATTTAAAACCTTGGACGTTAATTGAGCCAACAATAAACAAGCACAAAGTTCAAGTCTAGGAAGCGTTATCTGTTTCAGCGGAGCGACCCTAGATTTAGCACACAACAAGTTTGATGATATGGCGCCGTTCGAATAGACCGCCCGCACATAAATGCAACACGCGTAACCTTTAACCGAAGCGTCGGCGAATCCGTGCAGCTGCAATGAACTAACTGGGCAACTGTTCGAACTCTTAACCGACCTCGTAATCTCAAAATGAGTGTCGGAGACTAATTGGGTGTATAATTCCGACCATTGATTGGCTAGTGACCCGGACAAGGGTTCGTCCCAATCAGTGCCCGCCAACCACAACTGCTGCACGAAATGCTTGCAGCAAAATGTGATGGGAGCAATTAGACCTAGTGGATCATAGATCCCGGCAATGATTGACAACACGCTTCTCTTGTTGAGAACGGTTAGATTGTCATCACCCCTAACGGTGTACAAAAGGTTATCCCCCTCAACATTCCACTGTATGCCCAAGGTACGCACGTTTTGACCCTTGCTGAAGTCACGGGTTACTTGGGCGCGAAGTCATAATCTTATGGTGGTTAGAGAACCATTTGTGTAACGAAAAACCATACCTCCTCAACAACTTCTCGATCTCGCCTTTCATTTCAGCTAAGCTGTTCGGATCATCCGAACCCGTTATGAGATCGTCTACGTAAAAGTCATTTGCTATGGCCTTAGCAGCGGTAGGGTAGTCGGCTTTATTTTCATATGCTATTTGAGCCAGACAACGCGTAGCAAGGAAGGAGGCACTAGCAGTGCCATATGTAACCGTCCTTAACGCGTAATGTCGCAATTCCTTATGCGGTGCATCACGCCAAACAATGCGTTGCAAGTTTGAATCCTTAGGATTAACAATGATCTGGCGATACATCTTTTCAATGTCCGCAATAAGTACGTATCGGTGGGTGCGGAACCGAACCATTATCGAAAACAGATCCTGCTGGATCGTAGGACCGACCATTAAAGTGTCGTTAAGGGACAAATTATTGGTGGTTTTAGCGGATGCGTCAAATACCACGCGCAATTTAGTGGTTAAGCTAGAGTCTTTGAAGACTGCGTGATGGGGCAGATAAACGATCTCTGACCTGTCAAGCGACAGATCGTATTCATTAAGCGGCGACATGTGGCCAAGTCTCAAGTAGTCATTCATGAACTCACTATAATCCTTGTAAAGGGTAGGGTTCTGCTTGAATTTGAATTCTAACGATTGGAATCTGCGTATTGCTCCGCGGAGAGAATCTCCCAAATAAGATTTATCAGATCTGCGGGGCAGGGCTACCACGAATCTCCCGTCGCGATTGCGGCTAGTGTTTTTCACGAAATGCCTTTCACACGGTGAGTCCTCAGATCGGGTTTCGCGACTAGGGATTTCCTCCAACTTCCAAAATTCCTTTAGTTGCGAGGAAACCTGATTATCATCCTTACAGACCATAAATGAAGAAACCGTTCTAGTCATGTCGACGTTGAATGGTAAGTCACCGGCCAAAATAAATCCTAACTTGGTTTCCTGAATTATAGGAAAGTGTGGTCCGCGCGTATATTTCACAGGTTCAATTAATTGTAGAAAATATTGAGCGCCGATTAATATATCGACTTGCGATGAGCAATGTAGGTGAGGATCCGCCAGGAATATGCGCTTGGGTAAATTTAAAGAGGTAAGATTGAATGACTCCGCCGGTAAATTATTAGTTATACTGGGTAATACGGCACAATGTACGTTTAACGTGAAGGGTTTATAGCGTGAATGTAGCCTTACATTAGTGCTGAAGTCAGCCTGGGAAAGCGAGTTGTTTATACCCGTGATGGGCAATTGCGATTTAACTAATTGGAGGCCCAACCTGCGGGCGAAATCCATTGTGCAAAAGTTCGCTTGAGAACCGGAATCCAGTAATATCCTAACGGGAAATTTTTTGCCGACCTTATTGTATGTCATACAGACGGCGGTAGATAACAATACCGATTTATTGGTCTGTGATTTCAGTGAGCACTGGTTGTTAACAGAAGTTACGTCCCTGTTGGGGACATGAATCATGGTGTGGTGACGCCTAGAACATTTTTTACACGAAAATTTGGAGGGACATTTTGAACCCTCGTGTCCCGAACGGAGACAGTTTAAGCAAAGTTTGTTTTTTAGTAACGCATTTTTTCTATCAGGGATAGACAGCGATATAAATTGTGGGCAATCGTTAAGTCTATGTTCACCGTTACATAGCCTGCATAAATTATTTCTAATATGTGAGTGGAATGCGCCCTTTGGATTGCTTATCTGTTTAACTGCCTTGCGATAAGGAGACTTATCGCTTTTGTTCAACCTGCTCGTTGGGCTAGTCGCGTTATCGATATTTTGCAGTAGTTTCCTACGTGAATTTAAAAAATTTATAAAACTATTAAAATCAGGGAGTTTATGCTCCGATAAACTCTCTTTCCACAAACGTAAAGTATAACTGTCAAGTTTTTTGGCTAGATAATTTACTACAATAATTTCAAACGTGTTGACTGGCAGTTTGAGATTATTTAAAGCGTTTATATTTCCAGAGATTTGATCAATAAATTGCGATATGCTACCTTGGGATTCCTGCTGGACTAATGGTACGTCTAGTACATTCCACACGTGGTGAGCGGAGACAATCAGCTTACTATCATATCTATTCCTCAACAGATCGATAGCCACCGCGTAATTTTCATGTGTTATGGGCAATGATTTTATTACGTTAAGCGCCTCGCCATGTAATGACGAGTGCAAATAATGAAGCTTCTGTATATCTGTCAGGTCTGTTCTGACATGAATTAGTTCCATAAAAATATGGTAATAATGTTGCCATTCCACAATACTACCCTCGAACCGTGGTAATTTTATTGGTTCCAATTGAATGGGGGTTGTTTTAGGCTGTTTACCATCAGTATTAATTAGTGGTTTTTGGTTCAAGTGCTCAGATTGCTCCAACAAGTGTTGCAATTTACATTCTATAGCACAGAGATCGTCCTCCGTTTGCACTCTATCACTTGTTGACGCAACGTCTGCTTCCTCAGCCTCGATTTGTGACTGTATCTCGTCATATTTGGTGGATAATTCCATCAAATGACGCAGTTTTATTTTGAGCGCATGAGGATCGCTGTTTAACAAATCAAAATTATCCGCGAAGGTATTTATTCGGGATATTGAGGCCTTAATTGTACCTCGTTTTTTTATCAGAGCCCTTACATCGGCCATTATTACAGTTTGAGATAAAAAATGGAAAGATATTTAGAAACAATTGAGCATCGAGCATGTGAACCACAAACTTAATTTTGAATGAGTTTCAATACGTTTGGTAGCTAGCGATCGTTGGTTTGAACATAAACTTACTCTCTCTAACTAATCAAACTCGTTGGCAGTTAAATTATTGAAATTATAAATCTAAATGATTACAAAGTATAGCTTTATCTTTAAAGTTCTGACTGATAATGAGCTGCCAACCATCTATTAATTTATATTGTGTAATAAGTTAATTGTTTATATAAATATGTCAAAAATACACACTGGGTGAAATATTATTAAAAATAAATCAAATATAGGTAAAGTTTATAGTCACGTGGCCGTCGATCCATTCGTGATGAAGCTGGCTTCGATCCCGTTTGGAGCTGCTACACCTCCTGTCTCTGCCGGTTAGCCGTTGCCTCATGTTGTACCCTCCATCATTTAAAGCTGTGGAATCTCGAAAATGTTGTCCTGTTTCGTCCCGTCGTCTCTGGTCTACTGCTTGGCTGAATCTTGTCGAGATGACTGCTACGTGCTTCACGATAATGGTGTCGCTCAGGACGAAAATGATGCCCGTCTGTCGTGATTAACTTCAGATTGGTTTTTCCAGAAATGATGTATATAAATAAATGTTGTCGCCTGTGTACTCAGGTATGAGAAATCTGTGCCGTTGGGACCAAAAATGATGTAGTTTGTTTTGGCCTGAAAATGTGAAATCCTGCCTGATTGGACCAAAAATGATGTCGTTTTTGGCCTGAAATGTGAAATCCGGTCCGGTGGGACCAAAAATGATGCGGTTTGGAAGCTCTTGAAGAATCGCGAGTTATTCCAAAGACGCTAATAAGGAAGGCTGGATTGTTTGTTAGAAAGAAGTGGACTGTATTTGAGATATTGAACATGCGTTTATTGAATAATTTGGTTTGTTAGTTACGATCGGCACGTGCGGATGTATTTTGAGGCGATAATGCCCGAAATCAACTGTGAATGAAATCGTGGTCCATGGTAGATGGACGCAGGTAGACGATTAAAGTTGAATGTTATAAATGTATGCTGTATAATAGCCAAAAGCCGCGGCTGTAAGAGAAGTGTTTAACGAGAGTTGCGCTCGGAGTCGTGTTATAAACTAAACTAATACTGGCTTGCAGTCGGCTAGGCTGGCCGATTGCAAGGTTTGATAAAAGCGTGACGTCATCCGCGCGTGCCGTGCAATGTTAGTAGGCTGCTTACAACTGACAAAACAGTACAAAGTTTAAACAACGATGATGATGATGATGATGAGATTTCCTAATGAAAAAATTCTATTTACCTTTACCTTTAGCATTTCTTTAAATTCGAGTTCGACTGTCTTTAAATAAACTGTTTGACCTGAAACACGTAGTAGTACTTTCGTCATAGGTTAGTTCATTATGTTAATATGTAAATGTTATTTACGGTATCCATGTTAGATTATGACGAACGGGTACAAATCTATTCAACAACTACCCACATGATATGAAAATCAATTTACGAACGGAACCTGCGGTAATAATACTTCGTAACGGACAGGTAATTTGATAATGCAACCATTATTAGCTCTAATTAAATTCAAGCCCGGTGCTTCAACAGTGCGCGCGCGCGCGTACACTGTCACGGGCCAGCGTACATTGTTATTGTAATGTGCACGCAGCCGTCGCGATCTAATTAAGAGTTATAATTAATTTATAATATGTATGTTACGTACGTACACGATGTAAAGTCAACTGTAAACGCAGACAGGATTGTTTACTTGGTAAGTACTGTTGACTTACTGACTGGACACGCGGTGCCTGTTGTTCCATTCCGTTTTCTCACACTATCTCTCTCTCTCTCTCTCCCCCCCCCATGTGTAACATCTACTCGATACGATCATTTCACATTCGTTCCTGGAGATCTCGTGCACCCACGATTCTTAATATGCCTTTTTTCCAGTATTTTCTCGGTCTTTCCCGCTTCTGACGCTAGGTTGGAACCTTCTGCATCGCCTTTTTTGGACGTCTCTCTACCCCCATCATCTGGACGTGGTCGTACCAAATCAAACGGTTCCTTTCCTGAAATGAAATTACGTCTATCCCCATTTCTTCATTTGCAATTCTGTCGCGTCTGCATATTCTTAGGGATCTCCGGAGCACGTCCACCTCCACCGGCTATAATTTCTTGAAGTTTTGTTCTTGGCGCATTATGTTTCTACTCCATTCAGTAAGCTACTCTTAACTAATGAATCACAAATGTTATGTTTTCTCGTTTCGCCAGTGTCCTGACTCCACCAAACTGCATCGAGACATCCAACCGTTTTCCTGGACTCAAGTATCCTTCTTGTAATCTCCCTATCATCATTGTCTGTCACATAAAAAATAACTCCTAAATACGTGTACTCATTACGTCCCGGTATTTCTTCATTATCCAAGCTCGCATCACCACCAATAGGTTAATACTCTTACGACATTACGGAACAATCTACGTATTTATCGAATGTTCCAGAGGAATCCGGCTGAATGTTGTGGCGTACGTGGTTCTCAGCGTATTTGCTAGACTGTGTCAGAATTCGTGCGGCCGCACGCACTGTGTAAAGGCCGCAGTGAATTACGTTCTAGTGTTTTCTAGTAGACGACTATTAGCGAATATTCTGGAACATCAGCGGGGTATAAATACAAGTACCCAGGGGCGCTCAGTTCAGTTACTGTCGGGCGAAACTCTGCGCGTTTGAGTTGCGAATTATTGGAGTGCGGTTTGTAGAATTGTGGCGAAGGGTTATGTGTTGTGCGGGACGATTGTAATACAATTGTGTTTTATATTAGTAGACATTTTTATTGCGTGTGAACAATTTTCATTCGATTTGTTGTAAGAGACTCTGTTGTTAATTACAAACTGGTTAATTGTGAAATTAAAGCTGGTGATTAGTGACGAAATTGATCTCTTGTATTTTGTTTTCCACTTTACCATACGACGATCAGTTAGACCGTCGTAACAATATTTTGTTCTTTGTGTATTTATCTCTAAGCCCCACAACTATTAAATTGTAAACCGAAGGGACGGAAAGGTTTGGGACGTCCGAAAAAGCGTTAGAGTGATCAGCTGTAGTCCATGTGGTCGGGACCGGAACAAACCATTTTTGGTTTAATCCTTGTAGAAGAAGAATAAAATAAAATAATAATACAAATGATGTGACAGATTATTCTGCCCGTCGAAACTTATTTTGTCACTAAAGGAGTCGAGTACGTCAACACAGAGATTGGCAACTTCAACGCAACTCACTACGTGGACTACATGAACTTGCATATCCACCAATAAACATGGAAATTACACGAAGTGTGTAGGTAGCGACCTTCAAACCAATGGTCATGGTAAATCCGTTGAGTCCAAGAAGAACACGATGAAAACAGAGCAGGTCTGTATGCGTGCTTCTAGTCAAGAGCTTTCGTGACCTCCACATCACGACCTAACAAGTTGAATCTGCGGTCATCCAGTGCATTCAGTGCTTGTCATCTCTGAACTCCCTCAATGGAGTACTCACGGTTCCTATTATATACAACTGAAGCATATTCTTGGTATGCTTATTTATATGCCTGTTAGAACCATACTTAGCATACTGTAATAATAATTTGATTGGATACAACTGTACCTCACCTTATAAATAAATACGTCTCTACGTACTACTTAAAACACTATAAATAATGTAGGAATGTATACTGTATTATAATTTTTCTAAACTGTTTTTTTTAAACTTCTTTCGACGCTTTATAAACTGCATTATGACAATGCGATACACACACACACAGTCAAACGCAAAGCATTCGAAATGCAACTATAATTGCATGGAGGTTTTAATAAGCCAACAAAGCCACAGAAAGCAAATCGCTTTTAATGATAAACTAAATCGGATTATGGTGAAAAGCTAACCAATTTGTGAGTTCTTGTGTTGTGTTGTTCATTATCAAACAAAGCCAAAACCAAAACCAATGCCAGATTGTTGCGTTAAACAGACCAATAATTTGCCCCCTTCCCCAACAGCTACTGAATTGTAAATCCAATTAATAGAAAAGTCAATGCAAAGATTTTTGCGTTTCCACTGATCAACAGAAATTTATGAAGCGAAACTAAAATTGTGTCGTGTTTTTAGCAGAACAAACAATATCGTATTACGTTTGCTACGACACTGATTCCTGCAAGAACATACAATCGCTGCCCACTAAATCTCCATCGCGTTTCTTTGTGTACGCCTACGGGATATTTTAAAGTGTTAATAGAGTTCGATTCCCAGGTGCACCATAAAACAGAGATTAAATTTTCAGCTTCTAGGTCGATTGAGACAGTGGAAATGAGTATCTGGGATGTCATCCTGTGGTAATAATTGGTGGCTGAAGCGTGGAGAGACCATCGTAGGGTTATGCGGTAGAGCACGTGAAAGCCAGCCTATCCTACCTAATTCCTGAACTAATTCGGTGTAACAAAATGGAACCACGATAATAATAAATAACAATAATACTTGTTGTTACTATAATTGTATTCATTATTATTATTATTAATATTATTGTTACATAATTCCTCTTCTTCTACAGTGTAAGGGATTAGGCACCTTCTACGCTAACGGGGAGTATTCCTAAATATTTAAATAACACAACTTCATTGCATCGTTACGTACACCTTTATTAATAACATTATATACAACTATGGAACTCGGAAATGGCTCTACACTCTTTAAATTAAATCTGTAAAAACTTCGGATTACAAACTTCCGCATTAAAGACGAAGGTGATGGCTTTTCGTGGAACTGATCCCATACGAGCAAAAATTGTTGAAGATGGTACTGCTCTGGAGTAGATCAGTAATTCCGAATATCAGGGCTATAATGTGTCTTACATTACAAGCAATGACGTAGTGAATAAGTTGAGCCATATGCTCGCGACCATCAGGAGAACTCTAAAGTCAACGAGTAAAGATACATGCATGACGTTCTTAAAAGGTGATGGCCCTCTCCACGCTTCTTTATAGGTGTGATAACTGGACTTTAACGAAATCCCAGGCCACTCGTATTCAAGCGACCTAAATGAGATTCCTCAGGCGCGTAACAGGTTATCCTCGTCAAGATCGGAAAGAAATGCCGATGTACGGCAGGAACTGAATGTTATCAATGTACTTGATAGTATTGCCTAACAGCGGGTAAAATAGTTGGACTATCTTAACTGAATGGGTGACTGCAGCATCCCCAAACAATTATGGAATTATAAGCCGAAAGGACGGAGAGGTGTGGGACGTCCGAAAAAACGTTGGAGCGACCAGCTCTAGTCCGTCTGTTGGAATGGAATGCCATTCTGGAACAAAATGGAACAAGCCAGTTTCTGTCTTGTCCTTGTTAGAAACGAACATGCCATATTTTAAAAGCCTTTATCTACACGTTATATTAGAAAAATTATTTAAATGTATTTTATATACGTATTCAATTTTTCTGTATGCAATGTATGTCTGTATTCTGTATGTATGCAATGTAGCCTGTGTTCCTGCAGTACATTAGCATTAACCTTGTGATTAGGGAAATAGCGTATTATATGAGTATACCCGGCAGCTGTAATACCGTACGGCCCAAAACGTACAAATCGGATAATACTCAAAGCTCACCAATTTATGTGTTGTGTGCAACAGCAAACCGCTAAGCTGTCCTCTACAATTGTAAGCTTTGCGCTAAATTGAATTAATTGGACAGCGGACAGTGGGGATTAAGCGAGAATTACACTGACCGCATCTGATGTTGTTGAAAAAACTATTACTTTGAAGCTGTTTCAATTTAAAAACAAACCTCTTCATTAGAGATTTCCATCCATTTGCATCTGAATCTGATGTTATTTTATGACTACATATTTTAATTAATATTAAGCTAAACGTATAAACCTATATAAGCATATAAACTACGAACACGCATGTGTGCTTTATGTAAACCTAAACAAAATAGAAGAGAATATAATCTTAATGGTGTATGTAGAATTCAATATCCTGATTCTTCCAAGTAATGTATAGCCCCTACGTCAAATAAAAACAGAAAATAACAGATATTCCACTAATAATTAATTCAATTAAAATCATATAAATAATTAAATTACATATAGCCAAGAATTTCAAATGAAAATAAAATTGAACTTCGAAGAAAAACACCACTAATAAAGTAAAAAAGTAATTCAGTAATAAAAATGCCATTATAAAATTCAAGAGAATAAATTAAAAGGAACTCATATTAAAAAATCAGGAGATTACCCAGGAGATAAGGAGCAGGTGATAAAGAAGATACCCCAAACACAAGAAGAAACAAGAAGAGTAAAGTTAGTATCAGGTGATAAACAAGATATCCCGAAATAAAGAAAGAAGAGTAAAATTAGGAGCAGGCGATAAAGAAGATACTCCGAACCCAAGAAAGAAGAGTAAAGTTAATAGCATGATAAAGAAGATACACCGAACCCAAGAAGGAAGAAGAAATTTAGAAGCAGAAGATAAGGAAGATACTCCGAACCAACCATCGGACAAAATAACACTAAGTACCTTGGTTTACCCAAGAAGGAAGAAGAGAAGAAAGGAAGATATAGGATGGGAGAACCACAATAAAAACCTATTATTAACTACCATGAACCCCAAACCAAATGTTAATACCATTAAAGAAAGTATAACACCCCAAAACCTTATGAAATTGTAATTAATTATAAACAAAAGTATTGAGTAGTAAGATAAGAAGTGCACCAACTAAAGTTATTATATGGTAAAAAATAAACAAATCTTCACAGTCCATTATGACTAAAGGTCTGGTCTGAGAATATAATAAAACTTAAACATAAGTCAGAACCAACAGTGAATGTGGAAGTGTTTTTAAAATGTAATAAACTTCAAGTTGTTGTGTATCTATAACTTAAACAAGGTGCTATAAAATAACTTTTATATTTTATAATTAACAGGTGATGAAATATTAAAATGTAAAAATATTTCCAATATTTCATAAATAAGGTCACTTTGTTATCTCAAGACATTCATAGTAATCCCAATAATAAAGGAAGTATGTGGGGAAATGTTTACTATGTCAAGGGGTTAGATATTAATACAATATAATCAGAAAGGACTGAAAATAGATTAAGTTTTAATAGAATTAAGAAAATTAAATGGCTAATAATGTTCAGAGCCAATGAACTCCACTTTAAAAGAGTTCTAATAGAATAAGGTTTATAGTTAGTGTAAGATGTTTTAGTTACATAACAGCATGCATACAGATTTAAATGTTTAAGTATGGATACTGTATTAGTTTGTAAAATGTTTTAAAATGTATGTTCAAAATAATTTCAACAAACATGTCTAACTTTGAAGACTGCTAATTAATGTCAAATATTATTTTTTATAACAGTAGCATGAATTAGATGCTACAAATATCAATAATTATGTAAACAATTTTATTTCATGTTATGTTAACTTTTAAAAGTCAGAGGAGGTGTAGAATTAACTTTATTGGAAAAAACCATATATGTAAAATACTAAACTCTAGGCCAAATAATGAATTCCCAAAAATTTAATATAAACTAGTTAATTCACCAATGAACCATGTAAACTAACAAGATTTATGTAAGGTGGATCGATAACTAACTACTGTCCTATGCTTTAAAAGAGTAATATAGAAAAATGTCTTAAATTATTAAAAATTTTCAGAATGTAAAATGTAACTATTTCAGAGAAGAATTAGTAAATTAATGAATTATCACTAAAAGACAGTTCAAATGTTAAAGTTATAAGTAATTAAGGAAAGTGAAAGATTTGTGACCATCTGAAATTTATTATAATTATATTAATAACACCTAAAATGGCAGAAATTATGTACAAGAACGGAAACAGGTTTTTGGGCCTAGATTTCCAAAAAGACAGAAATATGGTAATTTTAATAAAAATCTCAACAAATATGGACTATGACATATCAAATTAAACAGAATGAGATAAATAAACCAATTATGTGGTTAATAATTAATAATTCCCAAGATCAAAAGGAAGAAGTGGGACACTAAATCTGAAAAGGAATATTTTATTGGATATGAAGACCACATTAAAGGATTTCGAGTTTGGTTTCCTCACAAAAAACAAGTAAATGTAGTACGTGATGTCATTTTCACGAATACATTTGAAAGTGAAGAAGAAAATGATGATATTACCAAATTTCATGAAAGCAATCAATAAAAGAAAAATATTCCATATATAATGTACTTTATAGTTATGTAAATAGGAAATGAAAATTATTTTAACAATACTTTTCCAATATTAACTTGGCAAGATATTTCCTAAGACGAAGGAAGTAAAACAGTTCTTTGTTAACATTCATCGAGAACGGTTGATGCGGAATCGCGTTCTAAAACCGTATAACGATATGTAATGGAGTAAACGTTGAATATTAAGTGAAAACGAGAGTTACCTATATTAACACTTTTTGACTTAAATACAGTGAAATAATCTACCACAATAGTGAAAACAAATAATACATAACACAATACCAGTGAATTAAACCGTTCTAACAACCTAACATTAATAATTCACTTCGTAACAACTTTTAGAATTTTCGTCATAACCAGCAACCATTGAATACATATAAAATAAGATAATTAACACCAGTGAACACTGAACATTTATCCAGGATACCAGAACAACACTATAAACAATATACACTATCATGGAGACCAATAAAACAGTTGTGAATGGGAATTTATTATCAGAATTTCCAGTCATCAAGTTGCAGTAATAATCGACATCGTGACGTGCCGCCATTTTGATCTTCCCGTGATGCAAATTAACACCAGCCACAGTCGTCTCGTCAGCGATTGGGTATAAATTGTATACTACAAACATTTATATATTATTAAGAATTGTCATTTTTTACTTTTAAGACTAATATATTTTGTACATGTTATACTTTCTAGGCCTACCCTTCTCTGACTATATAAATATAATCGTTATAAGAACCTTTTTCAATATTTTATATAAAAATAACCTGTAATCGCAAATCGATATATCCCTGTGAAAGAGTCGAATAGTTGCTCAACATCGATTTTAAATCAATTTTTAAGAACTTTTATTAATAAATCAAATTATTTCAATGATCTGGATTTTGCAATTATTTCACATCTTAAATTAAGAGTTTAGCTAATTACAGGACTTACTGGAAGACGATAAAACTTAACTAAAAGTGATATACTGGAGCAGCGCTGAAAATCACTAAACGATTACAGCAAGAAGATAATCTGATTAACTCCGGATTTAGTTAAGGTCTACCAGAAGTGTAAAATTAACAAAAAGAAACTCACAGAATTTTAAAATTTTAAACAAAACACAGAACCAGGATTATTTATAAATTACTACATAACAAACAAACATAAAATTTTTTTTTAATAAAATTTTTTTTAAATCTTTTCTTTGACTCTACACAAAGAATTTGATTATTTGTAACCAGAGCAAACAGGTCTAGTTACAAATTAACGCTCACAACAGTGGGGCTTAACATAGACAAACAGCGGCTTGTTACAAATCGACGCTCACGACAGGGGAGCGTAACGTTGAAGAACAAAGAAGGTTTTTAAACAAACCTACCTTATTTATTTGTACAGTTACAAGACGCACACACACACACACTTTAATAATATAAAATATTATTCATTTTTATAAGAATATATTTCTACTTATTTATTTGTATATTTATTTATTTATTTATTTACACTGTTTCCATAGTTTTTCCTTATTGCCATCTTTACAAATTAAACATGTAAAGAAGTAGTAATTAATTAAATCTGAAATAAATTGTTTAATAACAGCTGTTGTTCATATATGTAATGTTTGTTACATGCATAATATGCTATGTAATTATCTGAATTTAATTATATATTCAACTAGCGGAATACCCGTGCTTCGCTACGGTGTTTCACGCTGTACGTAATGAAAATGTTAGTTTAATTAATAAAGTTCAATTAAAGTAGGTTTCTTAAAAATAAGTAGCTGTTGCCCACGACTTCGTTCGCTTGGTCTTCAATTTAATGCGATAATATATTTAGAACAGAATCTATTCTATTGGGTTGCCATAGTAACCAGATCTAATAGTTTTTTAAGACCCCAAAGGACCCCCCCAGAGGATCGTATCGAAAAAACACCTGTCCTATGTTGGTTCTTCCGTTGCGTAAAATATTTGTGCCAAGTTTGGTTGAAATCGGTCCAATGGTTTAGGAGGAGACGTGGAAGACCCCAAAGGATCGTATCGAAAAAACACTTGTCCTATGTTGGTTCTCCCTTTGCGTAAAATATTTGTGCCAAGTTTGGTTGAAATCGGTCCAGTGGTTTAGGAGGAGATGTGGAAGACCCCAAAAGGACCCCCGAAGGATCATATCGAAAAAACACATATCCTATGTTGGTTCTCCCGTTGCGTAAAATATTTGTGCCAAGTTTGGTTGAAATCGGTCCAGTGGTTTAGGAGGAGATGTGGAAGACCCCAAAGGACCCCCAAAAGGACCCCGTCGAAAAAACACCTATCCTATGTTGGTTCTCCCGTTGCGTAAAATATTTGTGCCAAGTTTGGTTGAAATCGGTCCAGTGGTTTAGGAGGAGATGTGGAAGACCCCAAAGGACCCCCCAAAGGACCCCGTCGAAAAAAACACCTATCCTATGTTGGTTCTCCCGTTGCGTAAAATATTTGTGCCAAGTTTGGTTGAAATCGGTTCAGTGGTTTAGGAGGAGATGTGGAAGACCCCAAAGAACCCCCCAAAGGACCCCATCGAAAAAATTCAGAAACCTTCGCGGGCGTGCGCACAACAACTCACCGAAGTTTCATCGCAATCGGATGAATGGTATAGGAACGCATACGGGGCAAACAAAGAAACATTCATTTTTATATATAAGATTATTAATTATTTATAATATTATTTGTAATTAATTGATTTTAAAATAAATTGTTTGATAACAGCTGTTGCTCACATGTAATGTTTGTTACATGCATAATATGCTATATAAAAAATAGATTATTATAATATACATATACAAGAATATTATTGTATTAAATAGACTATATGGTGGTTGGAGGTAGAGTTGACAAGAAATGTTTAGCTAGACGAGATTGTATAAAGAGCACTGAGATATTTAATTAAATCTGGCCTTTCTGATTAAAGACGACGGGATTGAAAGGAGGAGAACAACCGGTCAATTTAGTAGCACAGCCAGGCGTCGTCATATTATAAAGAAAACACGAAAGATTCGCAAACATTTGAAAGTATCGATATATATGAGGCAGAACTGTGGACAACAAGTGAACAGAGCCATGACAAGCCTGAAAGCTCTCGAGAGGGATTCGTGTAGGTGATATCGCAGAACTGGATGGACAGAACGAGAAGTATAAGAGAATGGATGGATACACTGACATAATAGATTCTGTAAAACGGAACAAACTATGATGGTATGAGAATTAAGCATAAAGTCCAGCTTTCGTAAAACAAAACTATTCGACTGACAACCTAACGTAGACGACGAGGAAGGGATGGATCCAGCATGCAGCAAGACAATCAAGGACAAACCATCTATACCAGTGGTTCCCAACCCGTAGAAGTCTGCGGACCACTCAGCCTGAAATTGAATCATGTACGGACCACCCCCACCCCCCGCCATACCATCTATCAGTTGTAACCCTTCCTCAGCGCCTTTCCCATAACCAAATTCAAAGGTGATTAAGTAAAACAGTTTTTTAGAACACATTATTTATTATTACTATTAATTAGTGTACAGTACAACTTAATTACAAATTATTTAATAAATAAAAATTACTTTTTTATAATGTATAGCCTACTACATATTATAAAAGTCTCAATTACAAATTTATGTTGAAACAACAATTTTGTTTGAAAAGGACGTTGAAAAAAAATTGTACCTCAATGTTTTTCTCAGTGTGACTTTTGTGCACGAATTTGTTTGACAAGCTGAGGAATTCTAGTAGTTAGGCTCTTGCTTAGAGCTAATCTCAAATCACTGCTTGTACCTAGCCGATTCTTTGTTTGTTTTTAATCAACAATAAAGTCGAGAATCCCTGCTCACACAAAAATGTTGTCGAAAACACCATGAGATACCGCAAAGCTGCTTGCCGAATGTTTGGGTAAGATATGGCTAAAAAGTTTTACACCACAACTCTTCTAGGTTTACACCAGATTCAAACGAGTCCTTGAAGTTACTGTCATTTTGAAGTTCAATAACCTCCTCTTGAATATTATCAGGGAGATCCTTAGGCTTGACAATGAAAGGATTTCGAATCAGTTTTTTTATAGCTTGAGTCTCACTGGTACCATATTCAGGGAAATAACGAGCAAATTCATCCTTGAGAGTGCCTAAGTGACTGAGTACGTTATGTTGTACCTTGTCTGTAACAGTGGCGTAGTCCCCGTTGTCAGCAAGGGTTTTCAAAGTCGGGAAAGATTGAAAGTTTTTCTCTTCAACTTTGGCTATCCAGAGATCAATTTTACACAAAAACGCACGAAGTTTGTCCTCGAATACAAATATATTACCAACACCTTCAAACTTTTCGTTTCCAGAACCTTGAAGTTGTAAGTTCAACTGGTTCAAATGGCCAAAAATATCTACTAGATATGCGAGTTGCATCACAAAAGTTGGTTCACTCGATTGTTCCAAGAAATGCTGCATTTTCATCTCAATATAAAATACTTTTAGCTCTTCTCTCAACTCATATAAGCGTGCCAACATATTGCCTTTTGACAGCCAACGAACCTCAGTATGAAAAAGTAGTGTCTCGTGCTCAGAGTCTAATGCTGCACATAACTTTTTGAAAATACGAGTGTATAACGCACTAATTTTAACAGCCTTCACCATCTTTATGGCCAATTTCATTGTATTCGACAAGTCTTCCGGCAATGTTTTTGATGGTAATGCTTGGCGATGAATTATGCAGTGCATCGTCACTGTGGAGGGGTTCTTCTCTCTCACCAACGTTGTTAGGCCTGAACGTGATCCTAGCATAGCAGGGGCTCCGTCGGTACAAAATCCAGCCAGCTTCTTCCACTCAATGACATGCCTCCCAAAGTAATCACAAATGATTTTCATGATATCTTTTCCTGTCGATGTTGTTTTCAACTCTTGGGATATTAAAAGTTCTTCCTTGATTGTGTTGTTGTCTCCTAAATACCGAACAAAAACTAGCAACTGGCAGCATTGAGCAACGTCGGTACTTTCATCACACTGCAAACTGAAATATGGAGACTTTTTAATTTCACAAACCAGCTGCTCTTCAATGTCATTGGACATTGTATCGATCCGTGCCTTCACAGTATTGTTCGATAGGGGAATATCTTGAATTTTCTTAGAAGCTTCAACCCCTAAAACGTGTTCGACTGCTTTGATCAAACATGGCTTCACTAGGGTTTCGCCAATAGTATGCGGTTTCTTTCCCTTGGCGATTAACTGTGAAACCTCAAATGAAGCTGAGAGGGCTTTTTCAGACAATTCATATGCTGTACCAGTTTTCCCTAATTTCATTTTCTTTAAGTTTTCTAATTTTCCAGTGAAGAATTCAGGTGGCCGGTCACTCAAGTTAGAATGAACTGTCTTTAAATAACGTTCTAGTTTTGCAGGTTTTAAGGCTTCATTGCTGAGGACAGCAGCACTGGGGTCTAATCTCCTTATTTACCTCAATTGCTGTAAATCCGAACTTGATATAATCACTGTCATATTTCCGCTTTGGAGCCATTTTCAACAGATAAAGTACAAACACGCACAATAATATCACGCAATATCAGTAAACACAGCAAAAGCTACCGAAATGAATCGCACTGCTCTGCAAGACTCACTGATACAGACTGAGCAATTGAGTTGCCGACTGCCGTCTTATCACTACATGACTACACAGTACACACCACTTGAGTCTGCAGACTGACAGCGTGAAGCCACTCGGGCAACTTCGTTACTGTTCGTCCGCCGCTATTGTCTACTCTCTCGTCAACCTACACTTCACACTTAACGTGTATAATGAAATCCACGTATTTTTATCCAAATCGGGGTTTTCCTGTGTGCATAGCGGATGAATTGAATATTAAAATGAATATTGATTGTGGTCACAGTTAAATATTAAAACATAATATAGAATTAATTTAACCATATCGTTGTACTTCATTTATTACCCTGAATTGTAGTTTTTGTTTTAACCTTTGTTTCCTCCAGAAACAAACGCAATTTCACTGGCTCCCCAGATAAATATGAACCTTTTGACTACATCGTCGCATTAGTATATGAAATATACGTTTATTAAGAAAACTTATTTTATACTGTTTTGCCGGTTTTTAAGTTCAGTTTTTTGTACTGACAATGTTGGTTTTGATATACTGTATATTGCTGTAATCAGTTGTGGTAAAACTCCTTTTTACCTGTGCACTAACTTCGCAGGTTGGTTTCGTATTTATCTGGAGTCAATTTAATCAATTATTTTTGTTTCTGGAGTGATAAACGCTGAAACAAAACATACAATTAAGTTCTAGGAGTTCGTTGTCCATGATGTGTCCGTTACTTAACTAAATACAACTATTTCACTAACGACTCGGAACACAAAACTTTGAATACAATTAAGGTTATAAATGTAAGAAATGATATATGAATTTAATCTCAATTGTGTTTATTATTTATCTTCGAGAATACTTACAGCGCGTGTACCTAATAAAAACTGTTACACTAAAAATAAAATGACAAAACTTTAAAATGAAATATCGAAATGCTTACAGGACATGTATAGGTAGGTTATACACGAATACACACAGACACTTGAATACACGAAAAATTTACTCTTGAGTTTACGTATTTGAAGCCGTGAACTTAATAAAATTATTGTGCTAAAATAAATACACAAACTTTAACCAAACGTTTACCTAACACATCTGACAACAGAATATAGGCGGGCGTAGATGAGAACGAAGGTTGCCGAAGTTGCCCGAGTGGCTTCACGCTGTCAGTCTGCAGACTCAAGTGTACGCACCCAGCACTGACAGCCAGTGAGCACGTGTCTGCACGGCGCGCGCAGACAGGCAGACATAACCACGAAGTGTTCACGTGATAGAGCTCAGATAGAGCCCTGTGCCTTTCTGGTTGTTTAATGTTGGTGAGAGTTCATTTGCCACATTTAAACATAAGTTATGAAAATTATTTTGTATCATATTCTAATAATAATTATTTTAAAGATATTTTAATTCAACAGCTGATAGTCATCGGCACGGATATATTCACCCCATCTCGCTCAACGCAGATCGCTTTCAAAATCCCCATTTATTGGCAACATTTTTATATGTGCTGTCGGACCCTCCCGCGGACCACTCCGTGGACCACCCGTTGGGAACCACTGATCTATATCTACTACCCAGAACATGAATGGATTCACACCTACACGGATGGGTTATCCGTCCCAGAGACAGGAGAAATCAAGAGTCCTTAGTAAATAGACGTTTTGAAAGACATGGCGCAGTCGGTTCTCCACTTTGTGACTACGACGGAGAAATTGCCGCAGTTAAAAACGACAGCTGAAGAGCCTCGACAACTGAGCTCGCCGACTAGAGCAGTGTTCCTTATTCATCCTCAGGTCGCCATACGAAACCTTGAGACCAACAACGACATCAACTACTCTCGCATCCTCTCTCTCATGGAAGACGGCCGGCAATTTCAACGTATTGAATCCCTAGCCTGCGGGGAAACAAAAGGGCGGCTGCATTGGCAAAGGCTGCACTCCAGCCTACCACAACCACCTACACTGTCGCCTTAGTGGGCCGCAAAAGCGAGGATCAACGGCCGCAGTCAAGAGAAGCGCACTGGCTGATCGTACATCTGCCACAACAGAAAAAGGCCTGGGAAGGTGTTGTACAGTGGAACCTCAATAACACAAATCTCAAGTGGATTATAAAAAATTCGTGTTATCAAGGAATTCGTCAAAGCGAGGTTCGTGTTATCAACGTTAAGTAACAAAAGTTAGTGTTATCAAGGACCTGCTTCATAACATTCGGCTTACTGAGATCGCTGCCGTGGGTAATTCGTCTTATAGAGGTCAAATTCCTACTATAGAGGTTCTGTTGAGTAAAAAATCATGTTATAAAGGTTAATTAGTACAATATTTCGATCTCAAATCAACAAAACTTCGGCTTATCAAGGTTTTTAACTATGAAATATCGGGTTTTAGATGTATTTTTAACTTCTTGGATTTCGTTGTCCATGACGTGTCCGTTACTTAACTAAATACCACTATTGTAAAAAAAAAAAAAAACTTATTCCGAGTCGTTATTACAATAGTGATATTTAGTATTTTTAACATTGAGTGTTAACATTGAGAAGTTAATAATTCGTGTTCGTGGTATCGAGGCGCCACTGTAATTAACGGCTGTATCAACTCAGACGTTCCCCGAGCTGTTGGTGTTGCTGCCTTCCGCGGGGTGACCGCATACGGCTATATGGCCACACACCTTTCCCGCATCAGGGCAGATCTGCCCACCGCCACCTCCTCTGTGTCTTTCAAACGATGAGCACCTAATACGTGTATGACTGTCCAGCCTCAGACCACAGTGCTTAGGACAAGTACCCCTAGCCAAAAAACTAGCGCTATGGTTTTACCGTGTCGCCAGATGGATCAACAGCCAATATTGGACGTTGTCTAGTAATTAAATAATACGCCAGGATTTCAGTGAAGGAGATTAGGAAAGCCTTTATATTTGTAGACCTCAATGAGAGACACAGCGCAAGCTGTAAACATTATACCCGGAGTCTTAACAGAGGCTGATCAGTTATGGTCAATGTATTACACAAATGGACTGACCCATTTACAAATGCAAGGCATCACTATCACCTAATACCTTGTTTTTCCGCGCTCAGCACAAGATACACTGCAAACATTTTAAAACAAATACAGTTTATTAAATAAGCTCAGCTGCGCTGTTTTCTTTCACTTAATGAACTTCGTTAGAAAGAAGATGTTGACGTTATGAAAAAAAAAATCGACATACGGGGAATGTAGGTTACGATTACATAGCGCAGCTCAAGACTAAAATAAATATCAACAATGAAAACACAACGGAACACTGTTTTCACAGCACAGTTGGCAATCTGTGTTTACATTTTTACAAGCCGCTGACTACTGGGACTGAACGAACACCACCACGGTAAACGCTACCCTTTACACGTGTATAAACGGTTTCATAACATTGTACTGTTGATGCTGTACATCAATTCATTTACTTGGTAAATAACTTCTAGTGGTGGTGGTAGCAGTAGTAGTAGTAGTAGTAGTAGTAGTAGTAGTAGTAATAGTAGTAACAATAATAATAGCTACGATGATAATGATGATGATGATCATCATTATAATCATGCCTGTGTTAGTCCAGCGGGCACTCATCGAATGCACCCAGTCTAGCCCCTAACCCAAATGTTTTCTCTTCACTGCACGTACTGGAGTACTGATGAAAACAAGTTTATTGATCGTTCACACCATCTGAAAAATTACTCGCCGTTGACGTTTAAAAAATTGCTTCTGAATTTCGTTCACAGCAAAATCTGGTACACATGTATGTGATAATTCACTAAGAATAGTGTTATTCTTGCTTGACATCCGTCCTTTACATTTCAGATGTGTATAGTTCACACATCGTCACGAGTTCACGTTTTCTTTGTTAACGCTAACAACTATACAATTGTACTCTTCGTAAAGTGCTCAAGGCTTCCCCTTGTTTTGTTCGACGATTTCCATGTCTGTATAAGTAAGCAAATTAAAATTTACAAACTACCCCTACTATTACACAAAAGTATTTTCACACAAAATTGGTTGAAGTTAAGTAGCTGGTGTACGAGGGAACGTAAATGTAAAGCCCGGCGAATGGAATTGCACTTCTATCAGTGTAACGATAATCGTTATTCACGATGCTGTAAGAAATTATGGAGAAAGGGAGACGTGTCATCTCTTTAAGTTAGACAGCTTTCACTTCATGTGGATTGGTGATCCTTTCCTCTCGCCCATTCCGATTTTCAAGAGCTCATTAACACCACAACAAGCTAAAGAAAACCATCTTTCCCTCCCCTCCAGGAAATTGGTATTTCTGTGTTGAGAGCAACTGTTAATGTGGGCAAGAGATAGTGTATGTTTGTGCTAATAATTCTGCAATACAGCATGCGGAATGAAAGTTATGCAAAGTAAACTCTCTTCCATTGAGCTACCCCACACCGTCAGTCACTACTGTTTCCATGAGGAACTACGCTTCTACAAGTCGCCTGATCTTCAGCGTACGACGATGTAGGCGAAACGTCGACAATAGTTTATTCAGCAGTTTAAGTTTTCATTTACTAATTTTCGCAACGTCAATCGAGATGTTCGATAAGGGTACAGTATATCACATACTCTTTTTAACATTTATATTGACGATCTGGTAAGGAAATGGAAACATCTGGTGAACCCTGGTATTAAGATACCTGAATATACTGTTGTTTGCCGACAATTTGCTTGTACTTCAAAATACAGAATCTGATTTGCAAAAATCTGTTTTTAAGCTTCCTCAGATTTGTAAACAATAAAACATGAAAACCTCTACTATAAAAACAAACGCAGTGGCATTTCGAGGCAAGGAGCCAATAAGAACAAAACTAGTGATTGGCGATCGAATTTTAGAACAGGTGAGCCGCTTTAATTATTTGGCAAATGATATTGGCTATGATAAGAATTATAATACTGATGTTAAGTTAGATAAGTTCCAGACGATCTGTGGGACAATCAAAACCATATTTTTAGTATAAAATCAAAATTAAAGTTCTACAAAGTTATGGCGGCCTTTATCAGTGTGATTTATGGACAAAAGCCAAGAAACAAGACAGTAAAATACAGCCCTCGGAAATGGCGTTTTTAAGAGGAGTTAAAAGGTGTCCTAAACTTGACCGTATAGACCGATGGCTGGAGGATTTTTAAGGCGGAACAGGCAGCACCTTGTCTATGCTGTAATGTTAAGATGATGATGATGATGAACTTTTGCAACACTTCGTTCAATTCCATTTCATAAATCGAGCAAGGGCGAACGATGTTCCAAATCAATTGTCTTTTTTCTTCTTTACACAAACTTCCAATGGTTTCTTTCGCTTTCCGAGTCGCAGTGTCCGTAGTTTTATGTCGTACTTATGTGTGTGAAATGATACACAGACGACCTCTTTGTACACAAGTTACGTACCACTGTTTAATGGCTTAGCAGATTGTGGGTTGTAATTTAGGTCACGCTTAGCATGACCACTCACTCCGTTTCGTGACAAGAACCACACAATTAAATGCTTGTTATACTGTAGCGTTACACGTCATTAATTGTTACTGTAAAAGCAAGTAACGGGGGTTTCGCTCTAATATCGTACACGGTAACCGGCTATTAACACCGTTCACGGTACGTTTTTTTAATGGACATCACTTAATACACAGTTTGTCTGCAGTCGATTAAAACAACGTGTATGTGTGTACATGCGGTCTTATTGTCTACATTTAACTTTCGCCAGCCAGTTTAAATTAAACAATAAAACATTGTAATCAACTATACTGTAGTTTATTTTTTCAAATAATACAATTCTTTTTGGTAGTTTATTCTTCTTCTCCTTCTTCGTCACGGCTTAGACTGGTTAGTCTGTTCTATTTAACCGTGCAGCTTCATATAAGTATTTTCGCAATTTGTAGGCCATTGAATAAAGGAAGATTTTGTGAAATCTGGACAAAAATCCTCCAGACACGAAATTTGGTAGAAAGTTAGGTTTTGGGGTCACTTCAATGGGGAAAAAAAATCGGTCACTCCAGCTCACCACTGGGCCCCCCTAGGGGGGTTAAAAGGTGGGGCAAAACGGTTTGTTGTAAATATCTCAAAAACTAAGCAAGATATCAAAAAACGTTAAATACAAAAGTTGTAGCTGACCTAATTTCCCATCACAATCGCCCTTAGTAGTTTTTTCGTCAGACGCACTGGGACAGAGATATGAGCGCTCAAAGGTGAGACCTTTTTTGCAATTTTTCGTATAAAGCATTTTTACGAAGAAAAACTTGCATTTTTTTGAGTTTAGGCCGATTTTTGTATAGTAAAAAGCGCTAAATATGGGTATGTAAGTGTTTGTACATGTAATACCAAGTATTTGGATGTAAATTTTTGCATGTATATATTTATGCACACATATACACACACACAACAACTACAAAAACGTGCATTTTTAAACGTAAGCGTTTTTAGTTGTATACATGTATATGTGCAAATATGTGTAGGAATATTTTCATGCATATATATTATACTTGTCTAAATCCAAAAATGCACATCTATACGCATGGATTAGTCAGTATATGCATGTAACGCTTACGTTCAAAAATGCACGTTTTTGTAGTTGTAGTTAATGTCTACACTGAGATAAGTGTGTGTGTATATGTGAGCATAAATATATACATGCAAAAATTTACATCCAAATACTTGGTATTACATGTACATGTACTTGGTAATACACCTAATACGTGTATGACTGTCCAGCCTCAGACCACAGTGCTTAGGACAAGTACCCCTAGCCAAAAAACTAGCGCTATGGTTTTACCGTGTCGCCAGATGGATCAACAGCCAAAATTGGACGTTGTCTAGTAATTAAATATTACGCGAGGATTTCAGTGAAGGAGATTAGGAAAGCCTTTATATTTGTAGACCTCAATGAGAGACACAGCGCAAGCTGTAAACATTATACCCGGAGTCTTAACAGAGGCTGATCAGTTATGGTCAATGTGTTACACAAATGGACTGACCCATTTACAAATGCAAGGCATCGCTATCACCCAATACCTTGTTTTTCCGCGCTCAGCACAAGATACACTGCAAACATTTTAAAACAAATACAGTTTATTAAATAAGCTCAGCTGCGCTGTTTTCTTTCACTTAATGAACTTCGTTAGAAAGAAGATGTTGACGTTATGAAAAAAAATCGACATACGGGGAATGTAGGTTACGATTACATAGCGCAGCTCAAGACTAAAATAAATATCAACAATGAAAACACAACGGAACACTGTTTTCACAGCACAGTTGGCAATCTGTGTTTACATTTTTACAAGCCGCTGACTACTGGGACTGAACTAACACCACCACGGTAAACGCTACCCTTTACACGTGTATAAACGGTTTCATAACATTGTACTGTTGATGCTGTACATCAATTCATTTACTTGGTAAATAACTTCTAGTGGTGGTGGTAGCAGTAGTAGTAGTAGTAGTAATAGTAGTAACAATAACAATAGCTACGATGATAATGATGATGATGATCATCATTATAATCATGCCTGTGTTAGTCCAGCGGGCACTCATCGAATGCACCCAGTCTAGCCCCTAACCCAAATGTTTTCTCTTCACTGCACGTACTGGAGTACTGATGAAAACAAGTTTATTGATCGTTCACACCATCTGAAAAATTACTCGCCGTTGACGTTTAAAAAATTGCTTCTGAATTTCGTTCACAGCAAAATCTGGTACACATGTGTGTGATAATTCACTAAGAATAGTGTTATTCTTGCTTGACATCCGTCCTTTACATTTCAGATTTGTATAGTTCACACATCGTCACGAGGTGACGTTTTCTTTGTTAACGCTATCAACTATACAATTGTACTCTTCGTAAAGTGCTCAAGGCTTCCCCTTGTTTTATTCGACGATTTCCATGTCTGTATAAGTAAGAAAATATAAATTTAAAAACTACCCCTACTATTACACAACACTATTTTCACACAAAATTGGTTGAAGTTAATTAGCTGATGTACGAGAGAACGTAAATGTAAAGCCCGGCGAATGGAATTGCACTTCTATCAGTGTAACGATAATCGTTATTCACGATGCTGTAAGAAATTATGGAGAAAGGGAGACGTGTCATCTCTTTAAGTTAGACAGCTTTCACTTCATGTGGATTGGTGGTCCTTTCCTCTCGCCCATTCCGATTTTCAAGAGCTCATTAACACCACAAGCTAAAGAAAACCATCTTTCCCTCCCCTCCAGGAAATTGGTATTTCTGTGTTGAGAGCAACTGTTAATGTGGGCAAGAGGTAGTGTATGTTTGTGCTAATAATTCTGCAATACAGCATGCGGAATGACAGTTATGCAAAGTAAACTCTCTTCCATTGAGCTACCCCACACCATCAGTCACTACTGTTTCCATGAGGAACTACGCTTCTACACGTCGCCTGATCTTCAGCGTACGACGATGTAGGCGAAACGTCGACAATAGTTTATTCAGCAGTTTAAGTTTTCATTTACTAATTTTCGCAACGTCAATCGAGATGTTAGATAAGGGTACAGTATATCACATACTCTTTTTAACATTTATACTGACGATCTGGTAAGGAAATGGAAACATCTGGTGAACACTGGTATTAAGATACCTGAATATACTGTTGTTTGCCGACAACTTGCTTGTACTTAAAAATACAGAATCTGATTTGCAAAAATCTGTTTTTAAGCTTCCTCAGATTTGTAAACAATAAAACATGAAAATCTCTACTATAAAAACAAACGCAGTGGCATTTCGAGGCAAGGAGCCAATAAGAACAAAACTAGTGATTGGCGATCGAATTTTAGAACAGGTGAGCCGCTTTAATTATTTGGCAAATGATATTGGCTATGATAAGAATTATAATACTGATGTTAAGTTGGGTAAGTTCCAGACGATCTGTGGGACAATCAAAACCATATTTTTAGTATAAAATCAAAATTAAAGTTCTACAAAGTTATGGCGGCCTCTATGAGTGTGATTTATGAACAAAAACCAAGAAACAAGACAGTAAAATACAGCCCTCGGAAATGGCGTTTTTAAGAGGAGTTAAAAGGTGTTCTAAACTTGACCGTATAGACCGATGGCTGGAGGATTTTTAAGGCGGAACAGGCAGCACCTTGTCTATGCTGTAATGTTAAGATGATGATGATGATGAACTTTTGCAACACTTCGTTCAATTCCATTTCATAAATCGAGCAAGGGCGAACGATGTTCCAAATCAATTGTCTTTTTTCTTCTTTACACAAACTTCCAATGGTTTCTTTCGCTTTCCGAGTCGCAGTGTCCGTAGTTTTATGTCGTACTTATGTGTGTGAAATGATACACAGACGACCTCTTTGTACACAAGTTACGTACCACTGTTTAATGGCTTAGCAGATTGTGGGTTGTAATTTAGGTCACGCTTAGCATGACCACTCACTCCGTTTCGTGACAAGAACCACACAATTAAATGCTTGTTATACTGTAGCGTTACACGTCATTAATTGTTACTGTAAAAGCAAGTAACGGGGGTTTCGCTCTAATATCGTACACGGTAACCGGCTATTAACACCGTTCACGGTACGTTTTTTTAATGGACATCACTTAATACACAGTTTGTCTGCAGTCGATTAAAACAACGTGTATGTGTGTACATGCGGTCTTATTGTCTACATTTAACTTTCGCCAGCCAGTTTAAATTAAACAATAAAACATTGTAATCAACTATACTGTAGTTTATTTTTTCAAATAATACAATTCTTTTTGGTAGTTTATTCTTCTTCTCCTTCTTCGTCACGGCTTAGACTGGTTAGTCTGTTCTATTTAACCGTGCAGCTTCATATAAGTATTTTCGCAATTTGTAGGCCATTGAATAAAGGAAGATTTTGTGAAATCTGGACAAAAATCCTCCAGACACGAAATTTGGTAGAAAGTTAGGTTTTGGGGTCACTTCAATGGGGAAAAAAAATCGGTCACTCCAGCTCACCACTGGGCCCCCCTAGGGGGGTTAAAAGGTGGGGCAAAACGGTTTGTTGTAAATATCTCAAAAACTAAGCAAGATATCAAAAAACGTTAAATACAAAAGTTGTAGCTGACCTAATTTCCCATCACAATCGCCCTTAGTAGTTTTTTCGTCAGACGCACTGGGACAGAGATATGAGCGCTCAAAGGTGAGACCTTTTTTGCAATTTTTCGTATAAAGCATTTTTACGAAGAAAAACTTGCATTTTTTTGAGTTTAGGCCGATTTTTGTATAGTAAAAAGCGCTAAATATGGGTATGTAAGTGTTTGTACATGTAATACCAAGTATTTGGATGTAAATTTTTGCATGTATATATTTATGCACACATATACACACACACAACAACTACAAAAACGTGCATTTTTAAACGTAAGCGTTTTTAGTTGTATACATGTATATGTGCAAATATGTGTAGGAATATTTTCATGCATATATATTATACTTGTCTAAATCCAAAAATGCACATCTATACGCATGGATTAGTCAGTATATGCATGTAACGCTTACGTTCAAAAATGCACGTTTTTGTAGTTGTAGTTAATGTCTACACTGAGATAAGTGTGTGTGTATATGTGAGCATAAATATATACATGCAAAAATTTACATCCAAATACTTGGTATTACATGTACATGTACTTGGTAATACACCTAATACGTGTATGACTGTCCAGCCTCAGACCACAGTGCTTAGGACAAGTACCCCTAGCCAAAAAACTAGCGCTATGGTTTTACCGTGTCGCCAGATGGATCAACAGCCAAAATTGGACGTTGTCTAGTAATTAAATATTACGCGAGGATTTCAGTGAAGGAGATTAGGAAAGCCTTTATATTTGTAGACCTCAATGAGAGACACAGCGCAAGCTGTAAACATTATACCCGGAGTCTTAACAGAGGCTGATCAGTTATGGTCAATGTGTTACACAAATGGACTGACCCATTTACAAATGCAAGGCATCGCTATCACCCAATACCTTGTTTTTCCGCGCTCAGCACAAGATACACTGCAAACATTTTAAAACAAATACAGTTTATTAAATAAGCTCAGCTGCGCTGTTTTCTTTCACTTAATGAACTTCGTTAGAAAGAAGATGTTGACGTTATGAAAAAAAATCGACATACGGGGAATGTAGGTTACGATTACATAGCGCAGCTCAAGACTAAAATAAATATCAACAATGAAAACACAACGGAACACTGTTTTCACAGCACAGTTGGCAATCTGTGTTTACATTTTTACAAGCCGCTGACTACTGGGACTGAACTAACACCACCACGGTAAACGCTACCCTTTACACGTGTATAAACGGTTTCATAACATTGTACTGTTGATGCTGTACATCAATTCATTTACTTGGTAAATAACTTCTAGTGGTGGTGGTAGCAGTAGTAGTAGTAGTAGTAATAGTAGTAACAATAACAATAGCTACGATGATAATGATGATGATGATCATCATTATAATCATGCCTGTGTTAGTCCAGCGGGCACTCATCGAATGCACCCAGTCTAGCCCCTAACCCAAATGTTTTCTCTTCACTGCACGTACTGGAGTACTGATGAAAACAAGTTTATTGATCGTTCACACCATCTGAAAAATTACTCGCCGTTGACGTTTAAAAAATTGCTTCTGAATTTCGTTCACAGCAAAATCTGGTACACATGTGTGTGATAATTCACTAAGAATAGTGTTATTCTTGCTTGACATCCGTCCTTTACATTTCAGATTTGTATAGTTCACACATCGTCACGAGGTGACGTTTTCTTTGTTAACGCTATCAACTATACAATTGTACTCTTCGTAAAGTGCTCAAGGCTTCCCCTTGTTTTATTCGACGATTTCCATGTCTGTATAAGTAAGAAAATTTAAATTTAAAAACTACCCCTACTATTACACAACACTATTTTCACACAAAATTGGTTGAAGTTAATTAGCTGATGTACGAGAGAACGTAAATGTAAAGCCCGGCGAATGGAATTGCACTTCTATCAGTGTAACGATAATCGTTATTCACGATGCTGTAAGAAATTATGGAGAAAGGGAGACGTGTCATCTCTTTAAGTTAGACAGCTTTCACTTCATGTGGATTGGTGGTCCTTTCCTCTCGCCCATTCCGATTTTCAAGAGCTCATTAACACCACAACAAGCTAAAGAAAACCATCTTTCCCTCCCCTCCAGGAAATTGGTATTTCTGTGTTGAGAGCAACTGTTAATGTGGGCAAGAGGTAGTGTATGTTTGTGCTAATAATTCTGCAATACAGCATGCGGAATGACAGTTATGCAAAGTAAACTCTCTTCCATTGAGCTACCCCACACCATCAGTCACTACTGTTTCCATGAGGAACTACGCTTCTACACGTCGCCTGATCTTCAGCGTACGACGATGTAGGCGAAACGTCGACAATAGTTTATTCAGCAGTTTAAGTTTTCATTTACTAATTTTCGCAACGTCAATCGAGATGTTAGATAAGGGTACAGTATATCACATACTCTTTTTAACATTTATACTGACGATCTGGTAAGGAAATGGAAACATCTGGTGAACACTGGTATTAAGATACCTGAATATACTGTTGTTTGCCGACAACTTGCTTGTACTTAAAAATACAGAATCTGATTTGCAAAAGTCTGTTTTTAAGCTTCCTCAGATTTGTAAACAATAAAACATGAAAATCTCTACTATAAAAACAAACGCAGTGGCATTTCGAGGCAAGGAGCCAATAAGAACAAAACTAGTGATTGGCGATCGAATTTTAGAACAGGTGAGCCGCTTTAATTATTTGGCAAATGATATTGGCTATGATAAGAATTATAATACTGATGTTAAGTTGGGTAAGTTCCAGACGATCTGTGGGACAATCAAAACCATATTTTTAGTATAAAATCAAAATTAAAGTTCTACAAAGTTATGGCGGCCTCTATGAGTGTGATTTATGAACAAAAACCAAGAAACAAGACAGTAAAATACAGCCCTCGGAAATGGCGTTTTTAAGAGGAGTTAAAAGGTGTTCTAAACTTGACCGTATAGACCGATGGCTGGAGGATTTTTAAGGCGGAACAGGCAGCACCTTGTCTACGCTGTAATGTTAAGATGATGATGATGATGAACTTTTGCAACACTTCGTTCAATTCCATTTCAGAAATCGAGCAAGGGCGAATGATGTTTCAAATCAATTGTCTTTTTTCTTCTTTACACAAACTTCCAATGGTTTCTTTCGCTTTCAGAGTCGCAGTGTCCGTAGTTTTATGTCGTACTTATGTGTGTGAAATGATACACAGACGACCTCTTTGTACACAAGTTACGTACCACTGTTTAATGGCTTAGCAGATTGTGGGTTGTAATTTAGGTCACGCTTAGCATGACCACTCACTCCGTTTCGTGACAAGAACCACACAATTAAATGCTTGTTATACTGTAGCGTTACACGTCATTAAGTGTTACTGTAAAAGGAAGTAACGGGGGTTTCGCTCTAATATCGTACACGGTAACCGGCTATTAACACCGTTCACGGTACGTTTTTTTAATGGACATCACTTAATACACAGTTTGTCTGCAGTCGATTAAAACACCGTGTATGTGTGTACATGCGGTCTTATTGTCTACATTTAACTTTCGCCAGCCAGTTTAAATTAAACAATAAAACATTGTAATCAACTATACTGTAGTTTATTTTTTCAAATAATACAATTCTTTTTGGTAGTTTATTCTTCTTCTTCTTCTTCGTCACGGCTTAGACTGGTTAGTCTGTTCTATTTAACCGTGCAGCTTCATATAAGTATTTTCGTACTTTTTAGGCCATTGAATAAAGGAAGATTTTGTGAACTCTGGACAAAAATCCTCCAGACACGAAATTTGGTAGAAAGTTAGGTTTTGGGGTCACTTCAATGGGGGAAAAAATCGGTCACTCCAGCTCACCACTGGGCCCCCCTAGGGGGGTTAAAAGGTGGGGCAAAACGGTTTGTTGTAAATATCTCAAAAACTAAGCAAGATATCAAAAAACGTTAAATACAAAAGTTGTAGCTGACCAAATTTCCCATCAACATCGTCCTTAGTAGTTTTTTCGTCAGACGCACTGGGACAGAGATATGAGCGCTCAAATGTGAGACCTTTTTTGCAATTTTTCGTATAAGGCATTTTTACGAAGAAAAACTTGCATTTTTTTGAGTTTAGGCCGATTTTTGTATAGTAAAAAGCGCTAAATATGGGTATGTAAGTGTTTGTACATGTAATACCAAGTATTTGGATGTAAATTTTTGCATGTATATATTTATGCACACATATACACACACACTACAACTACAAAAACGTGCATTTTTAAACGTAAGCGATTTTAGTTGTATACATGTATATGTGCAAATATGTGTAGAAATATTTTCATGCATATATATTATACTTGTCTAAATCCAAAAATGCACATCTATACGCATGGATTAGTCAGTATATGCATGTAACGCTTACGTTCAAAATGCACGTTTTTGTAGTTGTAGTGTGTGTGTATATGTAAGCATAAATATATACATGCAAAAATTTACATCCAAATACTTGGTATTACATGTACAAACACTTACATACCCATATTTAGCGCTTTTTACTATACAAAAATCGGCCTAAACTAAAAAAAATGCAATTTTTTTTTTCTTAAAAATGCCTTATACGAAAAATTGCAAAAAAAGGTCTCAAATTTGAGCGCTCATATCTCTGTCCCAGTGCGTCTGACGAAAAAGGACGATTTTGATGGGACATTTGGTTAGCTACAACTTTTGTATTTAACGTTTTTTGATATCTTGCTTAGTTTTTGAGATATTTACAACAAACCGTTTCGCCTCACCTTTTAACCCCCCACGGGGGCCCAGCGGTGAGCTGGAGTGTCCGAGTTTTTTCCCCCATTGAAGTGACCCCAAAACCTATCTTTCTACCAAATTTCGTGTCTGGAGGATTTTTGTCCAGTAAAAATCTTTATTCAATGGTCTATTTGGTTCATTTGCCTTTCTATTTGAGCAAAATATGTCAGAAGTCACGACAATTCACTGTTCTCCACAAATACCAACTTCATAAGCGTTGTAAAGTCAGAAAACGTAAGTAAACCTGTTTCTCTCAAGACGTATTTCATAATTACTACACGTTATGTCAAATTTTATTCTTCTGTATGTAACGTATGAGGGTTATTTTTTCTGGCTGTAATCTGTTTGAATATTTTTGAGCTTGGATTACTCACAGCAGCTTAAAAAAATCTCCGATAGTGTCAGTAGGGGAAAATTACGTGACTTTTGCAGATTTCGTTTCACATAACAAATAATGGAAAGCTCTCCATAAAACTTAAAATTCTTTAGCACTACAGCCCAACGTGACCCCTGGTTTCCAACACCAATCTTCTACAACGCTGTCTATCCACTGCCCTCTCAGTGTAACCGCTTACATCCATTCCTTAGATCTTCCACCACATCATCCAACCATCTTATCCTACGTCGGCCCCTCTTCATGCTTTTATAGACTTAGGCAATCAGGATTTTCTTTGTCATACGCTGATCATCCATCCGCTCTAGGTGACCTAGCCATTGTATTCGTTGAGCCTTTATGAATCCTACACTGTCTTCATGCTTCAATAGCTCATCTATCTCCTGGTCATTTCTTATTCTCCATTCATCATCTTCTTTAACCAGGCCATTAACACGTCTCCCAATCTTTCTTTCTAATCTTCTTAGTGTTTCTTGTTCCTGTTTTGTTAATGTCTACAAGTAACAACCGGCCTGATAACTGTCTTCAGTGGAAAACCTTCAGTGTTTTAGAATGGTGTTTTTTCCTCGTGTTTGCCGCATTCAATTTCCCAACCAATTTCTCTTTCTGCGCTTGATGATATCCAACACTTTCCTTTTCTCGCCCACTCTTCCAAGCACCTCCTCATTTGTCTCTCTCTATTCTTCCAGGAAATCATTTACATTCTTGTACCTTCCCCCATCTCTCAAAGGCCTGTAACCTCCTCTCCTCTTCTTTCCTCAATGTCCAAGTTTCTGCTCCATTTAAGAGCACGCTCCAAACAGACTGCTTCATCATCATGTTTCTCATCTTTATGTCTAGTCGCCCACTCAATAGTCATTTCTTTCTATAAGGGTTTCCTTAGCAAAGGAAATTCTGTATTTCACCGCTACACTACAACGCATGTCTATCTTTCTATGAAATACTTCTCCAGTCCACATCCTGAAAGCCTCTAACCACGTCTCCTCTTCTTTGCCAATGTCCAGTACATTAATATTGGGTCAGAAATGATTTAATAGAATTGTATCTGAGTTTCTTAACGCATCTTGTTTTCAAGGCATCCACTATTATTGATATCAGCTAACCTTTCAGGCTTATGTTCAACGATACAACTGTATCCGTACGTTATGTCACATCCAAAAAATTGAAACATTTCACCACTTCTTCATCGTTCATCACTAGTTCTGTTCTGACAGGCTTTGACCACCCTAAAACACTGTTTTCGTTTTTTATAAAGATATATTCACCTTACATGTGTACACAGTGGACTCAGAACAATCGAAGATTGTTTTAATTTTCAATAATTCTCACCATGTCAACAATGTATAATGTAGAATTGATATAATGTACAGTATTTCTGTTTAGATATTCCTTTGTTGTGCGTTGGCTTCTATTTATTCAATAGTTTATTAATATATGTATGTATACTACAACAAGATATGAGCTATACAGCAGTCCTGTTGTCTAATTAGAAGAGTATAAGCTTATTATTAATGCCATTGAAATGACTTTTACCAAATTCATTCCACTGTTCAACCGTAATATACTGTTCAACTGTACGTGTGCTAATGCCTAGAACAGATAATTGGTTTTAATGACAAAAAAATTCTGTTATTATTAACTTATATCATGAACAGTGTAATTTAATTTTGTGTTTGTTTTGTTAATATAAAATGTCTTTGTTTACTACTCTGAAAATATTACCAAAATGTGTACTAACAAAAGCCCGGTATAATATTACTAACAGCCTATTTTCGTGCTCATTGAACCGTAAATTAATTTTAGCAACACAAAAGAGAGCCAATCGTGTGTCGGAGCGGTCGCAGTCTGCCGCAGGGCTGAACAAAAACAAATTACAGTATGGCCGCGGGCGCGACACTCTGTGTGTTACCGTATAATTTCATGTTTCATTTAAACTCAAACTAATTTTACAGCGGGCTGATTTATAATTATCGAATTAAATGTAGCGTTAAATGATTGTCATTATCGATCACCGCCCGCCCACAAACTATTTAATAAAAGTTATTTGTTGAATATTCTTCTTCTTCTTCTCCTCATCTTTTACGTGCTTTAAGCGTCAGTGAAACACACTATTAGATTCAATATTCCTGGGTTGTTATCCAACTGAACTAGTTCATTTAGGGAACATCCTGTTCATTTCATAAGTGTTTATTTCTGCCCTTCTCATTGGTGATCAAACTTTATATATGTAACTTCTACTATAACGTTTGTTAAATTAGGTTAGGTTTGGTTAGGTTAGGTACTTCTGACTGTGAGTCCAAAGTAACTTAGATATTTCTTATTCTCTTTTCACCTGGTCAAAGGTGGCTTTTATGCATGCCTTGCTTCATTGAAAACATTGCTCTTTCATATTTCTAAACGAAAAATTTAAATGTCACAGTATAACACAGCATTGGTTCCGTGGAATGTCCCATACAAATAATGTCACACCACCGCCAGAGAGAAATGGTTTGTATGTAACTACGTTTGCACGGTGGGGGGGGGGGGTATATGTTTTCACACCCATTTCCAAACGTTGTGTGATAAATTTTATTACATTTCAATCATAAATTTCTTCCACTCTCTTTTCTTCTTGACGAGTTTCTGCTATTTGCTCCAATACTATTCTTTTTTTTTTCATTTTAAAGGTTTTGCAATTACTTGATGCGCTAGGTTTGTTTCCTACACTCATAGTCTCATTTTCGCTTCTCAAATTTAATTTACGAGGTCTTGTACCTTCGGCACGCATTCAACTCAATTGTTTTCTTTCAGTTAGTTCCCCTGTTGAGTGTGTTTTGCATTAGAGTGTCCCTAAGTGTCTTATCCATGTTTCATATTCCATTCTACTTCCTAATTATTATGGTCCATATAAGGTAAAATAATAATAAATAAATTGACACTATTAATAATAATAATAATAATAATAATAACGTTTTAGTGGATGGTTAGTGAGGATCGGTCAATAATACATTACTCGAAATGTAATAATAATAACAATATACATATAAATAATACAATTTATTGTCGAAACGTCAACGCAAAATATCTAAAATTTGTATTATTGACCGATCCTCACTAACCATCCACTAAAACATTCATTGATTGACGGTCACTAAAAATTTAAGGATTTAATAATAATAACAATAATAATAATCTGTGGGAAAAGAAGTCAACATCAAGTTGAATTAAAGAAGTCAAAAAAGATTTAGAAAAAAATAATATAAACGCAGAAGAAGCAATTGGAAGAGAAGTTTTTCGGGCAAAAGTGTTAAAAATGAAAGGAGTCCAGGACAAGAGAGAGAAAAACGCAGGTTCAAAGTGGACTGAAGACAGGAAGAAAAGTGATAGTGAAAAGATGAAAGAATATTGTAGAACAAGAAAAGAACAAGGAATAAAGAATTGAAATTGCCGTGTGGTCCTCAGATGGCCGATACAAATAGAAAATAATAATAATAATAATAACCGCAGCAACATGAAAATCAGTCAGTAAACAGTGTTAGGAACTTCAGAAAAATAATAATCAGCTGAGAGGAGAGGAGTTCCGACATACATACATATACTGTACTATTACAGTTAGAAAGTAGGGTACCCACTGTTGAAAACAGTAATCAAGATGGCTGGCCAGCCAACATATGTTTGCTTGTTAGGTTAACTTGTGTACAACATAAACCTAACATACTGTAAGCATCAACTTACCAGCAGTGACAGCACCATCTGGCACTGCTGTTTTAGTATAATTTAATGTTGCGTTAGATTATTACAACATTATTGTTAGTTTAAAAATTATGGTTAACTTAAAAACAATGTGAAGTTAGATTGTGTACACTAACCTAATCTAACATTTCATTTAAACATGATGCCATTTTTATGTTCCTATTAACAATGTAATTATTTTTTCTGTATACTAACTGTATGTGGTAAATTCTGTTTTCAGTACTTCAATATTACTCTGGACTACCGTACGTAACATTTGGTAGTCCTTTGGGGAACTAGAAGTGAGTGGCCGGTGATGTGCACTGTTTGAAATGTTAGGTACCTCCTTTGGCCTGCATTTTACCTAGACAGAACGGGTGGCGAAGTAAAGACAGTCCTCTAACATGATGGTGAGATAGTATAAAAATGAGACTAAAAAATTGGACACATAAAAATGAGACTACTCTGAACCAGACTATACAAGAGTAGACACGCTAAACTAAGAGAGACTCATATCACCAGCGACAGACGACTTAAACTGAAGATGAATTAGTGAAACAGATGAATGGACGATAATTTCCTCAACCGACACAAACGCCGCAATTAGCATTCAGTGGCCGACTGAAGTGAGCAGAGCCACATTTAAATATATTTAAATGTTATGCAGCTGCACTAAACGTAATTTGTATATTGCGCTGTGTTTGTTTGGGACGCAGCCATGGCAACGGCTGTTGTTTACGCAAAACTACAGGGAATTTGAAAATGTTAACCCAATAAAACTAAAAACAAAAACAACAAATTTATTACAATTTCTCGTATACATATTGCATGAACAATATAATTTCATACGCGCGTCTGGTTTATATTTTTCCCATGCCATAAACATGTTTATCTGTATTTTAAACTTACTATAATGTTTTGCGTAAGCTGATACAAGCAGGTGATGGTTATTGAAAAGGATATGACACAGTTTAATTGAGGAAATATTAGTCATAGGGGTAAAATATAGGATTTTACTAAGAATTTTGAGTTCTATCCTTCTGACTTGTGATAGGTACAAGATTTCGGATCTGACCATGTGCCTCCACTTCATCCTATTCCAGGGGTTCCTCTTCACTCCTTGATACGAAATTCCACTTTGATATCATCATTGTTACCCTTAGTCTTTCCTTTTTCTCTTTCCCTATAATTCCTATGAATATCTCATTTTTGTTTAAATTTGACTATTGTATATTATGTATTCTCTTCCTAGGTCCACATCTCGAAATTATTATATATAATTTGTCTCCCTACAGTCTGTGTACCATGGTCCATGTCTCTGCTTCACACAGTGCAACACTCCAAAAACATGACGTCGATAATATTTTCCTTAACGAAGTATCCAGTCTGCCGGTAAATATCATTTCTTCTTGCTGAAAGGTATTTGTGTCACTGCTAAACCTGGTGTTTATTTGTAAGAACCGATCGGTTGAACTATTACCATAGTTACCATCGTTAGAATTTCGACCACACAACGTTTGGGCCATTGACGAGTCTGTGATCGGCTTCAGGTGTAAGTTAAACTTATACGTTATATAAAAAAGGTAAGCCTCGCAAAGATTCGTTCACTGACAAGAGATAACCCTCAAAAAAATAAACAACCAACGCCTACAATTATAGAGAAACTATATAAAAAAAGAACTGATACTTCCGTGAAAGTCCGCTGCCAAAAGAGTACTATGGTTAACTGATAAAGAACCGTACCAGTTACTCGAGTCGTTTACGCTAAAGATAGCATCCAACGGTAGGGGCGAAACGTTTGTTCTATGCGCCAGTAGTGGACTACGGCATAATAGGCCGGACAGTAGATCAGAGTTAACAAGAAAATATTAGAGGAACTATGTGGGGAAGATTAGCAAACCCTAAACAGAGAAGAGTGGCTTTTAAGGTTGGTAATCGAAAAGCATCGAAGAGTGTTTTGAGACACAAGCGCGTGTGTGTGTGTGTGTGTGATGCATCCGTTTTAATACATTCAAACCGTCCACACAAGCAATCACTGGGTTCCACACAGTAGAAATAGTGAGTACATTTTTAATGATCTTCTTTTGAATTCCTTAAGTTCCTTTGGATTCTTCAGTTACTTCCTTCGGTTCGCATCACCTGGTCGTCTTGAAAACACCCTATACTGAAAGCTTGGATGCAATAAACGTTGGACAATGTAGTTTAACTGGCATGTATAGTTAAGGAACAACTACTCTGAAATCACGCGAGCGATTACCAACTCATTCTAGTAAAAACAATTCATATTATGTAAACGAGTTTTAAGTCTTAAAAAAAAAACAACACACATTAACATCGTAAAAGCGGCAAGCCACATAAACATTAACTATCGAGTTTGTTAGTCAGCTAACGACCCGGCACTGTTAGCATAATGCAGCTCGTTAGCGGCGGGTACGAGTTACATCAATGTTACCCATTACGCTATATTATTGCAGCTTACCTAGGCGCACAGATTATTATTAGTAAATCTTCATCTAATTTCTATGAGCGCAGTCCCCCAATCCCAAGTCTTTCCCTCTAACATATTACAGAGTTAAAACAATTGTACGATCAATTGTAACTGTTAAATCAGTTATAACATTTAATTATACCACACACGAAACCAACAAAAACACACTTTTTACATACAGAGTTTCTACGGCGTTCACGGCCGGGCGGCGTCAACAAAGTTGGAATCATGTTAGGCCGTGGTATGTTTGGCACGCTGTGCTCCGAAGCCAATCAGATACCACATGAAGCTGATTGGTTGATGCTGCTTTCCAGCTTAGACCGTGATGGCAAGAAACTTTATATATGTGGGCCTTCATAGAAAAAAACACGGGCTATACCCTCTTCCGGCAGGACAACGCCTATCACTCGGGCGGAGTTGCGATACTTGTTCGTAACTCTCTCCAAGCACAAGTAGTTCCTATACCAAACAGCCCGACCGACTCGCTTCTGGTCAAACTTAGCTTCACAAACTCCCATCCCCTCTTCATAGCAACCTACTACTGCCCCCCGAGTGCCGACCTAGACGTCAACTACCTCCATCACTTGGCCACGACCTACACCCGTTTATTTCTCTTCGGAGATCTGAACGCCCACCACCACCGTTATAACACCGCCCGAGGCACGCGAGTGCTTCGGGCAGTCAATAACTTTAGTCTCAGGCGCCATCGTACCCCGTTTACCCGCCAGCCGGTAACTCCGGCCCAACAACCCACCTGTCCAGATAAGCTGATTACCTCAGCTGACATCTCCCGTAAAATAAGCGGGATCTCCCAAGGCCCGGATGTTGGCTCTGACCACATCCCTATTCTTCTAGTAATCTCCTACGGCCACGTAAAATACCCCACCCTTGAACCCCGCACGACGGCCGTAACAGACTTTAACGCTGCCGACTGGCCTCTTTTTTCACAAGCTTTAGCTTCTCTTATCTCCCCTCTTCCAGCCCCACCCACCACCCCCGCACAAACCGACGCCTACAATGACTTCCTAACTACTTCGATTAAGACGGCGATGGGACAGGCCATACCTACGAAACAGATCAGATATTCCCAGCTCAGGCTTCCTCCCCCTCTTGCACTGATACGCCGGAGACGCTGGATCCGTCGCCTCTTAAACAGAGATCGGCGGAACGAGCATCTCTGCTCGGAGTATAGAAGACTCTCAAATGCTGTCAAGTTCGCCATTAAAGACTTTCGATCTTCCCGCATTGAGAGCCTATGTACTTCAGTACACGATTCCTTTCACTCCGACACACCCAGATTCTGGAAACAAGTTAAACGTCTCCACAATCCGCCCAAAGCCGATACCCCTCTCCTGTCAGACGACCGCCTTCTTGTCAGCGATGAGGAGAAGGCTGCTGCCTTTCGGGACTCTCTCCAGTCCATCCATAGCCACCCCGTCAGCCCGGACTTTAACGCCATCGCCGAATATTCGATAGACACTTTCTTGACTAATCACGCAGACCTCTTCACCCCTTACGACGTCCTGAAAGGCAGACCACGACCATCCGCTGGAGCGGCCTATCGACCCAGACGACATCAAAGACAGACTCATTAAATGTAGAAATACTGCCCCCGGGCCCGACGAAATACCAAACCGCATTTTAAAAGCGCTCCCTGACACTGCCATCGAAGCCCTAGCGCTCTATATACTGCAAGTCTCCTCCTTGGCTACGTCCCGCGGGCCTGGAAACACGCCCATGTCCTCATGTTCCCCAAACCTCTCAAAAACGCCAGCCTCCCGTCGAACTATCGCCCGATTTCTCTTACCCCTGCAATCTCCAGGCTTTTCGAGAAAATCCTCGTCGCCAGGATACATCCCCACTTGCAAACTCATAGCACCCTCCCTAGTACCCAGGGCGGATTCCGCCCTGGCTACAACATATATGACCAACTTCTTCGGGTTATCAGCGCCATCCAGGACAACTCGGCCCGCAAACGCCCGACCATCTTAGCCCTAATCGACATCCGCAAAGCCTTCGACTCTGTCTGGCACAATGGCCTCCGTTCAAGATCCTCGGATGTCACTTTCCCCCAACCATCACCAAATGGCTCTCCCAGTTCCTGGATGGACGCACTGCACAAGTCCGAGTCCGCCAGCATCTCTCGGCACCCTTCCACCTCAATGCCGATGTCCCCCAAGGCTCCGCCATTAGCCCGTTACTGTATATCATTTTTACTAAAGACACCCATCGCCCGTACCCGCCTCCGTTCTCTCAGAACACTCAGCCGACTAAACCACTGCTCCAGCGACTTACTAGGCCGCATCTACACTACCTGTATCCGTCCCATCTTCATGTATGCCCACCCAGTTCTCCTTACCGCCTCCCCTGCCTACCCAGATCTCCAACAAATCACAGAACGACGAGCCTTAAGACTCATATACCGCCGACCACGCCTCACGAAGGCCTCCAACGCAGCCCTGTATGCGCTAACACCCGTTTCCCAGACCTAGATTCCTTCCTCGTTAAGCTCAACTGGAAGTATTCCCGAACAGCCTCCCGCCGCACTTCCATACAGTCAATAGTCCCTTTAATTAATAGAAACACCCTGCCTACTTACTAAATCGCCATCTTACAATAGCCAATGGTCCTCCCCCTCGCCTCCCCCTCCGCCGGCGTCAAAGACACAGACACACTTAAAAAATGCATACCATTCCCCCGCCAATGACTCATTTCTCCCCGGCGGTAGCGACTAGAACACTAAAGCTGCCTAAATACTCAACACACTGCTAAATTCCCCCACACTCTAAAACTCTAAACTCTATCTTCGCTTCACCACATGAAAACACACACTCTAGTTCCTCACACTTACGTCCCCGCTTATAATCCTCAAATCTGTTCCTTCCGCCTTCCTTGACGGCACCCTGTCGCCACCTAACAGCTCAGGCGACCTGCGTCACACGTCCCTGTCTTGGCCCCCCCTCCCAAAAGAACATCGAAGAAGAAATAAACAAAGCAAAATGAACGAATAAAGATGCCACCAAACAACTATAACGGCCACATCCATCCACCTCTCCCGCTTGCATATGGCTACCCCCTACACCCGCACACAATATAACTCACAAACAATACTCTCCCAACTTCGTGCCTCCACCTTCTCAACGGCCCGGTCAGCTGGCGTACGTCTCCCCTAAAATCCCATACCCACACGGCTGAAGGGATCTAGTCTCCAAAACAGCCCGAGTCCGCCACCGACCATATTGGTCGGTCTCAAACAACGGGAAAAAAAGGCTCTACCTTATCACTTGGGTGGATTGACGGACACTGTGCCAGTTGGTTTCAACACTGAAGATGGCTTCCGATGGTGGGGACGAAACGTTTGTAAAGACAAACGACAGACCACCGCCTAACAGCCACGGAAAATGCTGTTTCCAACAATTTTTACGTGTTTTGAAACATTGCAATTTTATTATCATATTTCGTTCGTTTGTTATTAAACATTGTACCTTTAAAACTTACATATTTGAAGTCTTCTTCCGGTATGTACCGCGTCAAAAATCTCTTGTATGACGTTTCACTCATATTACAATGAGTATCCTCAGGTAATATGTAATACGTAATTGTAATATGAGTGAAACGTCATACAAGATATTTTTGACGCTGTCCATACCGGAAGAAAACTTCAAAACATAACGGATACCAGCCGCGGAAGCCTACGTGAGAATATACCTCTAAAATTTGTTTCATAAAATCCTTCTTCTCTCCACTTAAGGATTATTTGAATTCACCTGTGCCTTTGCGTTTGGCTTCTTAGTAGTATTCGATTTTACAACGATTGGTTTGCGTGCTTTAACCCCAACATGGAAGACGCGGTGCTTTGATTTTCGGGGTACCATATCCCTTAGACTAGCCACCTTCTCCTCAGCTGATGAGTCAACTCTACCCACTGCTAATTTCGGCTCATTTTCTTATATTTTATTTCACTGGTAACCTTCTCCAGCCCACGGTCAGTCGGTGAGGGTTGAATTTATCCACTAGGTTCGGAGGCTCTGACTGGGGAAACAACACTCCAGCCCATGATTAGCAAATAGCCTACGTTACAGTGCGGCTGTCCCCTAGGCGCTAAAATGGCGCCTCTCCGACAACACCGTTCCACGTTAATTGGCGGTAATTAACACTCACTGGCTAAGTCCAACGACCGGGTAGGGGATGACCGAATGACAAGACAGGGCGGGAATGGAAAAAGGGAGAGAACTTGACAAGACAGTATTACAGGAACTATGAGCGAGACAGGCCTAGAGGATGGTTAGCAAGCCGTAAAGAGAGAAGAGTGGCGTTTTAGTTTGGAAATCGAGAGGCGTCGAACAATTGTTTCAAAAACTAGCATTCGCGCGCGCCGACACACAAAACAAACCATACAGAACGTATGGTGTGCAGGTAATTATGGGGGATCGTGCAGGTGTGCAGAACGTAATTATGGGGGATCGGGAGGGATCAATTCAATCTCTCCCACCGCAGAGCTACTAAAAATTTCAGCGAAATTCCATAATAATTTAACGTAGGCCTATTTGTAAGCCAGATACCTGTGTGGAAATGAGACTTAAATAAGTGTACAAATAAAAGGAGTTACAATATTTGTGAATTAATAAAATAAACTTGGAGACTTTTCTGAGTAGTGACAGTCGTTCAACATTTAGTAAATAACTTACGTATTTACAGCATTCAAGAAATATCGTTAAATTAAAGTGCGAAGAGTTCAGAAAAATGGGGGGTTTCAAAAATCATCAAAAAGCTCATTTTCATAAAATTTATTAAGAATTAAAAATTACATTTTAAGTGTTCCAAATGGCAAGAAATCTATTGCCTTTAATCTGAATAACAATTAATCAAGACAGAATATTTTAAAAACAACGCTATTCCATATATTTTCAACCCTTGTACTCCAGGTTGGTTTATTCAAAAACTTTGAGACACAGATAATTTATAAAACTGTACGGGAAGAAAAGAAACAAACACTACTACGCATTCAAAATATATTCCAATCCAAGAATGTATCAAAAAATGTCGAAAAGAAATTGACCAGTGTGGGATGAAGAGCTGTGGAGGATAAGAAATAATCGTGAGCTAAGAGACCTGTATGGAGAAGCGGACATAGTTGCGGCAGTGAAGGCACATAGGTTGAGATGGTTGGGACACGTGGTGAGAGTGAGAAGTAACCGAGGCCCAAAAATGGCATTGGAAAGGAAACCGGAGGGAGTAAGGAGGAGATGACGTCCAAGGAGAAGATGGTATGAGGATGTGGAAGGGGATTTGAGGGAGGTGCAAGTGGCAGGCTGGAAGAGCAAGGCTCTGGGCAGAGAAGAATGGAGGAGAATCGCTGAGCAGGCCAGGGTTCTACAGAGGTGTTTAACCAGAAGAAGAAGAAATATGAAAAGACTCCTGAATTTCCCATTTGTCCTGAGGAAAATGTGAAGTCCAACCTGCAAGCTAGTCTCATCCCACCCTCTCCAGGAGCAGTTCCTAATTACCCACATATTTACAAGTACAATTCTTTATTTTATTTTACTAATTTTATAGTCTAACTTTATTTTATTAATATACAAATATTGTAATTCCTTTTATTTTTACATTTATTTATAAGTTTTATTTTCACCCACGCAAGTGGCTTAGAAATAGCCCCACGTTAAGTCATTAGGGAACATTGTTGAAATGTTTAATAGCTCTGGGGAAGAGGAATTAATCACCTTATAATTACGTTCTAAATACTGTGGTTACACCACTGTATGCGTGTGAGTGCATGTATCGGTGCTAACTGTCCACGCAGGTAATTGTTACTTATATAGGGGTGGTCCTACAACGTGCACTTTGGAAGACTACAGTTACTTCCTTCGGTTCGATTCATTTGACCGTCTTGAAAACAGTCTATACGTGTTTTTGCCTATTCGAAGTAGGCTATAAGCGTACAACAACCATTTAGAAAATGTTAACGAACCTCCATGCGCAAGAAACACGATTAAATCTTTTCTCCCTCACGGCCGTAGACGACCGCACCATCACCACCGCCACCACTAAAAGTTTAATCTTTTCGGATACAACTTAAATTAGAAGATTTAAAAGATGTTTAGCCGACGAAATTACAAAGGCTTAAAACGTTGATTTGGATTTCAACTGAGCTTTAAATCTAATTACAGCCAAAGGGATTAAGTGTTGTGGGTTCAATTAAAATATGTTATTGCTCTTTACTGTGTACACGATTATCTATGTGTTTGTTGAAACAACACACATTTTTTACACGTAATTGTAACAATAAAAAAATGTTTTTTATAAATTGTTGCCATTCGGAATTCAATTGGTTAAACTTTGAGTTTCACGACGATTGCGTATTCGTAAGAGTTACGTCACTCCAAATTATGAAATCTATGTAATTAGTATGCTCCCTGAGCTGCAGAACTCGTTCACTATTTTGAACGAAGTACTGTACCTTTATTATTGGACAATTTTGATATTAGGTAATTTTTAAATTCCAGACGTGAAAAAATTAGAAATAAATTTATTAAGGACAGAATAAATGTAAAAATTTCAATTGTTGATTTTATCCAAACAAACAAAATTACAATGGTAGGCTATGGACACACACAAAAAATGGCACAGGAAAGATTGCCAAGGAGAGTTATGGAATGGACCCCACCAGGAAGAAGGAAAAGAGAAAGACCACCTATCACCTGGATAGAAGAAATTCAGACTATATTGAGAGAACGAGAAATTGAAGATCTTTAGATGGACAAGCAGCAGTGGAAGATGAGAATTCAGTCACTTCTGTAATCTTTGGTTCCGGAAAATGTGTAAACATTGTACAGTCGGAAATAATAATAATTTTTCAATTATAAAACAATTATGAAAATCCCTATTATCCTACTATTTTTGGTTTAGTGAAGTAAACATTGTAATCATAAATAAGTAATCATAAATAAACGCTAACATTTCCGAACAGTCGGATTTATTTTTAAATTCCCTTAAGTCTGACACTCATCTTAATTTTTACAATTTAAAACAATCTTTGGTCCCATTTTGGTCCCTTGAGTCCCAAATTTCTGAAATTTCCAAAACTTAACACTACATTCAGGTTTAGTTAAATTCCGAATAATTTCATGAATTTTCATATTTTATGAAAATTTTCACCCAATATACTGAAATTTTCAAAAATTAAGCTAAATCCAAATTTTAGTTAAAATTCCCTGTAATTTTATAACCTACATGGATTTTTGCGATTTTTCAAAACTGTAAATCCCTCACATATTTCCTCCCGCGCCTTCCTACATTTTATGGGATTAATAGTGTTGTGCAGAGTAAAAGTATGAACATGCTTGGCTTACGAAAATCCATTGATGCGTTCAGACATATCCCAAACAGTTAGACAGACAGACAAATGCCAAAGGGGACGAGTAAAAAATGAGAACTATCTTCGCTCGTTTAAAAATTCTGAAGAGATTTTTTGTTCAGAAGGTTCAATTATGTTGTTAATAATGGAAGGATGTGGTTGAATTCGATGTACATCAGTGTATATCGCATGTATGAGTGTTTTGTAAAAAATCATTGCATTTCCGTTAAGCTGTTATCCAATTATTTTGTTTATTACGGGGCAGATAAAGACGAAACTGAACTATGGGGTACTACTAATTGTCCTATACAAAAATTACGACACCAAACGCTCTTTTGATTTATAAAGTTTTAATGATAATTCGATTTCTAAAGGTCGTTACACGCATTGCTAACTCATTAACGAAAGAATCCGGTTTGAACAATGGCTGATTAACTTGAAAAATTCTAGCGTCAAACTGTAAAGGGGAATAAGGCAGAACTATTGAGAAACACAAAAAATGGCACAGGAAAGATTGCCAAGGAGAGTTATGGAATGGACCCCACCAGGAAGAAGGAAAAGAGAAAGACCACCTATCACCTGGATAGAAGAAATTCAGACTATATTGAGAGAACGAGAAATTGAAGAAGATCTTTAGATCGACAAGCAGCAGTGGAACATGAGAATTCAGTCATTTCTGTAATGTTTGGTTCCGGAAAATGTGAAAACATTGTACAGCCGGAAATAATAATAATTTTTCAATTATAAAAAAATTACGAAAATCCCTATTATCCTACTATTTTTGGTTTAGTGAAGTAAACATTGTTGAGTAATCATAAATAAACGCTAAAATTTCCCAACAGTTGGATTTATTTTTAAATTCCCTTAAGTCTGACACTCTTCTTAATTTTTACAATTTAAACAAATTTTGGTCCCATTTTGGTCCCTGGAGTTCCAAATTTCTGAAATTTCCAAAACTTAACACTACATTCAGGTTTAGTTAAATTCCGAATAATTTGATGAATTTTCATATTTTATGAAAATTTTCACCCATATACTGAAATTTTCAAAAATTAAGCTAAATCCAAATTTTAGTTAACATTCGCTGTAATTTTATACCCCACATGGATTTTTTCGATTTTTCAAAATTGTAAATCCCTCACATATTTCCTCCCGCGCCTTCCTACATTTTATGGGATTAATAATGTTGTGCACAGCAAAAGTAAGAACACGCTTGGCTTACGAAAATCCATTGATGCGTTCAAAAGCTGAGACATATCCCAAACAGTTAGACAGACAGACAAAAGGGACGAGTAAAAACTGAGAACTCTCTTCGCTCATTTAAAAATTCTGAAGAGATTTTTTTGTACAGAAGGTTAAATTATTTTGTTAATAATGGAAGGATGTGGTTGAATTCGATGTACACCAGTGTATATCGCATGTATGAGTGTTTTGTAAAAAATCATTGCATTTCCGTTAAGCTATTATCCAATTATTTTGTTTATTACGGGGCAGATAAAGACGAAACTGAACTATGGGGTACTACTAATTGTCCTATACAAAAATTACGACACCAAACGCTGTTTTGATTTATAAAGTTTTAATGATAGTTCGATTTCGAAAGGTCGTTACACGCATTAATAACTCATTACCGAAAGAATCCGGTTTGAACAATGACTGATTATCTTGAAAAATTCTAGCGCCAAACTGTAAAGGGGAATAAGGCAGAACTATTGAGAAACCGCTGGATACTGTTTAGAAAAAGAAGAAGGTTAACTACATTATGAGAACCAAAATTTCCGCATCAAAACAACGAAAATTAATGCTATTACCAGTGGCGGCTCGTGACTTAAGAGGCTGGAGGGCGCGCCCTTTTGGGTTCTTAATTATTTATCAATATTGAATTTAATGCACATTAGAAATGTCGACAATTTTTGATCACATAATTCATTAATAAAACAAGAATAGTAACACTTCTAGCAAGCAAAGATAATTTAAAAATTTGAACGCACTTCAAATATTGTAAGGCGTTGTAGACAGTCAGTAGTTTTATTAATAAACATAACCACAAACTGTCGAAAGTATCGACAAAAATATCTATACTGTTTCCACAAAAAAAGTAATACACTATACTCAAACTATATTATTTTTATGATACCTACACTTTAAACAGATCATTTATCAGTAGGCCTATACAATGTCCATTTGCCTCTCCTGTAAATTAACAAACTTTTCTTGCACTCTATCATCAAAGTCCTTTATTTCTTTAACAAGTTCCTTGTTGATAGATAACATCGCAAGGACATTCAGTCTATCGTTATTCATTGTATTTCTCAAAAAAATTCTTTAGCCTTTTCAGAGTCGAAAAGCAGCGTCAGGTTCGGCAGTTGTCACGGGGGTAGTTATGATCATTTTTAGAAGTATCAACACTTCTTTGAAAACTGACGTAAGATTGTTTTCTTTTATAAAATTAAGAAGTTTTATTGCGCCTTTAAAATTAATATCATGCCGTCTGTATATAGTTCTAATTCACTACCAAGTTTGTTTTCTGTAAGAAAGGGTAATGCTGAATCACCCGTATGAATTTTTCTTCCAGAAAGTTTGTAGAAAAAAGTGGAAATAACTCATTGGATGTCAATGAAGCTGCTTCTAGGTGACCCGTGTACGTAAATCTATCTTTTACGTGAGTGATAATGATGTCACATACTTCTTTCGCATCCCCAATTCTACTGCTGCATCCAACATTATCGCTCATTTTTCTTGGTTGCTCAGGAAACTCCTCATTTATTTGTGTTTCTATTTCATTTATTTTCTTCCTCTCTTTCTTCATCTCATTTTAAAAAATTCCTATGTCATTTTCCCATATTACACTGTCTTTGTTCTTACTATGTAGTTGTTGGTACAGTATGTACACATGGGGTAGAATTCTATTGAAAATAGTTAGCCAAAACATGAAATATTGGTCCTGAAGACTCCTTCTGTGACCACTTGCCTCATTAAGTGTGAGTTTGTTTGTACACTTTTCTTCAAGAACTTTGAAACATTCTTCCAACTTATATCGGTTTTCGTACACAACGTTGACTGTGCGAAATTTGTAATTCCATCTTGTTATAGAAACTCTGGGTAACCTGGGTTGCACTACTTCCTCCAAAACGTCCGTTTGTAGAGATGAGTGTGAAAAAATTGATGGAATGGCAGATATATTTGAGAAAAAAACCTCTAACTTTGTTGTTTACACTTGTTGCTTTTTCTAATAGCAAATTAAGTTGTTGAGCGTAACAGTGTACAAAATATGTGAACGGATACACTTCTCTAATTTTTGCCTGTACACATCCAACAGAGCCACACATAACATTAGCACGATTATAAGTCTGAGCTATTAACTTGTCCTTTGATGTGTGCAGAAGAGGATTGATGTTATCCATTATGCACTTTGCTAAGGTTTCTGCACATTTACCTTCAGGACTGAGAAATCCCCAAAACCTTTCTTACATCGACACCTTAAACACGTACCTATCAACTAATACCATTTGACCGTGGTTTGTCACATCAGTTGTCTCGTTACATTCGATTGCCACTAAATCAGAAGCTTGTATCCTTTTCTATTCCAGACACTAACTATATAGTCCAATATATAATTCTGTATTGTTTTCGATGTACCTTTTGAATACAGTTGCCGATTCTAAATGGTCTTTCATTACAGAATCCAGCTCCACAGTAAAATTAATTAAACCTTTGTATACCCCCGGATTTGTAGGCGATGCTGAGTCGTCATGACCTCTTAGAGGCAACTCAAAAACAGTACAGAATTTGACACACGAAATCAGCCGTTTTAAAATATGCTTGTTTTTGCTGACTTGAAGATTGTGCTTTTCAGTGTTTTGTCTAATTGTGAGTCCAGACTAGACAGTATGTTTACTTTACCTAACAAAGAAAGATCAACAACACTATGCGTGTGATTGACGGATATTTCATGCTTCTTAATTTTTTCTGTAAGATGCTTAATATCATTAACCCTTTTTACAGTCCACAAGCAATCACCACTGTCTCTTGCAGAAAATAAAATACATGGAAAACAAAGCAAAGATTTCTGAACGTCACAGTCACAGATCCAGTAATTTTTTTAGTATGGATCTTCTGAAATCAGTTGCCTTCTGAAAACACGATTCTCACTTTTCTTATTTTCTGTTTGCATCATGCAGAATTCAGGAGTTGGCCTACCTAATGACTTTAGTTCAATTTTTGATTAAGAGTAAATCTTGATCAAAACTCAAAACTTAAACACTAAACAAATGCCCCCATTGAATTAACCACGCCAGACAAACTCTAAACACTAAAAAGAGGAAATCCCATATTGTATCAATAGTCTGCGATTTGTTGTACTGAGTAAATCACACCACTTTCTGCTCAACGTGTGGCGCGGCAGTAGTCGCACCGGTTGACAGCATAACTCCCGCCTATAAGCTTACGAATTCATTCAACTTTGGACCGAGTGGGGCAATTGAGAAATGGGCGCGATGGTCACAGCGCCTGATGCATGCTGTTCCACAAACATTTCTGCTATTGTACAGGGTCCGGCAGAGAAACCTGACTATTTTTGAAGTAGTTCTGTGGAGTGTAGCATGGAGCGCTGCAATCGAGCTTGCGCTCATGTGTTCGACAGCTCAAAGCATTTCAGTCGCCACGGAGCGTTGGTCAGCACAACATCGTGCGTTCGTAGTGGAAACGTTTTTAAAAACAATGAGTCAGTTATTGTTACGCAGCGCGCTTTTCGCCGCCATTTCAGCATTCATCGAAATGACAGTGTTCCAAGCCGCAATACCATACTGTTGTGGGTGGCGAATTTTCGGGAAACGGCCTCTGCCTTAAAGAAGATACCACCAGGGAAACAGCGTACTGTTCGAACCCCGGAGAATGTTGAATGCGTGCGTCATGCTATTCGTAAACGTCCTCGGCGATCGGCATTAAAACACGCAAGTGCCCTACAGATTTCTGACCGCTCCGTACGCAGAATTTTGCATCTGGAACTCGACTTTCATCCCTACAAACTTGTTATAGTCCAAACACTGAGTGCCCAGGATAAGAGAATTTGCATGCATTGTTGCCATGGACTTGTGAATATTGTGAATGACCAAGTGTTAAACAATCTGCTAATGACCGATGAGGACAATTTCCATCTGTGTGGTTATGTCAATACGCAGAACTGCCGGTACTGGGCATTGCAGAATCCTCAAGAACTGTTTGAACGACTGTTACACAGTGAGAAGGTTGTTGTGTGATGTGGGTTAACGTCTTCCGGGATAAATGGCCCCTACTTCCTTGAAGACGAAGAGGGAGAATGCAGTGACTGTAAATTCACAACGTTACATTCACATGCTTACAACATTTCTCGCACCTGAGTTACGGCAACATGGTATTGCATTGGAAACCACATGGTTCCAGCAGGATGGGGCAACTGCTCACACTGCAAGGGCTTCCCTGAATAAATTGAGAGAGATGTTTAGAGCCCGAGTGATCTCACACCGAGGGGATGTTCAGTGCCCTCCAAGATCGCCCGACCTCAACGCTTGCGATTACTTTCTGTGGGGGTATCTCAAGAATAGGGTGTACCAGAACCGACCAAGAACAATCGTGGATTTGAAGCGGAATATTCGGACAGAAGTGGCGGCAATCTCTCCGGAAGTTCTGCGGCGCGTAATGCACGGTTTACAGTTACGGCTCGAAGAATGTGTTGAAAATGAGGGACACCATCTAAAGAATGTGATTTTCAAAAAGTAATTAATGTAAGTAAAATGCTTTGAGATGTACTTTAATTCTAAAATAAAATTTTGTTTATAAACTATTTATTCTGGTCATAATTTCACTTAGAAAACCGTCAGGTTTCTCTGCCGGACCCTGTATAACACGAAAACATTTTCTTGTCTGAAGTATTAAAGAAAGATACAATGACTTTCCACGAGTAGTGATAATGGATTTTTTAATGATATGATTTAAACTGGGGGGCGCGCGCCTTAGCGCCCAAAGAACGAGCCGCCCCTGGCTATAACATTCACTATGGTTTGATGTTTCTTTCCTTATCGTTTGCTTACATTATGCCAACAACAACGAACACAACAGTACACAACATATCAGCCAGCTGTAAAGCGAACGTACTTGTACGCGCTTGCATTCAGAATCAAGTTCTTGTTGAGTGCAAAAACGCAACTAAATATTCAAATATGCAAAATGGTGTTTTTATTCTCTCTTAGAGTTCATTTTCTCGAGTTTTCCAGATTTTGTAAACAGCGCTAACCGGTGAAAACTGACGGCGGCGAAAAACAAGCAAAAGCACTGAAATTAATTTATATGAAATGAAAAACACCTTACATAATTTACATGAGAAATGCTAATGACACTGTTAGTTAACCACGACAACATCTATGGCTTTTAAATTTTACTCTTGAGAAGTACAATGAAAAATAATGGGAAAAAACATAAATTCTAAATTCAAACCGCATGAATTGTTAGATTTTCTGATCCTCTGATTCGTATGAATATTTCTTTCGTCCATTGGCTTATAAAGATTGCTCAAACCAAACTTAATATGGACACCCAGTCATAATGGATATCGATACCCATTGTGATGACAGACTCAAATGAAAAATAAGCCTTAAAGTATTCTGTACCTATAGCTTTCACGGGCAGCGCCAGAAGAGGACCACGGCCCACCAGCCCGGAGAATAATTTTACTGGAGATCAGCTGTCTTATTACCGCAATCGGACCAATACGAAAGGTGTCAAAATAACCGGAACGATTTACGCGTACTTACAAATACGAAGGAACGAGAGACAGATAAAGACAACGTAAAAGATGGCTGGACATTCAAAATCGGAACAAGTGAATTCACACAATCCTTGAATGGGAAAGGCGACTGTTCTTCACTTTGCGTAGTAAGATCTAAAAATCTTTTCTTCTTCTCTCTTCAAGGTTTAAACGATTTAGTTCTGATTCCTCGTACATTCCATGTTGCTATAGTCACGTTCCTTTTCCGTAAGAGTGGTCGGTTACAATCTGATTGTATAAATTTGGAACGTATACGTTTTTGAGTGTATTCCTGAATACGATCTTGAATTTCAAAGGCTGAATCGTCAAAAGATATTACAAAAATGGTAATAGAATTATTGGATCGCTAGGCTCATTAAGTACGAGTTTTAAAGTAAATCGTCTGTTGTTCGATAATACAGTTAAGTAACAATAGTTATTACACCACAATTCACTTATTGTTTCAATTATCAAACGCAGCCCTCACGAGACGAAACACATTTTCCGCTGTCTACCGTTCTGTACTGTTGGTGAAAATTTATGTTTATTGACATGAAGTTCTCACGCAACGTAGCGACCTTCGTAACCATATGCAATGTTGCGTGTAGGCTACACGTTCGCTTACACTATAAACGTTTGTTTTTCTTTTATAAAATTGCTAAACTGCTATAATTGTTTTTATTATTTAGACAAAGCTTTTCGTCATTACTGACATCTTCAGGTCTTAAACAACCAACAGGTCTTGTTGTTTAAGACCTGAAGATGTCAGTAATGACGAAAAGCTTTGTCTAAATAATAAAAACAATTATAGCAGTTTAGCAATTTTATAAAAGAAAAGTAAGGATGGCTGCTAATTTAAACAATACGAAGTATAAACGTTTGGCTGCGAACGTAACCATATGCAATGTTGCGTGTAGGCTACACGTTCGCTTACACTATAAACGTTTGGCTGCGAACGTAACCATATACAATGTTGCGTGTAGGCTACACGTTCGCTTACACTATAAACGTTTGGCTGCGAACGTAACCATATACAATGTTGCGGGTAGGCTACACGTTCGCTTACACTATAAACGTTTGGCTGCGAACGTAACCATATACAATGTTGCGTGTAGGCTACACGTTCGCTTACACTATAAACGTTTGGCTGCGAACGTAACCATATACAATGTTGCGTGTAGGCTACACGTTCGCTTACACTATAAACGTTTGGCTGCGAACGTAACCATATACAATGTTGCGTGTAGGCTACACGTTCGCTTACACTATAAACGTTTAGCTGCGAACTTCAGTTGTTTTGCGACCTATGTTTGTGTTTCCGTTCGCCACAGATATTGCCAACGCACGCTGAAGACAAGAAATATGTAATACTCGTATCAACAAATATTTAACACTTTTTTTCTATAGCATTAACTTATCTTGCATACAGGTCAGTGGATCTGTAAATAAATACTATGATTAACGGTTTACTTGGAGTTTAATGATTTATTCCGGTATTCTAAAATTAACGATCTTGGATACCGTTTGCAGAGTGACGGCCGCTCAAATGAAGATGCACGAGTAAAAATTGATACCGCCAGCATGCGAGATGGGGAAGGAGTCACAGGAGTCTTTTGTGATAACAAAATGGCAATTAGACTGAAATCTTGAATATAACGCACAAAGTTGAGACCAGTTGCTCTGTACGGCGCAGAGTGTTGGGCTGCATCCAAAAGCGCGGAGTACTCATTACATATCTTGGAAATGCGGATGTTGCGTAGGACAAGGGAATGTCATTGCTTGATCACGCCACGAGGACGACCAAGATCAGCGTTCTTCAAAGACATGGGAAAGGAGATGAACTTCCTATCGTACTATGACTGAAAGAGGACAATGATGGAGAGAGAGACGTGGCTAACTCGACAAGGCATGGCCTTTAGATGTTGACGATGATGGTGATAATGCCAGCACCATTGTCAGGCGCCTGTGCTAGCGTGATGTCAATAAATGAGAAAATGCAGGAATGGCGGCGACTTCGGTGGTACGCACATGTTCTGCGAGCAACACAGGACACAGCCATAAACTTATCCTGTTACCTGGAAGCTGAAGTTAAAAAGATACGCGGACAGTCGAAACTGCGATGGACAGCTATACTGTAAACACTGATATTCGGAACACAAAACAATGCCGGCACGCCGCTAAAAGAACGGAAAATTATTCTGGCACGTCTGCGGGATATATATAAAGGTCTACGGCCGACTTAGAAGTTAGTTGCATTGACGATATTGTAGATGCGGATCAAATGATTGTTGCGGATTAGTGGAAAGTGATTATTGTGTTATAATTAGTGCGGAACTCTAATAGTTGACAATTATTATTCCGTGTGGACAAATTTAACTTGAATTATTGTATGAGAGTACCTTGTTGATTTCAAGTTGTTACTTGTGACTAGCTACAGTTGGTTATTAGTAACTTCATTGGTGACTATATTTGTTTTCACTGCACGATACGACGATTCGTAAGGCCTTCATAACAATATCATATGATAATCAGTATCAATAGATCTTCCTTGCTTATAGCCTTATTATCTGTTCAGCTTTCCGACGGTCGTCTGATGTAGCCATACGACAACAAAATCTGACCTTCTAATCTACTGGTTACTGATTGAATCGCTGTTGTTTTCCACCCGTTCTTTTTAATTGCATATTTCCACATGAACAACTTGTATTTTCTCGTATAAGATGGTTTGAGAATTTCCACTGACACTTCATTCATTCATAAATGGTCTAGCAATTATTTTAGGTCACAAGCCATTCAAAGACTTAATGGTCACTTACTGAAGCTAGCCTTACAGTACCCACTATTCACAGTTCGAATTAGTTTGTAATAACGAACTAATCGCTAAATGTATTTAATCACATCAACTAGAAACAGCGGCGTACCTAGAATTTGGCCATGGGGGGGGGTTCGGGATGGGGTCGGCTCCATACAAAGGAAAAACAAATACAAAGGAGGAGGAGGAGGGGAAGAAGTGTGACGATTTCATTAATTAAAAAATAAAATAAATAATAAATAGGAAATGTTAAAAGCTGAGAAATTTAAATTTTAATAAATCGCACATTTAAACTAATTTTTATCACTATCATAAATCATAATAATATTTAATAAAGAGTTTTAATAAAAAAAAAAAAAAAGGAATGCGAGTGTACAGATAGGGAAACCCTTATTAATTAACCCTGCATAGACATGCGCTAACCGGAATTAACTTGAATACCGACCCTTAAACAAACTAATAATCCTTGTAAATTGATATTAAATAAATAAATAAACAAGACCACAGTAGTGTACTATAATAAATTCTGTAATAAAGAATATCTTTGGATAATTAAAAGGTCAAACTTTAACCCCTTAAATAGAGAATAAATGTGGAACTATTTTGTTGCGACGCGTAAACTCCGCGCGATTAACTGACCCGTCCTAACATAGTAATTCAATCGAGATGAAGCGCTCGCGTAGAAAACACACGCTTGAACCATGTTCCGGAGAACGACAAAATGTTTTTATTTAGAGGACAGATATAACAATGTGTAGCGAAAAGTAGTGGCAAATTAGTGTGCTAATAAGTTTAAATGTAAAAAACCAAAAGAAATAAATAACTGTGTGAGGGATGACATCTCATTTGTATAATTAATAAGATCTCTATGTTGTTTTAAAATAATATGGTACGAGCTACCTAAAGTGAGAACTTTTATAAATAATAATGTGACGTGCGATTCTGCAACAAACAAAAACATTTACGGCACTTATACTACTAACGATGTTTAACTACTAGACTTCTGAGGACCTCAACGCTACTTCATTATGAACTAATCACTTCAGAAACTTCAACAGGAAAGTTAACTCCACTAAAGATCAACCGCTGACGAACACCCCAAGGACCAAGGACCCGGACATCGAGTAAACTTCTGGATATCACAGGTGACACGGAGACTTGTCCTCCGTGATTAATTAAAATTCTAACAAATGAATTGTTAAAGACAGTTTAAATAAATATATAAAGACTCTAATGATAATCACTCTATAAGATGAAGTATGGCTTAGGATTCAAAATATTTGTAGTACCAAGTAATGCTTATATATATATATATATATATATATATATATATATATATATATTGCAACGAATCACAGGATCATGATAGGGCAGGGCAAGTCATATATTACACAGACAATGGACATTCATATTATATTGGTAGATGGTTAAGTTTGGTTGTTATCAATTGTATTTAGTAAGGTTAAGGGTTTAGTTTAAAAAAACTATGCATTATTATTTATGGTTATTCATGTACTGTGTTAGTGGAAATGTGCGCGCGTGCGCGAGTGGGAAACGTTTCCCGTGCGGTGCGTGAAGTATTATCGTTGTTTTGACATTAGCTGAACTGAGACATGTGTATCGCTACAATCCCTATACCTGTCGGACTATTGTTTACGTTCATGTGTATTATTAATATGTAGGCAGCATGCATGAGATACGAGTAGTCTGATTACCGCTATGCATGCTGTTACAAGGTAAATGCACTCTAATGCATGAAAAGTGCATGGTCACCTTTACTAACCATGTGACTTCCATCCACCAATAGAATGCTGACTGGTGGTTGGAAATTTTCTTATGCCTGTCGTTACACAGGCAGTTCTTCTACGCCATCTACCGCGAACGGAACGTGCACTCCTTGTACAAGAATTCTACCGCTTGCAAGGTGTTGTAAAAACTATTCGTCGTTAGTGAAACGGGAAGACTCAGAACTGTGTGTGTGGTACATTTGCACACACCAGTGTTTTAACGCATTGTGCGAAAATTTACAAGCAGTTCTTCACTGCTGCTACCGTGAACGGTACATACAATTCCTTGTACAAGATTATACCGCTTGCAAGGATCTGTTAAGACTTTTCGGGGATAGTAACGCGTGTGACGCATAACAATTGATTTTATATCTTTACACACGATATTATTATTGTAGTATTACGTGTGTAAGAAGTGAGTGCAACTGTATCACTGTGCGAGATTTGTCCGCAGTGACAGTATCATTAATTGTTACGCAATAGTTCCATCAAGACGTTTCCGTGCTAGTGCAAGATTTCCTCATAGGGTGGTCTGCTGATCGCGGTAGACCTTGTTATTCGCGAGAACACTTGAAGAAGCCGGAGAGGACATCAGCCCAGCTGTTACAGGACATCAGCCCAGCTGTTACAGGACATCAGCCCAGCTGTTATAGGACACCAGCCCAGCTGTTATAGGACACCAGCCCAGCTGTTAAAGGACACCAGCCCAGCTGTTATAGGACCAGCCCAGCTGTTACAGGACGCCAGCCCAGCTGTAAACGTTTCTGGTGAAACGTCTGTCATTTGGAAGCCACACCTGACGAACCAACTACACCGCAAAGACCGGCCCTTCTCTTCAACATCATCGTGGGAGTCTTCTTATGTAACGTATCACGTCTTGCGTATGAACATTATTTAACATTTTAAAAGAAAGACTCTATATCAAACATTACATTCTGTACATTTCAAATATACCATATAAACTATAACTTGTGTTTGTACAATAAATAATCTTAAACCCTCCAATATAGACTTGTAATTCGAAATACACATACTATCATATCCTATGCGCCAATAAATTAGTAATTTGTGTTGTCGCATAGAGATATTATGGCGCTTAGCAACGTAGGGCTCGTAAAATAGCGGAAATTTACGCTATTACATATTTGTCTATGAATATAAAATTTGTTGGAAAAATCCGACGTATAAATTTAATTAACGTGATAATTGTATGTGTATTGTTCATATGAAAAGCTGAGGATATAAATTTTCAATTGTGCATATTCTCTTGTATATCATATATGAACAGATTTTATCAGTATATTGGAGGTTGATTATTAGTTGTTGTATGTTAGATAAGGTATTTACATGTTGATATTTTGAACTGCTTTTTCTGTGTGCGCATAAACTGGTTACCATATGTTCTAATCTTGTGGTGATAATAATAACTTGCTTTGCGTATAAATCAATAAATTTAAATTTACTAAATTTTAAATTAAATTTTAATCATTATGGCGGATACTGCTGAAATCAAGAATGCTTTAGCGGCCTTATTAGAAGAAATGAAAGCAATTAAAGAAGAGCAGAAAGCCAGTAAAGAAGAAATGAAAGCCTGGCGTGAGGAGATGAAAGCCGAGGAAGAAGAGATGATAGCCAGTAGGCAGAAATTTTGGGAAGAAATAGACGCCGATAGAGAGGAGAGGATGGCGAAACTACAGGAAATGTCAGCTGATATTGAAGTAGATTTAACTGTTGAGAATATTGTACCTTATGATAATTTTGAAGTACCAAATGTCCTTGTGGAACATACTCTCAAAGAAAGTGATATGGAAGTTAACCAAGATTTTACATCTGGAGGATTAACGGAGAACAGTAGCGTAGTAGTTGCAATTGAAAGTGATTATACAGAAACCACCTTATTAGGGCCTAGTAGTTCATATCTCGGTAAAGTCGAATATTTAGAATCTGCATCGGATTGTAGTGAGGATAACAGAAATGAAATTAGTAGTAACAACTCTGTTAGTCTGGAACATACTTCAGGTAAGTGCTGTGATGGGGTGATAGTTTATAGTGTAACAGATATAGCATGCGAGAACCGTGAACGTATGATAGAATCTGAAGCTATCATGGATGCGGACAGTGTATGCATAACACATAAAAATCCCGAACCAGTAGTAGAGCCTGGAACTAGTATGGATACTAACGGTGCGAGTATCTATGACACATGTCGAAATGTGGAGGTACTAGGTGAATTTATATCAGATACTGAGGTGTTTATGGAGGATGGAGAGGTGAATGATACTGGTGACAGTAAGGTGACAACCATTATGGTAAATAATAATGAACCACCGCGTAATCAGTTTCATGTTCAAACACCACAAAATCAGCCGCAATCACAACAACATAGAAATACAACTCAGCAAATTAATACCAACCTATTAGCAACAGTTACTGACAATGATTCAGTTGAAAAGCAGTTCAATCGATCAAGTATGAAAAATGTTAGTTATAAGAATAGAACTGTTATGTATGGCCTATATCCTGCCGAAATTAGGGATAATTTAATGTGTAATAATGATAATAGTAATAAACATGAAGAAAATATTAGTATGGAAAATTGCACCGACCTTATTGTCGAAGCAAAAATCAGGGGTTATGTTGACGAGATGTTGGTCGACAGCGGCACAGAAATATCGCTGTTGGACGAGCAGTTACGTAAGAGGTGTAAAAACCACTTTATACAAATGCCGATTCTGCCGGTAAGTCACACAAGGATAAAATCAGCAGCTTGTGAGTCGCAGATAGTTGAAAAACAGGCACGTATAACAAGATATGTGCAGGGAACGAAAATAGATGTGACCGTAATTGGAGTTAGAAAACTCGGACATAATATTATATTGGAAATCGACGAATTGAATAAACTGCCAGTTGGAGTTCCAAACCATACATTACGAGATAAGGTTGATAGTATAGAGCACCTTATCAGACTAGGACGCTCGAAAGATAAGATAACGAATAACTCACCGACTCCCAAGGTTCAGTTAATGGGTTGCGAGATAAGGCAATTACGGTGTATATTAAACAAATTTAAATCTGTATTTCCAAGTAAACGTGTGCGTTTCAAAACTGAGAAAAATTTACACAAAAAACTCAGAAATAAATGTCAGGATATAGGGGTAAGAATGTGTAGTGATTTAAATATGTCAATTCAGGTTTAAATGTTGTATGTAAGATGGCTCTGTGAATGAACAATAATCTAGTTTTGATAAGGAATGTTGTCTGTGTACGCTATGACCCTGCATTAGATGTCGTTATCTGTGTGTCAAGAACATGTGTGTTTGTTTTTGTTTGAAGGTTACCACGTGTCTTTTGATGTGATGCTTCTGTCAAAGTGACAGTTGGAAATGTTAGTATTAATTGAGGATGTTTATTTGATTTTAGTTTGAGGGTATTATTATTATTTCAGGATTAGGAAGTTGTTTTGGTTAAATTGAAAAAAAAAAAAAATTTTTATTTTTTGTTAGTTAACTAAAGAAAAAAAAAAAATTTTTTTTTATGCGGGAGGGAGTTAATCCTGCAACGAATCACAGGATCATGATAGGCGGGGCAAGTCATATATTACACAGACAATGGACATTCATATTATATTGGTAGATGGTTAAGTTTGGTTGTTATCAATTGTATTTAGTAAGGTTAAGGGTTTAGTTTAAAAAAACTGTGCATTATTATTTATGGTTATTCATGTACTGTGTTAGTGGAAATGTGCGCGCGTGCGCGAGTGGGAAACGTTTCCCGTGCGGTGCGTGAAGTATTATCGTTGTTTTGACATTAGCTGAACTGAGACATGTGTATCGCTACAATCCCTATACCTGTCGGACTATTGTTTACGTTCATGTGTATTATTAATATGTAGGCAGCATGCATGAGATACGAGTAGTCTGATTACCGCTATGCATGCTGTTACAAGGTAAATGCACTCTAATGCATGAAAAGTGCATGGTCACCTTTACTAACCATGTGACTTCCATCCACCAATAGAATGCTGACTGGTGGTTGGAAATTTTCTTATGCCTGTCGTTACACAGGCAGTTCTTCTACGCCATCTACCGCGAACGGAACGTGCACTCCTTGTACAAGAATTCTACCGCTTGCAAGGTGTTGTAAAAACTATTCGTCGTTAGTGAAACGGGAAGACTCAGAACTGTGTGTGTGGTACATTTGCACACACCAGTGTTTTAACGCATTGTGCGAAAATTTACAAGCAGTTCTTCACTGCTGCTACCGTGAACGGTACATACAATTCCTTGTACAAGATTATACCGCTTGCAAGGATCTGTTAAGACTTTTCGGGGATAGTAACGCGTGTGACGCATAACAATTGATTTTATATCTTTACACACGATATTATTATTGTAGTATTACGTGTGTAAGAAGTGAGTGCAACTGTATCACTGTGCGAGATTTGTCCGCAGTGACAGTATCATTAATTGTTACGCAATAGTTCCATCAAGACGTTTCCGTGCTAGTGCAAGATTTCCTCATAGGGTGGTCTGCTGATCGCGGTAGACCTTGTTATTCGCGAGAACACTTGAAGAAGCCGGAGAGGACATCAGCCCAGCTGTTACAGGACATCAGCCCAGCTGTTATAGGACATCAGCCCAGCTGTTATAGGACACCAGCCCAGCTGTTATAGGACACCAGCCCAGCTGTTAAAGGACACCAGCCCAGCTGTTATAGGACCAGCCCAGCTGTTACAGGACGCCAGCCCAGCTGTAAACGTTTCTGGTGAAACGTCTGTCATTTGGAAGCCACACCTGACGAACCAACTACACCGCAAAGACCGGCCCTTCTCTTCAACATCATCGTGGGAGTCTTCTTATGTAACGTATCACGTCTTGCGTATGAACATTATTTAACATTTTAAAAGAAAGACTCTATATCAAACATTACATTCTGTACATTTCAAATATACCATATAAACTATAACTTGTGTTTGTACAATAAATAATCTTAAACCCTCCAATATAGACTTGTAATTCGAAATACACATACTATCATATCCTATGCGCCAATAAATTAGTAATTTGTGTTGTCGCAATATATATATATATATATATATATATATATATATATATATAGCTTCACTGATACAAAATTTTTAGATTAAGTCCATTCTTCAAATGGCCCCCCAAATAGTATGATAGAATATGAATAAGTGAGCTTAACTCACAAACAAGTTTATGGTCCCGGATCCGTGGATAATGCTAGCACTTATAAATCCATATGTTTTGGCCCCCGTTTTTTTTTTACAAAATCTTTTATAAATTGTAATCTTTTATTAAGAAAACCTTATGTGGGAATATTTATGTAGAGCTGTTGTAGTAATGGTTTAATAAAGAGATGTCGTTACTTTACACTAAAACATTGAGTGAATAAATCATCAGACCCCCATGTAAAAGTTCCTTTAGTTATAACTACGGCTGGTTTAATTAATAATTAAAAGTTAATTACGAGTATGGCAGCCCGTGCAATTGATCTGAGGTAAGTATGCACAGGTTCCCGATGTTATAACGTAGGTGAGACGTTATAGAAGGTGAGCAATGGTAACACTAGGACCAAAAATGTTGGTGCTGTTAAACCGAGAAGGAGATGAGTTCGAGACAGCTCAGATACGGCCTAATCCTTGGAGTGAAGACGAAGAAGAAGAAGAAGAAGAAGAAGAAGAAGAAGAAGAAGAAGAAGAAGAAGAAGAAGAAGAAGAAGAAGAAGAAGAAGAAGAAGAAGAAGGAGAAGAATAAGAAGAAGATGATGATAACGACGACGATGATGACGATGACGACGACGACCATGATGGTGGTGGTGGTAATAACAATTTCAAACTTACAGATTCAGATTCTTATAAAAGTGTCAGTCGATGGAAGAGTACATTTTAGTTTTTATTGAGACAAATGAGTATAACTGTGTTAAGCCTGTACCCATTGTAATTGTGTTATACCCTGACCGGGACAGTGCCCGTAACCCACGTTCGCTGGTGTCTAATGAGTAACGTTACTTCATTACATCCTACTGGAAACAGTATTAAACTGACAACTCTTCACGGTCGAGTAATTTGTTTGTCTTGCACACGGTACAATCAATCCTACGAGAGTAAGACCATGTACTATTTAAATGAGACTACGGTGAGCATAGCAACGGCGGCGGGCAAGTCTGACCCAGTTTGTGTTGCTCCGAGTTAATCGCGTTGCTTAAGAAACCTTACTTGCTTACTTACTCAACGTTGCGTTACCACGACGAGGCAATTAATCTTCGTCACCGTAATGTAGTTCTTACTTCACTTTGTTCCGTGTAATTTTATGCAGTACGAGTATGAGGGCAACTATTGACTGAATAATGCCCCTACATTACTGGGAAGTATTGTCAGTTCAAACAAACGCCTTCAGTACTGTTTATTGTTAACGACCATTACTAAAACTGTAATAATGTTTTGAATTTTTAAAAAGACGTTCGTTGCCAACCACAGAATCAATGTAAGAAAGCAAGGTTTTGGTCAGACCAGTGTTTCCGGAGTCGTCTTCTGGCGACAAATTATGAAATATTACAATACCACAAAGCAATACTCAAATGACAGGGTTTAAAAAACGCATTGCGATGTTGAATGTATCTCTCGGCCAGTTTTTTCTTCGTCTAGCCTACGTAAAATTTATTGCAATTTGGACATTCTATTTTGTAAACTCCATATTTATTGTGCATGTTGAATTTAGTTTTAGGTTTTATTTTATTAAAAACAATATTATCTGTGTCATAAGATATTTTTAAGTTTGCATCTTTGAATAGTTTCCTTAGTTACGAGTTATGTTTCCATGATTTAAAACTAATATTTTAAAAATCTATTTTTTACTTCCATATTCCTTAAGGAATGGAAGTATGGTGATGGCAAAAAAAATCGTGTTCGAGATTATTGCAGATTCTGATTCTACTACACTCAAAACATGAAAAAAAGTCGTTTTCCGAAAAGTGTCTGTGTGTGTGTCTGTGTGTCTGTGTGTCTGTCTGTGGATTTTTTTTTTGGCAAACGATAACTGCCGCAAATTCAAACAGAATCAAATAATTTTCTGCATACAGCCCTGATTTGTAGAGTACTCAAGACCTATTGTTTTTGGTAAAGATCGGTTGAGGGAAAGGGGTAGTTCACCTGCAACGTTTTTTATCAAGCGTATTTTTTATGGCAAACGATAACTGCCGCAAATTCAAACAGAATCAAATAATTTTTTGCATACAGCCCTGATTTGTAGAGTACTCTCGCGACCTATTGTTTTTGGTGAAGATCGGTTGAGGGGAAGGGGTAGTTTACCTGCAACGGTTTTTTTTATCGAGGGAAATTTTTTTTTTTTAGGCAAACGATAACAGCCGTAAATTCAAACGGAATCAAATGATGTTTCGCATACAGCCCTGAATTGTAGAGTTCTCAAGACCTATTGTTTTTGGTGACGATCGGTTAAGGGAAAGGGGTAGTTTACCTACAACGTTTTTTTAACAAGGGTATTTTCTATGGCAAACGATAACAGCCGCAAATTCTAACAGAATCAAATAATTTTTTGCATACGTCAGTGAATTGTAGAGGACTCAAGGCCTTTAGATTTTGGTAAAGATCGGTTAAGGGGAAGGGGTAGTTTACCTGCAACCTTTTACGTTTTAACAAGAGTAAAGTACTTGAAAATTCATTTAAACTTTTTCAAACAATGGTAATTGTTGAAAATAAAATAATTTTGTTGCCAGGCATTCTGAAAATTTCAGATTTTGTCCCACAAAATCTGAAAAGATTATACGATAGTTTATGAAATGGTTAATAATACGTCAGTGGAAGGTGTAATGAGAAATTAGCAGAAATGGAAACCTGGGGAATGTTAACTGTTCTGTAGATACAATTTTGTCAGAATGTTTGGAAATGATCATCAACATTGAAGGAAAAGTAAGCATATTAAGAAACATATGTAAGTACTTATTATAAAAAAATAATGTTTGTTTTTTGATAAAGTCATTTTGATTATAAAATATAAATATTTACAAGAAAAGAATTTTCAGTTTTCAAAATTTAAATATATTTTTATAAAACAATGGGTTCTTCATTGAGGTGGGGACCATGTCACTCACTCCATCTCAAGCCTCCTCTCCCATTTTGCAGAAAAAGAGGACCCTGTCAAGGCTGATACTTTGACGACAGTGACAGGGCTTTCCACCAAATTCAGCAGAGTGACAGGTAGGCCCAACTCTGATTGGCTCCTCAGATTTCCCCAGCGTTAGTAGGTTCTATGAAAATATTTTATTTCAAAAATGATTTTAAATATAAATATTAGATATGTTTTATAAATCTCATGTTTTATGTTTTAACATGGGTAATTTTTTATATGACGAACCATAACTGCCGTAAATTCAAACAGAATCAAATAATTTTTTACATATGTGCCTGAGCTATAGAGAACTCAATGTCTGTTGATTTTGGTGAAGATCGGTTACGGGGAAAGGGCAGTTTTCCTGAAACATTTTTTGTTGTAACATGAGTAAAGTACTTAATTTTGATAAAGTATCCTGATAAGATCTTAATAATCCACTGTAGAAACGTAGATGAAATATCTATAAATGAAGAGGCTAGTTGAACGGGCTGGGGGTAATTTTCTATAAATCAGAATTATAGTTGAAGGGGGAGGGGATAATATTTTTTATGTGTACTACGTTATTGGCAAGAAAGAAGTATTTTTTTGTTAAAATTCCTTCCCTGGCTGTTTGGCTGAAAATGATTTTAAATATAAATCTTAGAATATGGAAGTCATGTATGGTTCTCCATACCGATATTTTTAAATATGCCACACACTTTTTAAACAATAAACATACATTTCCAGACATTCAAAATGTAAATTAATTAAAAACGTCCGCAAAGGTAACAAAATTAATATCTGGGAGAACCTTAATATTTACAAACACAATAATAATAATCTACTAATTAAAGAACAAATTAAAATAAAAACCAAACAAGATGATTTATTTAAAATCATACATTTATTACTACAATAAAACACTAAATATATAATAAATAGCTTACTACATAAACATTACAACAATCGAAGTAAAATCGATTATCCATTAACTATTGTAAGCGAAACATTCAATTACAATTCAAATAAACCTCTCAAGATACAGAATAATTTCTGTGAAACGTGCGTCAGGTGAAAATAAACCTACTTGCAGTGTATTTATTTGAAGATATTACATGGGAGACCTGCAGGAAACTCAACGAGTTGCTTACAAAGGAATATATATATATATATATATATATATATATATATGATGTTACATGACATTTTGTCATGCATCATGTTAACATAAATATGCTCTAATACTCCTACCAAAAGTACCAAGAAACATAATAGTTTTGTTTCAAGAAATAATTAATTAAATACTTAATTAAATATTGTTTATTTTATGATTTAATTCATGTTCGCTAAGACTAATAATTATGTTTATTACAGTTAAAGTAATGTTGATAATAATAAGTAAGAATGACAATGTTTAGGAACTTACTTATAAGGTTTTGTTGTATTTATAAAAACTGTATTGTATACAGTAAGTTAAGAGGAATTGTTATCTATTACTAATGGTTATTAGTAATTAGTTTGGGTCATAGTGATTAATATTATATATGATAATATTAATAACACTAATGTTTATATTAACTGGAAAGTACCAAAATAATAGTAATAGAGATTTGTAAAACTAGGCATGTTAAGCTTAGACAGTTAAGGTGTTTTGAATAAAAATTTCTATTAAAATGATAATAAACAATGTCAGGTTAAGTTATATGATTACTAAATGTGTCAAATAGTTTTAATAAAGTGAAAAGTACAAGAAGAACTAATAATAAATAATTTTGGGACAAATAATTAAAAGTGTAAAGTGATAACTCAAGAAATATGTAACAGAAGATAATCAAATGTGGTGTCAAAATAATGAGTGTTTCATCAGAAGATCAAAGAAACTAATAAAGTGAAGATCAAAGATCTTATAAAAAAGTTATAACAGTTTAAAGAAAATGAAAGATAAAATATTAAAAGTTTGTTTATGTCGATGCCAAGATATCACCAGGGTGACATAAAATGTTACATTAGAAACCAATAAAAGCTGATATAGGCCTTAGTAACTAAAATGTTATAATAAATGAAATAAGTATTGTATTATTGGATCTGAAGAAGAAAGGTTGAATTAAAAACCAGAGAGTGACTAATAAAAAATTATTATAAATTTCATATTTGTGGACCTAAAGTAAAAAGTTAAATAATCCTCCTAAACCAAACTAAATAGAAGAAGGAAGTGCCACATTATTATAAAGAAGTAAACCAAGGAATCTCTGAAGAAATACAATCAACTTATACAGGAAGAGAAGTATTTTTTGATAAATAATTAAACTGAACTATTCCATTCTAGGCCTAGGCCATAGGTCTCAAAGACACTGTTTACACTTTAAATAAAAACAATTTGGAACTTTCACTGAGAAAAATATCAATGATTAATCTTATTTTCAATATGAAAAACTATTAATATAGAGTAATACTATAATATAAAGTGAACTAGACCTTAAAAACACTTAGATCAACATAACGTAGACACGGAACATTGTAAAATTATTAATATAATCTTATTGAGACACTCTGTAACTAATTGTAATCCCATGTATTTTGGTACTTTTCCTAACATAACTGTCGTTTATATCGTAGTCAAAAGGACCTAACATAACACATTCTATTTGTATTTTATTTAATAAATACAAATATGGGTCTTGAGATATAGAAATTCTTATTGCTACTGCTGCCATACTGAGCATATGTAAAGAACAGCTGGTTAGATTTTTGTTAATGATTATATTTGTTATTTTAAAAACAATTTAAAGAAAATAATAAAAGGATTTGAGTGTAATAAATACAGATAAAAGGTTTATTCGTTTCTTTATTTAATGAATACAAAATGTGTATGATATTATAAACACTATATCAGGGACTGTGAATTTGCTTCATCAATTAGATTAAGTTGGCAACACTCTTCATTTGGAAATATGGCAGACTATTCAAATCTGCTTTGATGAGCTTTAGTTATCACATTCATCTCTTAAATAAAAGATTAAAAGAGATTTAATTATAGCTGATATAGGAACCTTTATAATATTTTAACAAAAATAATAATTAATATTTTACAAATAAATTTTATTTGCAACCTGTGATTGCAAATTGGCGCTCAACAAATATTACCCTGACCAGATACTCATCCTATAATATATTAAACAAGGTATACATTAAGTAACCAAGATATAAACAAGGTACAAATATTACAGGTAAGGAGACTACACGTAACAATATATATAACCTTTCTCTCTAAACTCTCTTTGCTGTTCACCTATACAGCAAAAGTCTTTTAAAACAAGGTGGAAGCTTAATAAGAGGCACTCAGGTTACAACAACCAAACTATCCACATAACCGACAACCAAACAGTGAGAATTGCGAAGGTCAAGTCAATAAAAGGACAGGAATGGCAAGAACATTCACAGATGTTCGCTGGTTCGGTGTGTAAGCATTTACAGCGAACATCTGTGAATATCACCAGACTTCGTCTAATATTTCAGACATTAACCTTTCTCTTTACCAAAGTAACAATTGTACCTCTAATTTTGTGTTCCACCTATGGACGATTCTTTGTGCTGAGGTTTTTGCTGCATACAATTTTTTTCATTTTTTTTTCTGACGATGCCTCTGGAAAACGTCATCATTGCTCCAAGCCATCATCTTCATTACTCTCCAGTACTATGTTTCAAAATTCTATAATCGTTACTTGACACTCTCTCTCTCTCTCTCTCTCTCTCTCTCTCTCTCTCTCTCTCTCTCTCTCTCTCTCTCTCTCTCTCTCTCTCTATCTCTTGATGAGTGTTGAGGAGAGGAGTAGCCCCTCGCAAGAATCCCCATTTCAAACAGAAGTACCAAATTATAACGCCCCTGTGTAGAGTTACAGGTGAAAAACAGCCAACAGTCTTCGAAGCGGCTCAGGAAAACGTTCCTAGCACTTAAGAGAAAATAGAATCTCTGAAGTATATCTTGAAGTAAAATGAGGCATCTTGGAAGCCTACAAGGTGGGCATTCCAGCTACAGTTCTCTAACTATGGCAAAAAATGATTAAAAATGTATTATACGAGGGTCATCGCAAAAGTAAGTTTCCCTGATTTAGGAAAAATAAAAAACACATAAAAATTAAAAAGAAATCTATACTTTTATTCAAAAATCTGTACTTATTTTTCAATATAATCTCTAGCCTTGTCAATACACTTTCTTTAGTTAAAAATAGTTTTTCAATTCCTTCTTTGAATAACTGCGTGCCCAGATTTCGGAGCTAGGCGCTAATCGCCTGTTTTGCTTCCGTATCCGTTTCGAAACTTGTCCTCCCAGCTGTTCTTCGAGATGGGGGAAAATATGGAAAACTCTCGGAACCAAATCAGATGGTCAAAAATCTCCCTTCGAAAGGCCTCCAACAAATTCTGCGTGACTCGCGAGGAATGAGGGATGTGCGTCGTCGTGAAGCAGAAGAACTTTGTTGCTCAACAAACCTTTCCCTTTCAAGAACGGTGTATGCCACCAGCGGACCAATTGAATGCTCATGCACTCAGGTCCGTACACAGAAACTAAGTGACGATGAATTTCAGCCGCTGATTCATTTTTTGTAGCAAAAAACCTAATCACACTACGCACTTTGCAATCGGACACGCTGGTAAATGGAACGTATATGACTTTAAATTTCGTGTTGTTGTTACGTTGCTATGGAACGGATAAGGTTTTGGCACTACTGCCACTACACACTAACAAAAGTTCTCCAACCTTCGTCAGCCTGCTTGCGCCAATTACCTATGAAAGAAAGAATAGCGAAATTACTTTTAACATGACCTTTGTGTATTACTCAACAGATTCACGAGATATGTACTGACTGATTTCACGTAAAAGATAATAATTTAAAATTAAATTAAAACGGGGGGGGAGGAGGTTGCAAAATGTATGCGATAAAACTCAAATTCACGTACGGGCCCAGTGATAAAACAGATCATAACATAATCACTCCAGTCAGCGGACCATACGGAATTATCAAAGTTGTAACAAACAGCCGTGCTACAATCATAAGATAGGGGTCTGCCGCCCGCATAGCGAACACAGACAACGATCCTTCTCAGTCTACAGATAGATACATTAATTAGTTTTGTGTAACAAAACCACCTGGAACAGTAGCGCTATCTGTACGTGACAACATGTCGTTTGGACAACTTCCAACCCGCTCTCTGCTTGACAACGGTTAATTTCATCTTACAGCACGGTAACGACCTTTTGGTATCTTCTGTACCTCTTTATTCACTTTGTTTCTGTGGCTGTTCCACGCGGGTCACAGTTAAAACCAGTGGCGAAGCTAGGAGTTAATGAATGGGTAGGCAAAAATCGTATCTTAAATTTTTTTTAAGGAATCACTAAAAGGATGGTGGTTCAAATCGGACGCTGAGGTAGAGTTTGCTGTAAGCGAATGGTTCCACAAACAGCCGTAAGAATTTTACTAGCAGGGAATCTACAGGTTGGTGCAACAGTGGAACTCATGTCTTAATGTTAATGGAAACTTCTTTTAAAATCGTTGAATAAAAAATGCTTTACAGCTCTATACGTGTTTCTATTGAACAATCCTTGTATTAGTCATACACAATAATACAACTGATTGAACTTCAAATTTTTAAACTTTATTAGTTTCTATATATATGTTTAATGTTACAAATAATTCAAATAACAATCTTGATTATCTGTTAGTTCAGCGGAATAACAGGGACACTTTTAATAACCGCATAAAATAAACACACTTATAAACAACACAGCGCGCTTTAACTTGAATGTTTGGACCACAGAAGTGAGGCATGCCTCAACGCTCTATATGTACAGAACGGGACAATCCCCCCTCCCTTCACTTCCCTATCACTCCGGCACATTGCTTACATACGATGTATACAAAAAACGCTGAGGCAAGTTCAGGTTGCCTCTTTCGCTTTAAACGAGCTATGCCGAGTCTCACCTGTCACCATCTAGCGGTCGCTCAGTAAAGCACGTTTCGGCCTAATAAATTCGACAGTCGCGGTACCAATGTATAATATTTACGTTATGTAGTTCATACGTATTTATAATTTTTATTCTACAGAATTTTTTAGGGTAGGCATTGCCTCAATTGCCTCCATGTAACTTCGCCACTGGTTAAAACACTTTTATAGAATATGAAATGTTCGTTACAGAGTAAATAATAATGATTTTACAATAGATGAGTGGATTTTAACTTAGAGAAAGTGGGTATTTAGTGCTCAAGTAGGCGTTTCTTGGTGACTAATTAGGTGTTACTTAATTTTTAAAAATTAGCTTCTCATTCAAGCCCATCAATCCTTTATTTCTTCAACTAGTTCTCTTCTCTTCTTCTCCTTATTATTTTTCTCCTCCTTCTCCATCTCCACTTTCTTCTTCTTCTTCTTCTTTTACTTCTTCTTCTCCTTGATTTTTTCATATCGACTTAGACTGCGATTTCCCTTAGCACCGAATAACTGTTTCCATGGTCTGTAAAATTCCTTTTACCAGTTTGTATGTATCTGGCAACTTGTTTAGGAATACCTCAGGACTACCATCTCTTCCACACTTACGGAGATTTCTAATTTTGTTATTCAAAATTTTAAATGCTCCGGAATTTAGCTTTACATCAGATAATTTGTTAGATTATCCCTTCTATAGTTTTAAGGACTGTGTGACATACAAATGACAATTGTTTTAGTGATATGCGCATTTGCGGCGATAAGAGGCAGGATAGAAAAGCGAGGATTAGGTCACTTACTAGGTACTAGGTATGCACATTGAACGATGACTCCGTAAAGATTTTGAATGGAAAACACTTGGAGAGAGAGAGAGAGAGAGAGAGAGAGAGAGAGAGAGAGAGAGAGAGAGAGAGAGAGAGAGAGAGAGAGAGAGAGAGAGAGAGAGAGAGAGACGTGTTCAAGAAGATGAACACACTGAAGGAATGGAAAGTACCTTGGAACCTTTCTTTACGACAGTAACCGCCAAACTGTGGTCGTGGGACAAATTCTTCTAAACCTCATACTGATTTCATATTTCATATGTCTATGACTGTGTATCATACGTACACATCTATGAAGTTCATTCTTGATAAAATTTGGAGTAGCAAAATATATACTTATGAAAAAATATACCAGAATATACCATCCAGTTTATACCAGATTATACCACGGAAATACCAGAAGTGAAATTATCACGACATTTCTAGAAGACAATGCTTTAGGAAGGAAGTGAAAAGACAAAAGCAAGTGGTTCCAGGGAAAAGCCACAGAACGTTAGAGCTTGATGATGATGATGATGATGATGATGATGGTGATGATGTGGAGTGAACTGAGGAAAATTCAGAGTGTGTGGGTGAAAGGACGCGAAAGAAATAACCAAACTGGCCAAAGCAACGAGGAATGGAGACACTTGTGTTGAGGTCTTCAGAAGGGAGGAAATATCAGAAAGATTGAAACATAGGGTATGATGTGATTATTATTTCGAAATTTTTTTTTTGAAATTTCGGGTATTGCGAGAGAAGTACACCAGCAATTAGAGCCCGTCAAAAGTGACACATGCTAGCTTTGTTCGAGGGTGGGCGACGAAAAGGAACAAACCTTTCCTTTCCGTTAAAACGATGTAAAAACCATTGACGAACAATGAGCAGTACGGCACACGTTGCGACGAACTGAACCATGCGTGGGAACGCTTGACTCCACAATTAGAACTAAGGAAGGCTACCCTTACATCTGTCCAGTAACGAGAAAAATACATAGCCAACGGTAAGAGTTTTGTTCGAAACCATGTGTGCGACTTCTAGTAAGACAATAGTTGATGCATAGACAATGGGACAGGCGACTGAGTGACGCTTGTGGAGAACACAGATGTTATGCCACCCGTAGTTCATCGAAGGAAGTCGATAGTGTCTCAACAATAAGGGAATTTGACACGCTACACCAAAAGTAGCAGATGTGATTTCGGAAGCAAGGCCTTAACACGGATCCCAAGAACAGGGCAACGGACGAAAGACAGCAACTCGTCGAGTCTACGTGGACTGCGTCAAACTCAAGTTAAGAAAGCCAACCAGCCAATGAGGAACGAGAATTCCGAAGGGAGCTACTGAAAGGGATGGTACTGACAGGAGCCGGCGACCAGAGAACAAATCCCGAGTAAGAACATCCCTCTCTAAAACGGCACTGGGTGGAGAATTCGCCAGAAATACAGATTGGAGACGAGAGGACACAGGGAGGTCCATGCAGTAAGCCTATCAGAGATGATTTGGTGGGACGTTGGAGCGATCATCGGAGTTACAAGGGTGGGAAGATCAAAAGGAATAAAAACTGTATACGCAAGGGAACGCGCCCTCAGTTCATTCCAATTTTTAGTTCAGTTTATTCAATTTTTTATCTCAGTTTATTTCAAATTTTAGCTCAGTTCATTTCAATTTTTGTCTCAGTTCATTTCAATTTTTATCTCAGTTTATTTCAATTTTTATCTCAGTTTATTAAAAACTTTACTCGGTTCATAAAAACTTAGCGCAGTATTTCAGTTATACCGTATTTCAGTGGAGATGATAAAGACTTTGCTCAGACCTAATGGAAGTGCGTGAATAAGACTTAGAACGCCAAACAGAACGGTAGTGTTCGCGATGACGCGCGAATAACGAACTTTATAAACTATATGTAATACACTGTCACAAAGGTGAGAGTATTTAGCAGTGACATTCTTGAACCTTTACATAAAGTAGTGATACTACACTATTCCGTAATAGAGTCAAGTAATAGTAGTGTGTATAATTGCCTAATGAACTTGAAAGCAATCTAGGCGCCGCAGGAGAGTAAACGCGCAAGATGAAAAACTATTAGGTGCGTAACGGTATCAAGCTGTGAATCGCGTCAGTAGACTCACGCGAATACGCATAGTTGACAGATTCCAAGTGTTATGCCGCAACTTACATTGTGGTAATCTCAAAACGCATAGCGAATGTCGCGGAGTGCGGATTAGTGTGCTCGAACGATGTACGTATAGAAATCGGAAGTGTCAATCACGAGTGCTATATGGATTAACATCAACCATCAACAAAGGAAAGGAACCCGCATGGATACACCATGGGAGCGATACATCACGACAGAACGAGTAACGTACAAAATTAATCTCTTATTATAATTATTAATTTACCAAATTACCACTGACCTGACACTTAGAACCAAACCACCTGAGAATTTTATAAACAAGAGTCAGATAGAATACGAATCCGTAGGTAGGGATCATTATGTTATAGTATTGCACATGTATTCTTGTTAGTATATATAGGCCTATGTTTATTGTAACTATGTATGTGTTTTAATATGTCTGTTGCAGGAACAGGATTTTAACTATGTATATGCTTAATATGTGTATTGTTAGTATATGAGTATTTCACGTATATAAATGTTTAATGTGTTTTGAAGTAAAACTACTTAATGCAAATTATGAGCACACCACATTGGTAGCTAGTAACGTCACTACGCACGAATAAGTGCCTATATTTGATTGTTCTTTTAATTATTTTAAACTTGTTCATTCAATTATTTAAATGTGGTATAGAATTTTATTGTCTTTTAGAAGATTTGTAAGTGCTCTTATTATGTGATTATGTTATGATATGAATACGGATGAGATACGATATTTTAATAAACGTATTTTAGAATGGATTCGTTCGTGTTCTATTGATTTGTGTAAGACCTGACTCACAAGTTAACTTCTTACTAAATAGAATCTATAACTCATGATTCAATTCAATATAAGTTATCAATTACCTTACCTTCAAATATATTCAGATTCGAAGCTTAGTTGGCAGTTAAAGTCAAAGTCAATGTCATGTTTAACAAGTTTGATTGTGATTTATAAATTAACAATAATTTAACTCATGCAATTAACTAAAGAAATACAGATAATTAACATTGTATATGACCTCCCAAACTTGGGGTTAGTTACACTTTAATTACGACCTAATTAAAAAGATAACCAATTAATCTATGCAATAAATTTGCATAATTAAATAACATCATATATGGTGCCCAACGCGCGGCATAATAACATTGTAAGGGTTAGCTGTTAATTTGTAAATTTTATTGCACTATACTGTGATAATCAAACTTACCAGTCTGACGTTGTACTGATCAGCCTGATTTTTGTCAGATAACAAGTGACCGCTGCGCCAGCCAACGACGATAACAAACCGATACCTATCACCGAACAGAAAAATCCTGAAAAGATGAGAAAGTAATCATTAACATAATCAAAACATACCCTTTATTAGATTTACAAGTTATCTAAACATAAACCAATATTTTTAAAATTGTCAGTGGAGTCACAAGCGAGAAGAGAGTCCCTATGAGTTATTCTCTTTCGTTCTCTTGCCACCACTAATATTTTTAAGCCATTTAATTTCTAGCATTCATATAACGTAATCAGCCGGCGTTTGACTGTCTCACTTGATCCTCCTTCATATTGTTACAACGGTCTCACGGATCGTCGCATTGTACAGTGGAAACAAGATACACACCCCAATGAAGTCACTAATTACCAGCTTTAATTAGTCACAAATAACAATTTGCAATCAAAAAGGTACTCTCATACAATAATTCAAGTTAGTTTTGCCCACACGCAATAATAATATCACCTTATTATAATACCGCACTAATTAACACAATAATCACTTTCCACTAATCCGCAACAATCACTAGATCCATACTCTACAATATCGCCACGTATAACTAACTGAATAAAAATCGGCCGCTGTTGCTTATATAGACACTGCAGAGGTTCCAGAATAATTTTCCATATTCCTCGAGGCATGCCAAAATAATATGCGTAGTTACAATAGCGTGAACAGTCGTGTAGCACACGTGAGAGCGTGAGCGTGCTCGACCACGACACAGGCGCGGCACGCTGGGCTAGTCGAGAAACGTGTATAATGACGAACTCGAATTTTCGAGAACGTTGTGTAATTGTCGTAGCATATTTTAAGCCACAAACATATTTTCATGTGATGTAGTTACTTACAAAGAGTGTATTGTATCATTTATTTACCACATTCATGACCAATAATAATTAAATTTCAATTATGCTCTGGAATAAAAACGCGCTCTCGGTCAGTTGTGAGGACACTAAGTTTTTATCTGTTCTTATCCGGTCCGTTTAGCCTTGCTGCACTATCACTTGCTGACCGAATCCGTAGCATCTAGTAGAAACGATTGTGTTCCAAACTTCGATGAGGTTTCAATTCTGTAACTTTTTCGTTTATACGTGTAACTTTTTCTTTTCCAGTATTTTTGTTAAGTTAGGTTATGATGGTTTCTCCTAGTTTAAGTTGATTAGGTTGCTGTCCTTTTAGTTTGATTCCTCCGTCTACAAGAAAGACGGAATGTTATGAAGTTAGTGTACAATAGGAAAGCTGTAATCTTCTTCTTCTTTAACTTCCTTGTTAGGACTGCGTCGTGTTCCATAACAACGGTTCTACATGCTGTCACTCCACCTCTTCCGTGGCCGACCAATGCTCCTCTTGGTGTTTGGTTGGCTATCTCTTGCCTTTTTCTTACTAGCCTTGTGTTATCTATTCTTGATATGTGTTCATTCCATATCCTCCTTCTATCCACAATCCAAGAATTAATAACTGTTACATTACACATTTCTCTTACACTGTTGTTTGGCAACCTATCGTACCTTGTATTTCCCAGTACCCTCCGTAATATAATCATTTCTATAGTTTGTCGTTTGTCGTTGTTGCGTCTTAGAAACTCTTGAATTGCTCTTGAGTTGTTCTTAGGAACGCTAATTGTAGATGGCTGGTTAGAAATGAAGTTTTAAGTGGATTGTATGCTTTTCATAAAAATAACTGTTTATTGAAATTTTGTTTCTGCGATTGCTGGCACGTGTAATAATTACCGCGGCATGATGTCCACTAATTGAATTAGAAATAAGTATCGAATGACATAATCGTGAAAAGTAAGGCAGAAATCGCCCAAGTGGAATTAGCGCATGTTGAACATGCTAATAACTTAAATAATGAAAATTCTGTAGCCGCGGCTGGTTATTGAAACGAGTGGCCTCCTCGGAGTCTTGAGTAGAACTAACGTAATTTTCACTACAGTCAGCCCAACTAAAGACCGGCTGTAGATAACAGACAAAAACGTGACGTCATCTACACGTGTCGCAATGCAGTATTCAGATTACAAAGTTTACAAGGTTCAAAGTTTGACCAGTCGTTTTCTTTGAGTTATTGCTATATCTGTTTTGGTCTCTGATGCATAGACGTATTGTGGTTTTGTAAACCCTAGTTTTGCTTCTTGTTGATGTATTTATTATTCCATATAAGGTTATTCATATACCTTTCCAGCAATTCTTCTTGCTTTCATCAATTGATATTCTGTTTTTTCAACTGCCCTATTGTTACTTGTAAGTCTTGTTCCTAAGCAGTCTATCTGCATTACTTGTTCTTTTCTTCTGTCATTTATCACAAGCTTACACCCCAATGGGTCATGTGAAATTGTAACTGATTTTGTTTTCTCTTCCGCTATCATCATGTTATATTTCTGACACGCTTTGTACATGTTACAATGACCGTTAGAAATGTTTTGAATGAGACGTCTTGGCAATTATTGTTATAGTTATGTAGCTAGTAATGGTATAACGAAATGTGTTAATGCTGGTATACGTGATTAAAAGATGTGTTATGCAGTGGATCCATATGTGATATTCTCGTAGCTACGAGCGGAGAGAGCAGAAACGGCTTGTTAACGGGCCAAGCGTTGTGATCTAATGCTTTCACGTCTGTGACACATGGGTGTTGTCATTAGCAACCCCAAACCGATAGGCGGCCGAAGGGCGCCGTTTCGTTGCCTATGTAGAGCGAGCGCAGAGGTCTGGCACACATGGAGTGTACGTAGAGTGTAAATGTGTAATATGCACAGAGTTTAAATATTGTAGAGTGTAAATATGTACAGATAAAATAGAATGGTCTCAACAGTATATAGACATCGGAAACGACCAGTACGCATTACCAGTGCAGGCGTGAGCCTTCATCTCTTCACACACTTTTGATAGGTACACGCTATTGTCTTCGATCGCAATTGGCCGGGTTGCAATTGACGTAGTTAACATTTTCACCTCGGCCACACCTGACCGGGTTTTGCACGGTTCGTTGTAACTGGCCGCGGGTCTAAATATGAAGAGAGTATAATTTCTGTAGTTCATGTTTTATTCTTTAGACCGGCGTTTCCTAAACTATGTGCCGCGAAATTTTGGGAAAATAATAAAAATATAAAATAAAATATAATGTCTAACTCGGAAAAAAATGGAATACCCAGCGATAACGAAAAAGGCTGTGAAAGAGCTTCCCTTTTCTACATCTTATATTTGTGAGTCAGCGTTTTCCACAATGAACCAAATAATATTAAAAAATCGCAACTTCGAACACGACATAAAAGTGTGTTTGTACACTATTCGATCGCGGAACAAGGACCTAATGAAAAAACACCAGTCTCAAGTATCGCATTAAAATTTATAAGCAGAAAGACTTCAAAAGCTACTTTGATATAGAACAGGCTTTAATCTTGTAATATTTCGTGTTTTTAATTATTTTTTAAATTAGGAAAGTGCTAATAATAGTTATGTGAGACGATGTGTTTCAATGGCTTTTTGTAATTTTATAAGTCAGAAAATCTATGTTTCCTGATAACTTTGCTTTACAGTCGGAAAAGTCCACTGACATACATGGGAAACCACAAGTAGTAGGTCCTACTGAGTTAAGTAAGTAACCTTTATTGTTATAGTGTATTACGCTGCAGTGTGATTTTAGAGACACCGCGGAAACGTATTGACGGTGAGGGGGAGTCGGTATGTAGAGGGAGATACTGTGCCGCGGCTTCTGAGTACTTATTTGTAGTGTGCCGTCACAATTCAGATTTTATTTCTAGTTTTATTCGTAAAGACCCACACTTCTGTTCCAAATGTCACTATGTTCCAACTGTAGTGGGGAATTTCAGTTCTTTCGAATACTGGTTAATGTGTTTATTGCGACCCATGCATGTTCGACTTGGTTTCCTGTTACTCCTCTGCAACTGCAGACTCAATATCTTTGTGATATTCATCAGTATTAACAATTTACATATTGTTACGACACTCCAAAACAATCAACAATGTTTCACAGGAATCTGGCTGTAATGTTGTGTAGGTACGCGATTTCAACATTACAGCCAGCGAGACTTTTCTAGACGCCGCCAGCCACGCGCACTGTATCAAGCCCGCAATCAATTACGTCTTGGTGTAGCACTGATGTGTAGTAGGTGGAATGTTCTGGTGTGTGAGCGGGGTTTAAATATAAGGCGTCAGCGGCCTCAGTTAGTTATTGTTCGAGAGATTACTCTGTGCGTTCAAGTGGTTATTAGTGGCGAAGTGTTATGCGTTTTATAATCGTGCGGGACTATTGGAATACAATTGTGTTTAATATCAGTTAACGTTTTTATTGCATGTGAACAATTTTTATTTGATTTGTTGTAAGAGACTGTCTTGTTGATTACAAACTATTTAATTGTGATAATTAAAGCTGGTGATTAGTGACGTAACTGGTGTCTTGTATTTTGTTTTCCACTGTACCATACGACGATCAGTAGACCGTCGTAACAATATATTTCCCTTCTCAAAACTATTGGCATGAAATAACACGGTATAACAATTATTTAACTGTAGTATTAAAGTAGTACTCCATCTGTATTAGAATTTGCTACTAATTTATCGCCACTATACTAAGTGCAGGTATAAATTATACAGACAAGTTGCTCTCTATTAAGTCTGAATCGACGATTATACCGAACAACAGACATTTTGACAGCTGTTGTGACAGGCACTCACAGTTAATAACACAGCAATGCACTAGACCCACGACCACGTCTACGAAGCGTAGTTTTCTCTTTGGCTTTACTTAATAATTTATGTGCGTTAATGTGAATTTGTAAACATCAATACTACATCATGCTGTCCTGTATGCGAAATTTTGCCTACTGTTAACTCTGTAAATATTAATAAATTAACACTTATGTAACAGTATTTAGTGTTATTACACAAATTGTCTTCTTCTTCTTCTTCTTCTTCTGCACCTCAAGGAGTATGCACTGTGCCTGTTCCGTCTTCACAGAGCATCTCTCCTTCTTGCTCTCGGTCTTCCTACATCTCTTCTACCAAAGGATATATATCGAAACGCAACCTTAGGTAGTCGTCCATCCTCCATTCTGTCCAGATGATGTAACCATTCCCTGCGATAAGTCTGGAGTTTATCATTTGTGTAGAATACCTGTAGCTCTTCTCTAATATCCTCATGGCGCAAACGATGCTGTCTCGTACAACCCTCTGCTGTTCTCAGAGACTTAATTTCTGAAGTTTAAATCTGGTTTTTAATCTTCTTTGTAGGAATCCATGTTTCATATCCATATAGTAAAACAGGCACTGCCATTGTTTTATAAAATTTAAGTCTTGTCTCTTTCCTTGACTTTTTGCTCAACGTTCTATGTATGACGCCACACATCATTAGAAAACCTCGATATATTTTTAGTGATATCTCGACACAAAATGTTACACTAATAATTACAATATTTTTTACAAGAGATACGTACGTAATAATACGTAAGAATATGAAGTCCCTGAGGTAGTGTTCAACGGACTTACTTCTAAAGCGATTCGAATCCAACTTGGGGTGGAGTGTTTTAGCAAATTCCAACCGGTGTCTGTGTCAGTCTAGATCAATGAAGTGCTTAGCCTATCAGTAAGCTACAGCTACAGGCGCTTAGAGGTCGTGTCAGCCAATTAGTAAACTGTACAGGTAAAATCTTGACCTATATTTATCCCCATTGTCGGTACGTTTTACATTAACGAGAGTGTAAAAAACAAAAGGAACAGAAAACCAACTGTGTACGTTTTGATAGAACAGTATCAAAATCCACTACAGATCGGACATATTGTATATCTAGAATGGAAAATTCGATTCTATGCTACAGAAAAAAATATAATGCTGATAAGAAGAAAGACAGGAAGGCTTAAGGAGACCCGATGTATTTTTGACAAAGAAAATGACAATTATGGAATTAAAATTAAGGTGAAACAAAGAAGCTGAACGAAAACACTGGAGGAATGTCGTCAAGAGTTACAACGCCAAAAGAAGGAGAAGAAAAAAAACGAAGAGACTTAGGAAGAAGAGAAGAATACACCTCACACATACACAAACAGATTCTTATTTGTTTACTAAAATGTTAGTACACTGCTTCGCTAAAGTCAAGCTAGTAACGTGCAAATAAAAAAAATTAATAACTTAGATGTTAACTGCCTTAAAGCACGTAGGAAGACCAACATTTAGAATAAAATATTTCCTACTCGAAGGACATATCATGTGTAATCGACTAATCGTTTTTTATCGTATTTTGATATCATTTTATTTAATTTTGATTATCTACAGCTGAGTAAACATATTCCATGTATATTTTATGAATTTAGTAATTTATTTTTGAGGAGTTGTACAATTTCTAAAGTTTTCTTCTATTCTGTCGTTTTTGTTTTTGTTAATTTTTTAACGTAATGTACAGTCTCTGAAATGTTCAACTTGCGTAGACTGTAGTAAATCACATAATGAAATCTTATTATAACAGAAAGTTACAATAATAAAAGCATGGTAACAGTAAATATAATTTGATCTTGATCCGAAATGTAGAAGCCAAGAATTAAAAAAATACTGCAGAAAGAGCACTAGAAAGTTTCCTTTTTACGGTATGTAAAAAGGGGTTCTGTTCACAGTCCCTACAACAGAATCAGGGACAAACTCAGGGGCGTATTTACGAGGGGAACGAACGGGACCGGACCCCCCCCATAGGGTCGAAAAAGTTGACGAATTTGTTAATCTCTTAATGTTTACACGGTTTTATTTTAATTTTTCATCAGTGTACGCTAATATAGTAGTAGCTCTTTTGACGTGATAACGTCCGGCTGCACGCACGAAAAAGTGTCACGTTCCGTCTGAGCCTGAGCGTGTTGTGTTTATTTCTACAATTTAATAAGATTTAATTGATTTCCTTCATAATTTTCAGTCTAATTTCATTTTGTTCACCTTAATTAACTGTTTTTCTCAAAATAGCGGCAAAAAAGGTAATTAATTCTTGCATTTTAAGAATAATATGACTAATAATAAATAAAGAATAATATGACATAATATGACTATAACTAATTGTTCGTGATTATATTTAAACAAATTATTTAAATTAAATAAATTGTTAATAGCACATTGGTACTTGTAATTAATCTGTATAATTGAAGTAAAAAAATATTTGAATTAACGAATGTAAATAAATGTTAATTTATCGAAAAAATTGTAATTTTCAATTAACTCCTTCTTTGTATTATACAAAATAATGATACTTCAGTGATAATAATTCAATTCAATTCATAAAAGTATGCAATTTTTCATCAATGTTTCTGTATGACGTTATCACGTAAAACTATCGTCCGTAAACCGACTTTACAGACAACCAATTGTTTTTTAAATATACAAACAAACAAGTTTATTACACAACACTAGGGTAGGCCTACATGTTTTAAATTTGAGGTATAGGAAAATCAGTTCAGTCAATAAGCACCTTTTAACAATATTTCAATAACGCATATTTTTATTGTGTTATTACAGTTTACTTTAATCGGAGTGATTTCAGGATGGTATCACATGTTTTACATCACTGTAAAGATAGTAATGTTGATTCGTCATAACTTGTTTTTTCTTTTGTATGAAGCCGACCCAATCCCGGACCCCCACCAAAGCGAAATTGTAGATACGCCACTGGCTATGCTCAGATTATACTACAAGTTGCTAATACCCGAAATTTTCTTTTTTCGACACTCGAAGTTCCTTTGTTACGCTGTGTTCCACTATGTAAAAAAAAATATGAACAATGACTAACAACGTTAAAGGCAATTTATGAACAAATAACATTAGTTAAAGGAAAGAAAACTTTCACAACCGGTGTTTATACTTTCAAAAGTTTTCGGAAATTAGAACACACACGAATATTATTTGTACGTTCAAATTTTTCGGGGTGTTAGGCCGTAGTCCACAACACTTTCGGACGTTTTGTCTGTACCTATGATGTACATCTTCAGTGGCGCGAGAACACAGATTTCATGTGTCTGCGTAGGACTACGAGCAAAGATTGTCCTACCCTTGTAGCTTGTAGCTTTGTTTGAGCGGGGTGTCTTTGAACCCGTGGCAGGATTGCAGCATCTTTGGGTCGAGCCCAGTGGCTTCCAGAAGATAACCTAGTGCTGGTACAATCAACGGTTAACCTACTTCTATAATGGAAGCCACTAACGCGATTACTCGCTAGACGGCGGGAGATAAAGAAAACGTGTATTTGGGACACTGTTGCTGGAAGCGATTCAGGCAACAGATGTCACATGTCTCAAGCTCAGCAAGAAGACGCCGTGAAGTGTCGGTGGCTCTCCGCGAGTCAGTGAGCCTCCCTGCCGGTGACCAGAGTATCAACGACAAGCACAGTGCTAGGAAGAAGCAGTCTTATTATGGAAGGAAAGGACCGTTTTCAAAGGTCAACTCTTGGACTGTTAACAGAAGTTACACACGAGGATGGCTTTATGGCGGGGTCCTCAAGAATCGCCTGAAGGCGTTTGACCCAGATCGGGGTTGAAGGTTCACTGGCGCTGATGGTCCTTAGGTAGGAGAAAGGATGAGGTCGCAGCTGCAGCAAAGAGAGTTTCAGCCAACGACCGGACAAAAGTAGACAGTGTAAGAACTCGGAGACTTCTACGAATATGTAGACCATTCTAGATATGGTCCACCATTCTATATTTAATGATCCTACCCCGTTGAAGCACTTCTATTTATAAATTATTCTAAAGTATTAAACTACTCTCACTGTTGGTTGGACTTTATTCGGCCAACATGAGTGTAGGTTAATACTTTAGGAAAATACGGTATATATACATAGATGCGTCTCAATGGTGTAGGGCAGTATTTGCTCGGAATGCAAAGCGGGTGGTTTGATATCTCTGTTTTCACGCCACTGAAAATATCTCAGGAACCGTCTCAGGAACGGTCGAAACGTCTGGCATTGTGTACATTGTGTACATTCTGGGCCACAGCCTAATAGCCCGGAAATGTTGAACGTACAAATAATATTCATGTGTTTTAATTTCTCGGCAGATATGTAGTTCTCATTTCAGAGTAATTAAACACCATTTGAGTACGAGACAACACTGATATCAATGTTGTAAAATCTAATTATCCCGCATTACTCGAGCAACGAGTACAACAAAAACCATGGAACCGACGACAACACAGCTGTCGGAAGCCGCCATAATATTACAGCAGCAGACTGATTCATCTGTTCTGACGTTGGCAAACATTCCACGCTGCTCCCTCCGTTTGGATCAACTCCAACCACAACCGGTCCCAGATAAGAAATAATAAAAGAGCTACCATGTTATTTCTAAGTTCGATAAATTATTGGGCCCATTAGTTTCACAGTAGAATGGATAACGTAAAGAAAGTGTAACATCTGTGTTACAAAGTGCAGGTAACATCAATATCCAGATGTTTTCATTCCAACTCATGACCGTTAATGCTTTACAACAAAAATAAATTTTAAACTTTAAACGCAAATATATTATAAGGGAATTCGGTGGAATATGAGCAACTTAGTCTTTGAAGCTAATTAAACATTTATTTAATCACAAATTTTTGAAAATAATATGATGGATTTGCTGCTGATATATTTTTCTTATCAATGTTTAAAATAGTTTTGAGTTTCAATAACAAATTTGAAAAAAATTAGTAAAGTATAAGTTTGACAATATCTGTTCATATTCTCCTTGTATGTGGGGAATATGAGTACTCAAAATAAATTAATGCAGCACAACAGTTTGTTAAAAACACGTGTTGTTTGTTGTAAAATACTCTAATAATGACCAAAAACATATAAAAACTCAAAATATTGTATTTAAAAATTAAGCATAAAGCAAAAAACGTCTATAATATAAAAGGTGTAATTATTAAACAAGAGTTCGTAGAGCACTAAAACAATCTTCTAAAAATTACAATTAATTTGAAAGATTCATAAGTAAAAATTAGTTAATAATTGTATTACAATAAAACTCAAACATAATAGAATTTTTTTTAAACTTTTAATTGATAACAAAATATAAAATTGTGCAGAATAATCGCATACAAAACCTCTACAAACATATTTTAGAAATCAATAAAAGCAAAACAAAAGTCATGAAAGTTCTAACTAGTAGATTAGTAATCTAGGAGCTAAGTAAGGATTTTTTAAACATTTAAAACCGTCGTTTAAAGATGAAGTAATTGATCAGTCGAGCATTCGTTTAACTGCTTAGTAACTGACAACGAACGATAAAATAATTAAACGATAGGCTAATAGTAAATTTGTAGCGAATAAGAAAACACGCTTTAACAGAATATTCAATAAATCACACTGACATATTTAATGTAAGAACGCTCAATCTAATACGCACACCAAATCACAACTAAACACATGTTTTGAACAACTGAATCAAGTGAAACTACCCAAGTCCAAGTTTTAATGAAGTTTCAAGATGTTTCAGAAATGGCATTTTTTATGCATTTCTCTTTTTCTTTTTTTAGCAGCTACGTAACTAATATAAAACTCTATTAATAATAATAATTAACCTTGAAATCAGTTTTATGGTTTATCATTGCATTTGAAAACGTTTAATTTCAGTTTTCCCTAAATTCACATGAGTGGACTTGGATAGATTCACTGTTAACCCCACAGAGTCATCTTATACTATAATAGTATTACCAAAGTAGAAAGATAAAAAAGCAAATGAGGGGAGGGTTTTTTCAGGGCAACTGAAAATATGAAAAACGATAATTAATAATAACCTTATATCGAAACTTTCTAGGACTGCTACTGACACAATCTGATCCACAATTATCATTATCATCAGTAGCTCCACAGCCCACCGTGGGCCTCAGCCTCCCTCAGGATTTTCCTCCAGTCTTCCCTATTCTTAGCCAACGTCTACCAATTTTTCACTTCAAGTACCTTCACATCTTCTAGGATTCCATCAATCCATCGTAGTCTAGGTCTTCCGCGTCCTCTCTTTCCTTCTGGTGTCCACTTCATAATCCTCTTAAGAACATATAATGTCCTGCCCATATCAGTCTAGCTATCCTAATTAATGTCAGGCGATCTACGTAACTCATAGAGCTCTCTGTTGCACCTTGATCTCCACTCTCCACCTTCCCTAATAGGTCCATAAATTTTCTTAAGTATTTTCCTTTCAAAAGATGCAAGTCGAAACAGGTCGCCCAGTGTCGGCCACACAATTATAGTCCAGAGTAAGTGCTGTTCCTGGATCAAGAACTCGAATACTTTGTAAGGTCGCAACTTTACGAACCAATACAACGACGCTTAAGCCTGTTGTAAAGAACAATAAAAAAAACGTCTCTGAGCGCAGAATACCTTCATTGTGTTTACAACAATCATACACACACACACACACATTTCAAATCCTTTTTTTTAATTTAGCTACCATAAAGTATAACAGACTCACTTAAATCTATATTCTAAGCGTCTTTTAATCCAGACTCCGTGTTCTGTATTGTCTCATTTAAGTTAAATCCACATAGAGTTCATTGCACTGTATACAGTTTACTTCTGCATAATTAAACAGTTCATTAATTACACCGGTACACTGCCATGTTTTGTTTGGCTTCAAATTATAGATGAATATTGTCCAAACACCAATTGCGAATATAAATGACCAACGAGATTGATTAAAAGGGTGGCGTTGACAGAAATCTTTAGTATAATGGAAATTAAATATACTTATTAAAATATTAAAAATAATCAAGGAACAACTTGTTTCTTCACACTTTTATAAAAAATCGCATTGGCAGTACAATAATTTTCCTACGTTATCAGAGATAGGCCTACGCATTATGTAGCACAACCGAGAAGTAGCCTAAATAGGTGGTCACCAATTGCCCTGTTTCACGAACTCTTTCTTAAATTTCTTCCTATCTGTCTATTAAACTAACAGTTAGAATTTTTATCTACCTTTTCAAATACACCGTAAATGTGTGTGTGTGTGTGTGAGTGCCATGTAGTGGAATGGAATGTCATGTAATGAAAAAGTTTACGTAGTTTACTGTTGTAAATGGTTATTGGTTATAAAGCAAGACAAGGACGGCATAAATTACATAACAAAAATGTTAATGTTAATTAATTTGGAAATTCCTTTATGATTTTTGAGGAAGATACGTATCTTATACGAACGTTACCAGCAGCCTGTAGAGTAACACCAGTGCTACCTCAAAGGAGTGCTACCTTTGAGCCTCTGGTTCTGCTCTTGGTTTCATTCGGAGACCCACCTCCTAGTTTCTTCCGCCCCTATTGACGTTGGAAAACCTTCCTCTTCCGCCTCCAGGACTGTTGGCCATTTACCACCTTTAACCCTGGACGGACCACCTTTGAAGCGTTGGTGAAGTGGGTGTATTTCCTTTGGGTCCGGAACAGGTAATTCGCCTATTCCCGTATGGAGGACGAATTTTGAAGTTAGTTAAAAAAAATGATATCGAATTACGATAAATTTAGATATTTACAGTCCCCGATCAAATTATTAATCCATAGATTAAGGAAGACAAAACAATTTTCAGGTTTAGTTTTGACTGTTTTTCCACTTTTAAATATCACAGAAATTAAGTATTATAAATCTGACATTGTATTTTGTAATACAAATAATGTTCTTATGCCTAACATATATAAGCCTGTTGGTAAACAGTATGGTCCAAAACGTTTAGTTTTTTTTTACGTTCTGCTACAATACGTAAAAAGAATGCTGTCAGTTAGGACAGCTCTGATTCTAAAACCAACAGACGATGTATTGGAGCTTCCGAATGAGAAAGAGATACTAATAAATCACGTAAATCACAACTCACTGCAGAATAACTGACACAGGAAATATAATGATTTTTAAATGAGACTACGTAAATATACGTACAGGAGTTTCGAAAGTGTTTTCATGGCTAAAGTGAACATTAAAAAAATAAATACAAAAAATTTAATTTCATCTGTTTTAAAATATTTAAGTTTATGTCACAAAACTTTTCAGTCCAATTAATATTTTATATTGTTTAATAAAAATACAGAATAACTGAAAAGTTTCCGTTTTTCTTGTTATGGGCTACCAATGTGGCTAGGGATTGTAATTCAATTGCTGACCAACTAACTACAGACATGAATAAACCTTAGCTTATACGAAATACATGTACTTGTGCTTAGACAAGGGCGCTCTATATCCACAACATTGTTTAAAATATATATTTGTAACTTATTTAGGCTTTAGTTACAGATAAAGTTATATATACGTGGAAGAGGTATGGGACTAGAGATAAGTATGTTTTACGCTACAGTTTTCAGACGACCAAGTTCTATTAGCCCAAGATAAAAATAATCTGAGATATATGACAAGGAAAATAAAAGAACAATATGGAAAGCGGGGATTATCCATAAACACTGACGGAACACAAAACCTCTGCATAGGAAGTCCTTAAAGTAACATACAATAGAAAATAATAAAGCTTATAGGACTTACAAGTACCTAGGTGTGCATATCAGTGAAAATGGGAAAGATAAGGAAAAAATTAGACAAAGAAATCTGGGTCTAGGGCAAAAGGCAAGTAGGAAGTTAAATCGAATATGGTGACACAAGTCAAAATTAAAATTTAGAAAATGGAGCATTCTATAATGCCATCGCAATTATTATATTAATATGGTGCTGAAACTTGGAATATGATTGAGAAGAAAAATTATGGCCACAGAAATGGATGAACTGAGATCGTGTAGAATATCTAGACAAGACAGAGTCCGAAGCGAGAAGACTAGGGGTGGACAGTAGTGTGGTAATTTTCGCATTCATAGGTTGGCTAATCTGTACGCTTTCAAATCGTTCTTATCATGTTTTTATAACGATACAGTTCTGCGAGCCTTGGCTGGCAGCGGACGTTATTTACGTTTGCTGCCTGATTCTGTCCTTTTCATTTTCTTGTTCTCGCGACAATTATTTAGGCCTCAACGTTTTTCAATGTAGCTGAGTGCACACATTTGTGCCTCATCAAAATGTAGCTTCATTTACGAATCGGTTTCTTCAAAATTAATCTTCAGCATTAGCCAATCTTAGTACTATGAGTTGAGTGTAAAAAAAGGGAACTTAATAGATGTATTAATACAGTCCACTATCTTTATCATTCTGCATCCTGGCGATAACACGCCAAGCTTCATTCTTTCTGATGGAAAAAATCTTAGAGCACACGTGCCGACATTCAACACATTTTATTTGGTCCACTCGGACCGAAGCTCAACATAACTTTTTTGGTCCTAACTGACGGATCATTCTTCTTACTAACAAGGGGAATGATGAATTGGACACACGCTATTATCCATGAGACTGAAACAAAACAGATAATCTGGTTTGCAAAGAGTGCGAGATAAAAGATTGCCAAAAATTACTTTCCAATAGGGACCCACAGGTCTTAGGAAAAGAGGAAGACCTGCTAGACATGACGTGACAACACTGAACAACAGATAAGGAAGCAGAATTTAACTGAAGACCTGTGCAGCGATAGAGCGCAGTGATCGAAAAGATTGGAAATCGGACAGCGATGGCAGACACTATAAACCGATCAATGATCAATTATGTTCAATATATTTTGTCATCGTGGTTAGCTCTTCGCCTCAACTGTAGCAACCGTTGTTATTATGGGTCACGTTTTGCTAGAGATTTATTCTTTTCGTAGACTGAAGCGCTCACAAAAATCTGATTCACTTGCGTTTCTTGAGATACAACAGTCTGGTTTTCCTCTGTCATCTAACCTAAAACACATCTGCTCCATTATTCCAATATTCGTTTGTATAATTCAATCAGAAGTGACCAGGAAAGGCACAGTGGAAAGGCGTCTGTTTTCCATTACGTTCATTCTTCGTTTTGTGCCGTGAGGCTCAAATCAAGGTCAAGTCGACGAAAACTCGTCTACGAACTGAAGGACAATACAGTAGTCCGACTGAAATGGCGGTACTTGGTCAGTAACAATGGTGATATTGAACACACATCAACACTACTGCTCCTTACCGGCAGCTTACTATTTGTACGTGTTAAACTCAGGCTGTTTGTTCTCTGATCGTGACTTTCAACACGGCTGAAACCGCGATACGCAAAGGCTTTGGTCCATGATAAATGAACTTGAAGGGCGATGATGACAATAAGAATGATACTGATGATAAATGTTGGGTAGAAAACACGTTCTTTCCTTTTATAAAAAACGTGAATCATTTTTAATTACAACAAAAAGAATAACAGAAAATATAGGAGTTTTGGAAATGTTACACATTACGCTTTCCTTTACGAAAATCGACTGCCCAAAAACTGAAGACTGAAGGATTGCCGAAAGTGTTTTCTAGACGGCGTAGCAATCAGCTCAAATAAAAAAAAAATTGGTATCAAGAAGACAGAAAAGTTAACCTGCAAGACTGTGGATCCGCTGCGACACAACTAATAGATGGTCTAGCGCAAGCAGGTCGGAATTGTAACAGGCTAACGACATGACTCTCGATGTGAACCGCAAAGTTTACGTAGGCCTAAAATATTAACAACATGGATAACACGTACAGTGTCCACTTTATAGCGCATCTTATTGGATACCAAAATTTGGCAAATGTCGTCTATGTTTTACACTTTCTTTCTGCATAAAATGCCAGACATCATTATCAATTATATACCTAATAATCTACACGTTTAAAAATAAGTTTATATGCGATATTACATAGGTCCTAAAACAAAAATATATGTCACAACCTTTTGTTACGTGATCGGAAACAAGCAACTTGAAAACAAACTACATTCTACTACGTTAGTTTATTTTACGACCCAGTGTTTCGTTGCCCAAGCGCTCCGTGATCTATACTGTGGCAGCAACACGAACCTTCATTAGCAGTAAACCTACCTAAGAGAGTAATGCTGGCCCCGTTTTAACTGGTCTCCGCACGCACTCGCGCACACAAATAAACGTTAACGACAAAACTATAAATGTAAATTACTGGCGCACAAACTTTGAGAACGGAACTCGAGAAAGAGTACGTAATAATACAAAGTCTCGTTAGCAATATAAGTAGAATTTAATGATGTACAAATGACTAGCGTTTTCAAATAGGAAACGGTAAAAACCTGTCTGATAATATTGATTGACTACTTTGAAGCACGCTTAATTACGTAGTGTAGAATATCTGTTACGAACGTAAATAATGTGTTATGGGACGGACTGAGCATGTTCTCTGTCGTCACGGACTTAAAATAAACTTGTTTTTATAACGTCAGATACGGAGGAGCAATTTATTGCACAGCCAGACAGTTACGTGCCCATGTTTTGTAAATTTTATAGATGGAAACATCTTGTTCTCGTTCTTGTCCTTGTCCTTGTCCTTGTACTTCTTCTTCTTCTTCTTCTTCTTCTTCAGCACTACAGCCCAACGTGAGCCCTGGCTTCCAACACCGAATCTTCTACAAAGCCTCCTGTCCGTTGCCATCTCATTGTAACCTCTCAATCCATTCTTCTAGCACATCATCCAACCCATCTTATCCTAGGTCTGCCCATCTTTCTGCTTTTATAGACTTCCACCCTCAGAATTTTCTTTGGCATACGCAGATCATCCATCCGCTCTAGGTGACCTAGCCATTGTATTCGTTGAGCCTTTATGAATCTTACAATGTCCTCATGATTCAACAGCTCATCTATCTCCTGGTTATTTCTTATTCTCAATTCGTTATCTTCTTTAACCGGGCCACAAGCACGTCTTACGATCTTTCTTTCAAATCTTCTTAGTGTTACTTGTTCATTATTTGTCAATGTCCATGTCTCACCTCCATAAGTAACAACCGGTCTGATAAGTGTCTTTTATATTTTTATTTTTGCGTTGCGACTAATGAGTTTACTTCTCAATAATCTGCTATTGACATAATATGCCCTATTTGTATCCTGTCATGTATTGTAGTGATTGTTGGCCCTTCATTATCTATTGTGTTACCCAGGTACATGAACTTGTTAACTGCATCAAATAAATTATCCTATATGCATAAATTATTTAGAATAATAACGGCTACGGGAAGAAAAACCGTACAAAAAAACCACAACTGGTCGTCCAGGCTGGGGGTTTTGCATCGGGTTACACACACCGGCCAAGTGAAAATACGAAACCAACAACCAAGCCTTCGAAAGGACTGTTTTGGGGGGAAACGAACCGGAATTGCAATAAGGATTGAGGAATGGATCATGGAAAAAATCTAAAGTAAAACATGAGTTATTTGTAGCTACATGGAATGTGCGGACGATGAGGATAGCAGGAAATATGCAGGAAATTGCTGGTGAAATGATGAGATGAAAACATGGAAGAACGAAAATAAAACACACAGTAATTTACATAATCCGAGATAATCCGTGTAATACCCGCGTTAAAAGCGAACGAGGAGACAAGGTGTCACATTTGAATTACTCGCTTAACAATTCAGTACTTGTTTGGCGATATGTTCTGTCTAGGTAAACTACAGGCTAAGGAGATACATTATGTGAGTCATAATAGTCTAGAAGTAGAACGAAATATAAAATATGGATATCATAAGACGGTTAAGAACACAAACTACAAGGAATTAATTTAAAGAAAACCACTGACTTGTATGTGACGTTTACAGCGCACAGAAGATACAAGACAAGTGAACAGAATTTGAAAAGAGAAGAGTTGAGATGATCAAGAAAATCGGGTGATATAAATAAACCTAGTATCGAGTAATTGCAAAAATTTTAAAAAGACGAAAGGGGTCAAAGACGAGAGACTGGTAGAGAAGTAAAGAGAGTTGATGAAATGTGTAATTGAAATGTAATAAAATTTATCCTACAACGTTTGGAACTCTGTGCGTGCGTGCGTGCGTGCGTGCGTGCGTGTGTGCGTGTGTGTGTGTGTGAGAGAGAGAGAGAGAGAGAGAGAGAGAGAGAGAGAGAGAGAGAGAGAGAGAGAGAGAGAGAGAGAGAGAGACAGGATTTGATAAGCTTTTTGTGTTGCACATGTTTATTTTCTCTTTTTTATTTGACGTATACATTACTTGGAAGAATCATGACATGGAATTCTACATACACCATTAAGGTTATATTCTCTTCTACTTGTTTAGGTTTACACACACACACAGAGTATATGGTTTTGGGTTTTGAACGCTTAACTTAATATTAATTAAAATATTTAGTCATAAAATAAAATCAAACGCAAATGCAAATGGATGCAAATCGCTAATGAAGAGGTTTGTTTTTAAATTGAAACAGTTTCAAAGTAATAGTTTTTTCAACAACAGCAGATGCGGTCAGTGTAATTCTCGCTTAATCCCCGCTGTCCGCTGTCCAATTAATTCAATTTAGCGCAGAGCTTACAAGTGTAGAGGACAGCTTAGCTGTTTGGTGTTGCACACAACACAGCACATAAATTGGTGAGCTTTGAGTATTATCCTATTTGTACGTTTTGGGCCGTACGGCATTACAGCTACCGGGTACACTCATATAATACGCCATTTCCCTAATCACAAGGTTAATGCTAATTTACTGTAGAAACATACATTGCATACAGAACGAATTGAATATGTGTATAGGATACATTTAAATAATTTATCTAATACCACCAGTGTATTAATAGTAACGGTTTTAAAATATGTCATCATCGTTTCTAGAAGGATTAAAATAGTTTGTTCCGTCCCAAGCAATAATAGTTGAAGTGAAAAATAGAGGAAACTGGAGGGAATCGTAGAAGCTCTACGTTTCTCATGGTAACAATAGGATTAATTAAGGAAGCAATAAACTAAGTTATATAAAGTAGTTAAAGCAGAATGAAGAATTTAGTAAATACTTAGAGATAAAACTTATTTGTTAAATAACTTTCACTCTGGATACTTCAACCGAATAAAGAAACAACCTGGAGTAGAAAATGTTTGCCTAACTAAACAGAATTATTTAAGATAACATCAAAAAGGAATGTTTATAATACAGCAGTAAAACGTACACTAAGAAGACTAAGTGTTCTTATATTAGTGTACACTAAAACATTATCTTCGCTGACTCCTAAGATCTTTTTTAACTGATTAATGACGAGAAAGTTTCACTTCGTCTATAATTTATAATTTTTTCCTAATTTATCTATTACTACAACTAAACGAATGCGTCCTATCTAGCTGTAGACCTATCTAGTTGTTGTAGTCTATCTAGTTATCTATCTAAGATGTCAGTGTTTGTTGGATAGCCATCCATCGATGACATCCAAAATAAAATTAGCCACACTCATAGTGTACAATCGTAACTACAGCACTGACACCAAGTCACATGGCTTCACGCTCTGAAGACGTCTCACCAAATAGTAACAGTCACCTAAGGAAAAAATCTCGAATTAAGTGGCTCCTTTGAGTTTTTGGGTCACAGTTACAATAAAAGGATGTGAATGTATTTAAAAAAAGTTTGCCAGAATTCCGTCGCGAGATCTCGAAAAAAGGGATGGGGGAAGGTACAAAAAATGCATTTTTCGTATTTATCTCGTTAATAACACAGTTACAAAAAAAACACAAGACACCGAAAAGAAAGAGCATACAATTCCCTGTATTTTTTGTTTTAAACGTTATTCTCTCAGATCAACATTTTCAACAGTGAAAAGTTTTGTAAAAAATTGATGGACGTGCGAGAAGACGTTGTCAGACGTTGCAACATGTAAATTATCATAAAAACCATAAAAATGGTCGTGGAGAAAAAGATAAAAAACATTTTAAAGGTGAATGTACCGACTTGCATAATTATCATAAAAACATATATTGTTAAATTTAATTTTAAACACTCAAAATAAAGTAATAGGTTTTTTTGTTTTTTGTTTTATGCAACTGATATATGTACTTAGTAATATTTTGTTACAAAAGCGTTTAAATTAAAAAAAAAATTACAATGTAAACTATATAGGTATAGTTTATCGAAAATAATAATGAAAATCTCTACTGTTTTATTGGCATAAAATGAGCTAACTTGGTAAAATTTATTTTTTTGGAGTTCTCGAGTTTTCCTCTTTTTTCATATTTTACATTTCTGTAGAATTTTTTAAAAAGTAAATATTTTTAAACAAAATGTTAAGTAAATATTATTTATACTTTTTTATATTCCTTCTCATCCTTTTATCCCAAAAATATCAAATCCGCCACTTAGTTCGAGATTTTCTCTATTTTTTTGGCTTCAGCGGCTTTAATAAAAACACCGTTTTCACGCAAATGAATAACTTCAACGTGTTCTTGTTGATGCAGCAACCGCTGCGCGCGCTTCACAGCAAACCTCGTGATCAGCAACTGTTTCCACGTCATAGGCTCCATGAATGTCGTAATTTCGGATATACCATGGAACATTTGCAATTTTTATCACTTTACTCGTACTTAACATTACGGTACTTTTCTCGGCACAACCCCAGAGCTGAAGACCACACACCCAAATGGGTATTAAAATTTGTTTATAGAGAAGTAGTTTGTTTGTTAATTAATAATTATACAAAAAATACAACAGCTGGTGAAGCGAGGTGAGTCGGAGTTCAGACATTAACTATACAATAGCCGCAGCCAGTCACAACAGCTGTCAGACTGTCTGTTGCTACAACCACGGTACTGTAATTATCGCCTGTTAAATGAACAAGTGGTGTTTATATAAAATATAGCACCCCTTAACAGTTGTGATAAATTACCACGCCCACGCCATGCAGTAATCATAGTAACTGAGGGCAGCGATTATATAGTAACGTTTGATGAAGCTGCTAGCTGAATAGATTACGTTGTTGTTGTAACGTGTTGGTTCGTTTCTTGTTGGGAGGCAAAGTGGTTAATATCCCACTGACGGCGTTAATGCGTTTTCACATAGCATCATCCTCCTTATCATCTCCTTCTTCTTCCTTACTTTCGCCGACATTGGCTTCTCCGTCTTTATTATCATCATCACCACCACCATCATCATTATCATTGTCCTCATTCTCTTTGTCGTCGTCCTTGTTGCCTTCGTCGACATCATCTTCGTGACTTACAAAGTAAAGTTCTATAAATTTATGTTTATACCCTTTGGGCTATATGGTAGCGGAACCTGCACCGAAAATGTTAGAATTTGTAGCAGTGGCTAGTTGACGAGGTTTCTGAGATCAGTTCTGGTGGTAACAAGAAGGAATAGACTTGAAAACGAGGCACTCGGGGAGAGCCTTGGAATTTATAATTTAAACACAAAGCTAAAAGAATACAGAGAAGTATGAAAAGGCCACGTGTTAATAAAGTGGAGAACGAACACTTGCCAAAACAAACCTAGTTTATAGTGTATACTCTGAGGAACAAGAACAAGAATATGCTACTGGCAGGCAGAAAAGAAATTTCGTCGATCAACGAGGCACTACGAACCAAACGGCCTAATGCTTCTTGAATAAGAAGTGGAAGAAGGAGGAGCAGGAGGAAGAGGAGAGAGGAGGAAGAGAAGATAAGAATAAGAAGAAGAAGAAGAAGAAGAAGAAGAAGAAGAAGAAGAAGATAACTAACCATGTGATTGTTATAACAAAATACGTTTTAATTTTATTTAATACATTTATTATTCTCTGATATTGTCTGTTCCTAACGAGTTATAACACATCGTCAGGGCAATTGAATAGTCGTTGAATACAGGCCAAAACTAATATCAAGTAATCACGCGCAGTGTTGTAAAATCTAATTATCCCGCATTACACAAGTGAGGGTGTGGTACAGCAAAAACTAGTCAACAAATGACGCACAGCTGCTGGGATCCGCCGTACTGAATAGCGAACTGAATCATCCGTTCTGTCGTTGGCAAAAACGCTCCACGCTGCTCCCTTCGTTTGGATCGACTCCAATTTTCTAGTGTCAAATCGCGGACATGTTCCAAAAGACGGATGTTTTATTGGATATTTCACTAAAACAAGAATTAAAATGTATTAGAAGATAAGAGAATAACTTTGTTTTATTCAAAGTTAAAAAAAAATAAATAACAAAAGCTGGGGAAACAATCAAGAAACAAGAAGAAGTGGAAAGTTATTCCATGCAACAATACCTATTTATTATTTGGAAAACAAAAAAAGTTCATTATTAATTAGATCGTTAAAACTAGAATTTAGCTACAAATTAATATTACATCACAGAAGTTGCCGGATAGTCGTGTGCCGTTAAATTTTTGCCTTGTAGTCCTTAATCATGTCTCTTACACTGTAGGATCGGTTGGCAGACATGTAAATAACATTTCTTACGGTATGACAACCTCCTCTATTTCCAGTTTTCATCTTATTGGATTATTAGCGACTGTTGTACCCCTGGTTTTATGCTAGTTACTTCCATGTTACGTTCTCTAACATCCATGACCGTTTGATGAAATAATCTTTAAATCTTCGTTATCGGCTACTAAAAGTCGTGTTATCGGCATAAGATACGCAGATTATTCGTTTTCCTTATACGTGTATAGTTTATACCCTGCTGTTGGCTTTATACGTTGTTCTACCCTTATCTACATTATATAACCATCTATATCTTTGATAGAGATACGGATATACGGATATTGGATTTAAGACATTTATTGCAGACACTGAAGAAAAGAGCCGCTACTGAAATTTGATAAGATGGTGACTTTATTTTAGTCTTTAGTAGATTCCATATTTACAACCGATTGAATTTGCTCAGCTCATTGAAAAGCGTAGAGAGTATCAGGTGCCCACATACATAGCTTTCATCGAATTCAAGAAGGCCTTTCACAGGGTGAATCGGAGCAAACTATGGGCAATTAGAGCTATACGGAGTCTTTATGTGGAGAATAAAATCTTAATTGAAGCAGAGTAACCGAGAACAGCTCCCAGAGTTGGCCTCATCAATTGGGGAGTACGATAACGGTGTCCACTATCACCTTCTCTTTTTAATTGATATATTGACGATATCATACAAAACTGGCAGATGTGTCTTCCGGAGCATTTTATGATTGGCCATTCTCCAATTGGCACTTTGTTGTTTGCGGACGATCAGGCTATTCTGTCGGACTCGGAAAACAGGTTGTAGATGGGTATACATTTATTAAATCGAATCTGCAAAAACTCTGGATTACAAATATCCATACTTAAGACCAAGGTGAAGGCTTTTCGTGGAACTGATCCCGTACGGACAAAAATTGGTATAGATGGTACTGTCCTGGAACAAATCAGCAATTTTGAATACTTGAGCTACAGTGTGTCTTATAATAAATGCAACGACGTTGTGAATAAGTTGCATAAGTTCAACCTTATGTGCGGACCATCAGGTGAACTCTTAAGTCAGCAAATGTAGAAACACGCCTAAAATTCTACAAGGTGATGGCCCTTCCTACACTTCTTTATGAGTCCTTAGAATTGGACTTTAACGAAAGGCCAGAACAATCGTATCCAACCGGGCTGAAATGACACGTTGCAGGGTATACTCTCCATGACCATAGAAGAAACACAGACATGCGGAAGGAACTGAATATTATGAGTATACTCGACAGTATTTCCCAGCAACGGCTGAATTGGTGTGAATATCTTTGCCGAATTGATGACTGCCGCATCCCCAAACAACTATGGAACTATAAGCCGAAGGGACGGAGAGGTGTGGGACGCCGAGGAAGCGCTGGAGTGACCAGCTCTAGACTCTTTGACTGTTTGAGACCGGAACAAACTATTCTTGGTTTAATCCTTACAGATGATGATGATGATCATCATCATGACACAGCAAAGGAGTGATGTTGTTGAGTAGGAGCTCAGCATTTTCTCCCTAGTCGAACGAGTTTAGATTATCAAAAACAGTGGCACGATCATATGTTAACACGACAGACTGCCAAAGCTAGATATCTAGGATCCACCTTTTGGACGGCACAGAGTCCGCCATGGCGGGTTGTGGATTCGGAGCAGGTGGCAAGACCTAATCCACGAAATTAATAACAACGAACGACATTAAACAGCACAGAGATTGGAAATTTTCTTTCTGTATCTCCTTTGTGACTCTGTTTTAAGCTAACCATACGAAATAAACACTCACCACTTTTGCGTAATAAATTCTTCGTCTTATGTGTTCAATCCGAAGATTGGTTTGCAGCAGTCTTCCGTTGTGATCGATCTTGTGCTTTCCTCTTCATTTCCTCTTGAGTTTCACAATTTACATCCTCCATAATTTGTTTTATACACTGCAGCCTTGGTCTTCACCTTATATTGTTCCTTCCATCATCAATTGTAGTACTTCATGCCGCAGTGTATGTCCAATAAGTTCTACCCTTCTCCTAATTATGCTTTTTAACAAACAACTCTCATTGCCTATTCTGTTCAGCACCTCTTCATTTGTAATTTTCTCAGACCATTTTATGTTTAACGTCTTGCGATAACACCATATCTCAAAGCTGTCGAGTTTCCTTTTTTTCCTTCATACCTATTGTCCACGACTCGCAACCATACATGACAATGCTCCACATAAAACGGATTAGGAAACGTTTCCTTGTTTTAAGGGAGATGCTACTTGTCGTTAAAAGTAGTATTTTTACTAAAGATCGACTCATGAATACCACTGATACTAAGGATGTCCGGAGGCTTTTAATGCAGTGATTTCCAGTTACCTTCTGCATTCTATGCCGTTGTCCAACTACTGATTCATCCGCCTTTTTGGTGCCATTTCTTGGAGAATTTTTTTCCGTATCTCCTTTGTGACTCTATTCTAGTAAACATACGAAATAAACACTGATCACTTTTGCGTAATGAATTCTTCTTCTTATGCGTTCAATCCGAAGATTGGTTTGCAGCAGTTTTCCATTGTGATCGATCTTGTGCTTAGTCCCAAGGCCAAGAGAGTCCCCTACTCCTACCAGCTCATCCGCCTTCCGAAGCAGGCGTTGGCACTTGGTTAATAATAAATTAATGGCTGAATACGACAGTCATTAAAAGTTGCTCCTGCCATGCATAACGGCTCTGTTGTCAGGAACCAGGACGGTTTGACTTTACATTCCAATTACTGTACAACAACTACGTACAATACTTTGGTCAGGAACTACTAACTTTCCAAACACTGACAAGTACACCGACAAGCACTTCTACTCCATTTACATGTTGCCGGGGGTTGCATTAAGGCACCGTGACTAGGATTAATCACCACCCTTCACCCTTCACAACAAACAGTGTGTTTTCTTTAGTGTAATTAAGTTGGCAAAAGTGGGTCAGTTTACCTTAGGGGTGAAACTGGGTGAAGGCTGTGCTCAGTATAGCTCGAACCTAAAGTCACACTACATACAGTTACGAAACATATCAATTCGAAGCTTAATTACTCAGACATCGTCGACTGTCCCGATGTCTCTTCGACTTTGAAAAACTTGAGTCCGTCTTAAGAATTCCGGTGTAAAATAATGTGTGAAAACAGCACTTTTTTGTATCGGCCATCTAAGGATCACATGCCAATTTCAATTCTTTAGTCTCTGATCTTTTCTTTTTCTCCAATATTCTTTCATCTTTTCACTGTGTCTCTTCTTCCTGTCCTCAGTCCACTTTTAACCTGAGTTTTTCTCTCTCCTACCCTGGACGCCTTCCATTTTTACCACTTTTGCCCGAAAAACTTCTCTTTCATTGCTTCTTCTGCGTGTATATTATTTTTTTTCTATCCTTTCCAACTTCTTTAATCCAACTTGATGCTGACTTCTTCCCCCACAGATATTTGAAGATTTGCTTTGTCAACCTATTGTCGTCTATTCTATATAAATGTCCAAAAAATAATAGTAAAAAAAAAACAGCCCGTTTATAATACACACTTATTATACCTCTTTTACTAGTAAGCTTCCTGAGCTACAGAATTCGCTCACAATTATGATCGAAGTAGCCTGTAATCCTTATAATGTTGTTTAATAAAGTAAGAATTGTAGAGTAATCCTCATACTGTTGTTTAATAAAGTAACAATTGTTGACTAATCCTCATACTCTTGTTTAATAAAGTAAAAATTGTTGACTAATCCTCATATTGTTGTTTAATAAAGTAACAATTAATTGTAGAGTAATCCTCATATTGTTGTTTAATAAAGTAACAATTGTAGAGTAGTCCTCATACTGTTGTTTAATAAAGTAACAATTAATTGTAGAGTAATCCTCATACTGTTGTTTAATAAAGTAACAATTGTAGAGTAATCCTCATACTGTTGTTTAATAAAGTAACAACTGTAATCATACAATAAACGCTAAATATTCGAAACAATCGTGTAAATATTTGTGTAAAGTCATATTACTTTGACACCCAGATGATTTTCACAATTTTTTCATTTTAAATATAAATTTCTGACCCTATGGTCAAAAAATGTTTAATTTCCAAAACTGTACAAAATATGTTCAGATTTTGATTAAAAGTTTAACTAATTTGCTATCCGACATGGAATTTGCGACTTTATCAAACTCTTACCTCACTTTTTCGGCCAAAACTTGAAAATTTGGAAAACTTAATACTACATTCAAAATTTAGGTAAAACTCCCTTGAATTCGCCACATAAATTTTTGCGATATTTTCACACATAAAAATTGATCCCTCACATTTTTGCCTCCCCCCCCATTTTTTGGGCCCAATCTCAAAACAGTAGGATTCTGTAGGGTAAAAAAATGGTCACGCTTGTCAAGTTTTACGAAAATCGGTTCATACGTTCTAAAGCTATCTTGAATTTATATCCCAAATAGACAGACTGACAAATGCCAAACGATCCAATAAAAACAAAGAATTCGCTTCGCTCGTTCAATAATCCAGCAGTTTTATACAAAAAAAATAGTTGCTCTAATTTCTTCTACTTCTTCTTCTTCTTCTTCTTCTCCTTCTCCTTCTTCTTCTTCTTTCTCCTCCTCTTCCCCCTCCCGCTCCTTCTCCTCCTCCTTTTCTCCCCTTTAATTTTTTTCTTCCTCGTCTGTTTCTTGTTCTCCTCTTTTATCACATACACAATAATGCTGTTCTGCCCCCTTTAATGTCATTGCTTTCTTGGTTAGCTACCTACAGTATCCCTATTCTCTGGGTTTATATTTTATTTATTTATTTATTTTTGGGGGATAATCTTAATTTATCTGTTCGCTGTACACGGAGTTTAATTTATTCATATATATATTACAAGAAGGCATAGGCCTATATATTACATATATCATGTAAACTGATATACAATCTCGGTACAGAGCAAACGACTTTAATATGGATAGGTATATTGCTTTAGATATAGTGACTCGGCAATCCTTTTCTACGAATAGAACAAGTAGCGTCGTGCTCGTTGTTGATTGCGTAATTAAAAGGAACGAGGCATCAAATTGCAATATGATAGTAACGAGCTATAAGTAGCCCATACGAGAATGCTGTCGAAGCTTCAATACTAATCTGGTAAACTCAAGGCCGTCAAATTTCTTCTGTTACGTCGCAAGCGACCTGAGCTGCACGCAACATAAAAAGCCGTGCACAGTTGTTCTGTGACTATTAGTTTCTATAACTGTCATTACTGGCACGTGAACTCAAGCGTTCATTTATTTTGAAAAATAGTTTACTAAACTTTAGTGATTACAATTTTTTAATGGAAATTAGCGACCGATTATTAGTGAAGCAAAAATACTGATTTAAGTGATAAGCAAATATCACTGTGAATAGTGATTGAGCAAATACAATAGTAATATTTTAGTAGAACTGATAAACAAAATTTTGATCGTTTCACTGTTTCTGGTGTGGATTTAATTTCACCACAATAAAGATCGCTATTATGTAACAATGTCTCATGTAAATCAGGTTAACCGGTTTAAAAATAATTTCATGTGCAACATTGCTGGTTATTTTATATACATTAAAAAAAAATAGAAGTCACGTCCTTTCTATTAGGTGAACGAAAGCACGCAAACAACCGGAAACAAAATACATTCTACGTTAATGTATTTTTACGACTCGGTGTTTCCTTTTCTACCCAGCGCTGCGGTAGCAACAAAAACGTTCATTAGCCATAAACCTCAGAGGGCGCTGTCCTCGTTTCAGGTGTTTGTGCTCGAACTCGCGGCGGTCGCACACACAAATAGCTGTTAAACGGCAAAACTATGAATACAAACTATTCACAGACACAAACTTTCAGAGTGGAACTTGAGGGAATAAGAAGCTTCATTAGTAGCAGCAAGTCGAATTTAATGACGCACAAATGGCAGAGACAACATTTTGAAATACATAAAAGTGAAGTCGTAACTGAAAGTTAACTACTATCTTAAAGCGGACGTAATTACGTTAGTGTAGGATACACTTTTATGCATATAATGTTTTTATGGCTACGCACCTAAAATAAATAGGCCTAAATGTTAATAAACTAAAGTGATTAAAGCTGGGTAACGAGTAAAGCAAGTTATTACTTTTGCTTCATTTCTGGCATAGCTTCAGATAGGCGTTTGCATGCATAGTCTAGATCTTCTAATATTTCCAATAAATTCAATCTTAGTTCTTTAAGAGCCTAGTGCAGTGAGTTGTCAAGCACTATGTCGAATAAGAGGAAGTGACGATGTAACGAACTTTGACGCCATTATCTATTGGTATATCAGTACGTTCTCTCCCCTCATGTAGTGCCCTAAAGTATGAGCTTTTCTAAAGGCCTCTGACTATTTCACCTACTTTGCCAGAATACCTTTCCCGTTAAGAACATTTGAGACTGCTATGAGGTTTAGAGTATGTAACGCGCGCTGAAAGTTTATTAACGTCAAGTAGAAAGTATCTTGTCACGAAATGTATCACCCTGTCCTATACTTCTCTAGCTCCATGATTCTTCCAAAAACCAGAATTAGTTCTTTGTGTCATTCCCGGTGGTTTACGGTATTTGCATTTGCTTTAATTTACAATTTATGGACAAATACACAACAACAAACACAACACAAACCGTGGAAGAATCCAGCATAATGTACAGAAACAGTAGTAAACTGTGTAAGAATGTGTGCTCTTAGTATATTGCACACAGTTACAACTAACGCCGGCAGCTCCACTGTCTACAGCCGAGGTAATTTGCATTCAGCAGCAGCCCCCTACTGAAGTGAACACAGCTCATTTAATATTTAAATGTTATGCAGTTGCACTAACCGTAATTTATATATATTGCGCTGTATACGTTTGGGACGCCGCCCGCCATGGAAACGCTCGTTGTTTACCGGATACTAACCGTGTGAAACTAAACAAAACTAATATATTAAATTAACGGTATAAAATTATGACATTTTTTAACATGATAATGTTTTTAGGCAGGGGTCATTCCACAAAAATGTAACGTCATCGAAAAATGTAACGCTTACACACTTTCGATTCCCCACAGTCTAGAAATCTTCGGTCTCTGTCGTTTTAACATGATAATGTTTGTTATATAGTAAATATATTTGTTATATAATAAATATTTGTTATATGCTCATTATACGTTTCAAAATCCTAAAAACATTAGCATGCTTCGATGTTTCGGTTTCGTCGAAATTTCTTTAAATTCTTTTTAATTTGCAACAAAGTTATGTTACTTGGTTTGTAGCACTAAAAACCTTACGTGTATGCCTGCTAGCAGCCCTATATATTGTAGCGAGAATCCTATCGAACAGCCCAGAACATTCTCCACTCTTCCCCCCGTCCAGTGTGGCAGGTGTTGCCCCAGTCAAGGCTGCTCTCAAGTAGGTTCCAGTGTATTCAAGAACACATGAGATACGCACTAAGTGGCGTGAAGTGAGGATGGAAAATTTCTTAGTGCGCTACCTATAAAATGCCACAGCAGCCGACTTGACAGTTCAGTTACGTGAGCGATTTTCTTAGCGCGGATCGAGTGTTTATCGAAGTGAAGTGTTATTGTGTTAATAATTGTGTGGAACTATATTAGTTTACATTATTATTGCGTGTGGACAGATCTAGCTGGAATTATTATACGAGTTAATTACGAATTATTAATTGTGACAATTAGTGATTTCATCGGTGACTTGTATTTTGTTTTTCACTGTACCATACGACAATCAGTTCCGTCGTAACAATATTATTTAACCAGAAAACTAAATGCGAACAGGCCTATTATATATTTTAATATTTAAGAAGGCCTTCAATTCTTATTTCATCCATTTTTTCATCGCCTGTATGCAATTTGTGCCAGGGTTAATCCCCAACTATTCCGATAATCTGAATTTAACTATGTTACCATTATTGAAAGTAGCTATGGCTTCATGAACATCAAATTCAAGTGTAGTTTTCAAAATAAATAAGGATTTGATTTTGGAATCGTTGATCAAATAACCCTATTGAGTGACTCTCACTAGAATTCTGGGTGCCACCATGCAAGCATTTTCTGAGACGCTCTAAAGGTTTCCTAAATCTTTAAAAATTGGTTTAATTTTTGCATGATAACCTCGCATTATTTCTTGCTTTGATATTTCTTGCTTATATCAAAATAATTTGATATTTGCAGCAACTTTCCTCCCCTTTAAGGCAAATATCTAAAAAAAACAGACACTAACAGTTAACGCTGTAACAGACAGACGTGTTAAGGGGACACCGAATCCCTTATCTTCCACCATGTTAACATAAGGAACATTTTCTAAAAAAACTACTAAACCAATCTGTTTGAAATTTTTACAGCAGTTTCTGTAAACCTTTTCACAAGAGCTGAGTTTTTTGTTAAAAAATATATCACAGATAATGAAAAAAAAATTGTCCCATTTAACTTTTGAAAGTTGATAAAGTTTTATGAAAAATATTTCTTTTAATATGTAAATTTGCATTTGCCATGACAGCAAAATCTCAGTATATATAATCACATGATGTGGATATTGTGTGAAAATTTCACAACGACTGGTTCAGTGGTTGGTGAGAAAATGTTCTTTACGTATTGAAAGACCATACTTCTTGTAACCAAAAAAAAAAAAACTGAAAACATGTGAAAGTTGAGTTTTGAGTGTTTATATAGAGACACTTTATTACAATTGCCAGCTGAATGCAGTTGAACAGCTGAGTGCTGCCAAAGAGTATGTGGGACATTACGGAGAACACTCAAAGGAAAGACCACGAAAGAAACACAAATAAAATTCTATAAGGTGATGGCAGTCCCCATGATATTATACGGGTCCGAATCATGGGTACTAAGAAAGAATGATTATAGACAGATGGAAACGTCTGAGATGAAATATCTTAGATCTGTAAAAGATTGTATAATATTAGATCACATAAAGAACGAAGATATAAGACAAGCATTAAAAGTACAACCAGTAACGGAACTAGCGAAAAACTATTAAAAAATATGGAAAGAGCATGTTATGAGCATGTCTCCAGAAAGAACTCCAAGAAAAATCCTGAATTATAAGCCAACCGGAAGAAGAAATGTTGTCAGACCGAGACGGAGATGGTGAAGCCGGAACAGGCAACCTGCCTAATCCTGGACAGATAGATGATGATGATGATGAAATTTGATGGAGTGATTCAAAAGTCATGCGTGTTTGAATATGGAAGTTTTAATTGATGGCAGATGTCAAAAGGTGTAATATATTATAACAACACAATTTGCATTTATATAATGTACTGAATTCATGGGTGTAATCGTAATAAGAAGATGATACGTTATTTTAAGTTTAAAATTGTTCCATCATTTATTTATTAAACAAAATCTTTCATTTCGCATATTAAATATTGACTCATTATTATATCGTTTGTACGAATCTTTCGTACACAACTTATTGCTAACAAATTACATACACAAGTTATACATAAATCTTATTATCTAATTTTAATTAATTAAATATTTATTTTTCTCTCGGCTTACTCATTGTGTGCTCATCTTTTTGCAATTGCTGATTAATATGCTTCAATAATAAGTTTACTTGTATTCAAATTTCTTTTACATTAATTTGTTTTAACTTTCTACTGCATATGCATTCTCCTTTATCAACAAGACTTTCCTAATTACGTTGATTCAAAAATTAAATATTTCTCTTATCTTTTACGTTACTCTCCATTACTAACTTTAATACAAGAAATATTATTCTAACTTTTATTCTGCTTTTACATTTATGTACAATTTATTTATTTTAATACTGGTTGAATGTCTTTCATTCCAACTTTAATTAGTGTCTTTCAAATGTCTATAATTACAATGGTTTTTTTATCACCTCGTTTGACGGGGTTAATTATCCGTACGTCCTCCTTTGGTCCTCTGGTCGTGTTCTCCGTGTCCTTCTGGTCCTCTGGTCGTGTCCTCCGAGTCCTTCTGGTCCTCTGGTCGTGTTCCACTGCATGTATTGTTTAATAGTCGTCTCGCCTCACATCATATGCTGCCGGTGTGTCCATAGACTTCATCGTATGTACTCTGCTCCTCTAGTTGGACATCTAGTTTGTCCTGTGACTCTTACTATAGATGTGAATTAGCGTCGTCGACTGACATAGCCTCCTGTGGCAACGGTTGAATCGAGAAGAAGAAACTTTATTAGCGCGACCTGGTATTTATAGTCAGGTCGTGCAAAAACTCATGTCTGAACAATATTTAACCTGTCAGATTCTGTCGAAGCGTCACTTCTCCCACTCTGGTTTAATTCACAATTTTCGCCTATCTTCACGAATTACAAAGTTTGTTTCACATCACTCGATGCTCAATCGATCACTAATTTTAATATGTTTACTATACGTAAATTACACTTCTTTATGTTAATCACAAAAAGAGCTATTCATTTTTTACGTATAGTAATTGCACCACCTTTCGTCACATTGGTACGGTCTTTTAACACTTTATTCACCCTAATTTCTATACACTTTGGTGTCTTTTGTTTTACCCTATCGTACATATTTTTCTTATAATTAAAATAAAACATACAACTATTCTACTTGAAAAGGGTTGGTTACATTTCAGGAACGGACAAGCTTCACACACACAAACAAAATACGCGTGTACACAACGCTAGCGATAGGTGTGTCGAAAATGCATGTCCATGCATGAATTCTGCGCTGCCTATTTTTAACTACGATCCAGTTTATGCAATCTGAATCATGTTTATTAATTCATATTTATTTATTTTTATTATTTATTTTGGCAATGCACAGTACCGTTAATGGTTGTACTGTTACATTATAATTCAATTATATTTTGATGCGAATTTTTGTTAAAAATAACAAGTGTCGCATATCAGTGCATTCAGAAAACCCTCAGCTTTTAATTGGCCCTAAAAATGAAAATTTGTAAACCAAATATTTGTTTGCTTTCCGTGTTTCCTTAATCTTTCAGGCAACCACTAAAAACGCACAACAGCAGCCACCAACACACAACAACTACTACTTAATGCATTCAGCTACCAGCTTTCACCAAATGCTATTAGATAATCAACGCCATCAGTCACTATGGTTACTGCATTGGTGATAATTTATGTGGACCGTTAAGGGCTGCTATAATTTATATAAACACCACTTGTTCAGTTCACAACCGATAATTACAGCACCGTGGCTGATGCAACAGACAGTCTGGCTGTAGTAGTTAATGTACCCCTCACCACACCATTTTTCAAGCTGTTCTACTTTGTATCATTATAAAGTGCCAACAGATAAGAATAATGGTAAATTTATAAGACACTCAGACAGTGAAGATGATTTAATATTATAAGAACTCCTACAGACATACGTAATTATATACGTATAAACTTGATTAATGCAGGATACAAATTTTATAGTGGCATTCTAAACTAAAGGGAGCAATATATTTAGGACGATGTCCATGAAAAGCAATCAGGTTTCCGCAAAAGACTTTTAAATGGCACGATGTTTTTATGATGAAACAGATAATTATTGAAAAGCGTCGTGTGTTTAATCTGGAGGGCAACACAGTCTTTGTGGATTATGAAAAGGTTTTTGACAAAGCAGAGAGACCTTTGTTATGTGGTATTCTCAATACAAGAAGAGCTCCGCGATATCTCCAAAGTGCTGTAAAAAGCGATTCAAATGCCCACACCATCTCCGTCTGTGGTCTTCAATCTTCTGGTACAATGATACAATCTTTAAATCGCGTCTAATATCCTCGTTCCTTCTTCGATCCATTAGAGAACAACCTTGCGTCCCTCTTAGAAATTTCATTTCGGCTGCCTGGATCCTCTGTACGTCCCTTTTACCAAGAGTCCATGTCTTACTAGAATACACGAATGTGGGGACAGCCACAGTTTTGTAAAATTTCATTCGGTTATAATTCCGTGTTTTATTTTTCAGGTACCTATGAGTCGTTCCACAGATGCGTCTAAATTTCGTTAGCTTACTATCGCGATCAATATCAGTTCCATATGAGATATCACAACCCAGGTAATTAAAGTGACTAACCTGATACAAAATCTAATTATTCACATCGAATTTCGAGACAGAGAAAAATACAACATTTTCAAACTTTAAAATAGGCGGGCTCCAAGCAGTGGACAGCGAGAAACGCAAAGTAACAGACATGAAAGTCGAGTTATAATCAATGTAACTTAACTCTAAAAATGTGCTTAACATTGTGCGAAAAAAGGTTGGAAGGTAAGAAGGAATTAATTCTAACTATAATTAATTCTAACTATAATTAATTCTAACTATAATTAATTCTAACTATAATTAATTCTAACTATAATATTTTCGCTTATTACAAGCTTCGTCAGAGGCTGCCACTAGGAGCGCTGTCCGTCTTGTCCTTGGTGAAGGCACCGTCGTTCGAAACATCGATGTTGTGTGTGTGCGGTGTGATATATTCGAATAGTTTGTGTTACCTGAATTGTGTCTATTCGTTTAGGATGTCGTTTTTATGTGTTTATGTGTGTTTGTATATTTCTAGTTGTTCAAGAGTGTCTAGTTTTCGGCCTTTTGTGTTTACGTGTATACTATCCATGTTAAAGTTTATGTTTGTGTACGTCTGGTTTGCTTCAATGATGCAATGATGCATTCAATGGTTTGCAAACGAATGAGGTGGATTCGTTGGTGGAGTGTAGTGCCTCTGTGTGTTCAATGTATATCTGTTTGTTTGAAGCAACGTCCTGTCTGGCCTATGTAGAATTTGTTACATCCTGAGCAGATTAGTTTGTAAACACCAGGTAGATCAAATTTGTTTTGTTCTTTGTGTGTGTTTTTTGATAGTCTGTATTCTGTTTTGTTTGTAGTTTTGTATGCGATTCTATATCCTGTTTTTTTTTTTTTTAATTTGTGGGCTATTTTTTCAATGTGGTTATTAAACTTTGTGTTCCGAGCCAATAGCATTAAACTTATAATTAGTTAATCAACGGACACGTTATGGACAACGAAATCCAAGAACTTAAGAAGGAATTATCATTATTTCCACAGCTGCTAGTGAAAATAACGAGTGTGTGTGTGTGTGTGTGTGTGTGTGTGTTTAGTTTGACAAAACATGATTAACAATACGTCCCGTTGTAATTAATTCTGTACCGACTTAAACCGTATCTGACCTAGTTCAATAGCAATCCGCTCTGTAGTTCAATATCTCTCTCAGTTTAAATAAACTTCATTATGTCGGTGTCTGTGTTTAAATTCAATCCGCTCTCTAAGATTAAAACTAGTCCTGATGCTTACTTAAATACCCATTAAGACTGGTTTAGTAATTAATTGTTTCAATTTAAATGGTACAGCGAAAACATCCTTATTTAACACAGAAACAGCTTTAAGTTGGTCATTATGTGTCTCATTAATTGTTGACTCGCGTACAGATTATTTCCAAGGGAGTCCAAGAGATTCATGTCCAGCAGATTTTAAAACGTTGAACAAAAGCTTATGCCATATTTTACTATTAGCTAAAAAAACGGTTTCTTTCCTACCGTAGGAAACTATGACACTTTAATTCTTATATGACAAATAATAACCAGAGGAGATACATACCTAGTATATACGACGTTATTCTGAAAACTACTGTAATATATGGAACGCATATGATTGCAACATTCGCCGATGAAATTTTTGTAATAGATAACAAAATGAAAAGCTGGAAAAAGAAACAATAAAGGATATAAGCAAAGAAGCTAAGTTACAGGTCACGACAACACCGAAGGGAAAAATCAAATACACAAGAGTGCGGAGAAAAGGAAGAGGTAAAGGATGAGAGTCTGAACAATAAAGAGAACATTCTGTAAGGAGTGGAAGAACGTGGTTATGGAGGTAAAATAAAATTCGAACATGGATGTGGTGGATAGGAAACAGTAGGGTGAAGTAATTTTTCATTTTCACTCGTTTCCATGAGTGAGAATAGTACAAAAGAACGCCTAAAATTGTCCACGATTACAAACCCAAGATGACGACTACGACTACGACGACGATGATGGTGGCGGTGATGATGATAATGATGACGATGACAATGATTATGATGACTGATGACTGATGATGCCTATGATGACGATGACGACGATGACGAGGACGAAGACGATGATGTTGACGACGACGACGACGAAGACGATGGCGGCGACGGCACTATGATGATGATGATGATGGTGATGACGACGATGGTGATAATGACGATGAAGAAGACGACGACGACGACGATAATGATGAGTGTCGACTTGTTTTTTTTTAACTGCGGTTAAATACATTTAATAATTACTAATTGTTGTTATTTGTTCCCTTACATGGACGTAACATGGAGAACAAGGATGAACCATACTCTTGACAGATTTGATCTACAGACGATTTTCTTATAGACTTGTAAAGTACAGGGAGACAAAATGTTCAGGATGTACCTTAAACAGAATTAAAGCTAACAGAGTAATGCAATGGAAGCCAATACGAAGAAGAACGAGAGGAGGAAGAGATGAAGAGACGATCAGAAAGAAGAGAACATGACGGCTATGAAAATACTCGAAATATCTGAACCGAATGAATAACAGAAAGGCATCAAGAAGGTTAAACCCATCATGAGTTATAAACCCTTGATAGATACAAGATTGATAGGAACGTTTTTACGAGTCATAATTGGCAATGCGTGACCTAATAAGATAAAAATATTTTCAGCCGAAAATATTTCATTATCTTAATACTACTATCTAGATAAACGAGATTGATGTGGTAAGTAATTAACACAATGGAAGCCACAGTATGTAAATAAATTTAAAACGTTCTTTAAAAACACGTTACATTATAATGGAACGCCGTTAAGATGTATAATGGAATATGCTATACAGCCTAGATACAATGAAACCGTTCTCTCGAGCCAGACCCATGGTAGAGGTTATTTGCATATAACCTCTGTGCTCTCAAGAAAGTATTCAGGTCGAAGAGAGCAGCCTGATTTAACATTTAAATTTTATTCAGCTACACTAAACGTAATTTATACATTCCTTTGAATTTATTTTAAGAAGTTCGCTTTTTTTTGGTGCAACAAAGCAACGGTTTCGCATAATATTACTGGCTTTTTATGTGTAATTTAATGAAATTCGTCGTATAATGTAATAAAGAACGTTTTAAAAGTTTCTTCAGAAATGAGTTTTAGCCCGTCCAATTTTATTAACTTAAATTCACTGTTATGTGCTTAATTCATGACAAACATTTGTTCGTTAAATAATTTTACATCTATTTACATCTAAAATAAGTAAGAAGAACATTTACTTGTAAAGTTACTGAAGTAACAACAATATTAAATATTCATTATTCAAAATAACACGTTAAATGACATTATTAAAGATCAGACACGTCCGCCTATCGATTAAATAACGTCCTCCTAACTATAACCTCCAAAATTGAAGACCATCTTTACAATTGTAGAACTATTACACAAGCAAATTCTAGTTTCGTTATTGTACGTGAACATGACCGTAATTCTCGAAGGGCGAAACGTCAAGATAAATTATAAAGACTGTGGTGGATTGCCATGTTTGGAGAATTGTTGGATCATTGGAGCTACCTAATATTGTTCTAAGGTTTTCTCGGCCGGTGTCAGTTGTATTAAAAGTATGTATCGGGCTGTTTGGCAGTGGTCCATGGTGTAAAGACAAACAATACGTTTCGACATCACCAATGGCTGCCATCATCAGTGGAATTCGAGTCTACCTGAACGCGGGTTGATAAACGTCAGGTCCACAGTACTGTGGTAAAGGCAGCCAGTGGTGCTGTCGAAACGTTTGGTTTGTCTTTAAACCATGGACCACGGCCAAACAGCCCGGTACATACTTTTAATACAATTGGAGCTACCTTTTAGGAATTTTGAGAAGTTGTAGAATTTTAAATTCCCTAATGAAAGTAACTATAGTAACACGAAATTCCAATTAATGAGAAATATAAAGCATTAGGCGCTATTGGTATTACAACAACCACCCCCCCCCCCCCCAAAAAAAAAAACAAGGACATGAGTTAAAGCTGGAGGAACGGAACGTAATGGATGACACTAAGCTTTGAGAGACCTGAAAGAAACGTGGGTCAGAAAAATCATAAAATCAACGAATCCTCTTCTAGTTCCTTTATTTATCAATTATTACTTACATATTACTATACCAAATATAATTAGTAATGCATAAAAAACCAAACTGTCGCTGTGATAGAAAAGGGAAATTTTCTAGTAGACATAAAAATTATCGAAAAATTCTTGCAATAAAAGCGCAAAGAAAAGAAAATGGACGTAGGAAAACTAGTAAATCGATAGGCATCCATACTAAACTAGATAATTGAATAAATGAAGCGAATTCTCAGTTTTAACTCGACCGTGTGACACTCGTCTATCTTCTATATCTCTGTCTATCTAACTATTTGGGGTATGTCCCACGAGAACTTTTGAACGCATCGACCGATTTTCGTAAAACTTGGCATCCGTATCCATTCGTTTACCTTATAGAACCCTGCTGTTTTTTATACAGACCCCTCCTCCAAAGGGTCAAAATTTTGAGAGGGTCAAAACTGTGATAAAATCGCAGAAGGGTAATCAAATTAAAGAAGTTTTAACTAATATCTGAATGTAGTGTTCAGTTTTGGAAATTTCAAAATTTTGGGACCCCAGAGCCCAAAAAAGAATCAAAATTTTGAAAAAATTGTGAAAATCTAGCAGCGTATTAGACTAAAATGAATTGCAACCAAAATGCGAATGTTTCTATTTTTAGCATTTATTGTATGATTGCGTGCTATAAACTGGACAAGACTGATTCAGAAGACTAGTTACTGAAGAATATGAAAGGAGGCGTTCATTCAGGAGTAGGGAGACACGAGGTAATGATTTAGGAACTGTTTGAGTAACAATAGTTCCTTTGAAAAATCATATATTTATTAATCTCTTGTTTCACAACTATATCATTGGTCGATCTTACGGCTTGATGACTGAAAAATTCCTCACCTTGGAACGTAGCGCAAATAAAATGGGTTTACTTATAAATATGAAGAAGACTAAGCATATGACAACTGTAAAAATTATAATAACTGACTGAAATTTGTAACAATGGCTACAGGTTTGAAAGAGTCGATCATTTTAGATATATGTGTTTTCAATAATAGCAACAAATAGGCATACCACAAATGAGATCGAACAGCCGATCTCAGCAGCAACAGATGATACTCTAGACTGTTGAAACAGATGTGAAGTAGATTAATATCAAGACCCACAAAATGCACCCTCTATAAATCTTTAATAAGACCAGGCTTGACATATGGAGCAGAAAGGTGGACCATCATCAAAGTAAAGAAAGACATCTTTTAAGTTTTGAAAGAAAGACGTTACGGAAAATGTATGGTCCAATATGTGAAATGGGTCTAAGGCGGTTACGTTATAATAAAGAATTATACGCACTCTTTAGGGGTGTAGACATTATAAAATATATTAAACTATGAAGGTTGAGGTGAGCCGGAAATTTGACGAGGATGGCGGATGACGAAATACCGTGGGAAGTCGAGATGATGCTGCTCGATGAAAGAACAAACAGAGACAGGCCAAAGTTGCGACGGGTTGACGATGTGAGCAATGACACCAAACTATTTGGACTGAGGGATTGCAGAGCCATGGCGTTGGGGAAGGCTTCAGGCGGAGGTCAAGACTCATCAATGACTTGTAGCACCACTGATGATGATAAAGGTTTCACAGTGTATTCGTATTATTAATAATTTACTTTTATGTTCAAAACCATAAACATTTTAATGTGTAAACCTGAGTTCAATATCTGTGAAGCATTATTTATTTTAAATTATAAACTTCAAGTTGACATTGTCGTAGTGCACAGAATTTATTTTCAAACAGGCTTGCGCAAACGTGGAGTCTCATGGGAGACGACAACGTCGAGGGCACTGAGAATTGATTAAAAGTTTCAGTTAGTTTTGAGTTGCGGCCAACCGCAATGAGTTTCACGCAAAAGTCACGAACTTTAACCTGCAGATTAGTTTAACTCGGCGATGCAATTACACTGTGCATAGATTATATCTGGAATTTATTTCCAGAACTGAAATAGCAACATGGGATGAGGTCCCGGTCCATCATAATATATAATATTTTCTTTAAACAATATAATTAAACAATTTTCATAAAAATCAAAAAACTAAATGTAGGATAAATAAACTTACTCCCTAAATTAAGTGCCTGATTGAGGAAATTTGGAGACGATGTGGTTTTTGTGTCGATGGTAAAGAATTATAAAATAACCCAGAATTGCGACATACAATAATGAAAGGGAAATTACTAAACACAAATGAAAGTAAAACTTAGCCCAGAAAAATGTAATCAGTAAAAATTGATGGCTATAGGTGGGCAGAAAGGAAACAATTAGAAAAAAAATCGAAGAATAAGTTCCGGCAAGTGTGAACTCTTCAAAACCTCACAGTGACAAGGGTCGAAAAGGGTACTCATGAAGTGGAAGTAAAAGAAAGTAGAGAAAACATTAAAACAACATTATTGCAATGAAAACGCACTTACAAGCAAGAAGGAAATTGCACGAAAATACAAAATGGGGGGTTTATTATGGTAATTTATAGGCGTAAGCTATCGTTTTGTTGCAATGCATGGGAACAGACTGAAAGAGTTAAAAGCAACATACACGCTGTTGAAATGAAGTAACTGAGACGAGTTATAGAGTTATAGATCATCTATAATGCAGGAAAAATATAACAAAAGACATAGAAACCGCAGGAGACTTAAAGACACACCCAACACTTGAAGACAGTGACAATGTGTATACACTTGTACACTCTACAGAAAGAAAACAATGAGTTGCCCGGGACTCTTAGAAAAACGGAAAAGACAAAACCGTTAAGATAATTAAGAGAAGAAAAATTTCATATAAATAAGAGAAGAGGAAACGCCACAATAATGAACTGTACACACATGTTGAGAAAATCACAGACGTAATTAGAAAAAGAAGAATTACTTTCTATGGACATAGTCAAAGAATGAATCCTGACAAATTAACAGGAAAACTTTTTAACTATTTCAGAAAGGTCAAAATGCCAAATACGTGATTCAAAGAAACAGAAAAAGACGTATAAGAACTCCAGATTACTCAAGAAAACATTAAAGAACGCTTACCAATCAAAAATAAATTTAAATATGCCCAAGGTTTTCAGGAAAAACCCAAGAAGAGGACAGGTGCTATCTGGACTGGCAAAAGGAGGGAGAGCCATCGATCAAGAATGAAGGAGATATGGGAAGAAGAGGAAGAGGGAGGAGAAATAGGAAAGAATCAGTTGAACCAAACTTTGTCCACAGTGGCTCATACGAAAAAAAGAAGGGGAGACACAGATAAGATTTGGATGGAAAATTTGCGAGAATTGTAGCAAGAAAAGGAAACATATTGAACGAAGAGAAGACAGTGGCAAAAACAAACAAAAGCGAATGGAAATACGCGCAATTTGACAGTGAATTGAATTTACTTACGTCACTTGACACGATTTTATGATAACAGTCGATTCCGTAAGTACATAGTAATACTATACACTTAAAGCGGCTAAGGGGCCGCACCTTGGCAACGATTAATTAATAGTGATGAGAAGCAGTGTTTTCTTTAGCAAGACAATTAACTTAGTAAAACTGGGTCACCAACTTAGCTAAATAAACTAACTTCGCTTGTAACAGTTCATCAAAGATATTTGCGCAATACGTGTTAGCTTATTAAACAGTAGACCGAAGTTAATTTCGACAACACCCTCTGCAAACAATCTAAAAGCAAACAAATCATATTCAAACAGAAAATATGACACAAAGTCTCTAATATACTCGTATGTATAGAATTATGTTATTTAATATTTAATCCAATTCACTTATAATCGTATCGTCATTTCGTATAATGTCTTTAAGTCAGACAGACAGTTTCAGCTCGTGTCGCCTCGGCTGCTCTGTCGCGTGAGGTGTGCAAGACTCCTTGCGGGAGCTATTCGTCTGGGCACGGCAGGTCACCGCTCCGGCCGACGCTATCTGGCGGTCATCCCTATCTTCCACGTCGGTACTGCTCTAAGCTCCTGCGCCTGAATCCTTAAGTGGGCCACCACGAAACCTTACCTCAGAGATGTGGTCAGGGCGGTGCATTGACAAATACACAGTCTCCATCTGCTTTACCGCATCGGCTGAGCTGAAGCCCCAAGCATGAGAAACCGCGAGGTGTTCAAGTGCGTATTTGCGGGACACATCCGCCCAGGCGCGGCAGCACATCGTTCCGGGCGACAGGGCGACAACGCCTATGGGCGGTCTACACTCTCGACCACCAGCTCCAACGCACCTCTGACCTCCAGCGGGTGAATACTTCAGGCAGCCACGGAGCCGCGCTCCCGGCGTGGAGACAGGTTGGAGCAATTCACGAACTCCTCTCATACACGCAAATCGTCTATAGGGAACCGCATCATAATGCCTTGTAATTGAACAAACGACCGTGCTGCACTCGTTTGAACCTGGTGTTCATAGGGGTTCGACCCAGACAACTCAAACGAACCAGGGCGCAAGACGCCCACTGCAACTTTTGTCTGTCTATCTGTCATAATCTCTTTATCGTTTCACTCTGATTTCTCGGTCCATAATCTCCAGTTACTCCAGAATTCCATCCGTTGCCTTCGTCTATAGTGTGTCTCATTAATTACGGTAATCTACTTAACACCGTTCCATATCGAATCCATTCGTTTCATTTGTTTTCTCAGAGCAATTTCCAGTATTGTTCTTGAGTAACTTCAAACTCGTTTCTCTTTTTTTTCTGTAAGGTCCGTGAGTCTGCATATACTACAGTATGATGAGAGTACACGACATTATAAACCACAATGAAAGACGCTACAATGTAATCGAGTATTACCCGCGAAAGTAGAGCTCATCATGGAATCTGCATGTTTCAGTTTCAGTTTCCTTCCAGCTCATCCAGCCTCTTGGAACCCGCCGTCTCGTCGTCTCAAACGTAGTCTTCCAATCTGTGTATTCCACTCCTTCTACCCTGTTCCTGTTACTAGCGTCTACCTGTACATTTTCCTATCCAAATGTGGAGCACAATAGTGAGAGGAGACACCAGGGGACAACACTGCCGCTCTATCGCCGAGTCTAATAACTACAACAGTGAGAGATTTTGAAAACGTAACTTCTAGGCCGTAACTTATTTTCGGTTTGTTTAGCGGTGGTCCTACGAGTGTCCTCTCTTGTTAATTAACAATTTTATTTAATCGTAAAAAATTTAGTAACAGCAATTCGAAATAACTGTTACAAAATTAAATTATTTAGCAATCGATTCTGCATTTGACGGAGAACTTAAAAGTGATAAACTTAAAAACAATATTAAATAACCAAAGTGTTTATTAGAACTACTCGTTTTTTATTCGTTTTCTTGCATTAGTTAACGTGACATTATTAGTAGTAATTTTTTCATTAATGTGCAAATCATCGCATTACAGTTATTTGGTATCCAGCATAGGTTTTCATAGTACTTCCGTCAGTAGGATACATACAGTAATTGTGAGTAGTAAAGGAACACAATTTAATTTTAATAAATCAAACATAAATATTATAAGCTGGAATTAAGATTGTATATTGTACACACTGTTAGTATTTCTGACATCACCACCGTAAGAATATGGCTTATTTAAAATTGTCATTTGTATTTGATTCGGATAATATTAACTACAAATCACAAACACATATCGAAATGGAGTTCAAAACAAACATAACAATTTTAACGAAAAATGTCTTAATTTAATTTTCAGGTTGGCCGATACAGTTTTTTATAATCACGTTATATGAACAGCAACCAGTTCCCCATAGAAACAGGCTATTCATCTTTTATAGAATTTATTAAACCACCTAATAACTGTTTAGGTATTTGTAATTATTACTTAACTAGACATAAGTAGTTAATTTACTGCAATTTCCCTTGTTAAGTCAACTGAAATGCATCTGTTTATAAACTATTCGAAATTTTCGCAGGTGACCATGCGTCCTTCACAGATTGAACATTTCGATATCTCTTATTTTGTACAACAAAAATTGCACTTTAAACAAATTTAACGAATTAACATATAATAAAAAAGGCAACCTATTCTCATCTTATCTTGAATTTAAAACTTCTCTAAGCGGTATTTATTACACAAAAGGAAACAAATAATGCTTTGACATTTGTTACATTAGGTTAAATTTGAATAGCAAGGTATGCTTACAACAATAGTGTAAGCTCAACCAAACTGATATCAATGCGCGCCAAAACGGTGTTAGTGTCACCAGATACAGTGACGGTGTTGTCTCCTCCTACCATTGTGCTGCTTTCACATTCTGGATAGAAAAACGTACAGGTAGACGCTAGTGTTTCTGTTACCATTTCGATTTCGGTCTCCCAGATTCTCTTTCGCCATTTAGGTTAATCACTATCGGGTTAGGATATTGAAAATCTATCTGCTATTATATAATTATATAAACTGCCACGTCTTCATTCTTTTACCCGTTACCACTGTCTGCAGTAAATTTGTTCATTCTTTCGTCACCTCCAAAACAGATTCTTCTGGATTTACTCTTGCACCATTTCAGTGCTTATCTTTACTTGTTTTCATTCACTTTCATGGCATCTCCAGTTCTTACGACATATAATGATACTGTAAATATTAGTATTTAATAAGAGGGCTGTCTGACGACCTTAGTAGTGATTTACAGCAGAACGTCCTACTAAACTAAACATAGCCTGTCATTATATATTTTCTTTTTTTTTGCCGTACTAGAAATAAAAAGTCTTTATTATCTTTTTTAAATAATATTTTAATTGGTTACAAACCATCAAGACAGTTAAACAGTATCAGTGTGTGTGTGTGTGTGTGTGTGTGTGTGTGTGTGTGTGTGTGTGTGTGTGTGTGTGTGTGTGTGTGTGTGTGTGTGTGTGTGTGTAACTGCTTTATTCGTATGCGATGCCATTATTGAACAACCGAAGCGAGTTGTCAATTTGAACTCGACCATTTAGCATTTATCTGTCTGTCTGTCTGTCTATCTATTTGGACATCTAAACACGATAACTTTTGAACGCATCAACCTATTTTCGTAAAACTTGGCATGTGTGTGTATACACGTTTACATTAAAGAACACTGTTGTTTTTGAGATTGGTCCCCCAAAATAGGGGGCTCGTGTCAAAATAATTTAAAAAATCATAAAAGTCCACGTAGAGTATCAATTTTAAGGGAATTTTAACTAAAATCGTAATTTAGTGATAAGTCTTTGAAATTTCAACATTTTTGGACCCCAAAACCCAAAAAGGGATCAAACATTTTGTTAATGGTAAATTTTTTGTCTGACTAATTGGAATTTTAACAGAAATACGAATGTCTCCAATTTTGAGTGTTTACTGTATAATAATTGTCCGTTCTACAATATTTGTTTCTCTAAAATAAATTAGTAATGTAAGCGCGAGTTTGGGAATTTTTTTTTTGTATCGGCCATCTAACGACCACATGCTAATTTCAATTCTTTATTCTTTGTTCTTTTCTTTTTTCCCAATATTCTTTCAGCTTTTCCTGTGTCTCTTCTACCTGTCTTCAGTCAACTTTGAACCTGCGTTTTTCTCTCTCCTACCCTGGACTCATTCCATTTTTAACACTTTTACCCGAAAAACGTCTCTTTCAATTGCTTCTTCTGCGTGTATATTATTTTTTTTCTAAATCTTTTTGGACTTCTTTAATCCAACTTAATGTTGACTTCTTCCCACACAGATATTTGAAGATCTGCTTTATTAACCTATTGTCATCCATTCTATATGAATGTCCAAAAAATAATAGTCGTCTTTTTCTCATTGTTATATTTTCTATACTTTGATATATTTCATCATTACTTCTTAATTTCCAGCCTTCTGAAGTTTTTCGTGGACCTAATATTTTCCTAATAATTCGTCTTTCCAATATTTCTAGTTTGTCTAAATTATAATTCAATGCTAGACATTCACTTGCATATGGCATTCTGGCTTCACTACTGTACTGTAATCCCTTATTTTCGCATTTTTACATATGCACTTTTTATTGTAAATATGTTTAATTATACCATATGGCCTTTCCATCTTATGAATCCTTTCTTCTATAGTAGATTTTTCTAAACCATTCTCTTGAACTATTTCTCCTAGATACTAAAACTTTCGAACTTTTTTGGGAAAATTTAGTTTTGGGAATACTTAATTTTGGGAATTTTTAATAATTACATATTTTTAATAACAAAATTTAACTAAATAAATATTGAATTAAATTTAATATTGATTAATAAATTTAAAATTAAATTAAATTTGGCCTATTAAGATAGAATCAAATAATATAATTAATCTATTTGTTCAAAATAATGAGCGAATTCTACAGCTCAAGGAGCTTAGTGTACTAGTATTATTATCTCTCTGTCTCCCTATCTCTACCTCACTAACATTTCAGCATAAAATAACTCAGAACGTAGACAGCAGAGGTATAAAGACGGATCAACTATACGACATACAAGAGCCATATCGATATATGTTAGCTCGTACAAGCGCACTTCCGAATGTACCCGACAACAGCGATTTCATTTAAACATAAAGTACACTTCACTTCGGTTAGATAAGCGATACTGGTGGAAGTAACATTCGATAAACTGCATAACCGGTTATGAACAGGAAAACTGGGAACGTAAATCTTCTCTACTGTTGTAGCTAACATCTTTTGATACAGCCAAGTATTCAAAAGTAAACTAAAGTTGAGAATAAACTCAATAGAGTTAATAAAGACTGCTGGCGACATATAAATTTATTTACTTAAGCATCCTCATGCCTTTCCCTCCCTTAGAGTTGTTAGGCTGTTAGAGTAGCATAAACTCCTTGGTTTCAGAATTATGTTCAGCTTCCTCTCTCTTTTACAACCAAGACTGGCTCTTCCATCCCACCTTTCCTCACCTACTCACCAACTCTCTGTCTTTACCTCCGGCAACGATCTTTTTCATCTATCTATCTCGTACCTCTCCCAACTGCTTGTGACTCCTATTCAAAACTCCTCAATTTTTCCTCCTCTGCTTCATCATCATCTTCGTCATCTCCTACACGGATAAATCAAAAATGGTTTGTTCCGGTCCCAGCAGATACACTCCAACGCACCTCTCCATCCTTTCGGCTGGATTAATTAATAATTCGTCTTTCCAATACTTCTAGTTTGTCTAAATTATAATTCAATGGTAGACAATCACTTGCACATAGGCATTCTGGCTTCACTACTGTACTGTAATGCCTTATTTTCGCATTTTTACATATGCACTTTTTATTGTAAATATATTGTATTATTCAGTAGTTGTTTACTGAGATACGGCAGTCATCTATTCGGTTAAGATGTTCCAACCATTTTAGCCGATACTGGGATATCCTATCGAGTATACATAGCATTCAGTTCCTGCTGTATATCTTGCGAGTACACCGTGCACCCTGCGAGTATCTCAGCTCTTCTGCGATCTTGAAGAGTACGCCCTGCCACGTGTTCAATTAGCATACCCATAGAGAAGTGTGTATAGGAACGTCAAATTGTAGAACTTCAGGCGTGTTCCTTGTTGATTTTAATCCTCTGCCACATCTTTCATTTTTCGTTTTCTGTTTGCAAAGGTTTTGTTTATTTCTCCTGCCGACTCACATTTACACTCAACTGGAAATTTACTTACGTGGAGCAAATGGACGTAAATATTTTCAGTCGAATACTATTAGAACGCATCGCCCTTGGACAACTAAACAATATTATGAAAAATAATTAATTGTCATTGTGCCCCAAAGTACATGAGAGGATGGGAAATGCCCATTGGGTCCTATAACCTTGATGAAGGGAAACTCTCAACCGCACCTCATCGTCGTGGGAGATGGGCACCTTACGGCGGCTAACGCGGTTACGGAGCCCGGTATAAACTGCCCCTCTCCCACCAAGTGCCAACGGCCTCTTTTGAGGGCGGATGAGCGGGTAGAGATACAGGGCACTCTCGTGTCCTCGGAATGGGAAACCGTTCCTAAAGGCGGCAGTGTCTGGGCGGCTCTTGATCCCTTTGTCAATAGGAGGTTATAATGTCCGAGGTAACAACCACGAAGTCCTCAGCGGTATGTATTTGAACAATAGCGAAAGAGGCAGCCCTCTGCTTGGCGTTAGTACAGGCAGGAGCTCTGTTGAGAAGCTTTGAGGTGGCAGCCCCTCAGTCAACTTGCCTTGCTTGGTGGCGTATCCAAGGAACACTTACATTACTCGCAAGCTCCAAATGTAGAAGAAGAAGAAGAAGAAGAAGAAGAAGAAGAAGAAGAAGAGGAAGAGGAAGAGGAAGAGGAAGAGGAAGAGGAAGAGGAAGAGGAAGAGGAAGAGGAAGAGGAAGAGGAAGAGGAAGAGGAAGAGGAAGAGGAAGAGGAAGAAGAAGAAGAAGAAGAAGAAGAAGAAGAAGAAGAAGAAGAAGAAGAAGAAGAAGAAGAAGAAGAAGAAGAAGAAGAAGAAGAAGAAGAAGAAGAAGAAGAAGAAGAAGACCTAGGAATTTGAGAACTGAAATGAAGAGATTCTAGAAAGGCCGAGACAAATACTAAGTTTATGGAGAAACAGTATTTGTGAGAAGAACATGTACGCGTATTAACAGTGGAAATTGCTGTAAAAGGGTTAGAGTATTTCACAATTTACTGACTTCACGAAGAGAAAGTCGAGTTGCACAACCTAAATGAGGGAAAATTAGATTATCAATTCTAAGACTTCACAAAAGTTAAACACGACGAAGCCACACAAAAATTGAGTTTTCGTGACTTAAGTAAATCTGAAATGGTAAAAGGGCAATTAAAAGGATACACAAAATCAGATTAAGAACTTTCATTCAAGTTGACGTACAAGAAACAGTGGTACAAGACAATTAAATTAACTAAAGTTCTTTTCCTATACATAAGCCTTTCTATTTAACATAAAACGATGATGATAAAGTTTAAATGGACGTTTTGTTCAATAACAAAATTAAAGATTCTTTTAGTGCGCTTTCAGTTCAGTGTTTGTTCATAAATAAATGTCATTAATTAATCAAAGCCTTTTTATTTTTAACGCTTACACAACAACACAATATTAGGTCAAATAGAAAGTTGAACGAGACAAGCGAGTTCTCAGTGTTCACTCGACCGTTTGGCGCTTGTCTGTCTGTATATCTAACTGTCTCTCTGTCTGTTTTCGGTATGTCTCACGAACATGTTTGAACAAATTAACCGATTTTCATCCGTGTCCATACTTTTATCTTAGAGACCCTGTTGTTTTCAGCTGATTACCAAAAAAATAGGGGGCAAGAGGCAAAAAAGTGAGAGGTTGCAAATCGCAAAAGCCCATGTAGGGTGTCAAATTAAAGAAAATTGTAACCAAAATATGAACTTTGATGTTTTTGAAAATTTAAAATTTTTGAACGCCTGGGATCAAAAAGTGGGTGAAAATTTTCTTAAAATCGCAAAAAACCATGTGGAGTATGAAATTAAAGGCAATTTTAGCTAAAATCTGAATTTAGTGTTAAGTTTTGAAAATTTAGAAATTTGTGGAAGCCAGGGCCCCAAAATTCCATACTCCTGTCTGGGTCTTCCGTTCCCACTACGCCCCTCAATCGGAGTGGTGAAGCAGTTTGAATGGCGTAGCAGGTGACCTGCAATACTGCTTCTCCTTTCCGGAATGGTATTGTTAAACTGAATCCTTCTTTCGTCCATTCTCTTCAATACCTCATCACTAGTCGCTCTTCCTCTCCATCCATGCTATACTAAAGGCCCTCCTCCAGCACCACATTTAAAAAGCTTCAACGTGAGAAAAAATACACTATTACATTATATACAATAAGTAGAAAGAAGAAAATGGATATAAAACTGAAATGAATTATTTATTTATTCAAACATTGGCTTTACCAATAATTTATAAAATTCTCTTATATAAGGCTGTTATTAAATCCACATGGATAAAAACTCAAGCTATCTGAGCGTAAGCATAATTCAATGATATTTCCAAAATTATTGAATACTGGGCTGTTAGGCCGCGGTCGGTTGCTGGGAATTCTCGACACCGTCGGCAGCGTTTCATATCCCCCCTCGTGATTCCTCTTCATGCCGGAAAAAGCGACAGACTGTTATGTAAACAGTTACAGCAGATCTTCGGCCGAAGGATACCCGACACTTGTTTGGGGTAAAAGCAACCCTCGGGTGATAGCACTTGTTGTGGTTGCTTTTACCCTAAACAACTGTCGGGTATCGTTCAGCCGAAGAGCTGCCGCAACTGTTTGTGAACACTCTGTCGTTTTTTGCGGTCTAAAAGAAGATCCCGGGGGGGGGGTGCCGTTGCCGACGATTCGAGAATTCACAGCAATCGACCACAACCTAACAGCCAAATTTAATAATTTTGGAAATACTGAGAACGCTGTGTAAGCTTAAGACAAAAATTATAGTTCCATAAATTCAATTAAATGCATTGAAAACCGTCGTTCGAATTCTACGGTACGGTTGGTATCAAATCGTACCAAACATATTGGTTTTTAGCAAACTGTGTAAATAAAACCAAGGACAATAAAAGGATTAGATCATTCCAGAAGTATGCAGTGAACTAGCTTTAAATTTTACCTACATTATAAACTCGAAACATGTAAAAAAAAAAAAAAAAAATGGACAAATCACATATGGCGGGGGGAAAGGTTTTTCATGGAAACAGGTTTCATGACCACACTTAATTAGGTCACGGAACGTATTCCTATATTTATACATGCTTGTTATTTGTAAACATGATATACATAAATTAACTGAATCCTTTTCTTAAGCGGCGCAACAACCCATTACTGAGTCAAGGCCTCCTTTAACAGCCTCCGCCAGTTGTCCCGGTCAAGTGCAGCTGCTCTCCAGGGCTGGCGAAAGAAACTGACAGGTTTCTGCACATAAAAGTTTTACAGATGGGCTATGTGAATTCTCCGATCCAACCCCCCACCTGGAGAACCAGGAACTTTCATTTCGGGGTGCTCTTCCCCTAGAGAGTTGCTTTCACCTCAGCTGACGACTCTCTCTGCCCGGTAGCAGTAGGCTAACTGACTCAGCCCATGTGTGCAGCCGTTGGGCTACTATAGCCTCCTCCGCCTCCACACTACATGCACACCCTGCTGCCGATGTGCACCATCCTGCCCGGCCAGGACCCAGGATACCCCCAGGCTGTCCTGACAGAACCCCCATCTCTCGTTTGCTTACCGATCCACTCCGTCGGAGGGATTGGTCACCACAACGTTGGAGTGGACTGCTCGGCGTAACAGGGCCCACCGACGTGTAGGTGAGAGTGGAGTTGGGGTGGAGAGGCTGGTGCATTTCTCTTCTATGAAAGCATATGTTCGCATCACACCCCCTTTGAAAATTAACTAAATAAAAACTAAAAATATAATTCAGCTTTCAGTAATACTGCTTCATACAGAAATAGACTCTTATTATTAAATAAATCACACAAATAAACCTAAAAGACGAATGAAGAAACTTGGTGAATTTATAGCGCAGTTCACCGACGCAATGTAGTAGTAGAATTGTGTAAACTTTCAAGGTTAGAGAGAGAGAGAGAGAGGGGGGGTGCGCACTGATAGTAGGGAAGACTGGAAACACATTCGTTACAGTGAGTGTTTTACAAGTTTGCGGTACACGTTACGAAACTTTTAATGGGATTCCGTTCTTGAAATGTTTTCCTCGTTTTATTAACACCCGTTAGCAGTCTGTTCCGCTCCCAACTTCCAACTTAACGGTTCTCATATTTTTTGATCTACTGAACAATAAAAACGGGAACAGAGAAAATACGAAGAAAAATACAAAAGCAGTTTATTGTACATGTGTTTGAGTCCAACACTTGACAGAGTCATGAAAAAAAAAATTGAATACATGAACAGAGATAATTTCAGACAATCATTTCATCACTAAAATCAGAAACTCCAAATCAAAAAATAAACAGTGAGCATATCGTATTACAGCATGTGAGAAAAAGAGATTGGAAAACAATAGACAAAAATATAATTTTTTAATAGATTAAAATAAGTGATAAAAATATAATCCTCCTCAGAGGACAACGTCTTACCGCAGCATTGTCCGTCCGGGCGAGGAGGTTTGCGTACTCTGATGAGGTTGAGAGCTATGCCTGTAAGGTAGGGCCTCCCTTCCGGACAGGTCTCAACCGAGGAGCCAGACGTAATGTATCCCACAACGACCCATCTATCTACCCAAGGTCCCTACCTATCCTCGCAAATCCTTTCATCATCATTTGAGGGTTGACGGGAAGTCCGGAGGACGGGACTCAACTAGGAGAGAAAACTTTACACAAATCGTATGAGGTCGGAAGCAGTGAGATGGTAGCCCCATCACCGTTCTTTTCCTGCACAGCGCTCGTAACGCGGTCGGGGGAGATTTTAATTATTCAATAGTATTGGAAGACCAAAAAAAAAGATGGTCGGACCAAGGAGTGCGCAACGGGTCGTAAGGTCCGCAGCCTGAAGAAGAAGAATTTTTATTAGCTAATCATCACCAAAATTCCCTCTGATGACACAAGAAAAATATAATTCACAACTAAATAACATGTTTGCCTCTATGGGAACGTTTTCAACTCATAGTCTAAACGTAGATTGACGTATTGTTCAATTTCTGAAGGCTGTGATATTGTTTGCTCAGTTTGGTGACAGCGAGCAAACAGTAGAAGAAAAAGTTGTGTCAATACAAATATACCGAAGTTTTAATGACTGCTATCGATACCACGGAAAGAAGCGTGGACACAGAGATTCACAACTTCTCCAAACTTCGATAGTCTGCCGGCCTAACAGAACAAAATTAACACCAACATTTTAATCTTCGAAATATTTTAGGGCTTAATACGACATTTTTAAGAACACGCTATTTTCTAAGCCAGCCAGCATAAAAGTAACTATTAAACTCACGGGGGGGGGGGGAATAAATATTATCATCAACTTCTGCAAGGATTAAACCAAGGATGGTTTTCCAGTCTCAAACAGGCAAAGTCTAGAACTGCTCAATCCAGCGTTTCCTCGGACGTTTGGGGATGTGGCAGTTATCCATTCGGCAAAGACGCTCCCACCAATTCACCCGATACTGGGCAGTCCTGTCGAGTATACTCATAATATTCAGTTCCTGCCGTATATCTGTGTTTCTTCTGTGATCATGGAGAGTATACCCTGTCATGTGCCTGTGAATCTCATTTCATCCGTTTGGATACGACTGGCCTGACCTTTCGTTAACGTCCAATTCTCAGACCCATAACGAAGTGTGGGAAGGACCATCACCTTGTAGAATTTTACACGTGTTTCTTTACTTGCTGACTTAAGAGTTTGCGAAACAAATATGAATAAAATTATTCGCTGTTGTCAAGACAAAGTTTAGCCTATATATGCTCTATGAAGCATGTTCCATAAGTCATGGTTCTTCAGGCAGGTGTAATACTCTATTGCTTTCTGACTATGAGTTCTACAGTGTTATTATTATAATAGAAATAATATGTAATTCAAAAGATATGTGTAGGTGTGTGTAAATCAATACACACACACACACACACACACACACACACACACACACACACATTCATGCACACTCATATATCTATGTAGGCCTTATGTATGTATTTAAACATTATTATTTATACGGTCCAAGTCACTTTATATAGTAAATAATTTACCTTAATTGAAACCGTCAAGTGACTTCAAGGATGATATATTCATAACGCATTTCGAGTCATATGACTCTTCATCGGACAATAATCACTCACAAGGAGATCATCAAATATTAAAATTCACCGGTAAGCCTCGCGCAGTGCTCTGTGTCGGACGCTCTTATACGTTTTGCAATTATACATATGTGTGTTTCGTGTGAATTTTAATATTTGATGATCTCCTTGTGAGTGATTATTGTCTGATGAAGAGTCATATGACTCGAAACGCGTCATGAATATATCATCCTTGAAGTCACTGGACGGTTTCAATTAAAGTAAATTATTTATATATGTATGTTTCTGATATAGTGTTCGTAACATAACGTGTAGAAGTTTTTTTTAATAAAATGTCTTCATTGTCTAAAATCTAAAGATCTAAGTGTCTAAAGATCCCATTTGATGTAAACTATAAACTGGAAGGAATGTTGTAGAGCAGATCATGGACGTGGAGCAGAATATTTAAGGACAGCCATCTCTAGTGCCCGAAACATCTTCGAGGAAGCAAGAAGTCAGGCAATCAAAGGAGCTCGTATTTATGGATACTTAACGGATGTAGTCTTGAAAAATAAATGCTTCAGACTTGAAAGTATAGTGAAGATGTGCAAGATGATGGTACGACCACTGCTGACTTACAGAGCTGTCACGCGGGTTGACACTAGTAGAGCAAAACGCCTGTTTATGACGATAGAATTGAGTACACTCATGACAATTGTTGACAGAATACGAAATAGTGACATAACACGGCAGTTTCAAATATAGCATATAGTCATATTCGTGAGAAGGCGAAAAGGAGAAAGGAATGACCATGCTGACAGGGCAAGCGACATTAAATTAATAAAAATGGGGTGAGATTCTAGACCCTTGGGAAAACGAAATCCTACCCGACCACAGAGGAGATGGGCAGGGGGGCTTGGAATCGAACTCTGGCGAATCCCGTTGATCTTCTTCTTCTCCAAGTCAAGGTATAGGCTTACAGCCTGTTCTGCCTTCACTGAAACCATATCTTCCTTGGTCTACCTACATCTCGTCTTCCTTGAGAGTCATTTCCATTTAAATCCGTCCAGCATTTCGTGAAGATTTTGAGTTTGTTTTAGTTTCCTTAGTAGAAGTTACCAACCTCTAGCTAAGTAGTTAGGTGGTGGGGCTGTCAACTTCAGGTATCCTAACAGGCCTGTTTTCTGTTGGGATTGCCTCCCCTAGCCCAAGGTTCCAGTTTTAAGGCGCTGAAAACTGGCCTTTCAGCCTCTTCTGACAGTTACATAACGCACATCCATTGTACGTCATGCTTTCCAGGGGCCACGCGGCTTTCGCCTTCGAGAATGTGGTAGTAGGCTTTTCTGGCAGAGCTGACTAGATTTTTCAAGTTCCGACTTTTGTCGAGAATAGTGGGCATTAACCGAAATTTATTGGTCCCTTTCTTTGCGGGAAAGAAACAGCCCTTCGGTACCCTTTACCAGCTCTTTATCCTCTTGATACCCAAAGGAAAACAGGCGATTAAGCCTACATAAAAGAATAAAAAGTCATCATTGACCGATTGTTCCTAATTATATTATTGTTCCTTCATAATATTCAACGCGGATTGCCTTCACAGTATGTATTTTGTTATTCATTAAGGCGGAGTAGGCCTATAAAAATACGATATTACAGATATCTGACAGGGTTTTAGCATTCAAAATGGCTTCATTCCATTGAGCCAAAAACAAAAATATTTTTTAATTACTTATTTTGAGGCAATAAATAACAACGAAATATAAACTAGCAGTATTGTGGTAAGAATTTTTTTAAATTTTGAATTTTTTTAAATTTTGAATCATAACCAATAAAAAATCGTAGACAATTATACAAGAAATAAAATGAAAAGTAGTTGGCCTACATGGATGATATAATACAATTGGTATCAAGTTGATTAAACGCTGTAGATGAAGAGAAGAGAAGGAGCAGGTGGCTGTGGCAACACAATACCGCGATAGAGCACGGCAGATTAATAAGGCCGTGGAGTCTGCAGATGGCACGCTATTGTTAGCTACATTTAATAATTAATACGTTTATTCTTTGTGTCTGCTGCACGTTGAATACGTTATAAACAGTGTTCGTCTTGTTTAGTTACGTCTGCTACACGAACGCAAGGCAGTCTGTATACGTATCGTGCATTAATTCTGTCTACAGACTGAACGCATTAACTTTATTAACTTAAAGAATGGTTACAGTTCGTAGACAGCTGTCAATGGGAACAATGAAAACGGCATATAAAGTAGAACAACGTAAGGATGAATTCAAAAACGAAATTCCATTTTATGAAAAAAAAGTTTTTCAAAACTGACCGCACAACAAATAAGAAATGAGGTAAGAAAAGGCTGGCAAAATTATTGATAGGGAGCACACTGTTTCATGGAAGCATGGAAGTTAGAGTTGGATACTGGAAGTAAGAGCAACAGATTTTAATCGTGGCAGAAAATTACAAGAAATAACGTTGGATTCAAAGGAAAAAATTATAGACAATGAGGAAAACGATAAAGAAAAAAATTTACTACAAGAAATGCGATCTAGGAAGGTTAAATTTCTGTGATATATTATAAGGCATTATGCGTTTATGAGCAATCTGGAAGGCAAGCCTTACGGAAGAGAATACGTGGAAGGCCTAGGAAACATATTTGGAAATTGTCAAGGAAGCTGTCATGGCGTTAGTTCCATAAAGAAACGCATGTATCTTTTGTTACTTTGAGAAGACCTTTGATAGAGTAGACAGAAATTTGCTGTGGTAAATATTAGGAGATCGGGGATACCCGCAACATCTTATAAGAACTATACAAGGCCTATGTAATGCAACAAGAATAGCTGTTCAAAGTAATTGTAGGATATCTCAACAATATCTGAAAATCACGGTGTTAGACAAGGGTGCAGTATATCACCTATCATTTTAACATTTATATTGACGATCTGGTAATGAAATGGAAACATCTAGTGAACCCTGATATTAAGTTATCACGAGACAGACATTTGAATGTGCTTTTATTTGCTCGTACTTCAAGATACAGAATCTGATTTGCAAAAATCTGTTTTTAAGCTTCATCAGATTAATACAATATGAAAATCTCCACTATAAAACCAAAGGTAATGCCATTTCGAGGCAAGGAGCCAATAAGAACAAAAATAATGATTAATGATCGAATTCTAGAAGAGATGACCCGTTTTAATTATTTGGGAGATGACGTTGGCTATGATAGGAATTATAATATTGTTGTTAAGTGAGGTAAGTTCCAAACGATCCGTGGGACAATAAAGCCTATTTTTAGAAAATACGGTACGTCGGGATACAAAATTAAAGTTCTAAAAAGTTATGGCATTCCCTGTACTGTCCTATGGGTGTGAATTATGGACAACAACCAAGAAACAAGAAAGTAAAATACAGACCTCGGAAATGGCAATAGAAAACGATAGAAGCATCTAACGAGGGGTATGAATAGTATGGAAGTTATAAGATGGAGGGAACTAGTTCGGAACAGAGGAAGCTCTATCAGAAGGGTTACAGGTTTATATGTTTATATAAACCTTTAAGAGATTAAACGGAAGATAATGTGCAGTGAGTGACAAACCACTAAAAATCGGTCTGAGAAAGTCAAGAAATCGACTAACCACTATTCTGTAAAGAATGTATGGTGTTCCCATTATTATTATTAATAATTGTAGATTGTTATCAGAAATGACATTTAGATGTTATAATTATGTTCTAGTAAGTTTATCAACAGAGTGACCGTTATAATTTGTAATGAATGGTTCTTAAAAGATAATCGTATTTACAGAGCAGAATTATTACACTACTACTTTTTTATGACAAAAAAACTAGTACTCTCTCTCCTTTGGTATTTAACTATTCTCTACAATAGAGACCGTTATCCTTAAAATTAAAAAGAAAAATAATTTAAAAATATATAATTATTTTGTATTTTCCTAACCCTTAAATTTTAATAAAATATTTATTAAAAAATTCTGAAAACATTTGATAATTTTAATAAAGACTGATTTTAATCAACTCAACACCTGAACAGTATTAAAACAAATATTTGTTAAGATTCAACAATTAAATGAAAGAAAATTTTAATTCTTTCTACCAGCCCAGTAGGCCTACAAGTATCGACAGTATAATTCTGGAATCTCTGTGCACGCTTCGTCCCATGGTATCGATCCCGGTCATTAGCACGACGGCATGTTTGTATTGACACAACGATCCGATCCCTTCCTTCTGCTCTGTTTGCTTGTCGTCACCCGCCAAACTGAAAGCACACATTCCTACTACGGTCTTCAGAGCTCGGACAATTATACTTTGATTGTGTGCCATGTTCCTTTCGTCCGTTGTACGGGCTGATAATTCTATCGCTTTTGTTGGTAGCCCTGTCTTTACTAATTTCGTCCAGCCACTACATACTAAATATACACCTCACTTAGCTATAGTGCACACACACACACACACACACACACACACACACACACACACACACACACACACACACACACACACACAATATTGATTAATTGTAAAATAACATCTTTACCACATGACATGATTTTACACTCCACGGTGAAAAAATATAAAATAGAGTTAAGAAAGAAGAAAGAAGAATTATAAACAAGAACAAATATTAAAAGAATAAACTAGACTGACAAACAAATTACTTTGACCCAACCCCAGAGATTAGCCAGATAAAGACAAAAAGATGAGAAAAGATTCACAGAGATTAAGAAGACAAATCAATGATAAGAGACACAAATGAATAAAGAAAATATATAATTAACAATGAATAAAACAATAGTAAAGAAAGTACACTAACCATAAAAAATAAGTAAGACAATTATTATTAAATGAAGTATGTTGTTAAGAACCTTATAATAATAAGAAAGTAAGGCACAAAATGTTAAAGAATTGTTATAAATATATATCTGAAAGATCATTGAAACCAAGAGTGAGAGACAGGTAGGGAGTGATAGCAATAAACAGTGAAGTGATGAGAATATTAAAGTAAGCAACTTATAATATTAAGGAAAAGAATAGTGACCAAGTGTAAAAACCAAAACCATAACGAAATGGCAAATAAGAAAATAAGTTAATTGTGTTAGACTGTAAGAAACAGAGTAATTGTGGGTGTAAGGAATAGAAAAACATATTATGTCAGTAAAAGAATCACAAGAATGATCGTATTTATAGAATAGATGCTATAAATAGCAAAAATATGCTATAAATATGCATTTATGGTGTAGCTATAATATTCACCAAAATTGTTATTTTGTTAATTTAAAGAAAGTTAAGTTATTGGTTTAGTGTTTAAGGGAGTATATACAAGAAAAAATAATTTTACAGTAATATGTTTGTATTTTTTATGTAAGTAATAAAGGTATAAAGAGAGTAGTAGCAGGACCATTTTAAGTAATGACATGCAATATAATAATTATATTTAATGAGAAGAAACATGGCTGAACCATATACAGACCATTAAGTTATTTATATGTTATGTTTTGTTAATAGATTTAAGTGTTAAAGAGGTGTGTGAGAAATGGGAGTAGGTATAAAACTAGTAATGACATAAATTTAACAAGCAACAAAGTAATAACTATAATATAAATAGAGAGCAAAATAAGAAATAATTTTGTAAAAGTATAATAACACTAATAGATTGTAAAACAGTTTCAAAGTAATTCAAAAGCCAATAAGTGCGAAATGAAAATAAGCAGACCATATATGCTTAATAAACAATGTTTAAATAGAGCAAAATAAGAAATTATAAGGTGTTACAGTTTAGGCCTATAAATGACATAGCTGTCTAACTTCAGAAAACCAATTGTAAAAAACTGAAAACTGTATTTAAATAATAAGACCAAGTAAATTATGTAATTACCATCAACTAACAATAATAACATGTCAGAATTGTGTTAACAATATAAATAAGTAAAATATGTATTAACATAGTATTGTCAATTTTGTAAAAAAACATTAATACATGGCCTAGACCAGCCTTGTGAGATGTCAAATTGATCTTTGAAAGAAAATAGGGACATCTATGTTAATATTTCAAGCATTGGAAATATCCCCAAGGAAATATAGTCATTATAAAATATTTATTCATTTTGAACAGAAAACCAGGATTTATAACAATAGTTTCAAATGTACTTAACCAATCAGAGTCAAGCGGGTTACCATGACTACAGAACGTTATTATAATTTTGACCGTTATGTAAATAAGAGTTCCATTATTAACTATCCAGAGGTACAGACGCTATATTGATGCGGACCATTTTAAAGACAAATAACGAAGAAAATCAAACTGAAATGAAAGTAAATTAAAGACTAGAAGTAAACAATAGTTCCAGTAACACAAGGAGGAACAATAAACGAATATTAAAACTAAATTTTAAATAAAAACTTGATGTAAAAAGAAACAGACGCCAGAAGGAGACGGCATCCCTATCTTTGAAAATAAACGAAAGTACTAACTCAATAGTGAAGACACCTTGATGATCCATAACACGAACAACATGGTTTTGTTAAGTATGAAATAAATTATAAATAATTACGAACCAAACTGATTAACTTTTTTCACAATATATAACTCTCACTCTGAACTTTGAACACCAATTTCTTTCAAGGATTAATGAATCATATTTAATAACACTGTACGTAAATGTAAGATAACCTATGTCTGAACTGATAAAACTGACACACACTTTAACACAACAGAGTTGAATTTTCATGTAAACCTTTTTAGTATTTAAGTACCATAATTGTAAGGTGGTGTACTTTATTTGACATCTTGTTTTAAAACCTTTTTCGTACTCAAAAGAACTCATTGGCAAATTAACTTGTGTAAAAAATAAATACACATGCCAGCCATAGCGGCATCCTACGACTGAAGCGCTGCCACCTTTTGCTATCCGCTGAGTGAAAACTAATTTATTGCCGAGGCTAAACTTTGTTATAATAACATTTATTGTACGACAATTATCAAAAATTAATGAATTATCGAATCAAATAAATCAGTACGAATCTTTACTAGCTGTCCTGTATTTATTTAAACTGCATTATGCATGTTATGTACTTTAGCGGAGAATAGAATTCTTTGCTTAAATTTTACGTTGGCAACACGTCCAAAAAACAAGCGAAAGTCGAGTTCCCGCCAGTCAGCGAGGTAATTCGAATTATTCTTCACAGTATACAGGAGACAATCTAACTGTGAACCTTTTATTTGCTATATGAAAAACAATTTGGCGCCTTTCGGGAATTAAAAATACAAAATAGGACAGGTAAGGACTTCGGTACTGGTTATTCGTACGTTCGCGACGGACGCAGTCTGCGTGAGGTACGTTTCAGAGCGACGATGACTTGGTAAGACTTGAGAGTACACATCACACTCTTACACTTTTACAATTAGACGAACGACAGGGTCTTATTACAATATGTAAATAAAAACTTCTGAATTTTGGTTCAGATTTTTATTGTAACAGTAGGAAATATCGCATTCTAAATACTTACAATTGCTCATCTTCTCTATTGTTTGTTGTGTAGGTAATCTTGGCCATTATGGATTCCAATCTCGAGAAAGGCATTATTTTTGTTTTAAGGACTCATATTTTTAAACTATATTTAATGCTTATTTGTTGTAGTTGATCTAACCCTTTTATCTTAAATTTATTTTCTACTTTTCCGTACACAGTCAGGTTGTCAGCGTATACAAGTAAGTTTAACTTGCTGTTATCATCTAAAATAATACCCTCAATAATTGTATCTCAAATTTATTACAATATGGTCTATGTAGGCCTAGATATTAAATAAAGTAGGTGATACGCCGCAACCCTGCCTTTACACCCTTATCAGTATGTACTGGATTTCATAATTTACCATTTGTGCTTACATATGTGACTGGTCTCTGTAAAGGCTTCTTTTGCTCTTATGAGATATGGTGTTTATCCTCTAAGGTTCAAAATTTTCCACGACTTTCCATGTTTACGCAATCAAAAACCTTCTCAAAGTTGACGAAGGCTACGTAAATATTAAGATTATATGAACAGAGTAAAATAATTTACCTCTTTTTTGTCCGTCTGGTGGCTTTTCCTTTTTTATACTACTACGCGTATAGTGAAATCTGCCGTATTGTTATATAAAATTATTATTATATAAAATACGGTTGATTGTTCCACAGATCGTCTGGAACTTACCTATATCAACTACAACAGATAATCATTAAATACAATTTAAAAATTATGGTATTAAATACAATCCCTGAAACAAATTTATGGTTTTCTCAGAAGTGGTACCCGTAAGAGCCAACATGTCTTAGACAAGAAAATGTTAGAGTATAGGCCTATAAACCATTTTAAGTATTCAGGAAGCGATATTTTCAATGACTACAATAAAGATCTGGACCGAAAGTTAGGAGTTTCTAATATCATATGCGGTACAATTGGCCGATGGCAGAAAAATAACACAAGGAAAGAGACCGTGTTGAAATTTTATAAAACGTTTTATAAGTACGTACGCCAGTGAAATCTGGGTTACAACAGAAGTACAAGAGAGAAGAATACAAGTTCAAGAGATGAAGTATCTAAGACGAGCCAAAGGATGTAACCAAAGATAAATGATAAGTAACGAAATAATCAGAGAAGAACTTCAGCTATATAATTTAAATGAAAAAGTAAAAGAAAACACAATAAAATGTAACGAACATTTGGAAAGTATGGAAGAAAATAAGACAAGATGAGAGGAATATTTTAATTTTACTACCTTTAAAACCAAGAACAAATAAAGCAAAAATGGAAAGAAACATACGTCCACCGAGAAAAAGATGGGAACCACAACGGGTAACAATGCCTATAACGTGGACTGCGATTATGATGATGATGATGATGATGATGAAATGAATGCAAAATATAATATCAGCAAAATGTATTTTAAACTGTAGATGAACAAATGTCTATTTGTATAAATTTACATGCCTAATTATGTTATCAAGTGTTTGCAACTTGAGTGCCGTGGGGTATTTCCGTATTACGAGTTTATTTTCTCACTTCTCTTTTATTCTAGAGTTTATATCGTCCTTGACAATTCTGAGAACGTCTAGTCCTCGCTGCCTAATGGCGTCCGTTCGCACAGAGTTCCATTTCCCGCGACTCCACCCGTGCTGTAATTATTTTACAAGGCTGTTTACTCTCGACCAAGTTTTTTTTTAATGATATTTGAGACTAGTCCGAATTCGAGTCTTGCACTAGTCTGGAGATAAGCTTCCTTCAGCCAAAAAGTTCTTGTCGTCTTTGACGCTTCTGTGGACGTTCTGTTCTCGCTACTTAAGTTATATACTCCAAAAAGTATTATTACAACTGCACGACCTTTTGTTGATCTTTTGTCTTTAAATAAGCGGTAAATTCTTGAGTCGCTTGACAACAAAAGTTGACAAGAAAATGCATTCTGCCTAGCGACTTACAGATACACAACAGTTTTAAAATTTACTATTGGTACGGAGTTCACTCAAAAATAAGGACACTGCTACAGGTAATAAGAGTACCGAAGAGTCATTGCTCATTCGACCTCCTCAGCTTGTATACCAAGAAAGTTAAAGCCATGTCTCCGGACCGTAAGGCCTACAAGAGTATCTCTGTTGAATGAATCATTTTCTTATCCTCGATATCTCGTTCAGCATAGTTTCTTATTGCTTTACGTGTAATTCAAGGCTTTATATCTGTAAATTGCTAGACAAAAAAAACATGTTCAAAAACATGCTGATCACTATATTTCCCATTTTCAAATGGTAAACGAGTGTTACTTCTCAATCAGGTTTTGCGTGCGAGTCACGTTCTCAGTCAGTCGTTTTGAACTTCATACTGGTTGTGACAGTGAAACGCGTGGTTCACAACGAAGCAGCAGCTAACAGTTCAGCAACAAAGTAGGTCAAACATTTCTAACAAAGATTTCTAACATTTCAATCTTCAAACCGAAGATTAGGCCTCCAAACGCAGGAGCGAATTTACGGGGGAGGCGAACGGGACCGAACCCCCCGTAGGGTCGAAAAAATTTACGAATGTTTGTTAATAGTTTAATTTATCGGCTGTTTTATTTTATTTTTCAGCTCTGTACGCTAATATAGTAGTACTACTACTCCACGGCACTACAGCTCATGAAGAGCCCTGGCCTCCAGAATGACGTGTCTCCACTCCTCTCTACCCTGTGCGACTCTTCGCCACCTTCTGATCCATAGTCTTCTCATATCTTCATCTACATCGTCCACGTATCTTCTTCTTGGCCTCCCTCTTGCTCTCCTTCCTCGTGGTCTTCCAATGAAAACTTTTTTCACTGCACTTTCCTCTGTCATTCTTTGTACGTGGCCTGCCCACCTAATTCTACCTTATTGTATTGCTGTGACGATGTCCGGTTCCTTGTATAAATCGTACAATTCGTCGTTTCTCCTTATACGCCACATTCCAGTATTTATTACACCTCCATATACCCTTCTCAGAATCTTTCTTTCCCATCTTCTTGGGTAATATAGTAGCAGCTCTTTTTAAATATACAAAACAGGTTTATTACACAGCATTAGGGTATACGTTTGGAATATGAAATATAGGAAAATCAGTTCAGTCGATAAGTATCTTTTAACAATGTTTCAATAACGCGTATTTTTATTGTGTTATTAACGTTTACTTTAAGTGAACTGATTTCAAAATGTTAACACGCGTTTTTAAGCCACTTTGAAAATAGAAATGTTGATTATTCTCAACTTGTACGAAGCCGACCCGACCACGGACTCCCCCCTCCACCAAAGCCAAATTCTAGATACTCCACTGTTCACATGATTTCCTTTCAAAATCGTAGCATAGCATTCTAGTTTTCAAACTATACTCATGTATACATCGTATATTCATATATTATCTTAAATTCCGTGCATGTGTCTGTCCGAATTTATTAAATTTTACTTTCGCTAAAAATATCAGCTTAGGTCTACTTGAGACAAAACGAATCTCAAGAATAGCAGCAGCCAACAGTGCCTACGTATATCAAACAACGTCCGCAGTCCGACCGACGTATTCTCCGCCCACACTGGCATGCACACAATACGACCAGTTTGAGACGTAAGCTTTGCATTATTTATACGTACCTGCTCTCTCTCGCGTAGTCGTACCGTACAGAGAGAGGTATGTTGTAGTAAGCTGTATGAATAATGAATCAAGCAATCCAATTTGTTTTTGACGTTATGCAACACAACACTGGGCAGTTTTTAGCACAGGGAATAAATGCTGGTTGGTTAGCCGGAGTAATTTATATAATTAAATATAAATATATATATATATACACGATTTCGAATAAGACTTAAAATCGTTTTTCGCATCCTAGCTTCGAAACTTTACGATCTTTCCAATCTCATCGTTCAGATTCCTCTGTGGCATTGCATTCCTTATGCCGTCCAACGAAGTCTTTCACGGCCTTCCTCTTTTTCTTCTTTCAGGAGGGGGTCTATTCTAATAATTCCTTTGGCCATCCATCATCTCCCATACGACACTCATACCCATACCATCTAAATATTTTTGTACCAATTTTTCTAATTTAAAAGCAAATAAAGACGAACTTGCTGCGGTGGCTAAAGTTATGAAATGTGACTTAACAGTAAAACTTTGCGGTACCTTTGTTCATACCTCTGACAAATTAGTCAAGGACAACTTTGTAAGGTTTCATTCATACTGGTATATGTAGTCATTCTTTCTCTTATTTCTTCATTTTTAATCCTATATTGTGGTGTGAGTCTACACCGTCTTCTGCAGTATCCCATTTCCATGGCTTGTAATCTTTTTTTCCTCATATCTTCTGTTGTTTCCCCCACACTTCAGCCCCATTTTTTACAATACCTTCCACTATTGTCTTATATATTAAGGGGAGTAATAGTTTCTTTTAATGGGCACGTGTTCTTTATAAAATAGATCCACGATCGCGATTTAGTGTTAGTCACAAAACTGACAATGTCTGGAAAATACGTATATATTTTTTTGGTAACATAAAGAAAATACTCGTACTTATAAGAAAATAATAATTACCCTCACACGTCAGATGTCAGGTATAGGTATAGAACGTTGAAAACGACCCGCGCAGAACAAATATTTTTGACACACTTGGGACATTTATAGGAGAAGTCACTAAACGCAAGGCAACTGTGTGGAAGGAATCATTCACTTGCCGAACAGCCTATGTGAACTAAACAGCGTGTCGTTGATTAGGAAGGGAAGGGGGCAGCAAGACAGAGGAAGTGGGAAAGGGAGAAGCCTTACTTCGCCACTCTGCGCATACTGAAATCGGTGATGGTTTTTTTCAAAGTTATCAGGCTATAGTCAGATGGAAAGGCTGCTGAGCCAATAAACTATCGGGTACAAAAAACAAAACAAGTATACCGTTAGATTTCTGCTGTTATAGTGGGTGGGAAGGGCATCAAGGAAGAAGTTAACCTATTAGTATATAAGACAGTTTTTTTATCGACACTTTTCTAAGGGAGTGAAAACCTCACCTTACTAGAGAAATACAAAAGAACCCTCCAAGCCATTGAAATAAGATTTTAGAGGCGGAAAGCTAGAAAAGCTAGGAGAAACCAAATTAGTAACATGTGACCATCAGAAATCTATTCCAACAGATATTTGTTGTTGAGACAGTAAAGCGAAGAGGACTGGTCACACATAGTGAAAAGGTTTGGTCACATAATGAGGACAAGCGAATGTAAGCTAAAGGTCACCACCAAAGCGCAACCCGATGGATGGTGAGGAAGTGAAGGTGGCTAGTAGAAGGGGGGAGAGAAGGTGGCTAGTAGAAAGCGGGAGAGAAGGTGGCTAGTAGAAGAGGGGAGAGCATGTTAGAAGCCAAACGCCTCGCCCATGACAATAGGAAGTGTCGGAGGTGGCTGAAGATCCTGACGCTTAACGGAAAAAGGTAATAGTAAAAAAGAAGAAGTACAAATATTTTTTTCGAGAAACGTTAACAAAAAAGTTAAGTATCCAAATAAACAAAACGTTAGCTCTCCCCTTACTTTTCTATTGCGAAATTATGATCTGGACTTCAAAAGTGGGATAAACTACAGAACGCGGAGTTGAAAATCATACAAGTGTTAAAAGTATAAACCTGATAGACATATACGTCATGGCGTGACTTTAAATATTAGAATAGACAATTTAAATATATATCTTCTTTTTTCATCATCCAGGTTCATGCAATTTCGCCTAACTAATGGCTTCCCCCATTTTATCCTCGGCTTCCCAACACTTCCCGTTTACTATGGCTACTGTAGTAGACTCGATCCGTTGAGTAAGCGACTATGACGTTTGATATGTGGCGGGAGAAAAAGCACGTGTAAAAACCTCCGCCAATGACGCTACAGGAATTCGTTCATGTTTCCATAGTAACGGCCTGTAACGGTACTGTGTTGCCACGTTCTTACCCAGATAAACATGTGGTCAGTTTTGGATCGTGCAGCGCTCGGTAAACGTGAAGCCCCTTGTAGAGTTGGCAACGTCGCAACGAAATGTCAAGGTCGCTTATTCAACGGCTCGAGTATATCGCTTCCATTACATCTTCATTCCATCGTTCATTTTACTGTGTTACATTTGTGTTATTGATTGTACCCATAATTTTTTTATTTAATTTGCGATGCTTAACTGCCAAGATCTCAATAATAGGCAACAACGAAAAGAACTTAACAACAGTTATAAATAGTAGGAGATAAAACTCATTAGAAAGGTGAAAGGCTGTGCAAGATTAGAAGCCTGAAGAAATAGTACTTACTTATTAATTGATCTACGAATGAAAACTAAATTGGAAACATCTGTGTGGGAGAATGGTTAATAATTATTTTATGATCAATGTTTCAGTGTGGGCTTGTTGGCTTGTCGTATGAGTACGACTTTAGAAACAGCTAACTAAAGTACAAAAGAAGTTCTAAGTCTTGACAACAGTTGCATTGTCTACGTACGTTACCAATCAGACACTTTGCTTCAACCAGAATCCTGCAGCAGCGACCAGTAGTAGTAGTAGTAGTAGTAGTAGTAGGCAGAATTTTACACTTAAATAACAAGCTTGTATTACAGTGTGATCGGATCCTTTGTGTTGGGACTAACTACCTAGGCCGTTGACCACAACAACCACTAGCCCCTTTTGCACTCGTGGTTTCAGCTTTGGCATACTCAGCTCCCCCACCGGAATGTACGTATTCATTATCACCATTAAAATTAGTTTTGTATACGGATACTTTGTTATGTCGGCACGAGATCTAGTGACAAAACTCATAACGTGGATGTAAAACAGGCACACACACGCACACACGCACACACACACGCACACACACACACACACACACACACACACACACACAGATAGATGTTTTTCGCCTTTTTTAATGTAAAAATTTATTATATTAATTTTAAATCACTTTCTTCAAAAAAAAAAAAAACAAACAAACAAAAACACGTTAATTGTGTAGAGCGATTTCGGGACCAATCGCATCCCCTTCATTAATGCTTGGCAACTGGTGTTTAATGATTATTAGTCTTCACGGTACTTCAGTCAACTTGAGGGTACGTCAAGTCCCCAAGAGCGTATTACAGAGTTAAAGTAAGATTTTTTAAAATAAAATATTGGTTTTACATTAATACAACAATGTCTGTTTCCCGTCTTATACTTTGCAATGTATAGTTTAAAAAACTATTTCGTAAAATGTTTCGAAGAAACTACATTTCATTACTTTGAATCATGCCGCATTTTTTCGTCATGAGTCGCACCTTACCCGCATATGTCAATATGAGTATTGGAATTGTCTTATAAAATTTTATTCATGTGATTTCACTTCTCAGATTTCTACGAATCGGTTCACAGACCTTCCTAAATTTATTTATCTTGTTTTTTATATCGGATTCAGACTCAAAGCTTACTTCACATCCAAGATATTTAAAACGGGTCACTTGTTCTAAAATACTGCTGTTTATGTTTATAGATATCTTAGTCTTCACTTTAAAAACCATGGTTTAGTCTTTTTCTCCGAAACTGTCGGTGAGTACTGTCTTGCTACTTCTTTTGAACTGACACATGGATTTTTCTAAATCATCCACACTTTCTTAAATAATAACTATGTCATCTGCATACTGACAGAGAACCCATACAAACTGATTTGTTGATTCCCGAGGTCACTCCAGTATCAGAATAATAACAGGTACAAAGTTACCATATCCTGTTTAAGAAAGAGAAGTAGACTGGAAACTGTCATTTTTTTCTTCTTCGTGTAAATACTATAAATTAGATTATGGTAAAACTGTAAGCTGAATCTGTATGCTGTCACTCGTTTACCTTATTCTCATCATCAATGATGATTATGTCCCAAGACAGGGTGCAGCTGAACTGTTATCTCCGTGCTATCCATTCCTGCCCTCCGTTATCCTATTCGTTACGACACCATATGTCTACCTTCCTATATTTTCCTACCCTTATATCTCTCCTTCCGTAATTAATTTCTGTAAGCAGTCGTTTCTCAAGGTACGACCCATCCAATTCATTTTTGTCTTTCTATCAGCTCCACCCAATTTCCTCTCGCCTCTTATTCTCCTTATTCTTCTTATTCTTCGCTTCTCATTACTCAGATTCGTGACTGTCCACATATTAACTTCCTCGCAACTTCCCCTGCAGTATCGTACTCTTCATCTTGCTATAACTTCCTGCTACCACATTATCAATTACTTGTTCCTCCTTGGTTATTCACTTCTTTCCTTCTAGTTTACCTTCTGCAAGGGGTACCAGATATGTATTATACCTTATTAGATATCAAATCCACTTATCTCTCCCTAGCTATCTCTTCATTTATTGTCTTCTCTCACTAGTTAATCTTTCCCATTTTTCACCACAACCACATTTCCAAACTTACGAATAATATTTCCTTTGTCCGTTCTTTATGGCCCATGTCTCTCCATGCATACATTACAACACAACAAACAAAACACTAAACATTTCTATTTCTTAAATCAATATAAGTTCCTCTGCCTACTTTCCTATACAAGAATCTACTTATCATGTCCTATGTACAGTTTCTGTGCCAAAAAGTATTGATCAATGAGATCACGATGGCGCAAAGGTTACCAATATTATGGATCGTACCAGATTCCAATTCCGTTTATAAGCGAAAGCTTCAAATGAGTGACTTTAGCGTCGGTAATATAGACAGCAAAAACAAGAATAAAATAAAAACTTCAAAAGTTTCTGATTTTTACGTTGGAATAGTTCCAACTGTACGAGACATTTATGTTCAAAGTTGAGATCGGAAAAGACTGCGGGCATCCATAACGAACGAAGAAATCTTTTTAAGATCAGAACCCTATTAAAAGTTTCGTAATATGTAATGCAACAGTACCAGGGTGGAATAGTAGCAAACGGACAGCTATTAGTGTTTATTGATACTCGCCCTTTCTTAGTAGCATCGACGAACGGTTTACAAAATTTCACCTTAATTTCAGTGATTGTGTCCCAAGGACAGGGTCCAGCTGAACTGTTATTTCCGTGCTGTCCATTCCTGCCCTCCGTTATTAATTGAGCAAGTTTTTTATTTTATTTTTTTTTTTAATTGTTTCAACAATTAAAATGTTTATGAAACAACAGAGTCTGTGTTCCCCGACGTAGTTTATGTTTTAGGTTTTTATAGAAAAACTTTGCCGTAAAAGAAAGCAGACAAGGAAGTAACTGGTTACGTTTCTCTCTCGTTAATGGAAGATAATGGCAACTAATAAATTATGTACTGACTGATGATTACGGCTTAATGTTGATTTCACTTTATATGGCACGTACAGTGAAAGCCTTGCTGGGGAAATTATGTAGTGTGTGTGTGTGTGTGTGTGTGTGTGTGTGTGTGTGTGTGTGTGTGTGTGTGTGTGTGTGTGTGTGTGTGTGTGTGTGTGTGTGTGTGTGTGTGTGTGTGTGTGTGTGTGTGTGTGTGTGTGTGTGTGTGCATACGTCACGCAGACACACACATATTGTTACGACGTTCTCACTGGTCGTCGTATGGTACAGTGGAAACACAAATACAGACACCAATGAAGTCGTCACTTTCATTAATCACAAATAACAATTTGTAATCAACAAGGTAGTCTCTTACAACAATTCAATTTAAATCTGTACACACGCAATAATAATGTCAAGTAATAGAGTTCCCCACAATGATCACTTCTCACAATACTTCGACAACCACTCGATCCGCGCTAAGGAAATCGCTCACCGTAACCGTAAACTAACTGACAAAGCCTGGTGCTCTTGCTTTTATAGGTAGCATAGGTGTTCGAGAACGACTTTCCATCCTTACTGCAGCTGCCAGCATAATGTGTATTTCGAATGCTTTCCGGAACAATCTGGAACGTACTTGTATGCGGCCTTGACTGAGGCTACACCTGCTCGACTAGTGGAGGGACAGGTGGAGGACGCTCTCGGCTGTTCGATAGGTGCGCCATCGCTACAATATATACAGTATGAGATACATTTTCGTAATCCGACAACCAAAAACCACAATTTATAATTTTTTAAATTGCAAAATAAAAAAGCGGAATCAGAGAGAGTAAACGAATCACACATGATAAGCTATTTATTTATTTTTTGTATTAAGAAGTGAAAATACAACGGAATCCACATTGAAAGCAACACTTCGGCTATACAAAGGATCTGTAACTATCGTAAGACAAACTAATACATAGCAGAACAGAGTGAATAAAATTAACACAATGTATTTTACACACAATGGTAAATTTGTAAAATTAAATAAAAATGTTCACACAAAACATGCGAATAAAATACTAATTTAATTTATTTCATTGCTAGACAGGAAGATTACGAGAAATTAAATAATTTTTAATTTAACTGAGTAGAGAAGGTCTCGGAATATATAGTGGTGCCAATTGGTTCGGATGGATGGCAACAGAATTCTCAAGCAGGCCTTCATATACACAGTGTTTGGGGAAAGGAGTGCTGGACGACCTTTAGACGGCGTTTGTAGAAAGTCAAATGTTTTTAGAATCTATCATATTGTCACATAAAATTAACTTTAATATTATTTATGCATATATTAGTATAAAATGTCACATGTCAAACAAATTAAATGTTATCAGAATATAGTTGCATACCTGAAGTTGACGGTTCCATAGTCAAAAATTCTTATTATCTACTAATTATGTCATAAACACAAATCTAAAACCACAATAACAACATTCAAATTGCTTTGTTCGTTGCCATAATGGCGCACTCTAGTGACAAACGTAATAAGCTGCCGATCATTTCAGCACTATTTTTGTGTGCGTCGGTAAGTAGTCTATTATAGGGCTATAGGCTAGTATTTTTAAATTGTATTTGGTTTTTTGTATTTTCTGCCAGTTTTGGAGGCTTTATGCCCCACTGTGCGGCGGTCAGATCAGTTTTCATGATTCTAAAACATGCCGCCTTTGGCTAAATATTTAAAGCTGATGTTTATGAAAAACGAAGCAGGCTCATAGAAATTTACGTATCTTTTATGAAAATAAGTCCGCTTATTTAGGAACTGCCCTGTAATAGAGACTGCTAATAACCAAATTTGACTAAGTGCATTAGGTTTTAACAACGTAACTAGCAAATTATTTAAAATAAAGAGGTAAGGTTTACAGGAACCACATACAAAAGGTGTTCGTTTTGTAAAAAACATCTGTCAACAAATGCAGTGTAAATTTTAAAACTAGATGGTATAATAACCGCCTCACTTCACAAGCAGTATTGGAAACGAATATAAGTTTCACGTCTTTGCAGTACTCTGCAAAAACAAGTCGATTTATGTTCTTAATATCTCCAAGATTTATAGTGTAATTTCGTCTAACAGCGAAGCGTGATCGAACCCGCAGCAGACGTTGCTCGTTACAACAGCCTTCTCAATACGCTGCAGTAACCATATGAATTTGCTTTTCTTCTCTTTGAGCTATATATCTTTGTAGCAGATTGTTTTGCCTAGCCATTGTTTCATTTTCATCTTGCCGCCTTTCATTCGCGGCACACTCGAGTAGGTATGTAAATGAAGTGTAAGGGATTGGAGGAAATTGGACGGTTGTTCATTATAGATTTTAGGAAAAAAACTGTTCGTAACAACATCAAACATTACGAAACGAGCTGTCATAAAGTTTACAGCCGCCAGTATAATTGCATGTAGTAAGTCAATACTGGGTACAGCCTATTAATACGAGGTTAAATCGCACGATACAAGCTGGAGCACAAACCCATACAAGCTGAAGTGCCACAGTGTACCGCCCTATGGTCGGTTTTCTATCTTCTGTTTACATAAGTCTTGCCTACCTACAACTCCCGAGACTACACATCTGACGACGTCAGACCTATATTGGCCTCTAATCAAGACCCAACTTTCGGAGCGACTCCAAAATATACTGAATGATGTTACAAGCTGGCTTAAAAAGCGAAAAATTATATTTTACGAAAACAAATAAAAACACATAATTTTTACTATTCGCAAGGAAACATACCCTCCACTCAAGCTTGAAGATCAATCCCTATTTGGGGATCCACTTGGATCGGAGGCTAAACTGGTAAAATCACATACAACGCAAGAAAGAAAACGAATTTAGCATAAACTAAGTAGGTTCTATTGACTGACTAGTCGTAATTCATAATTAAATCTTAATCACAGATTACTTATTTACAAATGTGTTTTGAAACGTTTACGGACTTTAGGGATTCTCCTCTCATTGAAACATAGAAATCATTTTTAACTTACAATCAAAGGCTCTAAGACTGATTGTACTATTATGCCGTAGTACTCAGGAACGAGCATTAACCGTGACTCTGGCGAACCTACGGTCAAGCAAGAAATACGAGGAAAATTCGAAAAGTAAAGATACAAGGCTCCTACTGATCATAAGGAAATTTGATTTTCGAAGTTGGTAGCACTGGTGTGTAGGGGGGGGGGAGTGGAGAAGTGAGAAAGCAATTCCGTTCCTCAGTTTGATTGTTGTTGTTGACTGTTGACTCAGCGTCGTGTTAAAATGAACCCTGCATATCAAAATCCCGCTAGGTGCGAGTACAACCGTGTGCTGAGTAATACGACACACGGAGGCTCGTATAGAAGAACGTATACATCCACAAGGAAGTAATACATCCTCAGGCGTTAGCAGAAGAACTTGAAACACCACTGCACGAGCCAAGGCTGAAACTCCGAGTGCCAGCTGATCTTGTGTAAATTGTTGGTGTCTTTAGTAAAGCTTAAGAGCGGATAAACGACAGGGAATATATCGTTGGATACACTCCTGAAAAGATAATATTATGCACATTGTTACTGTTGAATATTACATTGTCATAAGCCGCACTGTTATAAATTATATTACAAAAGACAAAACTTTTAGTATACAGTTATGGTGGTGCATAAATCCAAATAAAACAACTGGTAAGTCGAACATTGAATAACATAACTTAATGAACTACAACTAACAAGCACTAATGAGCTGTAAGTAGCACGAATCGTTCTCGAAGTTTCTCTAGTCACAATTCCAATTGCGGCACAAAGAAACACAGCAATTGCAGAAACTATCTTATATGGTGCGGACACGATCGAAGAATGGAGAATAATAGACTTCCTAAAAATTGTAACGCAACGGGTACCAACAGGTATAAAAAACAGAGGACGCCGTCAAGGCATGAGAGGAAATGCAATTATGAAAGCGTGACAGAGAAAGATACTAAAAAGGAAGAATGATAAAATCGTATGACGTTGAGACTGGGACCAGTAAGGTGTAGAGCCGGGTTGATGACACTTTGGTGAAAAATACCTGTATATGGCTTCTGTTACTATGTTCAGTTGATTTTGTCGAACATAATTTGTCTATAGGCTTATCGGTCTCTTCCACTTCTTCTTCTCTTATCCTATAGTAGATATGTCGGTTTCAGAAGCCTTTTATACAGTGTGAATTTAAATTGTTAATTTACAAATATTCAGTTGATTAGCAAGCAGACAATCGTTTTCCGGGCATTACGACTAGCCTCTGTAGCATAAAGATATGCGGCCTTTGGTATAGAGTCCTTTTCCATGTGAAGAGCATGTTCCCTCCATCTATTCTTAAATATTCATCAACTTTTTCAACCAACAGAGACACCCTGAAGTCAGTCGATATATCCTCATTCCAAAGCATATCTAAATATGACCATTCTTTGACCAATCATAAAAACTTCATTTTTGCCGCAGTGATTTAATTTACTACGTCCGCCTTTCGCAGAGTCCACGGCTCTGCACCGGAGAGCAGAGTACGCTTGTCGTTTGAGAGCTTTATCTGCTATGGCGTCATTACCGTATAGTTGGACGTAAAGTCCCCATAAGAATATACGCAAGTATGTGTATATTACTTAAGTGTATTATGTAGGCCTAAGTGTGTACTATATATTACGTAAACATATGTACGCACTCAAGTATACAGATAAGTAAAATAGTTGTAGCGGGAAATAGTTCTAACATGACAAAAATAATATTGTAAGAACAAGAATTACAGACATAAACTATAAATGAAGCATTACAATAAAAAACCACATTCCACCAGGTAAAATATGTATACCACATCCAAGGTATAGGAAATAATCGCATAAACAAACACAAAAGTGAAAAATAAATGCCAACTCCTCATCTCGGGACCGTGTTTACTTCTTTGTTTTAATTTTTTTTCTTACGAGGTTCTTATCTGCCGCGGCGACACGGCCGCATAGATCAGTTTTGTTTAATCATAGTTAAATTTAGTGCACGGGTATCTTCATAATTCTGATTCCCTTAATAAAAATTCCTTCGTTGCCTACTTTTAAAAACGCGACATTAAATTTGTAATGATTTTTCCGACAAACAAGAGAAAAGATGATAATGTGGGGTTGAAAAGGAAATTACAAACAAAACTCATTCACGGGGAGAACATTTATTCAACGGAAATTTTCTTCTATAACAAAAGGAAGGAGCCAACAAAAGCTGCAGAAAAGTCAATAATGATGAAGAATTAGCTGGGTAGGCAAATGTTTCCCTCCTTAAGCAAAAGCTTCCCAGTGATGTGAAATGATTAATTTCCGTGTGGAAGCTGCCATTATAATCGAAGTCTTTGCCGGTAGTGACTTCTTCCAATTACGATATAGGCCAATGTATACGAAAAAGGCAACAAACACACAGATACACACTTAATAAAAACCAATAACATATGTTCTTTGTTACATTTGTTATAAGCGAGGTAAATATTAATACAGCAGTCGTTATTAATTCTGTATCTATTTCGTGAAACAATTTCGTGAAAGACTGTAGATCTTAGTGTTATCTTGTATTATCTGAAAATACGTAATTTGGAACGCTACCCCTTCTCATGGTTTCTTTTGTAAATATCATGATCACGTCTTCCTTTGCACGTTGCTATCATAATTCAGCTAATGCACACCTTAATTTCTTGTTGTCTTAGAAGTTACCGAAACATAATTGTTTTTTCACATGATCTCTGTAGATTGTAGCTCCAGACGACAGGGGTCGTCGTTCAAACGAAAACGCATCTTAACATACCTAACATACTTCTTACAATCATCGTTTCCAATCGTTTGTTAAAGATTGATGAAATCCTAGACTTGGACGATTCAACGATTCACGATATCCATCTCTCACATGTTAACATGGAAAATAGGACCGGTTCAAAAAATCCCGAACGAATAGCAGCGCTATTTTAATGCCCCTGACAATGACGAATGCTTAGTTAGTTTCAAATTATACGTTAACATTTACGTACGTTTCATGTGGCTGTGCAATAAACACGAGAACGGTGCAAATTGAACGTAAACCCGGTTCGTGAGAAAAAGCCGTTTCTGTTACAGTATATCCATATGGCAGTGGGTTCCGTGCCGCCACGACAAATTGCATATTTCATTACGTAATTAGTTGTAATGTATCAGTAAACAATACAGAAATGTGTGTGGGGGGGGGCGCAAGGGAATATTTGCTTAAGATTTTGTAGATATGTTATTGTAGGCCTTAATTACCTACAGAACCTTCGTAAATAATAACAGGTTGAGTGTACATAATTCAATTTTTTTTAACGCCAAGTTGATAAATCATTAATTTTTCCTTAAATATGTTTTCGGAATATTTTAATTCAGCCGGATATTTCCGTGTCAGGGTACAATTTGCGTTGTTCCTTCGTATAAAAATCCAGAATAAAACAATACCAGAAATAAGATTGTAAAACGAATTGTGTAATTCAAAATTGTGTTCTGCAACTTTTATGATTAGTTCAAGGTATTTAGAAGGCTGTTGTGTTAAAAACAGTTAACTTATGTCTGCAGTGGGTTCGATCGTAAATCCCATGAGATACGCTTGTTACTTCTCCACTCATTCCAACGTCACGCTCAAAAAGTCGCTAACAATTTCTTGTCTCTAATCCGTGGAGAACTGCGTTAATACGATGTCTGACCGGAAAGTATCCGACCGCATTGAATGATACTGTTACGCCATTACAGAACGTTCTACATGTTTCTCGGCTATCCCTGCAGAGTCCAGCTGTAATGTTTATGTTCGTACGTGACACTTAACATGCGAGACAGTGTTACGTAATACAGAACAATCTCGTACATTCGATAGTGTTGTTCGACAAGCTTCTCAACTAGCCCAACGGCGCTTGTTTCTGCCAAGACGGCACTGAAGTATCCTCTAGAATTTTCAGGTATTTGTTAAGGACGCCTGTTATGGAACCCTGCAGACTATGAATACCCCAACCCGCCTCTTAGTTCCCAGTTTCTGTCGAGCGATTCACACAGCTCGTCTCACGTGGTGTATTAGTAAAAAGTGATTATAGTGCTTAATAGTTGACATTCTTATTTGTGTAGACGAATTAACTTGAATTATTGTACGAGTCTAGTCTTGTTGAATAACTTCTTGATTACAAACTGTTAATTGAGATAATTAAAACTAATTATTAGTGATTTCATTGGTGTCTTGTATTCTGTTTTCCACTGTACCATGCGACAATCAAGGAGACCACCGTAACAATTCGGAAACTTATTGTGAAAGCTATTACTAATTATTCTGCAAAAAATTATGTGAATGTAACGTTAATTAAAACAAATAAATTTTTGAGAAATTAGACTTTTGTTCAACAGTAACGTGGTAGAAAATGTCACGTTACTGAATCAAATTGAAAACAGCATATGTTTAACTTACAAAACAGCTAAAATATTGTAAAACATCAAAATTATAATTTTATTTTTAAGAGAGTAAAATTTTATTTTGTAAAATTCTAGGCCTTGTAGTGCGATGGTACTTAATAACACTACCAAAAATAAAATTAATCCTAACTGGTTATCTATAATATAACATGTTTTCTTTTATTTATCTCTAGAATTACGTCCTGAAATATTTCTTTTTCCTCTCGAAACACCCTGCATATTGCAGTGTTGAACCACAACAAAACATTAACGGTAATTAAATGTGAGCTTAATAATTATTAAAATAACAAATGTCTGCAAAAAACATAATTTTAATACCACTGAGTCTACACTGCACTTTGTATCCTGCAGCGCGATCTAAATATGCATGCATGCATGCGAGCACTATTTATTAAACGCAAAGCGCTATAAATACACTCACACACACAGCACTTATTATTAATGTACGCCACAACGTTATCAGAACATTATTGTTTAGTCGCAGAATGTATTTTTATTGCTTTTCTTTGTAGGTATTTACAGAGAGGTTATCGTTTATCATCTGTTATCACAAGAACATTGCTTGGAACATTCGTTAGGTGTGTGTGTGTGTGTGTGTGTGTGTGTGTGTGTGTGTGTGTGTGTGTGTGTGTGTGTGTGTGTGTGTGTGTGCGCGTGTGTGCGCGCGCTATATGTATGTGAGTGTGTATTTTCAAATTATAATTAATTCTCCAAGAGTGTTTCTTATTTTTATCGTTTTTATTTCGACCTAAGGCACGTTTTACAGAATATGTCTGTATCGTCAGACATATTATTTATTATTATAAATAATAAATAAAACTTTGCTTACAAGAATATATTTTTTGTATTTTTTTTAATATTACACTGTTTCGATAGTAAACTATCATCATCGGTATATAAAATATAGTATACATATTTATTATTTTATTAAATTAGTAATGTTGAAAATACTATAATTTTTCGTATTAATCTCGATTTGTTCTGGTATTAATTTATTATTTGTTTTATGTTCAAATATTTATAAGTTTTCCCATAAGGTTATTTTTTGGACCTTTGGAAACGTGTTTTAATAAAGTGATTTATTTAAATTTGGTAACGTGTGATTCTTTATGTTCGAGCGAGTAATTTGATTTGTGTAATCTTGTTTTAAATATGAATTAATGTGTTGTATAAATGTTTATTTTAAGCGTTTTTTAGTATAAGACTACATAAAATTTGTTACAGTGAGGGCATTCTATTTTATGTATGTATGAATGTATATTCATGTACATATATATTAATGTACATATATTATATTTCATACCATAGTGTGAGGGACTGGAGATGCACACATTATTTCATTAGAAATCAAGACGTACAGAAATTACTCTCTGATTAGATCATGACAAGAAACACATAACACTGTGCTCCGCGGGTTTTGTTTTCAAGAATCTTCCAAAACACTAAATTACACAATTTCCAGATTAACTTAACACTTTATTATTATTATTACTAATTCGGGGTCAAAACGTTTTACGACGTTATCCGATGCCTAATCTCCATTGCTGTCTGTCGTTGCAGTTTTCGTCGTTTAGTCCTCTATCGCTCATTGATCTTCTTGTGCCCGCTACCCATGTTTTCTGGGTCTTCCTTTCTTTCTGTGCTCTCTAGGTATCCATCTCATTGTTTTGTTTGGTAGGCGGTCTTGACCTATTCTTTGTACGTATCCGTACCAGATTATTATGTGAGACGTATCATAATAAGCTTCGAGGCATTGCGGTATTGCTAGTGTTTGCAACCGACCTCCTCTCCCCGCCTTTGCCTACACATAACCAAGTGTAACGTGCAACAACGCTGGAGGGTGAGGGGCGGAAGAGCTGTTACTATTGCGTAACCTCGAAGCTTATTATGGTAAGTCCCGTACTATAGTTGTTTTTCTTCAATGCAGTCGATGAACGTCTTTTGTACACCGATTTCTTCTTTGATCGTTTCATTTCGTATTATGAAGTTTTAACAGCTCGTCTCAAAGCACCCATTTCTGTAGCTTCTAACATTCTTTTTACCTGTTCTTTTATTTTTCATGGTTGAATCCGTACATCAACGTGCTTTTAATCATACTATCGTATATTATTTTCTTCCTTTTTTCCCTATTTCTGTGCTCCATAGAATCCCATTCAATCATCTAATTATTTTTGTTTTGTTTATTCTTGATTTAATATCAACATCGTCTGTTCCTTCTTCATTAAAGTTTATTTTTAAGTATTTGTAGCTGTTGAATTTCGTTATACGTTCGTTGTTTTCTAAGATTCGATCTGTTGTTTCTTCTGGGACACACAGATATTGCGTTTTACTTAAAACTTAATACAAGTACAAATTTAACTGCTAATACTTACGATTAATACACGTCACTCCGGTTGCTTTCTGTTTTTACACTGGGCACTTGAAATTCTTCGCAGCATGAGAATATCGCACTTTGTAGTAACACTAATACACTATCGAGAATCCGCACAATCTGAAATGGAAACAGCTGAATTAATATATTAAAAACCACATACTTTCACGATATTAACTGATGACTCGTTGGGCACTTGGTGAAACATATTAATACAAAGGTTTTTAAAAATATATAAACACTTGGTACGTTTCACAGATTTTATTTAACTCTGACAGCTGTTTCGACTGCTTAAGCCATTGTCAAAGAGATGAGTCAAAACCTAAACAGAGGATGTAAGTGTGGTGGTGGTGAATTTAACTCAGACTGAATTCAGATTATATTAATTTAATTACTTTTATACTTTGCATTCATATTTAGTTTTTACAGACACCTGACCTTCCCTTAGCTCCTGCAACCCCCTCTCAATCTTCACACCCACACATGTTCCAATACACATCCTAAACAGATGTCCACCATCACCCTTACATTCTTTGTTTAGATTTTCATTCATCTCTTTGACAATGGCTTAAGAAGTCGAAACAGCTGTCAGAGTTAAATAAAATCTGTGAAACGTACCAAGTGTCCACATACTTTCATATTAAAAAAAAGTCAAATAAACTTATTTTCCCTCTTCATGAGGTCAGGTACTTCTTATTCCTGAGCAAAGTTAGAGCAAAATAAATATATTGTTAAAATTATTATTCTCTTGCGGGCTGTAAGGCCGTGATCTTAGTGCTGTTGAAAGCAGCAGACGTTTCAACCGGGCCATCGAAGGCACGGCTGAAAAGTCTGCTGCTTTCAACAGCGCTAGACCACGGCCTTACAGCCCGGAAGAGACTAATAATTTTAACAACACTGACTCCGGCCATGTAAACCTTAGGCAAAGTCTAAATAAATATAAAATAAAAGACATGAAATCTTCCAGGACTGGAAAACAGAGGTCTGAGACATTTCTGGACGGTAGAAAGCTAGTGCAAGTTGATTTAAATATTTTGGAAGCTGCATTACATCAGATGCAAGATGCACCACTCATGTAAAGTGTAGAATTGCACAAACAGAAAGAGCATTTTTATAGAAAAAATCTCGTCTGGCGTTCAGAGACATGTCTCTGGAATTAAGGAAGGAATTTATAAAGAGTTTCATTTGGAACGTATGCACAATTGTCTCGGAAATCTGGACTTGAGAGGAAATTGGAGAGGAGCTTGGACCTTGTAGCTTTTGAGATGTGTTCTGGTAGGAGGGCTTTAAAAATATTGTGGACGGAAAAAGGACCTTCGTTTTCTTCTACACTTCAGGGATAGGCAATATGCCTGTTCCGACTCCACATTATCAGATCCATTTCCTTCTTGGCTTTCCTACATACCTTCGTCGAGAAGGCTTGTACTTGTTTACAATTACTAGTATTCTATCTTCATCCATGCGACTTAAACGCTGTCTCCATTTTCCCCTGTAATCTTCAATTTTCTCATTTAGATTATATATATTTAATTCTCTCCGTATATCTTCACTTCTTAAAAATCTCAATTCTGCTGATTGTATGTTGCATTTATCTCTTTGTTTTGTAATCCCGGATGCACTGGAACAGCCATTATTTTCTAGAATTGTAATTTTGTCTCACGCCTCGTTTTATTTTTCAGTGTCCTATTTTTTTATAGTTCCACATATTTGTTGAAAGCTATTGACGTTATTTTGTATATCTTTCTCCACATCAAAATTTATTTCACAATCTAAGGAAAGAGGACCTAATTCTGAAGGGAGTGGGTGAAAAAAGAGGACTGATTGGAACCACTGTGGGAAGGAAAAGCAGTATGGTTGGTCACTTGCTACTCCATTCAAACTGTTTCACCATCCTGATCGAGGGAATGATAAAGGGGAGCTGCGGGAAGAAAGGTTAAGGCAGTACATGGATGGAGTGAAGAAGGAAGAAGGTGTGTGGTAATCAAGAATTCTGGAAGAACCGGTGATCAGCTGCCGGTTTTGTACCCAAGAGCCTACGGAAAGCAAGTCCACCAACCTCTTGGATTGAGAGACGAGAAGTAGAGAAAGCTAGCTGGATCCGCAGCCACGACTCACGCTTTGTAATCAACTACACTAAGGAATATTCTCGTTTTCTGTAATCTCAGTGCGTTACTGAATACTATCCTATGTTTCATAATGTCACAATCTGAGTTGTACGTCGTTCCATTTTACCACGCAGTAATCTTATATTATAATAACGTTAGGACTGTGTATACGTTTTACGAGGGAGAATTAAACTTTATACGGCCGGCACATTTGGTGTTGTTGCCGTACGTGCCCCCCATGTCGCTACACGCTGCCTATAAAGTAGTGCTCACGGGCACACACAGGCAGAATTTATTGCAACAAAACATTACGTGCAGGCTGTAGTACAGTACGCCATGTGTACTTGGCATTTTAATATTGTGTACATTTGTGTGCGTGAATATTTGTGTCTCACGTTTGTAACGGTGACAGTTCTGCAGCATGTGTAGGCTACTAACCGTTACGAGTTTATGTTTTGATAATAAAATTGTGAAAAATTATAAATTCCCGGATTATGACGTGTATTATGTACGATTATACTACAACCGTTGCAGCGGATAAATCTCTTCAGCCGAAAATACCGGTTGGGGATTTGCGTTGGCACAACAGCAATAGGCGTATTTTTAAGCCAGTGATTTTCAACCGGCAGCCCGCTAATCAAACGTGGCTTCGGCACATTTCTATGCGCCCCGTAACTATACATTTGGAAAACCAATTTAATAATTGGAATATATATTTTAATAAGTAAATGAATGATAAACAAGTATTTTAAATGAGAACGGTCGTGCATGAGAAACCTGTGACACATTGCTTCACAGATTCACTAATAAACGTACAATATATTTCACTTTGTTTGTGTAACGGAATGTATATTTGCACTAGTCCTCATCTATTTTCGTCATATTACTAGATCTAGCCAACTTCCCTTCATCTCTTGCCTTGATAATACAAACGCTCTTGTCCTACGTTTCGCCCTTTATTCGTAATCAGTCACATATGTTATTGAAAGTCGCGTTTAAATGTTTTCCGCTCGATGACATTCCTGCTTTAGTGGCTGGATCAGATCGTCCTCACTTTTCACAGTTAAGATTCTATATTTGTATACACCGTTTAACACATTATACGTGCTTGTCAAAGAAAGCAGAGTTGTTAAGAAGATATTTAATGAAAAGCCAGAAGGTAAAAGGAAATATTATTTTGAATGTTCATCACTACTTTTTTCACATCACTTAATAATTATTATTTAATGGTACTTTCACTTGTGAAACTTACTTGTTGATATTCCCTCAAACGCCGTTTCGGAGTTGTATTCTCCTTCTTCAGTGAGGTTTGAATACGGAATGTGTCAAGTACTCGGTAATTTGTAACGGTTTTTTTAATACACAATAATACACAACGCATACAACAATTCAGAATCCCGCACCAACCCCCCTCCTTCGCCACACCCCCACACACAACCAGTCACCTAAAAAAACCGTTACAAATTACCGACTACTTGACACATTCCGTATTCAAACCTCACTGAAGAAGGAGAATACAACTCCGAAACGGCGTTTGAGGGAATATCAACAAGTAAGTTTCACAAGTGAAAGTATCATTAAATAATAATTATTGGTAAAAGGAAAGTCGGAAGGCAAAAACTGAGATGGAGGGTCGGGGTGAGTCAGAACATCTGTACTCTTGGAATTAGAAACTGGAAGAATATGGCTATGAATAGAGAAGAATGGCGAAATCTTCTGAAGAAGGCCAGGGCCCACAAAGGCCTGTCGACCCAATGATGATGATAATGATGATACAATGTTCACTATCTTTCTTACACTTTCATTATTATACTGACATAATAAAGATGGTAACGGTAAAGATATGTAATAAGATATGTTATATATGTAAATTACCTCTTTTTGCTCATTTGCAATTAAATAGTACCTTTTATTATTTGTACATTACTTGTCGCAAATTGGACGCTTATGATGTATTTTATAAGCCCCCCCCCCGGGTACTTATGATGTACAGAAAACTACCCCCACCTGGTAGTTTCCCCAGTGTAAGTGATGGCCCTAATGCATGTTTAAGTTGTTAGAGGGAAATGTTGTTGAAGATCAATTAAAGGAAGCTGTCCGTGAATCATGATCGCAGATGATTGTCGTTAAAGTTCGCTTCAATTTAATACCCCACATTCCCTTTTGCGGGACTTTTCACAATTTTGACTCGATCACATTTTTGCGTCCCCCCCCACCCCTATTTTTGAGTTATCAATCTCAAAATCAAGAGAGTGCTGTTTGATAAAATTATGGACATATATATGTCAACGTTACACAAAAATCGGTTGATGCCTTCAAAAGTTATCGTGAGGCATACCCTAAATAGACAGACAAGTGACAAACGGTGGAGTTAAAACTGCGAACTCGATTCGGCCGTTCAATAAAAGCGAGGTAACAGTGGTACAGACAACAGACAATTACATTTATTCCAACAATCGGTGCGGTGGATGTAAACCGTGTGAGAGCACGGTGATTAAACGTGGATTGCCGTGTCGTCTGCAGACAGATGTCAAGTCGTCTGCTGTCTATACGTTTGGACGACTGCCAGCCGCTCTGTAAAATATCCCAGTGAACTTACCACTGTGTGCTTTTGTTTGGCAACACTGAAAATGTGTTTCACTTCGTGAACGTGTCAGCTGTGTGCACAAATCGACTGCGGTACAAACCGCACGTGATTAATTTTGTGAACACTATACAGACACTAAAATCTTAAAACGGCTAAGTGAATGATATTTTGCTTGCAGTAAAAATAATCTAACTGTCCTAGTAATTGCCAAATTAGAGTTTTTAGGGAAATTTTCGTTAACACTAAAATAGACGGCTACTTTTTTCGTGTCTTAGCGGATTTTTCTGTTCACCGTAATATTTAAAGGTTCGAAAAATTTTTATTATGTAGCTAATGGACGGCTTTTTGAAATTATTAAACCGGTTTTTCACAGTTAAACAGTATAGCGTATGTTAAAACGTTATAGGCGTATTTTATATTTTTGGTTTTGTTTCATAATTCAGTTAACAATATTCAGTTATGTTGTTATGTTGTCAGTTATGTTGTTTTGTTTCATAATTCAGTTAACAATATTCAGTTATGTTGTTATGTTGTCAGTTATGTTGTTTTGTTTCATAATTCAGTTAACAATATTCAGTTATGTTGTTATGTTGTCAGTTATGTTGTTTTGTTTCATAATTCAGTTAACAATATTCAGTTATGTTGTTATGTTGTCAGTTATGTTGTTTTGTTTCATAATTCAGTTAACAATATTCAGTTATGTTGTTTTGTTTCGTAATTCAGTTAACAATATTCAGTTATGTTGTTATGTTGTCAGTTATGTTGTTTTGTTTCATAATTCAGTTAACAATATTCAGTTATGTTGTTATGTTGTCAGTTATGTTGTTTTGTTTCATAATTCAGTTAACAATATTCAGTTATGTTGTTATGTTGTCAGTTATGTTGTTTTGTTTCGTAATTCAGTTAACAATATTCAGTTATGTTGTTATGTTGTCAGTTATGTTGTTTTGTTTCATAATTCAGTTAACAATATTCAGTTATGTTGTTATGTTGTCAGTTATGTTGTTTTGTTTCGTAATTCAGTTAACAATATTCAGTTATGTTGTTATGTTGTCAGTTATGTTGTTTTGTTTCATAATTCAGTTAACAATATTCAGTTATGTTGTTATGTTGTCAGTTATGTTGTTTTGTTTCATAATTCAGTTAACAATATTCAGTTATGTTGTTATGTTGTCAGTTATGTTGTTTTGTTTCATAATTCAGTTAACAATATTCAGTTATGTTGTTATGTTGTCAGTTATGTTGTTTTGTTTCATAATTCAGTTAACAATATTCAGTTATGTTGTTATGTTGTTTTGTTTCATAATTCAGTTAACAATATTGTTTCGCCACTGCAGAACGTCTACATGTTTCTCGTCTATCCCGGCCGAGCCCAGCTGTATTGTTTGTGTGCGTATGTATTGCTACTTTGAGAAGAAAGACAATTATGTGACATTCGTTAACCATCGAGGCTGTGCCAGACTTCACCGGTCACACACTGTGTTCAAGGCCGCAATCAATTACGCTCTAGTGTTTTCGAGTAGTGTCGATGCATATTATGGATTATTCTACAACGCTTGTGCTATCTATTTAAATAACGACAGCTGCCGCTTAGTTTCAGTTTACTTCGGGCGATTACTCAGTGCATTTCAAGAGGCTATTAGTGAAAAGTGATTACTGTGCACGACTCTATTAGTTGACATTATTATTGCGTGTGGACAAATTTAATTTGAATTACTGTACCAGTATAATCTTGTTGAATAACTTGTTGATTACAAACAGTCAATTGTGATAATTAAAGCTGGTTTTTAGTGGCTTCATTGGTGGCTTATATTTTGTTTTCCACTGCACGATACGACGATCAATGAACCGTCGTAACAATTCTTTGTCCTTATAAAATGAATTTCATCAACCTCGACTCATCAGTCACGATGTTTTCTACCAACCCTTTTCTTCCGTAGTTGGCAACGTAGGCAATAAAATGAAATTTTACAGGCTATATTTTTTAGAACGTAGTGTATACTAAGCGGTAAGTTTCACAATTCAAGCATATGCGTCATAGAATTAGGAATTCTATCAATCTCACGTAAGAAATTTTGTCTTGCTACATTTCTTTACAGCATTTGACAGGCCGCCCATGGAGGTTTCATTTTTAAGGGTTGGTACTCGATTTTGGTCAAAATTGTGATTTTCGATCTATCGATATTCTATAGACTATTAGCTTTAATTTTAGCAAACTTTAAATTTAAATTTGATGGTTAACAAAATATTTTATATTTTTTTCATTAACATTGTTCATTATCCTGGTAACCATAGCAACCATATGCGTTTAGTTAATTTTTATCAACTATTAAAGCGGGGATATTTTGTGTTTTCCTTTGAACTCTGGTAACACCGTTTTTTGACAAGTGATTTCAAAAATTACTAGAGACGTTATGTGTGCTAGTAGTGTGTAGGCCTATTATTTTTGTAATAGTCACGAGTAAATCTAAAGGAAATTTTTAAAAGCTGAAAAAAAATTGTCTTTAAAAAAGTTTTTTAAAAGACAATTTACATCTGTTACACCTGAAATTATTTATAGGCGTGGAATGCGTTAATACTAGTTAAAAGAAAATAATTCCTTTTAGTATGTCATTTATAAGATATTGCAATTTACTTTCAATTTTTTTTTATATTAAGGATACATTTTCTCAGGAACTGCTGGAGGGATTTGTTTCAAACTTGTACCAGAGTTTTATTGGGGGGGGGGGGATAGCCTACATTACTGATATGGGTGTTCTGAAAAATATTGATTCAAAAATTAATTCGAATTTTTTCAAAATTTAAGACACCACAAAATATGTTCCGGTAATTGTTTTTTTTTCGAATGAAGGTATTTAAAAACTGCTCCATCTATACCTGCAAAAGATATCAACAAACAACTGGTAAAAATTTGAAGTCATTCCGGGTACGGACAGATGAGAAAACGGGGCAAAGTAAATATGGAGATGATAGGCATTACGACCCTCCCTTAAACTGAATCAGCTACTTCTTGGCCGTCGCGGCGCCCTGATTGAGCTACACCATGCTACTAGAACCTTCAGCAGAGTGAAACACGAAAGCTTATTCAGCGTTTATCCTGTAAAGGCAGGTGTCACATATAGCTGTGCACACAGTATATACCAGACACCTATTATACAACTATTGCCACGTTTGCTGATGATACAGTTATCCTGTCAGCAGGTCACTCTCTCTAAAAGAAGAAGCGACAGAAGAACTCCAGCATGCGTTTTACCGCGTTGCACTTTGGACACACGACTGGGAAATGAAATTCAATAAACAGAAATCAGTCAAAAGTAACATTTTTTTTAATAACAACTAACTCGAAGGTTGAACTCATTTTTCTCAGGTAACATAAAGATTCTTTCCGTATAATAATTTATACAATTATTTAGAAGTCTTATTTCAAGACATGTAACTGGCTTAGAAAAGGGCCTCCGTTAATTGAGTATAGAATTTCACCGAAATTTTTAATAGCTCTGGGGTGGGATTGATCCCCTGATCACCCCCCCCCCCCGTAGTTACGCCACTGTGACAATTAAAATTGAGCACATTAAACCTGAAACACGTCAGCTGTATTGATGGGCAGGTAAGAAATGTAGACAAATACACACTGCAAGAATTTTTTACAACACATGTAAACCTGTACGGTGCAAGTGCGGGGTTGCTCTAAGTATTTCAATAGACAGAAAATCCAAGGGTAATAGAACACTATTCTTTGTGCCGTAGTTAATGCACATCGATTTTTTTTTCGAAGTGATGACATCCACAGTAACACGTAAATGGTTGACATTGTTGTTAAGCAGTTCCTCAGGAGATACGAGAGAAGTCTTCACTAAGACAATAAAGTGGAATCGATTCTACTACTTGGAGCTACTCAGGATCTAAGGCGCCTCCGTTGTTATTAATAGTCAAATTATTACTTATTTTTGAGTACTGTACCTTTCTAATAATTTTTACGCTTATTATAAATGCAATCACCACTTAGTATAGGTGTAATTTCTTAAAGTTAGCAAATAATTAAGGTTGTTTGTTAATATTATACTACACAAAGATGAAAAAATCTGACTTATGTAACGAATAACAACATTACTTAACGAACAGTATAAAGTTGTGTAAAAGTAAAGAACATACTGCGGGCTAAGAGTCACAGCGTCACAATCAAAGAAAAACCTCTAAAAACAAAAACGACGTTCGTTCCGGCGCAAAGATCAATCACACGCACAGAGCAGTAGTTGGCTGTCTCCTGAAGCAAAATAAATCTCTCTTCTCTCGGGTGCACGACCTTTTTATGTTCTCGTAGTAAACAACTCATGTCCCTAAGGAACGACCTTTGTCCCTGCAGTGTTTCATACGTTACTCTCACTTAAATCGATCTTATCGAAACTTCTTCAAAAATCAAAAAAACTTTGTTTGGTAGACATTGGCTAACGATATTTACTTTTGATCAAAACAAAATTTACTAGCTTAACCGTAAATTTATCAGTTTATGAGGCTGATAATAATATCGATTGTATTATTAGATTATTATTGATGAATTCGAGACCGGTGTCCATTGTACCTAAAAATAAAAATACTTAAGCCGATTTCATGCGTCATGATCTTAAAAGTGTGGAATATGTTAGTGAACGTCACAAAAACAGACACCTATCCTTGCACAACAGTTCTCCTTGTCATAAAATCGTCCATTACGCACTATATACAGAAATAATAACACCAAAATTAATACTTCGACTCGACGTCAGACAAGAGAAGTGGACTATCCCGAATCTCATTTAGGACGCCTAAACATTAAAATTTCTAACACAAATAAAATTAATTAAACATTTGTTACTTTGACTTACACTTATGTCTAACATCACACTGACTTAAAAGCACAATCTGATGGGAACGTACCGCATTACATCAGGCAGGAGCTCGTTACCCTCGGCTATGCGCCGTCAGCGGTGAGCTTACTGCATGTTGAAAAGGGCGATGACCGAAAACCCGTAAACAGTTTTCTGTCAAACGTTTGAAGGTTAGCCCTTTCGAGGAGATCTATGGTCTCCAAAACTTCCTGCACCTTAGGGTGCTAGTCCGTACCTTCGACCCGCGGCCTGGCCCCTCGCAGCGTTTCAACTGCCAGACGTTCGGCCACTCGAGTCTCTTCTGCCATCAACCTCCTCGTGAAACAATAAGACGAGTACTGAAGAACAAAACGCAGAGGGAGACACAGCTAACTTCTATAAGATCGTGGCTGTGCCGACTTTATTGTATGGATGTGAAATATGGACTCTCCTGCAAAAAGATATTTCAAAAATACAGGGTTCGAAGACGAAATTTTTAAGAACAGTTAAAGGATGCAGTTTGAGAGATCGTCTACGAAACGACGACATAAGGAGGGACCTGAAGTTTTAGTCGGTATCGTATAGAATAAAGGAATACAGGCAGAATTGGAAGTCCCATATGGAACGCATGGCAGACACGAGTATTCCAAAACAAGCGTTTGTATATAGGCCAGTGGGGAAGAAGAAGAAGAAGAAGAAGACATATACACTGCGGAACTTAGACACCGTTTAGATGCAGATCCCCATTGAGGCTGCAATAAGTCAAAGACAGGGTTCTCGGCCATCTACTGCAATTGAGGAGGTGCCTATCCGGCTAACTACCGGTAATGCACGCACTTCATAGCTGCCCAAAAGTTGCAGCGGCTTCCTGCACGTCCTGGCGCGCAGACCAGCCGTATAGCAGGTCCGACTCCTAACCGGAGAGAGGCTTTCCCCCCCTCTCGCCTTAGCATCTTCTACGGCCCCGCCAGCAACTCCGGTTGTTTCCAGAGCTCCAGTCCCGCCTGCGACGGCCCTAGTCCCGGCCCCTGCCGGAGCACCCGGTCCGTCTTACGCGGCTGTAACCGCTACTCTAGCCCAGCTTTCTGGTCCTAAGAGCACACAAAAGAGCACTCGTCGCCGCCGGAAGACTTCCGGCCGACAATCTTTGCAGGCATTGCCTGTCAAACCTCAGCGGGCTACACCCGCTCCCTGTCTTCCTCCTCCACCTCCACCTCAAGGCCGCGCAGGCAAGTAACCTCTACTGTTCCAGTACTTGTAACTACGCAAATTATGCTGGCACGGCGCCAAAAGAATGGAAAATTATATCAGTCACCTACATAGAATTTATAGGATCCTTGACACAGTCGTAAGCACACACACACACACACACACACACACACACAGATATAGTTTAATACATATCTAAATGCGTTTCTAGTACCGAGACGGAGCCCTAAAATTAAAATTAAGAAGAATGTGTCCGAGAGTCCGATATCCGATCACGATTTGACAGTACTTCCAATGATCGATACGATCATTCGGTAATGCCTGTGCTGAATACAGAATAGTAAATGGTGTTAAAACCAAACAGTTAAAATAATGTGATAATATATGGTGAACGACAGGAATGGGTTTCCTAAGCAAATAACGGAATGGACACCGCAAGGTAGACGTAGAAATAGTAGACCACAGAAGGAGCTGGAGAGATATATGTGACATAAGCTCTCTTTAACGTCCCGAGAATATTCTCATTGCATTTCTCTTGGAAACGAAACAACAATTAATGACAAAGATATGGTAAGCTAAATACGGACATTAAAATGAACAATTTAAATTGAAACTATAAATTACGAAACCACTGTTACTGGGTATTTAAGTAAGCATCACACACACAGCTTTAATCTAAGCAGCGGATTGCATTTAAACGGGACGGCAGCGTAATGAAGGTTAGAGATTCTCAACTAGAGCGGATTGCCAATGAACTGGGTCAGATACGGTTTAAGTCGGTACAGAATTAATTACAGCGGGATTTATTGTAAATCATGTTTTGTCTAACTAAACACACACACACAGTAACCAGTTACAGTGTACAAACGCACTTACAGTAACACATCATTGTGAACTAATGGCAGTTCAACGCTATATCTCTGCTCCCCTTGGCCAAAGCTCCCTACACAAAGCTTCAAAGTTTCCATTCCTGGTGTCATAATTCAAAACTATCTACCGCTCTTACTCCCTCCCGGTGGCCTTTACTAGAGGGACCATTTCAGGAAAATGCTCCTCTGGCAGCCATGTTCTCCCGAATCGTCACCCTTGACACGAGAAACCGCAAGGCGGGCAAGTGCCTGTTCCGTGAGCCATCCGCTAGGCGTTGAAGTTCTTCGTTCCGGCCGACAACGCGTACTGGCGGTCGAACCTTTCGACCACACTTATGTGAATCCTTAAGGGAATCATGTAGTCGCACCTCCGTTGTGGAGACAGGCTGGTGTAATGCACTAACTGCCCTCATCGTGCACAGGGGAACCGCATCCTAACTCCTCGTATTGAACAAATGTCCGTTCTGTTCTGGTTTGAATCTGGCGTTCAAAGTCTTCGACAACGCGAACAAACCAGGACGCGAAACGTCCCGTGCAACCTCTGTCTGCCTCTCTATCAGGAGTTTAGTGAGAAACTCCCAAGGGATTGACAGTGGTTCCTAAGGAATATGGTTTACTCCCAACAAGAGCAAAAAAAGGTTGTGAATCCGAAGGAAAAAAACACATATTTTGCTTCAGGAAAGAGCGAAGTCTAGTGCGAGTGATTGACCTTAACGCTGGACAGAATGTCGTTTGAGATTTTAGAGCGTTTCTTGGATCCAAACAATATGTGTTTTTTTATACAATAATATGTGCTTCTAATTGAGTGTCTTCAGTATCATAATCTAGGTTGATCTCTCACATGATATATATTTTCATTACATATAGCCTACAAGATGAAATATAATGGTTCTCATGTAGTAGAAGAAATAACAACAGTTTATAACTAGTTTTCAACAGACTCGCACACGAGCGCATTCGCGAATTTATCATATATGTCGATGTGTGCCGTATCGCAGTGACCATCGCCTTCTGTCCTCACATTCTGTTTCGTGAAGCGCTCTACAGTTCATTTCACTTACAATTCTTAATCCTCCGTGAACGTTTACATCGACAGCTCTTCCTTTGTTGTGTCAGTACCTGTTGTGTTATTTTCGTAAGCTATTTTATTCTTTACATGTTGTAAGGTGGCAGTTTCTACGTTAACACTGGCTCCTATCCTTACACTTACCTCCATCGTTCCTGACATTGTCCAATGTCCGATAACGCCAAAGAATAATTTCTCTGTAGAAATCTGTGCAGCCTTGAGTCTTTCTTTATGTCTCTTACATACACTCCTCGCCATGGATCCACTAACTCTGACGAATCTCATAGAATGATCTCTTATCTCACTTAAGCATTACTTGATTTCAAATAACCGGAAGCAGTTACTTTATCGACATTTTTCTTTATCTATTCGTGTTCTTACTTCTTTTTCTCAATCTGTTATTACACCTTCTAGATATTAATATTCTAGATATTAATATCTCACTACTTCATCGTCAACTAGAACATATCTTGTACATCCACTAACAATCACGCACTGCCTTTCTAACGGTGATTAGCAGATCGTGTTTGCAGCACTTATGGTTTGCGCGTAATCCTCGTTTTTTTTAATAATAATTTTAGAAGAATTAATACACGTAGTCACCAACAATAAATGGTGCAAGCTATTTTTTATTACTTAAACAGTTTCAGTTTCGTTAATCTGCACATGAAAAAAATTCAAACGTAAAAACTATAATTCACTAGAACAGTACCTCGCGGGGGATACAAATTATGTTAAAACAACAACCGCGAACGTAACGGGATTGGATAAACCGAAAACAACGTAGTCATACACTAGGGATTCGGGTTAACTACAAAATATCCAACATAACTAATAATTAATGAATACAACAATGAGCTCAACTATACAGATCCCCAAGTCAATAACCTTTTATAACGCGACAAAGTTTATTTAAACAAACGGTTCCCTTGATAAAGTGAGCGAATATATTTAATGAATATAAATTTACTCTACTATAAATATGTTTATATGTTTTTGGAGACGCCAAATAACGCTTACTAAAAGCTGTTGATGCTGATCTTCTATAAAACGTTCACCCCTTGGATGATCCTCAGGACTTCAGGAGTAGTCTATAATTTTCTCTTCTTTATCTAAAAGCCAGGCCTTGTTGTTGTACTCAGTATTCTGCTGAGCGTGTCATACATTCTGAAAACAAGTGCACATCAGCACACATCAATATGAAAACAAGCGCTACCACGTTTGTGCTGAAGAATTTTATTAATAAATTACAGACATTACACGTCTTACCACAATCATACGCATCTATCGTAGACACCATTCACCATTATTTCGTAGACCCAGCATGGTTTCAAGAAAGGGCAGGTCATATTTAGACTGCATCTTCACAATAGCCAAGGTCACTGAAAAGCAAGAAGATTATCAAATACCGACATACGTAGCTTTCATTGACTTTGCAAAGGCATTTGACAAAGTGGATAGGGGCAGGCTGTGGGCAACCATTATTGCCATAAGAAGGGATCCCACAGCATCTCACTAGAGCAAAGTCTGGAAAACAAAGTCTTATGAGGAAGACGGAGTACAACTCCTAGTGTGGGCCTGACCAATTCTGGAGTACAAGAGCGTGCCGATTATAACCTTTTTTTTTAATTTATGTATAGACGATATCACAGAAATGTGGTGAATAAGCAAAATAAGTTCAACTATATGTCGGAGACGATCAGCAGAAGTCTGAACTCAACGAGTAAAGACCCACGCCTGACGTCCCACAAGGTGGCGGCCTTCCCCACTCTTCTTCGAGAATTGACTTTAACGATGTCCCAAGAATTCAAGCATCCGAAATGAGATTTCTCAGACATTGAAAGACGCAGATTTTCCGGCCGCTGAAAGGCGGAAAAGAGGACAACCGCGGGAGCATGTAACCAGAAAGCTAAAGAGCCATGAAGAACAAATAGTTGGAAGAGGAAGATATCCAGGACAGAACGAAGAATGATTGAAGAGCGAGAAACAGCGGACGCTGCAAATCAGAAGAAAATATAGCCTAAATACTTCCCAAAGATCTGAAATATGTTACAAGTTTTGATAATTATTTTGGGGCTAAAAATAATTGTGAATCCATTGATTAATAGAAGTCCGGGTGGCTCAGTGGTCGCACACTCACTTTCAAATAGCTCAATCGTTGGCTAGAATACACCTTAGGATGGGTCGTTTATCACCACGCTTTTACAAGAGACAAAGAGACAAGTATATAATTTAATAAATTAATTAACCAATTAAGGAAAATAAAATTTGTGTTAATGATGATACTGCGTAGGCCTATCGTTATACGTTTAATTGTGAAGGTAATTTCAAATTTCCCAAACAAGGTGGCAGTGGAAGTTGATGACACACAATGGTACAAAATAACTCGTCTATTAACGATATAATAAAGACTACATGAACTAGAAGGTAACGGTAGTCGCAACAGCTCCTGTTTGTGTAGTAATTCCTTTATAATTGCAGCACATTATAATGAAAGGGTATTCACCTTTAATAATAATATCTATCCGACTCTTCTCCTCTTTCACTTCGATAAATTAATACTAACTACCGTGGAAGCGTCACCCTCCCCACAATCAGTATAACGATTGCATCGCTGGCCGTAATTGCAAGCACTACCAGCTCTCAAAGCAACAAACGATTTTATTTTCTAATTTTTTTTTCAATTTTGCCTTTTACAGTCTAAACCGGCAGTAGAGATTATTCTGAGAGCGTCATAGGCTACTATTTTTCCAGGTTTTTAACTATATTCGTTAAGATCGTTTATTATATTATTAAATAACTTTTATTACTTATTCTAGCTACTTCTCCTAATTCTGTAAAACTTCTTTTAAACGTATAATGTTTATGAGCGAAAATTAATTACATTGAAATGTATAAAGAGAAAATGTTATTATTGTTCCAAACAGACCTAGCGTAGCATTACGAGTAAGCGGGACGTAATCTTTGATCGGTATTATACCATGAATAATCATCATCGGGAGCCACGTAGATCAGTGTGTATGACGTTTAGCCATTAATCTAGAAGTTCCGAGTTCGATTGCCGAGTGCACCATAACATCAGGTTGCGTATTTAGCCCCAAGATCAACTCAGACTGTGTAAACGAGTACCTGGGATAACATCCTGGGAGTAACAAGGGAGGCTGAAGCTTAGTGCTAGCCATTATTATTGACACACGCCAGTACATCATGGCGTAACTAAGAGCTGCCCCTGAGGCGTTTATAATACAAGAGTTAATATATTAAAGCCAGAAGACATTATATTATTAATTCATTAAACAGCTTCAGAACAGGTTGTTTATGTTCAAAGCTTTATAATTCAGCCCTATCCTTGCTTTTACTCTCCCAGTCTTAGATACATTTTTCCTTCACAAATCCACCATGAGTCACCCACTTTCCTCAAGATAAACAAGAAATTCAGGATTCTTCACATGTAATTTTATAAGTACATTTTATAAATTCTTTAAATTCTAAAAAGGATTTCTTCTTCTATTCTTTGACTTCCTTGTTATGAGTCTGTCCTGTTCTATAAGAACGGTCCTACATGCTGTCACTCCACCTCTTCCCTAGCCGACCAATGCTCCTCTTGGTATTTGGTTGGCTATCTCTTCCCTTTTCACTAGCCTTGTGTCATCCATTCTTGATATGTGTTCATTCCATATCCTTCTACTTTCCGCAATCCAAGAATTAATACCTGTTACATTACACGTTTCTCTTATACTATTGTTTGGCAGCCTATCGTACCTTGTCTTTCCTAGTACCCTCCGTAATATAGTCATTTCTATAGTTTGTCGTTTTATTTTCTCTGAGTTGTGCTGTACCTGGCTTGGTCTCTGATGCATAGACCATTACTGCACGTATTGTGCTCGAAAGTGCTTTAACGTCTTTAAATTTTTATAAATTATCTTAAGGTTTTGAGTAAATCAAATTGAAACGTAATAGTTGGAAAAATATGAAAAAGCACTAACTTCAGAATACTCTGTCTTGGTTAATTGTTATTGAAATTAAAGGTAATAAGTTTCACGTCATTAGGAACCACTTTAGTTCTAAATGTGAATTCTTAGTAAATCTTCTGAAAATGACTCTTCCTGAAGATATTTTGAAAACTCCGGTTTTATTACCACTTTGTGCTTTAATTTTAAGTTTTTTCCAAGAATATTTAAGCAACTAAACAGGTTGTATTAAAATGCTTAAGTTTTTAAAGGAAAATCCAGCAATAAATTCTTCTCATTTTTCCTAATTAAAGTCACAAAATGCTAAATTACTTATGCAAATACTTATGCAAATTACTTATGCTAAATTACTTAATTATCTCAAGCCATAGAGATATTAGACTAGAGGAGTCATGACACTGTAAGGAGACGTGTGTCTGGGCGAAAAAGTTGAAGCAAGGGTAATAGTTTCTGGCTTCGTCTTCTGACGCGTGCATAATTTTATTTAAAGTTGCAAATGCGTATGTTATCTATTAAATATTGAGTGATTGTCATTATTAAGAAAATTCTTTTTATTAATTTACAAATATTATAACTCTTTTTATTTCTACAATTATTTACAAGCCTTATGTTAACACATTAGATATTTCTAATATCTCTATGGCTTGAGTAAAATAATATGGCCTATGGCTGTAAAATAATTTTATTGAAATTTGTAATACCACTGGAGGAGATTGATCCCCTGATCCACCCGTAGTTTCGTCACTGTTGTATATCATCGTCATCATGGCGTTACTTCCCCTTGTGAAATTACAGCCCCTCTTCTGAATCACAGCGACAAGAGGGAGAGATAAGTCATTTCATTACCCCGCATCACCATATTTTATAATCTCAAGAAATACGACAGTCACAATAAGAAAACACTTCATAGAGATTTGTCTATAAGCCTGTATATACGGTAGTGTATCGTGAACAATTGGAAAATGAGACCAGAAGCGATCAGACAAATGCCCACGAGTGTAAGAACGAGGAAGATCAATTGACTGGATGACACAAGACTGCCTGATGAACGCAGATGGAATGAGGGGCAGCCGTGAGGGGGAGGGGAAGGTAGAGGTACAAGTTGGTGGGCTCAGTTAAGATTGGGGGAGGATACGTAGACATTAAAAGGATGTCGTAGTACCAGAAGCATGGAGGGCCATTATGTGACGTCAGTGGCGTAATTACGGAGGATCAGGGGATCGATCCCCTCCAGTGCTATTAAAAATTTTAACATAACTCCAAAAACCACTTTAATGTAATCCTATATGTTAAAATAAGGCATATAAATAATTGTAGAAACAAAAAAATTACAATATTTGTAAATTACTAAAATATAGTTTCCTTAATAATGACAATCACTTTAATAATTGGTAAATAACGTACATAAATGCAGGCTTAAAAAACAATTATGCATGGGCCAGACACGAAGGCAGAGCTTATAAATCCATTTTTATCTTTTCATCCAGACACACTTCCCCCTAAAGGACTGTCTGTGTCATGACTCCTCTAGCCTAATATCTCTATGGTTTGAACCGCCGTCTTTGCACCAGTTTCATGACTTAATTCGAAAAAGTGAGAAGATTTTGTTGGTGGATTTTACATAAAAAATAACATACTTTGATAAAAACTACAAGTTGCTAAAAACATTCTTGAAACAACATCCTAAAATGACAGTGCCAGGGAATAATAAAACTGGGTTTTTCAAAATATCTGTAGAAAGACTAATTTTCACATGATTTATTAATAATTTAAAGTTATGTATTTATACGAGTGATTCCTAATTAACTGTGCTTTATTAATTTTAATTTTAGCAACAATAAATCAAAATAGAATATTTTGATTCATCACTTTTCCATATTTATTCTAACCCTCATACTTAACGCTGGTTTATTCAAAACCTTATGGCACACAAAGGATTTATAAAATGTATTTATAAAATTATATGAGAAGAGTATTGAGTTTTACATTTATCCTGAGAAAAATGGAGGGGTCCAAACTTCAATAACTATTCTAATTCCCCCAGGAGCAGGTCCTAATTAAGCCACTACTCCCTGCTAATTTCAAAACGTATTTTGTTGGGGGATTGTTATCTTCTGGCGACTCAACCCCTTCAAATCTATTTGTAAATATGGGAATTGTTTGTGCGGGGCCATAAGAGGAACGAATTTATGTAAGGATACCACAGCACATGCGTTTGCCCTGACTGTTGGGGTGGTACAATTTTGCATGTTTTCGTGTGAATATGTTTTTTTATCAAATAGACATACTGAGAAGTAACTCGCATTACTATTCGCAAACAAGTGGGAGCAATGTCTGATATATTATTTTAAAACAAATTACTCCGCTAACATTCTCGCTATAACATTTCCTCCAACCTCCCGCGTTTAGTTAAAATATCCCACTGTATATGTCTAGACCCTGACCTTTCTATCCATGTATTCTGCAGTTAGTTAGACAGACAGGCAGGGGCACTGCACCTGCTCGACTAGCTGAGAAACGTGTTAGAACGTTTACGTAACAACACTTGCCGACTTTTCGAAAGCGTTACATAATAATTATTGAGTGAGCAATTATTGTCGTAGCAATATGTTTTTATCAAATAACCATACTGAGAAGTAACTCGCATTACTGTTTGCAAACAAGTAGGAGCAATATCAAATATATTATTTCTTCTTCTTCTTCTTCTTCTTCTTCTTCTTCTTCTTCTTCTTCTTCTTCTTCTTCTTCTTCTTCTTCTTCTTTTTCAGGATGTGGACCTTACGATAGTTGCGCACTCCTTGGTCCGACCATCTGTTCTTTGGTCTTCCAATATTCCGCCGTCCTTTCGGATTACAAACCAAAATGTTGTTGTGGTATCCTGTTCTTGTGCATCCTTTCAACTCGGTCTGTCCAATCCTGTCTGTATTGCTTTATCCTTTCGTTTAGGTTGTATACTCCAAATATGTTCCTTAGAGAAATGATGATACATTTCTTAGAATGTCCCTCCGTGATCCTCCTAGTATTGGTCATTAAACAAATATATTATTTAAAAAAGAAATTGCGCAGCTAACACTCTCGCTATAACATTTCCTCCCCCCCCCCCCCACGAGTTTAGTTAAATACACCACTGTTATATGTCTAGACCTCTGACCTTTCTATCCACACAATGTATTCCAAAGTTCGTTATCTACATTACTACATGAAAATTAAATGTTCAAAACAACAGTATAACAATTTTAATCTGTTTCATGTTTCATGACGAAAGCAAAACAAACGTTTGACTCAACAATCAGTTCACTGTGAAGACAAACAGACAGATACACGGCACATTGTGTAGAGGGATCTGATGCAGACGACGACAGACGGGTATAATTGCTCGCTACGTTTAATTAATTAGTTTCTATTTGTAAAGTGTAGCAGAGAAAGCGCTGCTACAGTCTGAATCTGTATTATAGGTACTTCTTACACATATGTAACTGGATTCTAAGCACACCGCGTATTACGTTTGAATCCTTGTTCAAGGCACTTAGTAACTGTCTCTGTCTACGACAGCAGCAACGATTTGGTTTCTGCGAGAGATATGTATACATCGCTAAACAATCGGTTAACTAAAATGTATATATGTAGAACAATATATTGTTAACGTGAAACTGAATGCCCCCCCTCTCATTCTCTCTTTCTCTCAACTTGTATAATCATTTTCCCGTTATGGTACAACAAAATGTACATGAAGTAAATGTCTTCACGTATTGTTTTGCTTTTGTGTATAAACGCAAGCGCCAACACGCACGCGCGCGCGGGTGTATGTGTAATTACTCCCGTTAAGTTACCAATTGACAGAACAGGTCTCTGCTATCTTGGTTGTAGTCTTTCTTATAGAGGTAGGCAGTAGTCTTTCTTAGACTACTTATAGAGAGGTTGTAGTCTTTCTTACTCAGCAATAAACTAGGCAGGTTCCAAACTATATGTGGAATACTGAGAACGACATTAAAAAGGAAAGTTACAGAAGAGAACTGTATCAAAGTCTATAAGACAATGGCAGTACCAGCACTGCTGTACGGATGCGAGATCTGGACTATAAAGAAGAAGGACTGGTGCCAATTACAGGCTGCAGAAATGAGATATTTGAGATTGGTAAAAGGATATACGCGACTAGATAATATAAGACGATGTATAACAGACGATGACTTGGTATGGTTTCCCTAAATGAACTCATTCAGAATTATAGAAATTGCTGGAAATAACATCTAGAAAAAATGGACAACACCCGCTTTCCGAAGTTGGTTTATGAGTATGCGTCGGTTGGGTGGAGATCTGTAGGCAGGCCAGTCACAAGATAGCGGGAGTCATGAGGCCGGAACAGAAGAAATCCTATCCGTGAAATGATGATGACGATGATACTGCCGGCAAATGCTGGAGTTGAGGAGAGGAAAATATAAGGTCTGACCGAAAAGTATCCGACCATTTACAACATTACTGTAACCGGTTGTCCAACTACGTTGTATCTTGTAACTCGGTAGCCAGTAAAGCGTGTGCGTGAACGTTCATCAAAGTATTGGACTGTTCGATTAGCTTCGAGACTCTATAGCGTCGAAACATGTTGTTTTATAATGCGTAAACGACTATATCAGCGAAAATTTTTATTAAATTTTACATAAAACTTTTGAACGTCCGTCCGCGGAAACTATCACAGAGATAAGGAAGAATTTCGAAGAGGGCTCTGATACACAGAAAAATGGTGGTACAAACGATTTAAAGATGGCCGGACTTCTGTTGAAAGCGATCCGCATTCTAGAATACCTTTAAAAACTAGAAGATACTAAAATATTGAACGCGTGCGGGCTGCAATAAACGAAATCCACACCTGACAGTGTGCGGATCTCGCGGACTTGTGTTCCTGAGATTTAGAAGCGAAACGTATGGTAGCAAAATTCGGACTGCTGTCGCAAGAGCAAAAAGAATTCTGTGTTGAAGTTGCGCAAGATTGTTTTTCGATACCGCTAACAGTGACCCAGGCTTCCTCAAATTGGTCATAACTGGAGAAGAATCGTGATTTTATGGCTATGACCCCGAAGCAAAAGCCTAAGTCTTCTCGAGTTGGAAGAACGTTATGAATACAACAGTCACACACAACACGTGTTTATACAGCAGAGTCTCACAGCTAAGTGAATAGTCCAATACGTTAATGAATGTTCACGCATGCGTCAAAAGAGCCCATCTGATTGAGTACCGAGTTACAATGCACTTCACAACCGGTTCCTGTAATATTTAAATAGTCGGATTGTTTTCGGTCAACGTCATGCCTTTTCCAACCAGTTCTTCTACAAGAGATATACTGGTGTATCGTTCTGTCCATAACACGTTTACACAACATTCCAACATTTATCTAACTGTTGTACTTTGGGCTATCTCGTCCCTTCTTCGAAATTTTGTGTTCATAATTTTTGTTATTACTTATGAGCGATATCTGAAATTAACGAATGTGTTGAAAATTGCTACAAACAGAAATAACACTGTTGCACACCACTATAGACAATTTCTTCAGAATCGGTAATCGGTAAACTTAAGTATGTTTTACCCGATTTATTAAGCATGATGATTTGACGAGTTGCAGCTCTATTACCCCTGAGACCATGAGCAATGTCGAAGATGCACAGGTCCCAGCGGTGTATAAATGAGGTATACAGCGATATCGCATGACAATCAGACATTCTTCCGATTCGGAAGAAATTTTCTAATACTGGTGTGCAACAGTGTTATTTTTGTTTGTGATTATAGGCACTAACAAAACTTTATTAATTGAAAATCTGTTAAGTTTTCATAAAAATAACGTATTAATATCACACCGTTCCGCAGGGATAAATAGAAATACATTACTATGCAAGAATAACGGTTGCTGGTTTACTGTCGCCTCAGTAAGGGATAGCAGTAAGGGGTCTAAACCCCTATTTTTAGAATCACTTTGCCCACGATACGAACCATATCTATGTCCGTGTTGTATCAAACCAATACAGCTACTTCTATAACGATGAAGTACCGATGCTGAAATTCATTAACGTATCGACTCCATATTGAAATTATGTTTTAAATTGCGTTGATTATGACGATCAAAAAAGCGTCGAGGAACAGAGAACAAAGAAAACAGTTATTCGATTTCGAACAAACGTTAGGACAAGAAATTAATCTAAAAAAATCTCTGCAAAGTTAAATACTGGGTTCTGAATCACTCGTTGTTCGTAAACTTTCGGCTGCCGCAGACACGTTGTGCGAGACACACAATTACATCACAGTACTAAGTTTCTAACGAAGGAAGAAAAGAAAAGCAGCCTTTGTTAGCAATCGATACTACACCGTAGCTATGAACGCTTCTCGGTACACACACAGCGGTTTCTTTGTGTAGGCCTATATACACCGACTATGCATAACGGTCTCTTCTAAAACTCTTTATTCACCATTACCTGTTCTGATCTCATGGCGTACAAATTATGTAGGACTCAACGTTAAACAAGAATAATCGACTCTCTCTCTCTCTCTCTCTCTCTCTCTCTCTCTCTCTCTCTCTCTCTCTCTCTCTCTCTCTCTCTCTCTCTGTATCTATCTATCTATCTATCTATCTATCTATATCTCCCTTTTATATATGTATATAGTTTGACTCCAGCTCAAAACAGTTAAGGAGAGACAAATTACTTCGTATGTAGCCTACACTATTCGTTGGTTTGCTAAGAACATGAAACGGGGCGTTATTCCTAAAACGAGAAATAACGGCGACTTTTTGGCCAAATAATAATACAGTAATAGATATCTTGTTATAGGACACCCATCGGAAAAAGACAGAACATGCAGTTCTAACGGCACTAAAGCAAGAGAGCGTGGCCAGCACTGCACTTTAGCCTATGATGTTATTACCCTGTGATGATGTCTCAGGTAGAATCTAGAGTGTAGGCTACTTTATGTAAGCCACTCGGGATTCAAAGAAGAAAGTGAGGCCGGTACAGCTCCAGGCGCTCATTGTTACTCCAGTATGATATCACAGGAACTCGTTTCCACGGGATGATTTTTGATCTGGAACCTGGAAAACTCATCTTGATTTATGATGCGACCAGGATCTCTAGATTTTTTAGCAATTTGAGGCTTGTCCCGCGAGACAAGTCTCAGGCTGATCTGGGGCAAAGCCGCCTTCAGCCGTATGGTAAAGTTGAGGGGAAACGTACGCCAGAGCGGGCCGGAGGCGGAGAAAGTGGAGGCACTCAGAACAACGAGCAGTGTATGGTTGTGTGGGTGCATACTGAAAAAATAAAACCTAAAAAGAATAGCTAAGGCGGGGTCGAGTAGCGCAGGACGCTAAAGATGGAGGGAGCGTCAAGGTATAGGTGGGGGGGGCATAAAAAGAGCGTAAAATGTAGGGTGTGAAGAAAAGGAAAAATTTAAGGAGTTAGGAGATCAAGAGTGATGCCAGGTGGAGTATGCGAGTTGTGTGTATTTAGGTGTTTCTGTGACTACGAGGATTCCTTGAAGGAGGTTTATTGGCAATAGTTACAAGACGGTTTATGAAAGAAGGATGTTCTGAGGATGTTCCGGGTAGTTCTGTTGAGAGAGGCTGCGATGCATTGGATGGATGCACGTTTCTTAACGGTTGGGAATATTTCCAGGTCAGTTTACAAAGGAAAGAGTCTAGGTTGGGAAAGAGTTTATAGAAGCGTTGTTACTGGTTTTGGTTTGGCAGGTCTGCGGTAAATCAATCGAAGAGCTCGCAACCTCCAGATTAGTAACCACACGTTATTTATTTGATTTCTAATAAAGACAGCCACTTTTAAAAAGGGTCTGTATAGCCTAGCGGGTACCAAACGTTTTAACCATTTGAACCGGCATCATCAAAGTCAATACATCAGTGCTACATCATACTTTCTATTATAAATGCTAGCGATCAATCCCTTAACCTACTCCCCTCTTCACTTCTTTCGATTCCATGATTTCTAGTCGTTTCGAGAACTTTTTCCCACTGCTTTATATCTTCAGTTCTGTCGCTGCACCCCGTCATTGTCAAAGCAGGAAAATTATATGATTAGATCACCTTCGGTTTCCGGCCTTGTGGTTTGCATGTCATTATATTTTTTCATAACAGATGAGTCTTTTTCAGCCTGCCCAAATCATCTCAATTTTTGATAACCTTAAAACCCCACATATTTCCGATTTTTGGCCTTCTGTGTAGTACCTTCTTCGGTTCATGCACCCCTCCCGCCACCCTGGGAAGCGGAAAGTACTGTGGAACGTTAATAAACCACACTACATAAACAAACAAGCAGTCCATATAATAAAAAAAGCCTTCGTACTCTTTAAGTGAGAAAACGTATATAAAGAGATCAGCTACAAATCCTTTAAACTCATAGAATTAATTTTAGTTTCAAATTAATTAATAAACAAGACTCTCAACCAGACTGAAGAGTAACGATGACACAAAAGGCTAACGATGGCTTCGGCATTGCAAAGTTTCAACAACGTGTCAGGCGCGCTCTATATTTATTTCGTTCAACTGACACAGTAACGACTTAGTAGCCTACATGTGACTGCCCAAGGGAGTGATTATTCTGCGCTGACAGATTATATTTACAAAACTTTTTTAACAACGGCATTACCACACCCGGTTCGACCCCTGGTGTATTTCCACTGACACAATTTTCGCTTACGCCAGTTCCCCTGGGAAGAAGGGGATTTCAGATTTTTTTCTTTATTAGAAGATTCCCTGCTCCAAAATCATTCGTAACCTATCTGCTTTTTACTTCCTTTTCAACTCCCAATTTTTCTTCGCATTTATTTTATGTTTTTCAAATTCTCATCCACACACACACACAAAACATATTCAATTCTCTGTGTCCCTTTTTCTTAACCACTTGCTTCATCCATCTTTACTCCAGCTTCTCATCATTTAATTCGTTTCTCGAAGAGCTTCTTGGCCCTCTTCTCCATCTTTTGCCACGGAGTTCCAATTTATTGTTTTTGCCATCAATCAGCTTCTTCTTATGTGTCCATACCAAATTGGTCTCCTTCCTAGGAATAATACATTTTTCTAAAATTCTACATAATGTCTACATTATCACTCGTCTTTCGTTTTCATCGTCAGTAATTCTGCCCTTCGATCTAACGTAATAATAATTCTATACCTTCTCCCTTAAGTCCGTTTCTGTTGCACTAATTTTGGTTTTATGTTTTTTGGTCATCATCATCATCACCACCACCAAAGATTCCCTTTAAATATCCACACGGGTTTTTTAGCCATCTCCCAATTTTGCCTCCTGCCACCCTATTTATAGGTGTATCAGTCTCAAAAACAACAGGATTCTGTAATGATAAAAATACGGACACTCGTGCCAAGGTTTACGAAAATCGGTTGTTCCGTTCGTACGTTACCGAGAGGCATACCCGACGTAGACAGATTGACAGACAGACAAGTGACAATAGGTCGAGTTAAAACCGGGAATTGGCTTCGTTCGTTCAGAAACCAAGTACATGTTTTACACAAGTGCAAATTAGATATAAAGTATTGTTACGCCGTTTCAGAATGTTCTACATGTTTCTGGCTACTCGCCCAGCTGTAATGTTTGTGTGCGTACATGACGCGTAACATGCGAGGCAGTATTACGTAATGCGGAACGTCTCGTGCGTTCGATGGTGTTGTTCTACAGCTTCTTGACTAGCCCTGCCGGTGTGTGTTTCTGGCATGGCTGCGCTGAAGTATTCTCTAGAATTTTCACGTGTTTGTTAAAGACGCATATTATGGAACCCTGCAGACTATAAATAGCCCCTACCTGCCGCTTAGTTTTCAGTTTACTTCGGGCGATTTACACAGTGCATTACAAGTGGCGTATTAGTGAAAAGTGATTATAGTGCGGAATTCCATTATTATTTGTGTGGAGAGATTAACTTGAATTATTGTGCGAGTATAATCTTGTTGAATAACTTGTTCATTATAAACTGTTAATTGTGATGATTAAAGCTGATTTTTAGTGACTTCATTGGTGTCTTGTGTTTTGTTTTCCACTGTACCATACGACGATCAGTGAGACCGTCGTAACAGTATCATTATTTTCAAATGTAAGTGTTTAAAGAGTACTGCCTGATGCCGACTTCATTCACCCATGTTCTGCACCATTGGGCACTGAATGTATTATCAAATTTTCGATTTGAATTCCGATTAAAAATTTTCAATTTTTGTAATTTTTGCATGTATAAGCATAAAGTTTTATAGGTCATGTAGGTATCGATTATCGGTTGGCATAATATAGATTATGATGGCTATATCTACATTAAGTTGAATCCTGTGGGACAACAGAAACTAAAACAAAAATATTTAAACCCATTGTTAGAAGTATCATGACTTACGGCTCAGAAGTTTGGACTAGTAATAAACACATAAGAACAAAATTGATGACAGCAGAGATGGACTTTTGGAGACGTTGGGCAAGAGTAACCGGACCTGAGAAAATTAGAAATGAAGTCACTAAGGACAGACTGAATGTGAAAAATTTAATTGTTGATTTTATTGAAACAAAAAAATTACAATGGTATGAACACACGAAAAGAATGCCTCAGGAAAGACTGCCAAAGAGAGTTATGGAATGGACCCCACCAGGAGGAAGGAAAAGAGGAAGACCACCTATCACCTGGATAGAAGAAATTTAGACTGTGTTAAGGGAAAGAGAAATTGAAGAAGATCTTTGGATGGACAAGCAGCAGTGGAAGATGAGAATTCAATCACTTCTGTATTCTTTGGTTTCGGAAAATGTGTAAACATTGTACAGCCGGAATAACAATAATAATGTAAATTATGTAGCCTAACAACCACTACGACAATAATACAAATTGAAAAAAAAAATGAAATAGATTTTTCAGTTTTTAATGACGAGCAGAACATGTGTTCATAAGATGTTCAACAAGCGCCTACAATTTTGTCACTTCAATACGAAACTATAATTCGTATTTTTTACAGTTATCATAACACCATTGCACGAAAGTTGGAAGTTATAGTATTTGAACCACACGCGCGCGCGTGCACTTGTGAGTTTGAAACAAAGACGTCGGCAAAACATAGTAAATAAAAAGAGATAAGCGTGGCGTGCCTAATATAATGTTGTTCCAGTTTCCAGATCCGCTCCGCGTTATGTAACGACCAACATGGGACCCGTTTAGTACGACCACGGGGGGCGGGGCGGGGGAAATGGAGTCGGCGGTGATATGTGCAGCGCAGGGAGAGAGAACAATTTAAACGACTTCAACTTTCTCAATTTTAGTTTTCCGTAGTTTAATTGAACTGTGCACCCTTCATTTAACTTCACAATAAAATAGCACTACTACAATAGTAGTAGCATCCTACCTCATTGTGATTTCCTCTCTACACTGTACCTGTTCAGTTTCCACAGAAACCCTGGTTTGCCGTCAGTGAACATGTTTTTTTCGGTATTGTATAAAGTTGTTTATTAGTTGTCTGTTATGCAATATGGACGACGTGCAACAAGTTTGAAACACAATCTGTGTGTTGTCATAACGACTGAACGGTAACAATGTAATGTGGAATTAGTTATCATACGACGTTATCACGATAATTATCAGCTTCTGGATAAGTGTATTTTGATCTATTTTGTGCGTGATTGAGTAACTAATTTGTGGTTAGCTGGGACGTTCTAGATTGAGGAATCTTTTTCTTTCAGACTGTATACGAGGTATCTGTCTACATATTAGAAAGTTCAATTAAAGTTCATACTTGAGAGTATGTTTTAATAAATTAAGTACTTCCCTGATTATTAAGTGGAGGAGGAAGGAAATTCCTACAGAGGCCGACCTGATGAGGGTACGCAGTCTGATATCAGCTGGAAGACGGATCCCAGTCGGGACGCTTGATTGTTCTGTACCTGTGAACCATGGACTTGTAAAACCTGCAATCTTTGTTTTGCCGCTCCCGGAAGTCTAGCCGCCAGAATAATTATTTTTATTTCCACCTATTCCCCCCCCCACACACACATATACATACACACACATAATTTACCTGAGACCTAAGTTAGTTTCGGACATCTCGGGAGTCTAATAAATAATTGAACGAGCGAAGCGAGTTATCAGATTTTACTTGACCATTTGACATTTGTCTATCTAGCTATCTAACTGTCTGTCTACATTCTGTCTGAATATCTTATGTCTGTTTGGAGTATGTCTCACGGTAACGTCTGAAAGCACCAACAGATTCTCGTAAAACTTGGTATGTGTGTTCGTACTTTTACCCTACAAAATTCTATTGTTTTTAGATTGACCCCTCCCCCAAATAGAAAGGCGGAAGGCAAACACGTGAGGGGCAAAATTATGAAAAAATCTCAAAAGCCAATATAGGGTATTAAATTAAAGGTAATTTTAACCATAGTATAATATAATGTTCATTTTTGAACATTTCAAAATAACTGGAATTGAAGGCACAAAACTTGAGTGAAAATTTTGATACAATCGCAAAAAAACATTGGGGTATCAAATTAAACATGACTTTAGCTAAAACTTGAATGAAATGTTAATTTTTCGAAATTTCAAAATTTTAGAATCCCACGCCCAAAAAGAGATACAAAATTTGACAATATTTGTGAAAATCCAGCAGGGTGTCAGATTAATAGGAATTGAAACCCAAATCCGAATGTTTCGAATGTATAGTGCTTATTGTGCGAGTGTGTGGCCTAAAATTGTTACATTACTAAAGAAACAGTAGAATAATCGAAATCTCTGTAATTTTTCCCATAACTGAAAAATTATCTAATATTGAAATTTATGTACTGAATTATGTTTGTGAATTGGTTGTCAAATTTATGTATTGAAATTAATATTAAATATTAGTAATAAATGTACTTCGTCCAAAATTTCTGAAGACACTGATACAGTCAATGAAAAAATACAATCTACTTTTTTATAAGTAATTACAATTGGATTGTGTGTGTGGGGGGGGCAGACAGACAGATAGACAGACAGACAAACAGACAGCCAAAGACAGAGCCCCATTGTACATATTCAGTTTCACACACACAAAAAGCGTACGTTATTAGAACCTATGGCAGTGTTATCATCGTTAAGTAATTACTAGCGAGCCAACAACGTTAGAAAACATTCGTCGTATTGTTGGTGGTATTTGGAGTTCACACACACACACGCGCGCGCGCGCGTAACCGATCGGCCACACTATATAAATTTATCTGGGCAATCTAAAACGGTGAAAGCGAGCAAATTGTAATAAATCTTTTTATTTGACAGCGGTGTAATACTGTTTCCCTCTGGTTGTTTCTCATCGGTCTTTGTTCCCCGTGACGGATTACCATTGTGTGCTTGTGTTCGCTTGTCACAGAATTCACAGCCTTCCACATTAGTCATTTATTTCATTTTATTTTATGTTTTTTAGTTGAGTAGTTACGTTAAATCTACGCGGAATATAAAACTAATATTCTGTAAATAAAGATCAACAGTTTGTTGTTGGTATTTATTATTGATCTCTATTACCCATAAAGATTAAATAATCACTTGGCATCTAGCTTCACCTCAAGAAGCACGAAATGCAAAATTTACAAAACACTTACCAGGCCAGTGCTGATATATGCTTCAGAAACCTGGACGATGACAAAAAATAGCGAGACTTCTACTTTGCTTTGAAAGATGGATTCTAAGAACAGTATTTAGAGGAGTACAAGAAAATGGAGACTGCCGCATCCCCAAACAACTATGGAACTATTAGCCGAGGGGTCGGAGAAGTGTGGGACGGCCGAGGAAGCGATGGAGTGACCAGCTGTAATATTTGCCTATTTGAGACCGGGACAAACCATTCTTGGTTTAAACCTTGATGATGATGATGATGATGACAAGAAAATGGAATGTGGAGTTATTATTATGAAGCAGGTGCTATAATTATGAACTATATAATCTTTACAAAGAGCAGGACATTGTTAGGATAATCAAAATATACAGGCTAAGGTGGGTTGGACGCATAGAGAGAATGGAGGAATGACAGCCTACGAAACATATCTTCTACCAGAAACGAATGGGTAGTATAGCAAGGGGACGACCCCGAAGTAGATTCAAAGATCAGATAGAGGAGGACCTCAGACACGTGAACATTTGAAACTAGGAAGCCAGGGCACGCAATAGGGACGAATGATGGCGACTCTTGGAGCAGGTCGAGACCCACCAAGGGTTATAGAGCCACGGCTGATGATGATCACCCATAAAGATAAACATTTCTCATTTAGAAAAACATTTACCCCCTAAAGATACAGAAAACACTGATGAGTTCTTCAAGTAGCCTACTTAGGAACGTGTTAACAAAGAATGCCTTCTGCATCAGAGAAATCAGAACACGAAATGCCATGGCCAAAACTGCATTCACTAAGAAAAGGCCAATGTTGGCTAGTAACTTCAGCTTGGATTTGAGGAACAAACTGATAAAGTTTTACATTTGGAGCACTGGACTGTACGGATCGGAAACATGGGTACTGCGAAAAATAGACAACCATAGTTGGAGACATTACTTTCCGGGTTGTTAGGCCGTGGTCTACCGAAGATCGCCTCCGATGGTGGGACCGAAACGTCCGTTCACACAAACTCTAGGCCACGGCCTAACAGCCCGACAAATAATGTTTCCAAGTGTGTTGGCGCCGGCCGTAAAAGCCTTAGGAACTCTAAATAGATAAGCAGTTCAATGATCGCGCTGAAATGTACTGCTTGAGAAGAGTGGAGAAAGTAAAGTGGTCAGACAAGATGACAACTGAAGACGTCCTGAGAATAGTGGGCGAAAAGAAATACCGTATTTTCGCGTGTATAATGCGCCCTCGTGACCTAGAAAAATATAGATACATTGTTTGAATATTACGCCTATATTACGCAGAAAAAGTGTTTCACACAAAACAATTGAAAATGTACGTACCGTGCCCATTTATTTGTAAATACAAAGCAGGGATATTAAAATCATATAAAATTTAAAATAACTTAAAACATACACAACTCATAGTTTTTGTTTAGTTTGTTGTGTTCAATTTTTCACTAGCACTTAACATTTACATTTATTAACAGTCTTCCGTTGTTTCTGAAGAAGACAGTATTTAATTACTATCCTCTTCTGAATCTTCCGATGCATCTTTGTTTGTCGTATCCTGTTGATCTGACTGACACTTATTTCGCACCTTTTCTTCAGTACTCGTGGCAATTGGCATATCTCAAAAGCCAAAACACTGGTATATATTACCAGTTTGAGGAAAATTGAAATCGTTCGTCTTGCTCGTTTATACAATAAATCGATGGAACTCGATAATTTTATTTTCGTACTCTCGCGGTAAACTATGAGCCAGAGTAGGCCTAGTTCTTCGAATCAAAAGACCGTATCCGCGAAGAAATCGTACACACCAAACAAGGCTATTGCAAGACGTTGAGCGATTCTCCTACCTTGAATCTGTACCATTTCACTAGTAATGGCGAAAGCCCCACTCCTTTTTTCTTTCATAAACTCGACTAGGTGCTTTTCTACTACTGAAAATTTAGCTTAAAGAACGCCGATCACGACTAGTAACACTCAATTTTCCTTCTTGTTTTTTCCCACTCTCGAACATTACATTCTGCTATATCAAATTTACACTATGCGGCGCAATTGCCACTTTCTTTTGAGAATTTTATTACGGATAATTTAAACTGAGCCGCATAGAGATGTTCCTCCACTGATTATGAATATACAGTCTGTTTCTTCACAACACACGCAATACCGGTAATGAACTACTGTAGAAACAAGAGACTAACGACGACAAACAAGTACAGTAACAGAATGCTACAACAGAGTACTGTTCTAAGTCTATGACGTGAACATTTAACTGATGGTGGAGAGGTGAAACTGCAAACCAAATTACCGGTAAATTTCATTTTACTATTACTAGACTCAAGCCTGCCGGTTTTAATCTAACCAAACATTGCAGATTAACAGTTTAGCATGTAAATTATATTATTCGTGTATAATGCGAACCCACATATTTAGGAAGAAAATCTGGGGAAAAAAGTGCGCATTGTACACGAGAAAATACGATAATCAATACAGTTCATCACAGGAAAGCAATTCGGACACATCGTGAGAAGGAACTGTCTGCTGCACGGTGGTGTCATCGAGAGAAATGTGGAAGGAACTCCAGGACTCGGAAGAAGAATTCAGCTATTGGATGACTTAAAGGAGAAAAATACGTACGTACTAGGAGCTGAAGCAGGGACCCAACGATAGTGCAAGATGAAAATCGAAATTCGCAGATCGAGTCAGAAGGCCTGCCGTCAGGAAAAATACTGAATTAAGCAAAAATATGTTATTATGCTCTCTGGTTTTATTTACTTATTTTGTTTTGTTTAATTGTTAAGAGAGAAGCTTAATATTCGTGTTTAACTTTGTTTGCGATTAACATTCGTGAATTCCATTTCTTCTTTTAGTATCTTCCTATTTGCCAACATTTCCCTTAAAACCTCTAAATTTGTTTTTCAGTCCAACTAGTTTTTGTCATACGGGTAGTATCCCCAAACTTAAGTTAAAAACTTATTCCGATAAGTTAAAAAAAGAATCGCCAATATCGAAACAATAGAAAAGTCAATTTTGATTCATTGTAACAAAAAAAAATGGAACAAAGCTTAGTTTGCTCTGTAATCACTCTTATTTTTACACGAATCGTGGAATGGAAAGGGGACGAGGGAAATTTATTGTTACAAAAGGCGGCATTGTGGTACACGTGATCCAAAAGAGATTTATAACGGCGCGCGTAGGGTGGCGCTATCTGCCGCATACACAATATGCTGCCTATTAGTGATTTAGTGACTTACGGGAGAATTAATACGACCGATGCTTCTTAGAGCCCAAACGGTAATAAATCCTAACGACACCGTTGAGTTTTACCCATACTGCTGCTTTAACACATCCCTAATGAAACTACACATAACTTTGTATTTAAGTCACATTAAAACTAGTTGATGGACTGACTCGTGTGTGGAAGAGAAACGTCAATCTTGATCTCGCAATTAAGCCAACGATTTTGTAAAACTTGCCGTGCCTATCCCACAGTGAACCTTACTGTATTTTAGGAATCACTCAAAGAACAGGGGGACGGGAGGCAAAATAGTGAGGGGTGAAACTTTTGTAAAAAATAGCAATACTTCGTGTGGAGTACCAAAAGTAAAGGGAATTTAAATATAAAGTAAATTTTTATAAATTTAGCCAAGGACAAAAAATGGGATCAAATATTTTAACAAAATTGTAAGAATCCAGTTGCGTATCAGATTAAAAGAAATTATAACCTAAAATCTAACATTTTCTAATGTTAGGAGCGCCCCAGGCCAAAAATGGAACTCAAAATTTTAAAGAAAATCGTGGAAGTCTATGTGAGGGATCATGTTGTGAAGAATTCGATTTAAAATACAGACTCAGTGTCTTTAATAATTTGACATACTAAGTATCTTTCAACACTCCTTGCCTTATAAGCTATTGTTACAACGGAACGCTTTCGAACAGTCGAGAGTGTCGTTCTTCACGTTTCTCGGCTAGCCGAGCAGGTCCGTGTCTCTGTCGACGTCGTGTACACAAATACACTCACGACGTTTCGAGTGCTTGTTAACGACGCACATTATAGAACATTATTCTGCAACATCCGCAGACTATATACAAGCAACAGCTGCCGCTTAGAAGTCAGTTAATTTGGGCGATTTATTCAGTACGGATCAAGTGTTTGTTGTGGAAAGTGATAGTGTGTTATAATTAGTGCGGAACTCTTTACAGTTGACATTACTATTGAGTGTGGACAACTTTAACTTGATTTATTGTATGACAGTATCTTGTTGATTTCAAATTGTTATTTGTGACTAATTACAGCTGGTAATTAGTGACTTCGTTGGTGTCTGTGTTCTTTTTTCACTGTACTATACGACGATAAGTGAAACCGTCGTAATACTATGTTTAAAAAATAACTTTACACATTGTTATAAGTGTTTTATATTTGTGAAAATTCTTAGATATATGCCTACAGGTGGAAACATATACAAATTTAAAAACTTGGCCTAAATTATTTGTCATTTAGGTATTTTGGTTATAAAATTACCTGGAAAAAACGGTGCAGCAGTTTGGGGATTTTAGTGTTTATAGTTTAAATGTCTGCTTTAACTGTTAATTTACTAAAATAAATAAATAAAGATAGAGTAAGCGGAGTTTTCGTAATAAAGATAGAGTAAACGGAGTTTCGCAGACAATTTAAAAATTGTCAAATACCGTTTTTTATGTAAAAAAAACAAATGTATTTCGTTCAAAAAGTGAACGAGTCTGCATCTCAGGGAGCTTACTAATAGAAATGTTTAAAAATCACTTTTCAAGAACTTACTATTACTTGATTGTTCAAAGCGCTTTCCAGATGGCAGAATTTATCCTTTTCATCAGTGCTATACACTCTAAACATATCGTTTTATAAATACACACAAACATATAACACATACTATCCACTAAATGATCACCCGTCACCTTCTAGATTCAGGATACACGGAGGGAGTTAAATTACCACTTGGATAAACTAATTAATTAAACAAATATTTGATAAAGATGCTACTAGGGCTACTTAGAAAACCACTTTACTATAATTACCCAATACTGTTCAACAATATAAACCAGTCAAATAAACAATTCTCCAACAATGCTAACAACACTACAATAATAATACCAACAATAACATCTCCATAACAATACTGTACTATAAACATAGCTACACTATTTGTACTATTAGCTGAAGCGACGACGACAAGGTATCCACACAAACAACAGCCGTAGAAAATGTCTAGAAACACAAAACTGTAATTAAACCGTGTAATGTACGGCCACACCACGACAAACAGACACAGAGGCAAAAAGTAACGACCGCTGGAGTGTTACGAACGGTCACAGACTCGCGGCGTGTTAATTATGTGCAACTCTGCACAAACATGCATTAACTATACGTGTATGGTGGAAACAAAGAGGAATGTAGTAAAAAGTTAACAACAGCGCGACAATGTGACAAGCCAACAACACACAACGCTGCATGAACAGCAACGAAATGGAGATATCGCGTCGACTTTCCTTATTAGTCTCTCTCTCTCTCTCTCTCTCTCTCTCTCTCTCTCTCTCTCTCTCTCTCTCTCTCTCTCTCTCTCTCTCTCTCTCTCTCCTATCTATCTGTTTACCTATCTCTCCACATATCTATCTATATTTCTACTAATAAATGCCCTGAGCTGCAGAACTCGCTCATTATTTAAAACGAAACACCATAAATTTGTTCATTTGCTAAATTTTAATTTTACACAATTTTTAAATTACCAGGACCCATAGATAGTTACAGGCCTATATCAAATATACTGATTTTGTGTTTTTAATAAAATACATAATTTGGTCCTTCCCCATAGACTTGTCAAACTTTCTTAAAATTTTGAGTTGTATTTTTGTCGCGTGGTGCCCAAAGTTAAAAAACATGTACAGAAATATTCACATTTAAGTTAAAATTCCCTTTAGTTTAACAAGCGTGTGAATTTTTACAATTTTTTCAATTTGAATTTGTCCAAAGCTTAACCAACTCCGCTTCTAAATCCAGTATTTATAATCTGGCTGTGTGACATAGTAGTGAACAGAACTGGTCTGGATGCCGGTAGAAAAATCGAGCAACGTTTGGAGGGGTATCTCGAATGATCGAGAGCGTTGCGTAATTCTGCCGCTCACACTACACGTGCGAAGCGTCACGTAGTAGCCACACACGTTCTCTCCATCCTCGTCAGCGAAGCAATACAGTACGTATGACAATCGAGTGAAATTCGCTGGGCTATTCTTGTCGCTTTATAAAATAACACAACAACAACAAATCGAATACTGGCAATACAGTCTGAAAGTCGCCGGAAGTGCTTACTCAATTTCTCTAGGACAGTCTAATAAACGACTGGTGATATATTGGAAGAGTATTTCTATTTACAATTACTTACGCTCAAATCGTTATGTAACGCGTCACCATATTTTGTGTATTTTGTGTAACGAGTCAGAATGTGTGTATGTGTGTGTGCGCGCGCGTGTGTGTTTTAAAACGTGCTTCTGTGTCTTCCGTTTCCTAATCTTCAGCCGTTCCTATCTAGCCACTGGTTTTATTGTAATCCTCTTTTTGCCATTTCCGCGTTAATTCCATCCCTCCTCGATCTTCGTTGTTTCCTTCTTCCTTTTAGTGTTCAGTGCAAGATCTGTTTCGCTAAACGTTCGTCGTTCATCCTAAGCACAGGTCTAGTTATCATACTGTCAGCCAACTTTTCGGTTGCAATCTCCATTAAATCCCGGACTCTCTAATTTGTGACGTCTCTCTTCTTGAAATTTTGAAATTCCCGCAGTTCGCCTCCAAAAGTTTATATCTGTAACGAGACTTCGGGGGCTGTAGGCTACAAGCAATGAGAAAGCCAGTCAACCGCCTTGACGTCGCATTCCGAGCTTCAACAGAGCTGCCGCAGAGGGAACCAGTATGCATAGGGGGATTTCTAGGTGTGACTTGCTACCGACCGTAGGGTTCAACTAGACGTGGTCTAATTGAGGGCCAGTGTTCGTCGAAGCCGGGTCCAAGGTCACCTGGCACATATGCGTGTTGATGGAGGGCGTTAATGAATGGACTACCTTGGAAGCGAGTACAGCGACGGTAGAACTTTCGGGAAAGTGTCTGGACACCTCCCTAGGTTACTATGTCAGATAACGAGGTTTGCAGGAACGGCGTAAACCTCGCCAACAAAATTGCTGTAACATTCAAGTTGAACCTGTTCCTACTCTTACTGCCCACACGTCAGAGCTGTATAACATGATGCTTCTTAATACTGTGTTGTATTCGCCGCAATGAGGGCAACACGCTTGACGTAAAAAGACATGTAAACTTTGTTCACTCTTAGAGTGAAGCGGATGTAAACAAAGCGGAGTGATACAACACTGAGGCATGTACAGTACAAATTTAAAACTTTTTTAATAGGTCCAAAGAATTATAAAATAATTATCTTCTTTTTAGTTGCTTTTATCACAATTGTTTAAAAAATGTTTGTTGATATAGTTTTAATCAACTAATTATAACCAATTGGGAACTACTTTATTTCTAGCGGTGAATTTAATGATGTGGCCACTCATCTAACCAATCCGGTTCGAATACTAGCACATGGTTTTGTTTATATCAGGCTTCACTCTAAGAGTGAACAAACTTTACTTCTGTGTTGCGTGACAACACAATGGTTATGAAGCTGATTCGCATTCCCTTCAAACATAATTACTCATCTGACGTGAAAACAACAGGCAATCTCTTTGGTCGCTAATTAAGAACAGAAATGACTCATAAACAATTAAGCACAATTTAGTCATACGTGGAAATGTCACAGTAATATGATCTTCTGTATAATTATAAAAATACTCAGGGTGGGGGTTCGTGTTGTTTATAATCATATAATTAAAGAGCGTAACGCACACAAGGACGACGACCTTTCCCTGTTATCGCTGCTGCTGCCTTAATTAATGCGTTACATCGCGTACCGCGCACAAATGCGTCGCGGCACCAATGCACTATACTCGTCATAACGAGGTTAACAGATTCTCCAAGCTCATACAACTCTGACGACCTTATCATGTAATCGATACACACACGTACCTACAAAGTCAAATAGGTCACAGTGATGAGTCGTTTACAGGCTGCTAGTTGTTTTTCTGTACAATTAGTTCCGTTATTATCATACGCACCTTATTTTATTAATTGAAATTTGTAATTCGTCTCTTCACCACCTGTCTTGTTTCCGAAGCCCCTTTCACTACAGCAAGCAAATTTATTTTTATCTAACCTGGTTACTAGCCAGGTGTACAACTCCATTACCAGGAAGACCAGTAGCTTGACTTTGGAGTTATCTCTCCTAGGCATAGTTGATGAAACCTGCCTCAAAATGAAAAATAATGGCGTTTAAGTAATCACATTGTAAAAACAAAGATCGTAGTAGGAAATAACTTTTTTAAACTTGTCTCTGATTTAAATTATTTTAGGGTGTGATGTCAATTATACTTGTGTAATGTCATAATATAAGAATTTATCAAAATTATGGAGACTTTGTAGAGAAATAAAAAATGTTTTTAAATAAAACTTGCAAGGGAAACCCGTTTAACACCCTATTGCTATTCTGGTAATAATGTTCGCCTGTGAGACGAGCAGAACATACCACTATCAGAGCAGAGACTCGTAAGAAGTATTCTTCTTCTTAAATTATGATTCTTCTGGCCTTCCAGGGTTAAGAAATGCTGCCTGTTCCGGCTTGACCATCTAATTCTCGGTCTTCCCACGCTTCTTTTATCGGGTGATAACTCTAGGCCTGCTTGGATTCCTTCCGCTCTTCTGTTGTGGACACATTTTTTAATATTTTTTTTGTATATTTCTGCGTGTATACAAGCAAATGGAATATTTAATTCATATCTAATGGGTGCATTTCGTATTCTATCTCCCCTAAGACAACCTTTCACTGACCTAAGAAACTTCACTTAAGATAACTTCATCTGGCTGAGATCTCTTTTCCTAGGTGCCCAACATTCTGAGCCATACAACAGTGTGGGAACTGCCATCACCTTATACAATTCCAGCTGCTGTCTTTTAATATATCATTCTTAACAGTTCTTATAACTGTAACATAGATTGTTTGAAATTTATTTATTGTGTTGCTGATGTCTCCGTCTTCTTCCTAAGAAACGCCGCAGCTTAAGTACTGCAAATGTGAGACCTGTTCCAAAATAGTGTTGTTCATGACATTTTTTGTTCTATGGGATAGTTACCACAAGATATCTAAGTTTTAGTTTCTGCCATGGTTTTCGTAAGAAGTACCCCGTTATACTTATACACTTCAAGAACTACGACATAAGAAGGGCGATATGGTAAGGGATGACGATGTCAGAAGATATCTAACTCCACCGCCTTTGAATAATGGAATAAAAGGAAATAAAATGAAATATTATGGCCAACTGGAGCGACTTCTGCAGGGTAGACTGTCCAAGCGGCGCAGAGTTATAGGGCTGAAGGAAAAAGGGATGTAGGGTGGCCGACGTTGATTAACTGAAATAACTTAGTCATATTGTCACGATAGTCTCACGGATCATCGTATTGTACAGTTGAAACAAAACACAGACACCAATGAAGTCGCTAATTGCTAGCTGTAATTAGTCAGAAATAACAATATCTAATCAACAAGGTACTCTCATACAATAATTCAAGTTACATTTGTCCACTATTAGAGTCCCGCACTAATTATAACATAATAATCACTTTCTAATAATCCGCAATAATCACTTGACCCGCATTCTACAGTACCTTCACGTGTAACTAACTTCTACGGCGACCGTAGACCCTTATAGGCCTATATACCCCGCAGAAGTTCCAGAATAATTTTCCATTTTTTTGCGGCGTGCCGGCATAATTTGCATAGTTAAAGAGTGCTCGAACAGTCTGGAAGCTACGTGAGTGCACGGCGTAGAGGAACACTGCACCTGCTCCGCTAGCCGAGAAGGAGTAGCTTTTACGTAACTGCACCTGCCGACTTTTCGAGAGCGTTACGTAATATTCTACTACTTGGAAGAAAAGAAGAGGAAGAGGAAACATAAATATATTTATAAATAAATAAATAAATGTATGTGTGTTTGCGAGTATATTAATTTATTAATACTTGATTGTTCCGATAATAAAATAATAGATGCTCTTGGCATGTGGTAGATAAAACTAAAAGAGAGAAAGAGAGAGACCTAAATATTAAAATAGAATGGAAAGATCCTTAAATAAACATAAACATAAATTCACATGAAACCTGAAACAAATTGTCCAATAAACTGAGTTTTCAGATACGTTCTTATCAATTAAGATTATTCAGTGCACAGTGTACCCTAATTAAATGTTTTACTAATTATAATGAGAAACGTAACCCTTTCCACTACTTTCTTATGATAAGAAAAGTATGTAAAGAGTGTCACTCTATCCATGTCTCTTTCTCATGGTCCACGATTCCCAGTCAATCAAAAATAGGAATACCAAACGAAATATTATAAGATATTCCCAATTTTATTTCCAAATTTTCACTGATAGTGTATTTAATTGCGACTTAATCAAATTTGGTAAATTCGTCAGTAAAACAAGCTGTATTAAATTCTAAATGATACGTTATTTTACGTTCCAGAAAAGTATTTCACAACGTCAAACCGCACAAGAGGCAGAGGAGTCTATTATTTTCTATATAACATACTGTCACCGTTCTAGCAGAGGGGACGCGTAGCCATGACGCCAAATTTTTTACCGACCACATGTTTTACTGGCCAGTGAGACACGCAGGTGTAAGCAAGCAGTAATCTGCTGTCCGAGAGAGAAAGAGAGAGAGAGAGAGAGACAAATGATTACAAGGGCCAGTTTATAGCCGGGCGGTTCATTTTTTATACGGATCCTGGCAGCTGGCTTAATTTACTGTCGCAAATTTACGAAAGCGCTACCATTTATCAACGTTTAACAAATTCTCTTCTTTTGGACACTTCGGATTAAAGGTTAAATAACGCAACTGTAGATTCTGCTGATAGCTAAAATAAAGACAGTATCACTAGCACGTATTTCCAACGCATTATTAAAAAAATTATAAAGTAAATTATGAATCTAAACGCATACAAAAATATTATTATCATCAAATTTTAACACTGAAAATGTTTATAAGGGCGTGTTGCACATATGCGGGCGATCGATGGTGCGTTATCGAAAATGGGAACCGGTTAGTTTCCATAGAAACTACTTCTTTGTTGTCAAAAACGTAGTACACATATAAAACTTCGCTTATGAATGCGACTACATTTAACTTATAATCTGTACATTGGTAAATGAAGAATGAATTCATTGATTGGTGAATGAACATAAATATATATATATATATATATATATATATATATATGTTCTAGATTTATTGAAGCATTTTCAATGCCCTTCTCTGTGGATTGCATTTGTGCAATGCCTGTAAATTTTTATTTATCTACTTCGTTGTTCGTATCAGCGTCCTGACTTCAAGACTTTATTCTGAAGTATGATTCTACATGCGTCCGCGTCTTTGGAAATCCTTTTGCATTGCGTCAGAGATGAGTTTGCTATTTTTACTTCCAGGTTCCTTAAGGAAATGGAAGTATGGTGATGGCAAAAAAAATCGTGTTCGAGATTATTGCAGATTCTGATTGTACTACACTCAAAACATGAAAAAAAGATATTTTTCGAAATGTGTGTGTGTGTGTGTGTGTGTGTGTGTGTGTGTGTGTGTGTGTGTGTGTGTGTGTGTGTGTGTGTGTGTGTGTGTGTGTGTAGATTCTTTTTTCTATGGCAAACGATAACAGCCGCAAATTCAAACAGAATCAAATAATGTTTTCCATACAGCCCTTATTTGTAGAGTACTCAAGACATATTGTTTTTCGTGAAGATCGGTTAAGGGAAAGGGGTAGTTTACCTGCAACTTTTTTTTTTAAATCAAGGGTAATGTTTTTCTATGGGAAACGATAACAGCCGCAAATTCAACCAGAATCAAATAATTTTTTGCATACAGCTCTTATTTGTAGAGTACTCAGGACCTATTGTTTTTGGTGAAGATCGGTTAAAGGGAAGGGGTAGTTTACATGCAACGTTTTTTTTTATCAAGGGTAATTTTTTTTTGGCAAACGATAACTGCCGTAAATTCAAAGAGAATCAAATAATGTTTTGAATACAGCCCTGAATTGTAGAGTTCTCAAGATCTATTGTTTTTGGTGAAGATCGGTTAAGGGAAAGGGGTAATTTACCAGCAACGTTTTATGTTTTAACAAGGGTATTTTCTATGGCAAACGATAAGAGCCGCAAATTCAAACAGAATCAAATAATTTTTTGCATGCAGCCCTGAATTGTAGAGTACTCAAGACCTGTTGTGTTTGGTGAAGATCGGTTAAGGGCAAGGGGTAGTTTACCTGCAACTTTTTTTTTTATCAAGGGTAATTTTTTCTTATGTCAAACGATAACAGCCGCAAATTCAAACAGAATCATATAATGTTTTGCATACAGCCCTGAATAGTAGAGTTCTTAAGACCTGTTGATGTTGGTGAAGATCGGTTAAGGGAAAGGGGTAGTTTAACTGCAACATTTTATGTTTTAACAAGGGTAATTTTTTCTATGACGAACGATAACTGCCGTAAATTCTAACAGAATCAACTACTTTTTTGCATACCTTTCTGAATTATAGAGTGTTCAAGGTTGTTGATTTTGTTGAAGATCGGTTAGGGGAAAGGGGTAGTTTACTAGCAAAGTTTTATGTTTTAAAAGGGTAATTTGTTTTATGACGAACGATAACTGCCGTAAATTCAAAGAGAATCAACTACTCTTTTGCATGCTGTCCTGAATTGTAAAGAAGTGAAGGCCTGTTGATTTTGGTGAAGATCGGGTAAGGGAAAGGGGTAGTTTACCTGCCACTTTTCATGTTTTAACAAGAGTAATTGTTTCTATGACGAACGATAACTGCCGCAAATTAAAACACAATCAAAAATGTTTTGCATGCATGCCTGAATTGTAGAGAACTCAAGGCCTGTCGATTTTGGTGAAGATAGGTTAAGGGAAAGGGATAGTTTACCTGTAACATTTTATGTTGTAACAAGAGAAATGTTTTCATGACGAACGATAACTGACGCACATTCAAACAGAATCAAATATTTTTTTGCATGCATCCTTGAATTGTAGAGGACTGAATGCCTATTGATTTTGGTGAAGATCGGTTAAGAGAAAGGGGTAGTTTACCTGCAACGTTTTATGTTTTAACAAGAGTAAAGTACTTAATTTTGATAAACAAAGTATCCTGATAAGAAGCTCATAATAATCCACTGTAGAAACATAGATGAAATATCTATAAATGAAAGGCTAGTTGAACGGGATGGGGGTAATTTTCTATTAATGAAAATTATAGTTGAAGAGGGAGGGGAGAATTTTTTTATGTGTACTACGTTATCGGCAACAAAGAAGTAGTTTTTTGTTAAAACTCCTTCCCGGGCTGTTTAGCCGTAGTCCAATGTTTTCAGCAAAACCAGACGTTTCGGCAGTGCCATCGACTGCCATCATCAGTGAAAATCGAGTGCGAAAACGTGAGGTGGTATACGTTAGTGACCACAGTGCTTTGGTTAAGGCTGAAGCAATTGAAAGAAGTAGTTTCTACGGAAATATTTCATTTCGAATATGATTTTAAATATAAATCTTAGAACATGGAAGTCATGTATGGTTCTCCATACCGATATTTGTTTTTATTTCAGTGAATGCTTTAGGTGATCTTTCTCTTCCCTGGATCCTTTGATTTTATCCTATATTATATCCTTTGGATCTGTTCGAAATATTCCTTTATCGAAACTCTGGCACCAGTGGCACCAGTACTGATTTTTTCATTCAAATAACATGCTAAACTCCTCGTTGATATTCACAAGCCATAAAATGGCCGGTTCTAGTAGAAGGCCAGAATATTAAACGTGGCAACACTGGAACCAGCTGATAATTGAGGCCGACTAGACGATCTCTTAGTTTATGTATTTCAATAATCAAATCGCGTAATTCTTAATTGCCGGTTAAACAGCAGCATTATAATTCTTCATTTTTTGCCAATTAAAAGTTTATTATGTACAATACTGTTATATTATTTAAGAAATATAATAATTAACTAACTCATTCATATGATATGAATTCAATAATTCGAACAAAATTAATTCATTAGGCCTAACACTAATTCACTAATTTCTTCAGCTTAAACGTATAGTACTAAGTGCGCACAGACCTATAATTAAGATTTATCTATAAATAGGATTACTCATGATTTTATTAATGTTATGAAATTAAATCAAAATATAATATGTGCACTTGAGCTATTTTGTTACACTATGCTTATAGCCTCAGACGCAACGTTGCCACTTTTAATATTCCGGCCTTCTACTAGAGCCGGCCATGGCCATAACAATCTCGTTGGCGTAGTTGGTTTCAGTCGTAATTCAAACAAACAGATTAAGCTTATAGAATACTTTATACTCCGATTGTTGATTCAATAAATTACTAAAATATATTTGTTTCATCATAGGCAAAATATACAAATAGCCAGTTATATGAGTATCGATCAGAGGCGATCAAATAAAAATATCTGTCAGTAATTCAAATAAAAGTAAGAAAACGATATAAGGAATCATCTTCTCTGTATATATAACTTGAACAGAAGAACACCCTCTCTCCCTCTCTGTCTCTCTGAAGATCTTCCCCATTTCTTATACAATTGCTCCGTCATATTTCACTGCGAACGGTGATACGAAAAGTATACGGAATGAATAATAAATGAATCAGCAGCGACGAATCCAATATTGTATCAACATTATGGAACGCCAGGTCTGGCGTAGGCTCTGATAAATGCGCACCCAGTATACATTGTTCGAATAAATCTTACGAATCCCTTTTACGATAGAATATTCGTCTCTACGCCACACACACAAACAAATGTAATTCAATTGGATTTGTCGACGTAAACGAAATATAGTTAATTTTATAGAAATACGAGGTGAACCATGCCATTGAACAACATCATAATATTAAACTGCCACGGCTGGAGTTAGTTTATGTCAAATCTTTCGGGCAACTGAGTAATGATCCTATGTAGAAGACTCACTTCTTTTTCGTTTGTTTTTGTTGAGATTTATTCTAGTACGTTACGTGCGTACGTTCGTTGTGATTCTTTTACGTTACGTTTTTAATTAAAATATGGAATACCCTTTCATCTCTCAAGAAAAAATGAAGACAGTTTAGTCATATCATGTCAAGGTAATTTCTGTTGAGACTTTCGCTAGTATTCCAGAAACTATGAGAGTTCATATATTGGTTCGTACATTCAAAAAGTAGTCAGTACTGTTCATCATCATCAGCCGTGGCTTTGTAACCCTTGGTTGGTCTTGGCCTGCTCCAAGAGTCGATTCCATTCTTTCCTATTGCGTTCCCTGGCTTTCCAGTATCTTACGTTCAGCTTTCTGAGATCTTCCTCTATTTGATCTTTTAATCTACTTCGGGGTCTTCCCCTTGATCTACTACTCATTGGTTTCTAATACACGGTATGTTTCGTAGGCTGTCCTTCCTCCATTCTCTTTATTTGGCCAACTCACCTTAGCCTGTATATTTTGATTATCCTGACAATGTCGTACTTTTTGTAAACATGGTATAGTTCATAATTATAGCGCCTGCGCCACATTTCATTTTCTTGCACTCCTCTAAATATTGATCTTAGAAACCGTCTTTCAAAGCAACCTAGAAGTCTGTCGCTATTTTTTTTCATTGTCCACGTTTCTGAAGCATATATCAGCACTGGCTTGATAAATGTTTTGTAAATTTTGCATTTCGTGCTTCTTGAGATAAAGCTAGATGTCAGGTGCTTTTTTAATCCGTAATTTGTTTTATTTGCGAGATATATTCTTCTTCTTATTTCAGTTTTGGTGTCGTTAGTACTGTTTACCTGGGAGCCAAGATATATGAACTCTTTTACTGCCTCTATATTTTTTGTACCTATTTGAAGGTTTTAAAGGTTTGGGTTTAGTGGTAGTTTGTTGGCAGCATACACATATTTTGTTTTCTACAAGTTTATTTGCAGACCAATTTTATTTAAGGCTTCCTCTAATACCGTAAAGGCACTTATGAGATCTCGTTTTGTCTTGTGAATTAAATCTGTATCATCTGCGTATGCTAAAAGTTATATACTTTTGTTTAGGGTCGTACCTCTTGTGTTTGCTTGGAAGTCTCTTACCGCTTTTTCTAGTGCTAGATTAAATAACAAGCATGACAGACTGTCTCCTTGTCGGAGTCCAGTTCGAGTCTTGAACGAACGTGACACGGTTTTCTGCACTTTACCTTACATTCCACTTTCAAGAGAGTCAGTACTGTTACTACATTAATATTCTAATTGACAAAGCAGCAAAATAATATGTGTCATAGTTCACAGAATCCTATGTTCAAAGTGAAACTCTTATATTTTGCTAGCCTTAACAGTTACATCCACTAGGTTTGTTTTTTCATATTGAACGATGCATATATGATGTTTCATGTTCATTTAAAAATTTCTGCGTACGTAATTCGCGACTCGTTCCGCAGGAGTCTTTGGAATTCTTTTATCGGCCGAACTTACATTACGATTCGAATTTCCCCATGTGCTTGAACTGGTCACATTGTTTCTCGACGAAACTCCAGATTCAGTTATGTAACTTGTCGACACAGGCACAATTGTTTTTAGGCAACACGTCGAAACGCTTGGTATTGTGGGACTGCCACTCGACGATTTTGTCGACAAATTGGTACGTAAAAATTTCGACGTGTTAGATGAACGAGGTCGCTTAGCACTTATCGTTTTTACCTTATGTTAGTGGCCGCTTTTATTACTCAACAGTTTTACATTCTTCTGGCCAAACTCATGCAAAATGTTTAACTCAATATTTTTATGTATCTTGTTGCTTAGTAAAATAGATTTCAAATGATATGCGGTACTATACACAGAACACTTGGAAATAAGACAAGGAAAGACACCACGATAAAATTCTATAAAGCAATGGCAACACCTGTTTTAACTTATGGAAGTGGAACTTGGACGATGACGAGAAATGATAAGCGAAGAATACAAACAAGTGAAATGAAGTTCTTGAGAAAAATCAAAGATTGCACCCTTAGAAATCAAATACGAAATGAAGATATAGAACCGAGTTAAATTTATAATTTATGGCCAGCAGAATAAGGGAAGGACAAATAAAATGGAGGCAGCATATCGAGAGGAAGGAAGCTATGAGAGTACCTAGAGAAGTTAGTAAGATACAGATCTCAAGGAAGACGAGATATAAGTAGGCCAAGGAAGAGATGACTTCAGTGAAGGCGGAACAGGCTGTAAGCCTATACCTTGACGTGGAAAAGAAGAAGCTTAGTAAAATTTTCTTTGGGTGTATGCTAATATCGAAGTACATTTTCAGTTAGGTCACAGATTGATACCTTGTCTTGACTTATACTTTTAAATTCTATTCTGTTTGCAGCATTTATTTTTTCATAGTCCATTAAATATTTCATCATTTTCAAATAATGTTTTTAAATTCATTAATATTTTTCTATTTTTATTACTTGTTTTTAATATTTCTACTTAGAAAATTACCGTTTGGCTTTCTCGTTTTCCACACCTCACTGTGCGTCACTTTCGTTACACGTTAGTCATGAAAGAAATTACAGCTCGAGTTTCGTGTCGCACAATGTTTTAAAGGAAGTTTCACTAAAAAATTGTATGTTGAATATTTTCATCAGAAACACTAAGAATTACCAAAATTCGGTATACATTAAAATTAGGATGACAAACCAGAACAGAAGATTGTACTGTTGTGGAAGAGGTCAGTAATTTTAAATATCCGGGCTGTAACGTGACTTTCATTACAAGTAATTACTTGGTGAAGAAGCTGCACAAGTTCAACCGTATGTGTGGGACCATGAAAATAACTCTAAAATCAACAAGTAAATAAACACACCTGAAGTTCTGCAAAGTGATAGCCGTCCCCACACTTCTCTATGGGTCTCAGAAATTGGACTTTAACGAAATCACAGTTCAGTACCCGTATTCAAGAGGCCAAAATTATATTTCTTAGGCACGTGGCAGGATATACTTCAAGATCGCAGAAGAATGCCGATGTACGGGAGAAACTGATTGTTATGAATATACTTTATACGATTTCCCAATATAGGCTTACACGGTTAGAATATCTTAACCGAATGGATGACTGCCGCATCCCCAGACAACTATTGAATTATAAGCCGAGAGGAGGGAGAAGTGTGGGAATCCGAAGAACAGTTGGGGTGCGCAGGTCTAGTCTACCGGACAAGCCATTTTTATCTAATCCTTGTTGAATGATGATGATGGTGGTGGTAATGATGATGATGATGGTGATGGTGATGACTAAAATTAAGACTATCTATGGCTAAAATCTGCTATTTAGTATTGTTCATATGAAGAAGACGCCATTGATTAGTGACGTATTAACTAAACTAACGGTTATACAATCTAAAAGATAAGGTCAGTCCTTATTTAAAAGCAGATTAAGTTGAAATTAATTGCAAAAATGTATGTTCGCTATTTGTGTTGACAGGGTGAAAGAGAGAGAGAGAGAGAGAGAGAGAGAGAGAGAGAGAGAGAGAGAGAGAGAGAGAGAGAGAGAGAGAGAGAGAGAGAGAGAGAGAGAGAGAGAGAGAGAGAGAGAGAGACAGACAGACAGACAGACAGAGTGAGGGGGGAGACAGAGTAAGACAGACAGACAGAGTGAGGGGGGAGACAGAGTAAGACAAGTAGACAGAATATCATACATATGAACAGACCGATACACAGACAGGACAGACAGACTGTGGATCAGTAGAAAACAGCTCTCACTAGACATTGATGTTACCACAGCCGGGTAACTGGTTTTACAGTCGTTACATTCTCCCCAGCGAGCTATCGACCACAAACGATATGTACGACACAGGATTACATGCTATGCAGCAATCGATAGTTGCCTGTAGTTTTGCGCGCTCAACAGAAACTACACCGGAACCGCTGTCTTGTGGTTTGGTGTTCCTCCCTACGTAACTACATGAGCAGCAGACATGTGTATCAGTGTATAACGTTCGCGACATACATATATTTTTTCAGAGTCATAGTTAACAATCCGTCCAGCTTTACAAACAATACAATGCGTAAAAACTGAAAAGGGGATCTTTTCCACTATAGAACTACACCACTCCAGTGGCGTATCTAGAATTTGGGTTTGGGGGTCCGGGGTCGGGCCGGCTTCATACAGAAGAAAAAACAAGTTAAGAGTAATCAACATTACTATAATTAAAGCTGCTGAAAAACGAGTGATAACATCTTGAAATCAGTCCCATTAAAGTAAATGGTAATAACACAATAAAAATACGCGTTATTGAAACATTGTCAAAATATTGACTGTATTGATTTTCCCATATTTCATATTTCAAACGTATACCCAATTCCATAAGTAACGTATACGCCATAAGTAATTCCAAACGTCCCCCTCCCGTAAGTACCCCGCCCCTGCACCACTCCACGTCCTGTCACTGATTCTACGGAATGAAAAAATGGTGTATAACTAAAACGTAGACCTACATAATACACCTTCAGATAAGTGGTTTATGCCATGAACTTTCGACAAAGACCTTTAATCAGCTTTAAGGTAATTTCACCAGCCATCTGTACCTAGTATTCTACCGGTTACCTCAGTGAATTTCGGGTTCGTTTAGTCCAGTGAGCAGGACGCACTCAATGTTTTTCAAAGTAAAAAATGTTTGACATAACCTACAAATATTCCCATGATCACGATATTAAAATTCTGGTATGTGCAAACAAAGAACGCAGAATTTTTAGTAATAATGACTGTCGTGAAAAGAAGTCTATTAGGCAAGATGTTTCTCTAACCAATTGTTTCTTAAGTTGGCACTATTTAAAATAATGTTCTAGCTTTTAGGATAAAACTTTAGTCTAACGAAAGAAGCAAGGAGCAGTGTGGTATAAGTCGAAATTTATTAGAGTTTACGTTACGAAACCGATACCACAACGAAGAAATATATTTCCGTAAACGTTAGTAAATTCATTTAAACATTCACAGTAGTCCAGGTTAATCACACACGTGTTCATTGTCAGCAGAGTCCCAGAAAAAAGTCAAAGTAACGTTGACGTACACTGAAAAATCCTTCTGACCAGGAAAAGGATGAATGATTACGCTGTTGGTGAACAATTTAAACATTTGCGTCATGATAGGAAAGAAATGTGTTCTCTTACCAATAAAAGAAGGGATATACTATGTTTGTGTATCTTATTACATTATACGCGTATTATTGGCCTACAGGTCAAATTTTTTCTTGTTTTCGCGGATTCGAGTCGCACAAAATACTTTGCAACATTTATAACTGTCACGTCTAAATGGTAAAAATGACAAAACCAAGTTGCCTACGTTTTTCATTCACTTATTAGCCGGACACTTACAAGATAAAGGCGGAAGAGGAGTTCGTACGTTTATTTATTTATCCATTTATCCATTACGGCCATTGTGCTCTTTGGCCGTGGTCCATTGTTTCTTTCTAAAACAGACGTTTCGGCAGTGTCATTAACTGCCATCATCAGTGTAAAAAATCGAGCTGCACTAACGTAGGGTGGTACACATTAGGGACCACAGTACTGTGGTTAAGTTCGTATGTTTGTTTAGGAGGTTTTCATAAATAAATTAACTTTCTCTATACATTCTTTACCATTCTTTGTGGTGTCGATGTGGCAACAGTTTGTCTCCATTTGACCCGAGCAAATGGAGCACGTCTTCCGCCGACAGTTGCTTTCCCTCAGGCCACCCCTTGCACAATCCATCCACTTCCGTTTTGGTCTGCCTCTCGTTGTAACATCCTGTACCTCCATATCCAGTACCCTTATCCCCAGCTCTTCTCTTCTCGTTACATGCCCATACCACTGTAGCCTTCTTTCTTCCATCTTCTTCGATATCGGTATGATACATTCGTTGTTCCTCTTATTATGTTGTTCCTGACCTTTCCACTTTGGTTACTCAATGCATCCACTCAAGCATTTTAATTTCTGCTACATAAAGCTTTCTCTCTTGTGCTATCCTCACTATGTGGTCATGCTTCAGCACCACACATAATTGTTGATGTTATTACAGTTTCAAATCTTCTTCTTCTTTAGCACAACAGGCCAACGAGGATCCTGGCTTCCAGGACCAATAGGCCTATTCTCCAGTGTCACCTATCCGCAGAGCCATCTCAGCGTAATCCATCACGTCCATTCTGAGATCTTGAGACACGTCATCCAACCATCTTATCCTAGGTGAACCCTTCTGCTTTTATACGCCTGTGCCCTCAGGATTTTCTTTGGCTTCCGCTGATCATCCATCCGCTCTAGGTGACCTGGCCATTGTTTTCGATGAGCCTTCAGTTTTTTTATACTTTTCTCTTAACATTAGACTTGATTATACGGACAAAAGCATCCTTAACATCTTCCTACAGTTAACCCATCCGCCTTAAATTCTGTCCGCTATCTCTTCATTCAGACTTCCGTCTTCAGTTATCAATAAGCACAGGTGTTTTTTTTTTTTTATTATCCACGCTTTTCAGCTTTATCTTCACTCTGATCTCACGGTCTTGATCCTCGTTGAAACTCACATATTACGTCTTCTGTCTGCTAATCTCGGGTCCTCTGTCCTCGAAGGTCGCCCTCCACTTTACAAATATGAAGTGAAAATATTCAGAAACATAACAATTTATTTAAACGGTCGACTTAAACAGCACAATTCATCGTTAATAATTCATTATAACAGATTTAAAAAACGTTCAAATGGATAAAAAATGTAATAATATTTTATAAATTAACTACTTCATACTTTATAAAGTTTAAAATGATCACACATTTAACTCACATATAAATGTAGTGACGGGCGACAGACAATACGTGTACGCTTGCTTGGAAATCGAAGCAAAGCGTGATGCCCGACACATCGCGGTAACGCTAACAGAACAGATATTAAGTCTCCCAATTAAACTGTTATCGCAGTGATTGGAATGAATTCTTATCAGTCGCAAATTAATTTTTAAGCCCCAGCCATGTAGATGCACTGTTAGAAATGTGACAGCCTATCTTGGTTGCTGATCTGCGCAGACCCAGCGAATGAATTAACCCCCCCCCCCCCAAATTGTCTAGACAGGAGTGAGGGGAGATAACGCGATTGCAGTTCACTGTCTCACTTTACTCACTAATTCTCTCTCTGTCACACACATGGTTCCATTGTCCTCGACAGCCTGGTTGCAACCGACGCGACGTTCACACTATGAAACGCTGCACAAGACGGTTGTGAGCATGTGCGAAAATTTTGTTAGCCTCGAAGCGAGGTGTTTGTGCACGTCGCACCCCAAGGTTAGTGTTCAATTTTTATCGTCAAGTTTCTACCTGTCTCTGTATTTCATTTATCTGCAGGCCTTATATGAGAAAGACGACGAGACGGTGCTGCTTGTTGAAGTAATTAATAATAATTCTTCTTCTTCTTTTCATCATCATCGTCATCTTCATTATCGTCTCTTCTACTCCTCCTCCTGCTCCTAGACCTCCTCATCTCCCTCCCCTCTCTTCATCATCATATTCTTCTTCTTCTTCTTCTTCTTCTTCTTCTTCTTCTTCTTCTTCTTCTTCTTCTTCTTCTTCTTCTTCTTCTACTCCTCCTCCTCCTCCTCCTCCTCCTCCTCCTCCTCCTCCTCCTCCTCCTCCTCCTCCTCCTCCTCCTCCTACTTCTTCTTCTTCTTCTTCTTCTACTCCTCCTCCTCCTCCTCCTCCTCCTCCTCCTCCTTCTTCTTCTTCTTCTTCTTCTTCTTCTTCTTCTTCTTCTCCTTCTTCTTCTTCATGCCTTGGACCTTACAATCCGTTGCGCACTCACTGATCTGTCCATGTTTTCTTCTGTCTTTCTATCTTGCGGTTTTCCCTGTGAAGATAAAACGTCAGTTGCTTATGTAGTCTGTCCTGATGCATCCTTTGCATATGGTCTGTCCAACCCTGTCTGTAATGCTTGATCCTTTCATTCAGGCTGTAAATTCGGAGGGCGTTCCTTATGTCTTCATTACTTAGTAGGATTGTTCGGGATACTCCAAGTACGGATCGTAAAAAAAAGTCTCACTAGCCTGTATGCGGCTGCAGGTCCGCGTCCTTAAGACTTGAATACCAATTGTGACAACAAAGCTGTACGTGGACTGAAAGCGAATCATTTTACTAACAGGACAATCTGTCTGGAGTAGACCGGCGGTGCTACAGGTCTACGAACACGTTATTACATCAGAGTCTTCCGAATGTGAAGCTTTTCGCCGACCGATTGCTATACGAGAACACAACAACTCAATGTGTTACATTTCCACTCACGTAGGTGGCATTTTCTTTTTAGTCAAGTACCTGGCAATAAGTTGGCTATAATTAATGGCAACTCCTATATTGATACATGGAAGCGAAACCTGGCAGATCATGCAAAACATGGAGCAAAATACAGCGGGGAAAATATAATTTTTGGGCTAAAGGATGTATACAGCTAGATCGCATTAGAAACAAAAGACATAGGAAAAGATTTAGGCTTATATATCTGTGGTATGAACTATAGAATAAAAAAAGAAAACAGGAAAGATGAAAGAACGCATACTAAGAAAAAGCCCGCCACGGATATTAAAAAATCTTATATAACAACAAACCGCAGAGCAGACGGTCTTTAGGAAATTATGGCGGGAACCACTTGGCGACTGAATAGGCAATGTCTAAGCGATGTACTGTGGACGAAGGCAACGAGTAAAATGTATTATTGTTTTTCTTTCTTTTTTTCTTCTGGTTTATATTTATTTATCCAGCAACAACGTGCAGTAGAACCTACCATGTGCCCACACGTACATAATAGCCTACATGCAGAAACTATGTATATTACACAGAGTGTAAAAAAAAGTAAACATTAAATTTTGGCAGCTTTTCATTGAAAACTGATAACTGATATATAGCCTGACGTGTGAAATAACGGTTGAATCCCTGCCAAAATTTGAACAGTCTCGAATGTTGCGATCGATACACAATGTTTGCCGTAAAGAACAACATTGGTTTTGTACACGTATAACAGGCGTGTTCGTTTCAGAAGCTCCGTACATCCTTCCAGGGATTATCGTAATTGACTTCCTTGTAGTGTTTCTGGTGTCTACAAAGTTCCATGTAGTTATGACGTGTGCATGAGCAGAGACACAGTCAACGGCAGTACACATTAGGCCCCCGAGTAAAAGTGATACCGTAACACAGCACAGTAGTTAGGCACAGGACTGTGAGAATCTTTTGTGGTTATAAAGGGATTGAGTCAAGGTTTTAGTTTCTCTCCAACGATGTTAAAAACCTACCTACATGCAGCATTAAAAAAAAAACTCGGACGAATAATGCTACAGTAAGGACTTTGCAATCTCCCAGTCCATGGTAAGAAGACATTGAAGTTATGCCAAACGCATTTTAATTATGGAATATAAGATTTTGGTTAGGAATATAACTATTTCAAAATATTTATGTTTTGGAGGCGAAAACTGAAAGATAATCTGTTAATCTGCCAAATATAATTCCTTTTCCTTTTCCTGGCGTTACAACCCAGCGTGGGTTTTAGCCTGCTCAATGACTTTCTTCCATTTCGCCCTCTCATTACACATCCGTCTCCATCCCCTCAAGTTCATACATATCAAATCATCCTCCATGTCATCCAACCATCTCTTTCTGGGTCTATCTCTGCTTTTTCCCATTGAGCTATTCGCAACTCTAATCTTTTTACAATGCAGGGTATCGGTCCTGCGCCCAACACCCAACCTGGAAGGCCAGGAACTTTGACTTTCGGGTGCCAAATATAATACGAACGGAAATTAATAACAAAAGACAAGGCTTAGATTTTATAAAACAATGGCAGTGCCTTTTTTTACTATATGAATGTGATACACGGGTTCCTACAAAGAAGATTAAAAACCAGATACAAACTTCGGAAATGAAGTTTCCGAGAAGAACAAAGGGTTGCACGAGACAGGATCGTTTGCGCAAGGAGGATATTAGAAAAGAGCTACAAGTATTCTCCGCAAAAGATACAATGCAGACATATCGCAGTTAATGGTTACAGCAGCTGGATAGAATGGAGGATGGACGACTGCCTAAGGTTGCGTTTCGATATAGATCCTTTGGTACAGTCCCCCAAAGTACTGGGGAGGATGAGTAACGCTTTATGGTCTCATTCCTTGATGAAGGGAAACATCCAACCGCATCTCCAAGTGGTGGGGGATGGGCAACACCTACAGTTGGCTGACACGGCTCTGGAGACCGAGTGACAGCCGGTATAAACTGTCCCTCCTCTACTTGTCATTGCCAAGTAGAGGTTAGGGGACCCTCTTGCCCTTGGGGTGAGAAAGTGCCCCTAAAGACGGATGACCTTCCATTGGACAACGCTGTAGGATGTGGGAGGCAAGAAGAAACCACTACATTAAAGATCCTTATGGATATCTTAACAGGGAAAAATGGTCTCTTTACTCTGGTAAGACAGCCAGTTTATGGGAGAACACCCAGACAGAAAATCGGGCTGGACGTTAAGCCTGAAGGTGGGAGTCCCACCATACGTTTTACCCTGCGATATGCTAGTAACATATCCAGGGGACATATTCACTACTAAATTGCCTCAAATAAGGACTAGCCGGACGGAAAGCCAAGCGGACGGAAAGGTGTGGGACGTCCGAGGAAGCGCTGGAGTGACCAGCTCTAATCTTTGCCTACTTGAGACCGGAACAAAACATCCTTGGTTTAATCCTTGAAGATGATAATGATGATGATGATGATGATGATGACCCTTTGGTACAAGAGATGTGGGAAGCCCGAAAGTGAGATGGAGAGATACTATGTGAAGACAGAACAGGCAAAGTGCCTACTCCGTGAGGTGAAGAAGATTAATAACAGTGGAATATGAGACAAAGAGATAGAACCCAGCCTGGTTAAAGGCAAAAGAACATAGGCGCCGTCAACTGTATACTATGGTCAAAAATGGTATCCAATGAAAGGAAAAGCGGTAGTTCCAACACTACGAGACGTTCCAACTCGTATATTTGAGGCGTTGGTGTTGTACGGTTGTGAGAGCTTATACGATTTATTCGGCCATACATCATCTTTAATGTTTTACTTTCGAATACTGTCTGATGCACGATGTTAAGTCCATGTCTCACTACTATAATTCGCACATAACTCGACTTTAGCAGAATCGTTACAGATTAATAAAATTTATGTTCAGCGTTGATCTTGGATTGATCACCATATTTTTTTAAAATATTTTTACGACAATTACGTAATGTTCTCGAAAGTCGAGAGTGCCGTTCTCACGTTTCTCGGCTAGTCGAGCAGATGCAGCGTATCGATCAAGGCCGTGTACTCAAAGTAGCTTCCAGACTGTTCAAACTCTTTTAAAAATGCAAATTATGTTGGCACGCGACCACCAGTATGCAAACTATTCTAGAACATCTGCGGGATCTATATAAGCGTCTACGGCCGGCTTAGTTAATTAGTTATACCTGGTGATATTGCAGAGTGCGGATCAAGTGATTGTTGCAGATTAGTGGAAACTGATTATTGTGTTCTACATAGTGCGGATCTCTAATAGTTGACATTATAGTTGAGTGTGGACAAATTTAACTCGAATTATTGTATGAGAGTACCTTATTGATTTCAATTTGTTATTTGTAACTAATTAGTGACGTCAATAGTGTCTGTATTTTGTTTCCACTGTACAATACTGTACAATCCGTGAGACCGTCGTAACAATATTACATTGTCAAAACAGTCCCGTTGCCTACGATTATTCCTACTCACTAACTGTCTGCATACTGGTGAAGAAAACTTACAATACTGACAATAAAATTATTGGTTTCAATATAATGCCAGCGGCCAACGAGTCAATTGTTGCTTTATTTATCTAATATAAACTGAAATAATTTTCCTACTTTTTCCTGTTCGAACAAAGCCAACAGCAACAAAAACTATTCTGTTTGTTGGAATCTTGTTAAACGACATTTATTGTTACGCATGAAATATACAAAATGAATTTCAATTTTCCCAGAATTAGACCGCACACAGCTGACGCACGTGGGAATGTATTGATTTCGCTCTTTTTGTTGTTATTACTTTTATTATTGTTGTTATTTTTAGTGGTAATCTTCTCGACTCTCAGCTTACTGGTTATTCTACGTTAGAAGATGTGTACGTCAAACTGTAGGACTGTGACACAGTGCTTCTACTGGCATATTATGAAAGTGTGTACTGGCCATTCAGCAAGCTTGCCAGTTTGATTTTCGAATTGGAGTAGTTAATAGTTTTTGAATTTAATTTTAAGTTAAAAAGATTATTTACCAGATCTTCGATTACAAGATCTGTTGCCGTAATTATAAACAGCATTTTTTTACGTTTTGGGCAGTTATGGACCACGTTAATTCAACCGTTAGAGCACGAGCTAGCGACGAAAAAGCTTACGGTATTTCAGTACGCTTGATATTTTGTACAGAAATTCAACTCGACTTGCTAGAAACGGAGTGGGGACTTGCTACCGGTTCTCTTGCCGCCCTCATTGCCTCAAAGGGCTAAACAATTAATGAATGAAACGTTATAGATAAGCCTATAAGATACACCCGAGTGTTTAACTGTTTGAGATACGTTGTACTGTAACTGACTTTTAATTTTGGTTGCATAGGACAGTTGTATAACTAGTACAAGTATTGTAATTTGCATCTGTTAGTTTCAGATAAGTGTTAGTGAAAGTTGTGAGTACTAATTTTTCTGCTGGTCAATCATATATTTTACTGTTTAACCACCCGAACCATGCAATCCACGTAACCAAATCACAATATCTTTTACAAATCACGTATTATGTTATTAGGATTGTGTTTCAGAAGATGAAGGAGATAGGTGGTGAAGCTGCACACCGAGAGGCACGAAGCCAGATGCTGGAGAGCTGGCAGAGAGCTTGGGAGCAACAAGAGCAGCAACGTTGCTGGTCAAGAAGGCTCATCAAGCAGGTGCAGCCGTGGGCGGAGAGGAAGCATGGCGATATCGACTACTACCTCACCCAGTATCTGACTCGACACGGGTATTTTCGATCTTACCTGAAGAAAGTTGGAAAAGCCGAGTCACCAGAATAGCCATACATTCGTCTCCTACAGATGGTAGCAACATAGAAGATCGTTGCAAAATGATATTAGGTAGAAGATCTCCCCGGATAATATCGTTGAAGAGATGCTTCAAGGGGAGGACACCTGGAACTGTGTGGCACGCTTTGCAGGAAAGCTTCTTCGGGCGAAGAAGATAGATTTGGAGAATCCAATATAGACGGATAAATAGTCAGATGTGAGCCCTAGAGCTGAAGAACAATAGGCCTAGCTCGAAGTAGTGTCTCGAGCAGTTCCAGGTTGGTGTGTTAAAGTGGATAGGAGGTAGTTTTTTAGTGGGTCGGGTATAATACTGAAAACCCTTCCGGACATTCGTAGAGCAAATTTTTCTACTTGCCCTTGTAAAGAAAAAAAATTTATCAGGCGAATAATAATGGTCATATGTATGTTCGGTGAGTTTCAAGATAAAATATTTAAAAGTGGCCTGAGACTTTCTAATATGGCAATTCACCAGTCTTCGGATTGGGGTAGCAATAACACCAACAAGAAGAGCGTTTGAGAAACATGGTGCTGCGAGTGGCGTGTTCAATCACAGTTTGACTGACAAACTGAGGCTGATATGAAATAAAAACAGTGCACACAAAGGAACAGTATATTATTCCACGACCTGTCAAATAAAAAAGATTTACTACACTTTATCCGTTACAATGCTGACTGCCTGTGTGTGTGTGTGTGTGTGTGTGTGTGTGTGTGTGTGTGTGTGTGTGTGTGTGTGTGTGTGTGTGTGTGTGTGTGTGTGTGTGTGTGTGTGTGTGTGTGTGTGTGTGTGTGTGTGTGTGTTTGCAAACAGCCAATATAGTTTTACTGTGGCCGTTACGCGGAGCAATTGTGAACGCCAGCCAGATACAATTTTTTACCTTGAATTTATTTTGTTTACGAAATCAATTCTGTTACATTTTCTGAAAAGGCTCGCTCGCTCTGATCGTAGCAGTAGATACAGTGAAAACACAATAAAACACACACGATATACACCTACAGTTTGGCTATTTGTTGGAGTTTTAGTGTCGTTCAGTTGGTACTAAAGTCACTTTCGCCCATCTTTCTCGTCGGCCATTACTGCTCACTAAAATAACATATTCAGGCTGAAACGAACGTGATAGTTCGTTTAAAATAGAACGGTACAAATAAAACGTCCTTCAATCTATGGCGTGTTGAAGACACATATACTAAAACACGTATTTTTTACAAATATTGTATTTAACCCTAATATTTAACATTAAAATATTTGAAGAATGTTAAGTATAATATACTAAAAAATAATAGTAAATACAGGAAAGACAAATATTCAACAACTTTTAGTAAATAAAGAGTAAGACGAGCTACATTAAATGGATCCTGTGGGATAAGCAAATTACAGCAGAAACTAAGACCAAAATATTTATAACCGTTGTTAGAAGTGTCATGACTTACGGCTCAGAAGTTTGGACTACTAATAAACACACAAGAACAAAATTAATGACAGCAGAGATGGACTTTTGGAGACGTTCGGCAAGAGTATCCAGACGTGAAAAAATTAGAAATGAATTATTAAGGACAGAATGAATGTAAAAAATTCAATTGTTGATTTTATTCAAACGAAAAAATTACAATGGTATGGACACGCAAAAACAATAGAACAGGATAGATTGCCAAGGAGAGTTATGGAATGGACCCCACCAGGAAGGAGGAAAAGAGGAAGATCACTTATCACATGAATAGAAGAAATCAGACTATATTGAGGGAAATAGAAATTGAAGAAGGTTTTTGGATGGACAAGCAGCAGTGGAAGCTGAGAATTCAATCACTTCTGTAATCTTTGACTCCGGAAAATGTGTACACATTGTACAGCCGGAATAAAAAAAAGAGTAAGGCAGGGGTGTAGTATTCCGCCTACGCTTTTTGATATCTATGTTGACGAACCTATGTTTAAAATATTGTCCGAAACTCTAGGGAAATTTAAATTAATGATTAACAGGAAGAAAACAAAAACAATGGTGATAAGGAAGAAGAAAAAGAATGTAAAACTTGATATTGAACTGGCTAATACAATTTTAAAACAGGTTGAAAATGTTTGGTACCTGGGGAGCACCATCACTTGTGAAAATAGATGTGGGACAGAGATTAAGAGAAGAATAGCTCTAGCAAAGCAGGCGTTTCAAAACAAAAGGAATTTATTTAGTTCAGATCATGATGATGGTGATGTGGCAAGATATTAGCTGAGGAATTAAACTTAATCTGAAAACTAATTTGGGTGTTTTATTATAGGCTGCTGATGCAGTCTTAACACAAGAAACTGAGGATGAATTGCAACAATCTTTACGTCGTTTAAAGTAGATTTACGATTTTAGAATATCACAGAAGAAAGTAAAAATCATGGCTTTCTGGGGAAAGTATCTCGTCAGATCAAAAACTGTCCTTGAGGGAATAGTTTTGGAACAACTCTCCGAGTGTAATTATCTGGGTTGCATTATCAGTACTGGAAGCGAAACAAGACATGATGTCACTATAAAATTATGGAATTTTCAAAAGACGTGTGGCAGCATACATAGAACACTAAAGAATAAAACAAGAATTAAATTGTATAAAACATTTGCAGTGCCTATGTTATAATTTGGTTGCAAATCGTAGATGCCTACAAGGAAGATTATAAACCAAATTCAAAGGTCAGAAATAAGTTTACTGAGAAAACCAAACGGTTGTACAAGGCGAGATCGTTTGCGTAATGATGACATTAGGAATGAACTACAGGTATTGTCCAAATGAACTACAGGTATTGTCCAAAAACGACATAATTAAGAAATATCGCATGGAATGGTCGCAACGTCTGGACAGAATGAAGGATAGACGGCTACATAAAGTAGTGCAGAGATATAGACACTTTGGAGAAAGTGTAGGAAAACCAAGAACAAGATGAAGACTCTGAAGACGGAATAGGTAATGTGTCTTCACTCCGTGAAGAAGGAAGAGAAGAAGTATGCTAAACTGTGTTAAATTGATGTCCGTTTCCAGAAACTCCCAATATCGTTCACACATATGCTTCTGAACTTAAATTTGTTGATATTAAAGATGCAAAACCCTCGCCGTCGTCATCTCAAAAACGGAAACTAGGCAAGCCATGTTATCAGTAACAACCAAAATCTAACTTCATATCTTCACGTAAATAAAAAACGTAAACTTGGTGTGACTATAAATAGAAAATCGAAATGAGAAACGCTCGAAAGCTTAAGATGACATCGTAAACAATTATTTCAAAAACCTAAATAGGTAAACGATTGGCGTGTCACGTCATCAGTGTTCAGATATTTTTTGACACAGTAGGATATCAGTGCTGATACGTAAATGCTAAAATTGCCAAGTTTGAAGTTCAACTAAGTCTGCGATTCGTTGAACTCTTGACGCTTGACGTTAGAAGCGGGTGCACTGACCAGACGATCACCAGTCGGACGTCAATGACAAATATTCATCATCATCATCATCAGCCTCAAGGATTAATTCTTCGTATTGTTTAAATTAGCAGCCATCCTTACTTTTCTTTTATAAAATTGCTAAACTGCTATAATTGTTTTTATTGTTTAGACAAAGCTTTTCGTCATTACTGACATCTTCAGGTCTTAAACAACGTTGTCTTTGGTTGTTTAAGACCTGAAGATGTCAGTAATGACGAAAAGCTTTGTCTAAATAATAAAAACAATTATAGCAGTTTAGCAATTTTATAAAAAAAAAAAAAAAAAAACTCAAGGATTAAGCTCATCCTGAACCTGTTCCGGGACCCACTTCGCTCTCGGCCGTCCTACATCTCTCTTCCCCACCGGTCGATATCCCATTGCTAGCATCGGAATCCTGTCACCCGCCATTCTTTCCCAAAGGTTCACACCACCTTCTTTGGTTTCTTCTTAGCTGTTCCAAGAATGGGTCGACCTTCCAGTTCTGTCCTTAAATTATCCACATTCTTCTTTCTATCGAGAATGGTACAGCCCAGAGTACTTCTCATAAACTTCATCTTCGCTGCCTGAATCTTTGCTTTGCCTCTTTCTGTCATAACTCTGGCCTCATCTGCGTACATAAAAACTGGTACCACTACAATGATAGAAAACCTTATCCTTGTTTCCTTCTGTGTCTTATTTTTAAGGTATCTGTGAATTGTTCTACAAATATTCCTAAATTGGTTTAATTTTTCATCCAGATGAAACGTAACATCCCAAGTAACTGAAATCCTGGACTTGTTCCATAATCTTTCCATCTACAACTGTCTTCATAAAAGTAAGCAATGTCTGTAAATATATCTTTCTAATCACGTAATTATTTTTAATTCTATTCAGTGGCGTTAAAACGTGCAGTTTTGTGGAAATTTAATCATTAAATTTAGACATTTTAAAAAACCTTTTCTACTTATATTTTGAAGACGGTCATATAATAATTATAAATGTAAGATATTATCCATATTTACCGGAAATAATTAAGATCAATTATTTGATAAATAATAGTTTGAAGTTATGAAGCAAAGAAAATGGAAATTACTTTCTCCTCAACCTGCCGCATCATTCACCCATGTGTGACGTTCGTGTTCGCCGGTCTACAAGTTGTCATAAATGTGAAATAAATATGACAAAATAAAAGTGTAACGTTTCAAACATGTAAAAGCGTGTGTTCGTGTTGATGGCTATACGTGTGGTATGTTGTACCTTACGGTCATACGATTGATTTAACTGTGCAATATGTTAGAAAGCAGTAAGGTTTAATGCATGGGGAGGAACTGCGCCCATGGAAACTAGAACACGATATGCTAATAATTATAATCTCTGTGCTTAGGTAAGGTGCAACGTGCAACGTAGTGGGTAATATTGCCGAGGACGTCGGCTGTAACTCTTACCCACTAACGAGCTGCTTTTCATGATCACATGCTACGAGTTCCGGATTGTTAACTGACTAATAAACAATAGAGTCGTAGTTTATGGTAAGCTTTCCGCTTTATGACGTAAATCTATTCTTTCAATTTAAAACATCAGTTTTCGTAATAGAATTGTTTTCACTGGATTAACATGATAATCGCCAATATGGCTGTGAGTAGTAGCTAACAAATTGGTTATTTATAATTATCACACTTGTAAGAAGTTAATTATGTACTATATTGTGTCAGTATGATGGGATCCCTTCTGGCATCAAGTTAAATAACTGTAGGTCTACTGCACTAAAATGTGCTGCTCTTTGCAGATGATATGGCTGTAATCCAGGCTAATTTAAATGCACTGCAGAAAAGTTTATATGGCCTCCAACAGATATGTAAGGAATATAATTTAAAAATTTCAACTGCAAAAACAAAGGTTACGGCTTTTTGTGGAAAATACCCCATTCGATCTAAAATTATGTTAAATGACCAACTCATAGAGCAGGTCACTACATTCAATTACCTTGGTTGTAGTCTTTCTTATAGAAGTAGTGATGATGTCAGCAATAAACTAGGCAGGTGTGGAATACTGAGAACAACATTGAAAAGGAAAGCTACACAAGAGACGTGCATCAAATTCTATAAGACAATGGCACTGCTGTATGGATGCGAGACCTGGACTATAAGGAAGAAGGACTGGTGCCAATTACAGTCTGCAGAAATTAGCTATTTGAGAACAGTAAAGGGACATACGCGACTCGATCATATAAGAAACGAGTATTTCAGTCGAGAACTTGATATAGTTTCCTTAAATGAACTCATTCAGAATTATAGAAATTGCTGGAAACAACATGTAGAAAGAATGGACAATACCCGCTTTCCGAAGTTGGTTTATGAGTATCTTCCGGTTGGAAGAAGTTCTGTAGGCAGGCCAGTCTCAAGATGGCGGGACTCATGAAGCCGGAGTAGGAGAAATCCTATTCAAGAAGTGATGATGATGACGATGAGATGATTGTGTTAGTATACTGTGTTTTAAGACAGGTCGACTTTGAGAACCGGAACACGTTAATTAATCTAATCTTTGAAATGGAAAGAAGAAGAAATATAAATCGATTTCTTTTGAATCAATACCGACTAATTTTAGCGGATGTAGAAACATTAGGTTAGCATGAAACCAAAACACAAAGAGAGGTTCGTGTTCGTCGATTAACATTACCGTGTAATAATCCCACATCACGACTGGGTTGAATCTGATTCGACGATCACCTCTCGACATCCGCTGTGGCAAAACAAAACGACGAAATCCAGTGTGCACAATTAAAAGATCGTTCGTTTTTTATTTTTTTTGCACCGCGCCAAATTGCAGCATCCGCCAAATTTCTACCGTGCCTCATTAAAATAAACAGAAAAACATTGGCTGCCGTTGCAGACACGGATGCAGACTGCAAATACTTCTTTGCATTTAATTGATAATTGTAGCAGTGGCGGGTCGTCCGCATTGTTTGATATTTCATTGAACCACTCACCAACTTAAATATGATTAATGTTTAAGGTGCATAAAGTCACAGACGGTAAGTTGCAATATTTTGATTGAACAACACGTGGCTTGGTACTAATTTCGGATTTATTCCTTAAACAAAAGTTTAAGGTTTTGTTGAGACAATGGACTCACGTTTAACTACTATGCTCGCTGAGTTGCAGAACGAAGTACGTTTATCCTACGATAAATCTTGCTGTCAGAAAATTTGGAAATTGTCAGAAAAGTTACGAAAATCCCGATTACCCTACTATATTTTGTTTATTAAAGTAAGAATTGTAAATTAGACAATCATACATAAATGATAAAAATTCCAGAATTCGGATTTCTGTTAAAATTCCCTTTAGCCTGACACCCGGCTGAATTTTTACAATATTAATTCATTTTTTGGGGTCTTTGGTTCCAAACAGATTTTAATGAAACTTCCCTTTTAATTTGATACGCCGCCGCATAATTTTATATGATTTTACCAAACTTTTCATCCTCTTTACGATTCTGGCGCCACAAAATTTTGAAAGTCTCAAAAGTGAACTCTAAATTCAGATTGTGGATACTATTTTTTTAATCTGATAGCGCGCTTCGATTTTTGAGATATTTTTTCACAATTTTGACCTTTTAATATAGTTCCACCTCTATTTTTAGCGGTATCATTTCAAAAACCGCAGGTTTATGTGAGGTAAAAGTCTGGACATGCGTGCCAAGTTTTACGAAAATCATTTGATGTGTTCAGAAGTTATAATGAAACATACCCCGAATTCATAGACAGACAAACGCCAAACGGTCGAGTTAAAACTGAGAACTTGATTCGCTCGTTCAATTGACGAAGTTCCTGAGATTACAAGTGTTTACTACATAACAATCGATTCGCGTAATACGGAAATTCGCACTATCATTGCTTGAGTTTCGACACATCATTCAGTACCTCCTGACGTATTTTGAGTAGACGTGGAAAGGGTAACTCCTTACACACGTAATAACAATGAATGGTCGCTATTGTTGCATCTTGGCGACAGAGACGATAGTTCTGACCAAAGCTGAAAGTCCCGTACGGAAAATACCGAAGCAAGCACTTAACTATGATACTTTTTTCAACTTAAAGTGATGTAAAAAGACTACAAACACAATTTAATATAATTAATCTTTATACACACTCTTTATACCCCTAATTATATTACATATTATAACCATATGTGTGTTATTCCGAATAGAATAATTACGTTACATTAATAGAAAAATTCAGAACATTGAACTCCCAACTGTCAATAGAATGAGCCGCTACTGAAATGTAATAATAACTTAAGCCAGAGATTATCTAAACTTAATCTGATACCGATTATAATGATGATAATTATACTGATGATGACAATGATAATTAGATGATATCTTTTTACATCTCATAAAATACATCCCAGTTTTTAAGATTTGGTTTTTCAATCACATTCTTGGTAAACCCTTTTGAAAACCATTATAAAATAATTATAAAAGGTTTCCTATATTTTGCGAATTCGACAATATTAAATTTTTTTTCGCATCCTAGCTTCCAAAAAGCCTTACCTCCCCGACCTCCTTCTCGGAGGTTCCTTTCTCTCATGGCTGATGATATGCCATCTTTCAGAGTTTTTATTGGCCAATTTCTTTTTCTTCGTTCTAAAAGTGTCCACTTTAACATGTTTTGCAATATTTAGTCTACCATCCTTTGCACGTTACCGTACCGTTGTAGGCTTTCTGCTTCTATTGTATCAATTATTGATGTACCTAAAACCATGCTTCATTATCGGCGTTCCCTAATTGCATCATTTCGTATGCGTTACGTAATGTAAGTCCACAACTGCGTCTCCAGAATCCCGTTTCCGTATTGTTACGACGGCTCACGATTCGTCGTATTGTACAGTGGAAAAAGAATAACTGACACCGATGAATTCACTAATTACAAACTTTAATTATACACAAACAGCAGTTAGAAAACAACAAAGGCACTGTTGATTACAAGATATTGTAGCATGACAGATTATCCACATTGTTCTAATCTAAAAAATAATCATGTATAAAATAAAAATAAAATGACATCAAGGAAAACTACTATAAAAATTAATCAAGGACCACAGTGAAGTGAAATCATAGTTCGAAGAGATAAAATAAATTAAAACCAGCCCTGCAATATATAAGAAATTATAGAAAAATAATGTATAAAGTAATTATACCCAGGTAGTATAGGAGCAGGTAAGGAAATACCCCGGATAGACAAACATCCATAATAAAAGAACAACTATTGTAAAAACCATTACATGTAATAAAATTAGAAACCCCCAAAAAAGATGAAAATAAATAAGAAAAGTACAATGCAATAAACAAACCGTAAATGTAAAGTATGTGTAAGTAAAGGTTCTAGATATAAATTTAAAAATGTACCAGTGCAATTTAATTTTATAATGAAAATCAAATCCTGATGATATCATATAAGTGATATTCTTTATCATACCATACCAGACAAAATGACAAAAAATAATATAAGAGTATGCAATAAATAGTGAAGTGAACAAGGGGAAATCCCTAACCTAAAACCAAAAACAGCAAAAGACTGCTTAAAAATTAATTTTAATGAATAATTTAAATGAAGAAAGAACAGATGTGTTTTGTTTATATTAACAGTTCATTGAACTCAAGCCTTGAATGTTTGAGATTGAGTATAATTTTTTTTGTTATAAAATATTTATTATGTTTTAATGATATTAATTAATAATAAACCTTACTGTAATTAAATAAGGGTAACTTAGTTAAGATGTTATAAGAATTGTAGGTCAGAGAGGGTATTAGCAAGCTGGAATAATAATAAACATTGTAAATGAACTAACATAAAATCTAGGCCAAATGGTAAATCTCACAAACCTTGTAATTAGTAAATAAGTAAAGGAAATTAATAAAATTGATGAAACTTATATAATGTAAATCAATCACTGTGTATTATAACTGTAACAATATTTTGTAAAGGTATTGAAGAAATGTATAAAATATTATTAGAAAAAATGCAAGTATAATAACACTGGAATCTAAAGGAAAAGCCTAAATTAAGGATAATATTCAAATTATTTAACCAAATCATAAAATTGCTGAGAATTAAAGAAATCAACCTATAATAAGACAATGATCTTGTTCAATGTTAATTAGAATCTAACAGAAATTGTAAACCATTTAATGTGACAGGAAGTACAGTTAAAGCCTACATCCAAATATACTGTAAATATGACTTTTTGAGTTAGAAAATACTATAAAGTATATCATGTTTGATATTAAATAACGCAGAATTAAATAAGGAAATTGATTATGTAATTAGTATTTAATAAAAGTAATAAGCTAAATGTAATTAATCATGTAATGTAAAAGTCAATTATTTAGGCGGAAATGCCATCTGGTTAAAACGATGTCGATTTAATATTAATTCAGCCAGGACCTATTGTATGGAGAAGAAAGAGAGTTAGTTGATTGTTACACGTTGAGACGTACACTTCGAAACGATCTCAGACAAATGAATTCATTAAAAAAGAGAGAAGATAATTTTTGGATATAACTAAACCTATAAAAAATTGCCCAGAGAAATTGAAAAATATGATTAATCAACACTGAGTTAACCTGGAATCAACCGAATTAATCTATTTATGAAGATTTGAAGTCGTCATCCAGATAATAGAACAATATAAACGTGAATTCAAAATTTTATCGACACAAAATTGGACATTGTAAAACCTCACAACCATTGGAACAAGAACACATTTGAACACTGATTGCCGTGCCGAACAACTGACCACTAATCCCGAATAATTACACTGGGATGAAGAGGAATTAATCACTACTACTTGGAAGAGGAACACACCAATAATCAACATTTATTTGACGGAATTCTGCAGTGAAGACGCCTCGTACATTTGCAGCACGGGGGCAGCCATTTTGGAATACTCCAAGCATCCTCTGCGGTGACGTCAGAACATCATTCTGAGTTTTGGTTCGAGAAATCTATCTTATTAACATTTATATCTTAAATAATATTTCTATTTTTTATAATTAAGAAGTTTTTTTCTGTAAGTGTTGTACTTTTCAGCTTTGCCCTTTCTCTGACTATTATAATAACAGCTAAAAGAACCTGTAATTTAACTTTAATAATTTATATAACCAAACCAATTCGCCCTGAGATATGAGTTTGTGAGCTGTCGATTAGCTAATCGATTCAAAATCGATTAGTCTCTATAACGTTAATAAATTCCTTGAATATGATAATTTTGAGTTTCATTTATTGGTAAAAATATAGGTAGAAGAATTTCAGATAATATTTGACACCTGGACTCCAAGAAAAAAAGAAAATAACATCATTAAAGGAGTACACTCAATGAATAACGGAAGACCGTTAATCGATTATTACATGATATAATCTAGTTAACGCGGAAAAACAATTCTTGTTATTTAAGGTATTAAATTGATTAAATTAATAATTAAATAACTAATAAATTAATAAATCATAAAAAATAAATAAATAGTTAAAAATAAATAAATAATTAAAGAAATAAATAAAAAATTTTTTCAAACGAAATTTTTTTCAGGTTTTATTATATTATAATTTTTGTAATTCAGAAACCCGAATAAGTGGATATGTTACAATATTCAAGTCAAATTTTCCCAGTACACAACAATAAATGTCACTTGACAACAGTTCCGCACTAATTAACACGGTGATCACTTCCCACTAAACACCCGACCAATAACTTCGACCCGCACTTGAATATCGCCCGATTTAATGTAAAACTGTGCCTCTTCGAAATCCAGTATTTATACCACGGCTGCCTTGCATTGCAGTGACATAGCCGAGAGTCACATGTGCACTTTTCTTATTTTTCAGCTCAACGTAGCAATACTTTTCACTATCGTCTTGTAAATCATTATTTTAATTTTTTTTTTTCTGACACTTTGTTCCAATGCACAGATAGTAATTGACTAATTATTGCTTCCCTTACACTGTTCTTTTTGCAAATCACATAATATTCTCTTTCAGAAGTTACTTCTTTCTAAGTCATAAAATAGTGTAGGAGAGGTTGAGTAGGTCGCCGCAAAAAGTCAGCGTGTCCCCACATCTGAACAGTAGTAAATGGCGCTGACTAGTCTGTGTTACACACAGCCGGTTGACTGCTGTAATGGAATGTGATGTTACGTGGCGCGTAATGAAGACAGTAAAGGTTATTACAGTCATTCAGAGAGAGATCTGCCCCGTGCACTACTGCCACCCAAACCCATCAACGTGACTTGTATACAACACTGTATTACATCCACCACCCACAAGCAACATTCCCCCTCCGTAACCTTCGTCGCTACGAAACTACGTAAAACGAGGTACTCAACATTTCGTAGCTAATAGTTGTTGAAACGCTTGTTTCCATTCTGCAGCAATAAAACTTGACAGGAATTCTACGTAGAGTGCGGTAATTTTCTCAGATTTATGAGTTCTGTTTGTCGAAAGTGAAGGAAATTTACAAAAACCAGTTTTTAAAATCAGACCGTATTAGAGTATTATAATATGAAGATTAGATAGTAGGAAACTGAAAGATGTGGAATATCTGTAACAGATTTTCATGTTAAAATATCAAGTTAATTAAAACGCAAGTAAACTAACTGGATACGAGTTGTGAGGGAAGCGAGTGTGTGATCAGAGAGGTAGAAAAGAACCCGCCTCGGCATCTCATATAGCAGACGCTAAGGGGTTAGTTATGTGTGTATCCTTAACTTAATTCCAAAGACTATTAATCTACTATAATTATCAAGAATAACACCCTTTTATAACAATATTTATAAATTTAAATTGTATAATATTATACAGTATTATTTCGACAGTTTTTGGACAACAGTGATCTTCACATATAGGAACAAATAAAATTTACAATTGAATTATTAAAGAAACTAATGTTGAAAAGAAATCATCTAAGTTATTTTAAGCGTATAGATTACATTGTTATTATATTATAATATACTTTTTATTTAATTAAATTAACAGTTTTGAAAATATAATTAATATTTTTCTAAAGCAGGGTATTTATTTGAAATTACTTCATTAATATTATATTATTTACTTAGTGTTTATATATTTCCAAATTTTCCCAAAGGTCGTATTTTGACCTTTGGGTATTTATTTTAATAAAATTAAATTTACTAGTAACTACATGGGGAATCGGGGAATCAATTCCCCACAGAGCTATTAAAAATTTCAATGAAGTTCCATAATCAGTTAACGTAGGCCAATTTCTAAGCCAGTTACTCGTGTCAAAATAAGGCTTATAAATAACTGTATAAATAATAATATAATTACATGGGAAGAATCTTGAATATCTCATTTGTGCTGAAGAAATACGGAGTCCAACGTTCACACAAGTCTCACCCCCCACACCACCCACAAACTAGTCTCACTTCCCTACACTTTAAGACAATACTAGTACGTGAATGTTATAATTTTAGTAGCGGATTACCGTCCCATCGTCTCATGCGCAGAAACACGTCTCAAGTAAGAATAAAATATCCTGACAACATAGTATTATAGTGATAAATTATTGACACATCGAGAAAACAACTGTTAAGAGAAAGTGTTTATCTGTTAAAGAAACTTTGTTAGTATATACGTATTATGTACACACGCGCGCGCAAACACAGAAACACGAAATCAGTTTATGGACGCCCTCCGATTTCATGGTCTCCATGTTTCTTGGTCGCTCCATGAGTTATCCTAAAGGTCAAGGTCAAGGTCTCTCTCTCTCTCTCTCTCTCTCTCTCTCTCTACGTGGCCCCGGTTGTCTTAAGGATGAAAATTTAACACTTATTTTGGCAGTATACGTTCGGACATTAATTGTATGTTATTGGCCGTTTACTTCTTATGTGATCTGTAACAAAATTCTTATAACTCCTTTTACCCGCCCGTTTGATACATGTTCGCTTTTAGACTTCCTGCTGCACATCTTCAAAAATCCACTCCCCGTTTTTTGGGTAACTTTTCAATGGCCGTATATCGGAACTATAAGCTTCTTCTTCCTCTCCTCTTCAAGTATTAGGTTATATAAAACTGTTCCGGCACCCATCTCATCCTCGGACGACCAACATCTCTTCTATCAATGGTTTTACAGTTCAGTGCTGCTTTCAGCAATCGATCCTCCATCTTCCTTTGCAGATGATCCCATCATTATCTTCTGTAAGCTAAATAATTTCATTTATGTCCTCTACTTCTTCGAGTTCTGCTCTGGTATCCTCATTCCTTAATCTGCCTTGCAATGTATAATTTAATGTATTTCGAATAAACTGCATTTCAGCACACTGAATCTTGCCGCATTCCTTTTTTGTCATGACCCACGCCTCACTCGCATAAATCAATGTGGGTATTGCAACTGTCTCATAAAATTTAATCCTTGTGCTGTGTCTTGATTTATTTCTAAGATTTCTATGAATAGTACCAAAAATATTCCTAAATTTATTTATCTTCTCTTTTATATCATATTCATATTCATAGCTTACTGCACAGCCGAGATACTTGAAACATTCTTGACTACTTCTTGTAATTGAAAAATAGCTCTTTGTAAATCATCCTCATTGTCTTGAATACGAACTACGTCATCCGCATGTAGCAGGGAACCCATACAAATTGATTTGTTAAGCTGTATTCCCGAAGTCACTCTGGATTTCCATGCTCTCAACATGTTGTCAATGTCTGTATTAAACAAGATTGGGGAAACAGAGAACCCCCACGTTGCTTACCACTCAAAACGAAATTAAATATGCCCACGGTTTTCAGAAAAAACTCAAGAAGAGGACAGCTGCCATCTGGACTGATAAAGGAGGGGGAGAGACATCGATCAAGAATGAAGGAGATATGGGAGAGGAGGAAGAGAGAGGAGAAGTAGGAAAGAAGCAGTTGAACCAAACGTAGTCCATAGTAGCTCATACGAAAAAAAAAAGTTAGAATCAGAAAACTAGAATACTTGGGGACGTATAATGCGCGAAGACAGTCATAACCTTCTATAAGTTATTATTACAGGGCACGATCCAATAACTCCGGGAAAAAGATACACTTCCTGGTTAAAGAACTTGAGAACTGGGCCGTGTCTAGAGTTCGCGTTGCCATGTTGATTGCTAACCTTCTTAGGGAAGAAAAAAAGGTACAGTCAAGGGTTACACACGGTTGGACAGACTAACATAAAGTGACATTCCAAACAAAATAAACATCTACAGCCTGACTCAAGGAACAAATGGGTACGAGAAAAATGGCGGGGATACGTTAACCAAATGGACGAAACATGATCCCACGACAAATAATAAGATTCTAAAAATCAATGGGCATGCGTAACATTAAAACATATTTTACAAGATGAAGACAAATCTTATTTGTCTTTATGAAGACGTAACGCGCGGATTTACACCTAAACCATGAAATCCATGACAGAGAAGACGTACTGTAATTAAACTATAACGGAAACAAAGCACTACCTTCGCTCTCTCTTTTCCTCTCGCTCTCTCTTTCTCGGCCCCTCACTTCTTATCTCTCTCTCTTGCTCTCTCTCTGTCTCTTACCGCACCTGCGCTCACACACACGCGCCCGCGCATATACACTGACTACAAATGATCGCTGCTCATAGATCCTCTTCCTCTTTCTCTTTAATACGTTTCGTTTTCTTTTTTTTTCGTTTTCAAAATCGCAGTGACAATATATAACTAGATGTCGGACAACAGGAAATTACATGTCGAAGAAACCAACTGTATCTTCTGATACGTTGAACACAGCCTCGTAAAAATACAGTAAATTATATTAAAACGCAGACAGCGAGACAACTGAGAAAGAAGAGCGGAAGAGAGGTTTTTTGAAACAAAAGCTGTAGGAAACGATATAGCTCAAGTGTTTGTGTATATGGGAATTGGGTGGCACGAGTGCGACCGCAAACAAATTTTAAGAGCGTTCCAAACAAACAAACGTACGAATACAGCCAGTGATTTATATACTTAACAAAAATCCGAGTGAATGCGGAGGCGACGAAATCGAGCAAACAGAGGCAGAACTATGTGCTCGCTCGGTCGGTTCCAACGTCGTCGTATGCGGGTGGAACGTAGGACATGTGAATGCACTCTACTGAATTACCACTGCATGCACGCAAGCACTGCTTTATTGAAGCAATCACACACTCTCACCTATATGTACTTTTCCTCTGAGTTGTTAATTATTAATGCAGTGAAAAGTCGAATATAAGCATTGCGACGACACAACGTGAAACCTACTTTCCCTTTTTTTTTCAGTATATCAAAGTTTGTAGCTAAAAAATATAGAAGATTTCTGTAATGTTTCTACTTCCTTACTCCGAGGCTGCTTTGGATACTACAAGTATTTCACAGCACAAGACACAATATTTCTTATAAAACAAGACACAGCACAAGGGTTAAATTTTACAAGACAATTGCAATACCCACGTTGATTTATGCGACCGAGGCGTGGGTCATGACCAAAAAAAGGAAAGCGGCAAGATTCAGAGTGCTGAAATCCAGTTTCTTCCAAATACTTCAAATTATACATTGCGAGATAGAATAAGGAATGAAGACATCAGAGCAGAACTCGAAGTAAAGGATATAAATGAAATTATTTCAATTTAGAGTAGACAATGGTCGGATCATCTGCAAAGGATGACAGAGGATCGATTGCCGAAAGCGGCACTAAACTATAAAGCCATTGGTAGAAGAGACGTGGATCGTCTGAGGATAAGATGGGTGCCGGAACAGGTTTATATAACCTAATCCTTGAAGAGGAGAAGAAGAAGTTTCTACTTCCATACAAGTATACTTCATAATCATGTTAGAATATCTGAACAAAAATAGCTCTTACAAAGACAGAGGTAAATGGAAACATTTTGGAACAGGTACCCAGTTTTAATTATATAACTATAAAATTTAACGTTACTTTCTTATACCCCAAGTTGTGGTGCCAAATATAACTACAATGGTATTTCCCAGCGTTGTTACGTCAAATGTGACAATAATTAATTTCTTTAATTATTTTGTTGGTATTAAAGAAAACTATCTCAAGTAATCGTGTTGTATAATCCATAAGGTTAATCTTTAAATAATAAAACAATGACACATTTATCAGTCTAACCAACACATTTATTACATTTAAATTAGCTGTCCTTAATATCAATTCTCAATGGCTTTTAACATATTATTATCATTAATTATTTTAAACATGATTTTACCAATAAACAATTTATATGCTAACGTCTCTATATCTCAGGGTTGCTTAGATTTTGTAAATAAGCATGAATAACATTTACATCTAATTACTTATCATGTTACAAAATACATTTATTCCAAATGGATTCATTTTAATATATGATTAAAATATTCTTAATTGAAAGTGCTTAGTTCGCTTTTATATTTGTATCAGATTACTTCAAGTTTTTAATATGTAATTCATAAGTCAGTTCTTTTAGAAGGACAGACAGGTGTATTGTAAATTAGTAATTAGTACATAAAATTTTACTGTTGGTATGAGTATTCCTGTCTACGGCGGGCTGATGTATTGTGATACCATCTCCATCTCATTAGGTCCGCTGATTAGCTGAAGATCCTCTCCTGACTCCCTTGCATATAGGATCGTTTCGATGACTCATAGTGTGGTTCACTCTCGTAGTGGATGACTGATGAACACTTTTAATCACTTCACTTTCACTAAGTATATCTGGCTTCTTCCGATATTTACATTATGTAAGTACTGTTCACTAGTTCACAACGGTTACTCTCGTTACGATAACTGACAGTTCGCAAACGACTTATTCCGTTTCAATAGCTTATATCGTTAGTAACACATGATACGATTCGATTGTTTGTTTTTTACGAGTTGCCAACTAATAAAACTCTAGTTCTCAGTTTCTCTATATTCAACTCCGTTACACAAACTGTCTTTATTTTGACTCTACGAAAATTTAGAATAGATTTCTAAATTTTCACAAACTATTTACTCATGTTGACTCTACGGAAATGTTAAGTAAACTATCTGAACTTTCATCGTAGACTCCGAAAATTTACAGTAGACTTCCCGAAACTTGACTACCGACTCTTTCCGATTGTAAACCAACACTTCCAACAGTTTAACGTAGACTCCCTGATCGCGCCTCAGTTCTTTGTATATATTCAATACACATATTTCCCCACTAGTTTTCCTACATTTCATTTTGCTCCGTTTTAATTGGTCTTTATTGCTTTCTTCTAGGAAAATTCACTCCTGGAACCCGCCTACTTTTAAAGCTGTTTTCTAAGAACACGTTTGTTCCCTCCTTATTTCTGGCTCTGGTTCAACCACCTCTGCCGCAGTCTGTCCGATTATCAGACTCGTAAATCTTTCTGGCGTGTTTCTATGCCATTTAGACAGAACAACCCTTGTGTTCTCTAACGTCCAGCTGCCCTGTTAATTAGTTCACTCACCTCTGCTGTAGCTTTCCTGGTAAATCTCTCTCGGGTGTATTTCTATTCCCTTTAACCAGAACAACCCTTATTTTCTTTAAGCGTTCAGCTGCACTGTTAAATTAGTTCAATCACATCATGCGTACCTTTCTTGGTATTTTCTAATTCTTCGTATTGTTTAAATTAGCAGCCATCCTTACTATTTCTTTTATGAATTTGCTAACTGCTATAATTTTTATTGTTCGACTAAGCTTTTCGTCATCACTGACATCTTCAGGTCTTAAACAACGTCTATCAACTGTACGTTGTAGGCTTTTATACTTTAGGCCCCTCCCCTTATGTCATCGCCCCTCCTATTGGTTCTAGCTGCTACCGCTCTTCACGGGAACTTTGTCTACATTTTTCCGTTAGGCATTTTTCTAACGTCCGTCAAATTGTTTTAAGAATCTCCCGTTAATTTCTTCATTCTTGACTTATACTTTTTTTTGTAACCTTTTACATTTCGTCATTTTTAGTGTGTTATTCTTATTATTTTAATTTATTTTTGTTTATTGTTTAATATATAATAAAATATTTCTTCATTTGTAAAATCCACTTTTATATTCATTAATTTATTTTTATCTTCTTTTTTAACTTTAAGTATTTCTAGTTCTTCTATTAATTTTCTTTTTTGTTGCGGATTGTTTTCTATTTTGATTATTTCCATATTTTCATTGGGCTTTATGAATTTATGGCCTGATTCGTTGAAATGTCTTGCATATAATGAGTTCGTTACTCTAACCCCTTCTCCTTTTGCGTGTTCATTCATTCTAATTTTAAATTTTCTTCCAGTTTCGCCCAGATATATCTTATTACATTCCCCACATTTTAATTTGTATACGCCGCTTTTTTCTGTTAATGGAATTTCTTCTGTTTTATCATTTTTTATATATTCGAATACATTTTTCGTTTTCTTTATTCCTATCTGTATTTCATATTTTTCGAAACATTTTTGTAACATTTTTGTTTGATATCCTATGTATGTTATTGCTCCTTTATAATTCTTTTCTTCATTTGTTTTTTCTTTTTTGTTATTTTCTATTTCTTTATTTTCCTCTATTTTCTTAACTATTCTATTAATTATTTTAGGGTTGTAATTATTATTTTTTGCTATTTGTTGTATTTTCTTTAATTCTTTTTGTTTGAGTTCTTAATTTTCTAGATAATTTATAGCTCTATATCAAAATGAATTTAATGCTGCCATTTTATAATTGACTGGATGATATGATTCTTGTGGAATTATTAAATCTGAGTATGTTTCTTTCCTATATATATCGAATTTGAGTTTGTTATCTTCAATTTTTATATTGATATCCAGGAAATTAATTTCTAATCCTCCAATTTCTTCTTGAAATTTTATTGTTTTTTCTATGTTATTTAGTTGTTCCGTAAATTTTTAAATTCATTTACTTCACCTTCCCAAACTATTAGTATGTCATCTACATACCTGATCCATTTTTTAATTCTTCTGTCTTTATCTATATCTTTTAAAATTTTGATTTCAAAGCTATTCATGAATATCTCTGCCATTAATGGTGAAAGCGGTGATCCCATTGGTAATCCATTTTCTTGTATGTAAAATTTGTTATTAAATCTGAAGTAGTTCTGGCTTAGGCATAATTCTAATCCTCCTATTATTTCGTTTTTCCATTCTACATTACTTAATTTGTTTTTCTTTATTATTTCTACTGTTTTTGCTATGTTGGTGTACATATCTTTTATATCTAATGACATTAATTTTGTCTTATTTGTTATGGTAATTTCTTTTAATGTGTCTATTACCTTTTTACTATTTTCTATGCTGTGGATTTCTTCTTTTTCATATACCATTTTGATTCTTTTACTTATTTCTTTTGATATTTTGTATGTTGGCGAATTTATAAATGATACTATAGGTCAAAAACAGTAGAAATAATAAAGAAAAACAAATTAAGTAATGTAGAATGGAAAAACGAAATAATAGAAGGATTAGAATTATGCCTAAGCCAGAACTACTTCAGATTTAATAACAAATTTTACATACAAGAAAATGGATTACCAATGGGATCACCGCTTTCACCATTAATGGCAGAGATATTCATGAATAGCTTTGAAATCAAAATTTTAAAAGATATAGATAAAGAAAGAAGAATTAAAAAATGGATCAGGTATGTAGATGACATACTAATAGTTTGGGAAGGTGAAGTAAATGAATTTAAAAATTTACGGAACAACCAAATAACATAGAAAAAACAATAAAATTTCAAGAAGAAATTGGAGGATTAGAAATTAATTTCCTGGATATCAATATAAAAATTGAAGATAACAAACTCAAATTCGATATATATAGGAAAGAAACATACTCAGATTTAATAATTCCACAAGAATCATATCATCCAGTCAATTATAAAATGGCAGCATTAAATTCATTTTGATATAGAGCTATAAATTATCTAGAAAATTAAGAACTCAAACAAAAAGAATTAAAGAAAATACAACAAATAGCAAAAAATAATAATTACAACCCTAAAATAATTAATAGAATAGTTAAGAAAATAGAGGAAAATAAAGAAATAGAAAATAACAAAAAAGAAAAAACAAATGAAAAGAAATATAAAGGAGCAATAACATACATAGGATATCAAACAAAAATGTTACAAAATGTTTCGAAAAATATGAAATACAGATAGGAATAAAGAAAACGAAAAATGTATTCGAATATATAAAAAATGATAAAACAGAAGAAATTCCATTAACAGAAAAAAGCGGCGTATACAAATTAAAATGTGGGGAATGTAATAAGATATATCTGGGCGAAACTGGAAGAAAATTTAAAATTAGAATGAATGAACACGCAAAAGGAGAAGGGGTTAGAGTAACGAACTCATTATATGCAAGACATTTCAACGAATCAGGCCATAAATTCATAAATCCCAATGAAAATATCGAAATAATCAAAATAGAAAACAATCCGCAAAAAAGAAAATTAACAGAAGAACTAGAAATACTTAAAGTTAAAAAAGAAGATAAAAATAAATTAATGAATATAAAAGTGGATTTTACAAATGAAGAAATATTTTATTATATATTAAACAATAAACAAAAATAAATTAAAATAATAAGAATAACACACTAAAAATGACAAATGTAAAAGGTTACAAAAAAAAATTATAAGTCAAGAATGAAGAAATTAACGGGAGATTCTTAAAACAATTTGACGGACATTAGAAAAATGCCTAACGGAAAAATGTAGACAAAGATCCCGTGAAGAGCGGTAGCAGCTAGAACCAATAGGAGGGGCGATGACATAAGGGGAGGGGCCTAAAGTATAAAAGCCTACAACGTACAGTTGATAGACGTTGTTTAAGACCTCAAGATGTCAGTGATGACGAAAAGCTTAGTCGAACAATAAAAATTATAGCAGTTAGCAAATTCATAAAAGAAATAGTATTTTCTAATTGTACTCCTCTCTGGTGTTTTTCTATGCCATTCAAACAGAACACACTTTGGCTTCTCTAAGCATCCAGCTGTCCCGTTGATTAGTGCAATCACCTCTGCTGTAGTTTTCTTAGTATTTCACAGTTGTACTTCTCTCTGGCGTTTTTCTATGGCTTTCAGCCAGAACAATCTCTTAGATTTCTCCAAGCATCCAGCTGCACTGTTAATTAGTTCATTCGCCTCTGTTGTGTCCTTCTTGGTAACCCTAATCCTACTACTCTCTGGCGTCCAGCTGGAGTGTTAGATTTATGATACATCCATACACCTGCACATCGACGTTAAAGGATGTCACACTCTTTTGTACTAACTTCCTCTCTTTTGTACTAACTTCCTCTCATAGTTTCTCTACATACATCACTGTCATTTCAAGCGCGGACAGATGGTTCTTTTTTCCTTTTGGCGTTATAATTATCTTGGATGCGAAATATCTCCCGCAGTTGATTGTGATGTCGAAAATAAAATTAATAAACATATATGGGGAACAATCCATTGAACCTAAAAACACAAAACTAGGAAAGACACTAATCTTAAGTTTTATAAGACTATGGCTGTACCGGTGGCGCAGTATGAGTGTGAGACATGGGTACTTTGACAGAGAGATAGAGGGAAGGCTACATCAGTAGAAATAATTTTCTTAGGTTGGTCAAAGAGTGTAGGTTGCGAGTCAGAATAAGTAATGGACAGATAAGGTGAGAATTACAAATTTTTAAATTACAGTATAGAATTACGAAATACAAGGCTAACTGGTGTAAGCATATGAGAAGAATGCAGCAAAATCGCCTTCCCAAAATTGCCTTTAATTATAAACCCACAGCGTATTGTTGTGCGGGGCGTCTGAGGACGAGATGGTTTTCGGAACAGGCAGAACAGCCTAATCTGTGAAGTGGAGATGATAATGATGAAGATGAAGTAGCTCTTATGACATTGAGTCGGTTGCCAATCTTATGAAACAGAGGGCCTACAGCAAGGAAAAATCTTGTAAAGAGTCTTAGTAGAGGGTGGATCTGAATCACGGTTTGTGGAAGACAGTAAGAAGGAATGATTACAGACTTCCAAGACCTGATACTGGAAAGGAATTATTTCTCTTTAAAAAATAGCATTATTACACAATAGAATGTAACATATCTGATATAATTCTGGGCGAAGTGTAATCAGAATTTACACAGGGCGATTTTTGCACATATGATACACTGGCGTTAAAATAAATAATTAAAAAAAGGATTGAATTTACTCTACAAGCTGGCATAGTTATCGTAGACAGTTGACAATGTACAAAGACCTTTACACTGGCAGATTATGAACATACAAGGTTTAATCAAAAAGTTCACGCAGTTCTTGTTTATTTTAAAATTATGCCTTCATTCATCGACACTTATACTGCCCCCTTCAAAGGAGTCTCATTCGAATATAACACGATTAAGCCAGTCGTTTTGCAGTCCTCAAAATATTTCAAGATTGCACTTTTTGGTACAGCCTTGAGCTCGCTTAGCGATTTTCGTTTCACGTCTTCAGCGGTAGCGAAACGTTGTCCTTTCATGGAAATTATCAATACTGGGAAGAGGAAAGATCACGTTGGGACACACCTGGTGAATACGGCAGTTGCCGTGTCATCAATATGACGTTTTCTTTTGCCTAGCCTGGCAAAATTCTTGATAAGCAATAACGTGCACCAAGGCGCATTATCGGGGTACAATTTTCATAAATTATTCTTCCGTAAATCTGGCCATTTCCTACGAATAGCCTCATAAAAATGACGTAAAATGTCCGAATACTACTCTTTATTTACCACTGCGCCTAGCGATGAAATTTCGTTTAACACAAGAAACATAAACTTCAACTCATTTACTGCAGTCTGAACTTTGTAAACCGCTTGTTCACGCACAGCAGTCTCGCCAGAAGCCTTCTGAACACGTTTCCCACGTCAGAGCAGTTTATCTCACAGTTTACACAAAATTTAATCCATGTTCTACAATCTTGCATTGTAGAATGGCAAAAAATCGCCCAATGCACCTAAGGACGACTTACTCAATTACCTATGAAATGTAAACTATGCATCAAATGGGGCTAAAATTTTAGACGATTGGGAGCAACATGTGTACCAACAACATATAAAAACTGTATTTTAATCGGACACTTGTAGCGGTGGAAAATGCAAAATGGACGAACTTTTTGATGAAACCTCGTAAAATGAAATGAACATCTTGTAGACTGTATATGAGCTTCTTTCTCGAAGGAGATACTGAACTTGCAAGATATCATCCAAAGATGTACTTTGTCTGCAACACTATTTAGTTTAAATATTGACGATATACGTCTGGAATAGAAATTAATAGCCGGATACTTTTGACCACTATACATTTACTATTTCTTTTATGAATTTGCTAACTGCTATAATTTTTATTGCTCGACTAAGCTTTTCGTCATCACTGACATCATCAGGTCTTAAACAACGCTTAGGTTGTTTAAGACCTGATGATGTCAGTGATGACGAAAAGCTTAGTCGAACAATAAAAATTATAGCAGTTAGCAAATTCATAAAAGAAATAATAAGGATGGCTGCTAATTTAAACAATACGAAGAATAAAACACTATACATTTTTATGATTCAGTCATAATTCAGGAAAAGTCTTCAAAGACATTTATTCTGGCTGGTACGTTAATGCTAACAATGCCAAGTTTTAAGTTCAACTAAGTCTGTGATTCGTTCTTGACGCTTGACGTTAGGAGCGGGTGCACTGACCAGTCAATCAACAGTCGGACGTCAATGAGAAATATTCACCATCGTCATCAACATCAACCTCAAGGATTAGGCTCATCCTGAACCTGTTCCGGGATCCATTCGCTCTCGGCCGTCCAACATCTCCCTTCCCCACCGGTCTATATTCTATTGCTAGCACCGGAATCCTGTCACCCGCCACTCTTCTCAAATGTTCACACCACCTTCTTTTGTTACTCCTTAGTTGTTCCAACAATGGGTCGCCTCCCAGTTCCGTCCGTATATCCACATTCTTCTTTCTACCAAGAATTGTACAGCCCAGACTACTCCTCATAAACTTCATCTCTGCTGCCTGAATCTTTGCTTTGTCTCTTTTTGTCATAACTCTCGCCTCATCTCCATACATCAAAAATGGTACTGCTACAGTGTTAAAAACCCTTATCCTTGATTCCTTCTTTGTCTTATTTTTAAGGTAGGCCTATATGTGAATTATTTCACAGATATTCTTAAATTTGTTTAATTTTTCATCCAGATCAATTTCTGTCCCATACGTAACGTAACATCCCAAGTAATTGAAATTCTATACTTGTTCCATAATTTTTCCACCTATAACTATCTTAGTTCTTACCGGTTGCTTCCCTCTGAATGCAATTGTTTTAGTTTTTCCGCTGATATTTGAAAGCCATATTCATCTGCTATTCGATTTAGTATATACTTTTTTTTTGTAATTTATCCTCGCTCTCTTGAATTATCACCATATGATCCGCGTACAAAATGGAGTTTAAAATCATTCCTTTCAGAAAACTCCCTGGGTCAGCACAAGATTTTCATGTTTTAAACATGTCGCCTATAGCCTATATATATTGAAAAGCGTCGGTCATATAATGAGAAATATTAAACATCAAAAGCAAGGCATAACTTAAAGTAAAAAGTCGCATTAGCAAGATCACGGTAAGAAACACTATTCTGCAGGAGAGAAACTGGTCGCAGCTAGAGTTTGCGCTTCGTACAGGAAGTAAAATCTATTACTTCTTTATTTATAGAAAATACAAACCTGAAAGAGGACTACTTATAGTCTGTATTACGTACCACTTCAAGAAACATATTTTTAAATTTGTTTTTACATTTTTACTTCCATGTTCCGTAAGGAAATGGAAGTATGGTGATCGCGAAAAAAATCGTGTTCGAGATAAGGACTGATTCTGACTGTACTACCCTCAAAACATGAAGAAAAGTCATTTTCCGAAAAGTGTCTGTGCGTACAATTTTTTCTATGGCGAACAATAACTGCTGCAAATTCAAATAGAATCAAATAATGTTTTGCACGTGTCCGACTTGTAGAGAACTCAAGGCCTATTAATTTTGGTGAAGATCGGTTAAGGAGGAGGGGTAGTTTACCTGCAACGATTTACGTTTTAATAAGAGTAAAGTACTTAAAAAGTCATTTAAACTTTTTCAACAATGGTAATTGTTGAAAATAAAATAATTTGGTTGCCAGGCAACCAGGTTGTTCGGTTAGGAGAGAGGGGTAGTTTACCTGCATTGTTTTGTGTTTTAACACGAGTGGTGAAGTACTTAATTTTAATAAATAAGTGCTCCGAAAATAAAGTCATATTAATCCACTGTAAAATGGTAAATGATATAATTATAAATGGAGTGGGTAGTTGAAGGGGGAGGAGGTGATTTTTTGAAAATTGCTGTGCTGAAATCAAGTAAAGTACGAATATATAATCATTTTGAAGGTTAAGATACCTTAGAAATTACATATGATAAAACTATTTTTCTATGAAAGTGTAAATATCATTAATGGTGGGGATCGGTTGAGGAGGAGAGATGATTATCCAGTTTCCAGTCCAGTTTCTTTATAAGAGTAAAGTACCTAATTTTTATAGATAAAGTTACTCGAAAATAACATTATATTAAACGACTTTGTTTAATATAATGTTATTAAAGTGAAAACGACTATAGTGAAAGTGGTTTGAGGATGGGCGATATTTTTGTAGAACTTATCGAGCCAAATTCAAGTAAATGATTTTAATATAAATCTTAGAACATAGAAATTATGTATGGTTCTCCATACCGATATTTTGATGCATGTAAAAAGAAAATTTTATATAGAAATTGTAAAATTCACTCCACTGAAAGACACCTACACTTGTGTGTACATATCAAAGTTGACATTTTTTTTTTGAAGAGTTAACATGCTCATTTCATAAAATATGTGTATAATCAATATAAGTCTAAGTTTTGATTTATAGATAACCAAATGTATTCTGCCTGATATTCTAGCTAGATTTAATAAAATAAATCGTTATAGCATATAACTTTTATGTGAGTTTTAGTTAAATTTAGGTTTATGTTAAGCATTACGTAAATTATATCAACCTGTATATCGGTGTTTTAGAATGAATTACGAAATAAGTAAAGTATTTTACACGTAATTCTGAGGCAACAGAAGGATGCACTTGGGTTTTCCACTATGAATCATTCCACCTATACGCTTCAATAACTTTCAATAAATCGACCACGTGAAAAAAACAACGTTTTATTTTAAGTTTACCTTGAACTAAGCTGGTCTTTTGTCAGGAATTCGCAAAAATAATAACTGCGGATATCGATTAATATTATATTATAACAGGCCAAACACTTATTGAAGTGTTTTCGTGAACCGATATCAGGGCATAATGGCAGTAGTCGTAGATATCCGTTTAACCGACTGCCTCCTCCAAAGCGTACTCACGTACTGACAATCCAACGAGGCTGCTTATTTGATCGGCCAGCTTAAAATTTCGACTTTCTATCCTGTTACTTTTTCTCGTTAAATCAGCTTTTAATACGCCTTTTACCTACATACTATGTGCGAATGATTTTCGAATACTAAAAGGTCTGCACATTCGCTATAAGTTACAGTTGCTAAATTGGAAACGTTTTCTCCAAGTTCTTGCAGCTAAGCCAATGTCAATATCATAATCATCATCATCATATTCTTTTCTTTTTCTTCTTCTTCTTCATCATCATCATCAACTGTGAACTGTCCTAAGACAGTATCACGGAAAATTGTATTCTTAACAATTTTACGGGGACAAAGTCATATGGTACCCAGGGAGAAATGTAAATTTATAGAAAGCGGTGGTTTTCTTTAGAAGTAAGAAAACATTAAAATATGTAGTAAAGAGCGATAGCTATTCAAAAGACGACCTTGCGTTGACGCCAGTAAGTCGGCTAAGAATTTATATTTTGTCACGGACGGGTCGGACCGTCATAAAACTGTATTGTTTACTTGGGTGTAAGAAACATTTACTAAGGTTGTAAAAGTTAAGTGCACCTAACAAAAGAGAGAGTATGTGTGAAATGGAAGGTGACGCGAGTTTCATACCACGTGTTCACGCGCATTTTGTGGACGAATAGCGGATAGCGTCATTTTTTGCGCGGGCTGTTCCGATAAACAGATTGGGTAGTTTTGAATTTAGCGGTAAGTCAGACCAATAGGCGTGTAGTTTGTCGATAGTGAGTGAGGGTAGTTTTAGCGAAATATAAAAATACGGAGTGTAAGAAGTTAGGGTAGTCAACGGAGAGATTACAGATATTAGACTCGTATTAGTTGCAATAATAATTTCTTAGTAATTTGAGTAAATATATTTCAATCGCCACGTAAGTCAGTCACGGTAACGCGATATTATGTATTGTGAAAGCTACATATTATAAACATTTAATAATCGTTTACAAGAATAACGTGCAGAGAAATTAGAGAAGATAAGTTAAAATCGGGTAACATATCCAAGTTTTACTTAACACAGCATCAATCGTTAAATCGAAATACATAGCGATTTAAATGTGTCAACGTCATGGTGCGGGACGGTCGATCAATAAGCAGTTATTAATCTGGTGTTAGACGCACTTAGCTTTTTAAAAGAATATACTGTGTATTCAACAAGTGTATTAGCATACGGCACATGTGTAGTTATCACTAAGTTGTCAAAGTGAATGGTGTTTAATACCTGTGAAACAAGTGTATCAATTAGTGCAAAACTAACAAGGATAAGGGCTCAACGATTAACGTCGGCTACCCGCCTGGAACGTGTAGAATTGATTACATCGCGGCGCAGAGTGGATTCAACATGCAAGTAAATAATAAAATGAACACTTATTGTACTATTGTCTATTAAATTTAAATGTATGTAACTCATACTTGGTGACTCAATTAGTCAAAGAATTCATAGCCAAGAAATAAGCACAAACAAATTTTATAGCAAACTTATTAAAGGTAATGATCTACAAATTTTGTAATATGTAAATACAAATTAGTTATTAAAAACTTAATTAATAACAGTCAAATTGTGTTTATTTATTACTGGCGCCCTGGGATAATTTTTAAGAGTCGGTACACTAAAGTAATTGTTACATTCTGTTGCTGATAATTAGTATGTTATAAATATTAATATTGTCATTGGGTAAATTAGCTTGATAAACTCTTACTTTTCACATGCTCGTAGGCCAAGTGTAGTATGTATAATAGTAACGTGAACTTTTATTAAGGCCTATTTAAAAGTGTATTACAACAGTTATGAGCTGAACTGTACTCTCCACGTTGTTCTATAATGTGGCGCTCTCTTCAGTTGCTCCTCATTTCTCTCCATCGTCAAATCTGCCAACACATCATATCTTCTTTTCCTCGCCTTCTCCTACCTTCTATCTACACTTCAATTAGACACTCCTGTGGACAGTTCCCTTTCAAAATATAACCAAACTAATTTGCTTTTTCTTCCTTCATGTTTATAAAATACTTCTCGCTTTATTTATTTTCCTAAGCACTTTTGCAGTTGTTGTTTTTTCTTTCCAGCTAATCTTTTCCATTTTTCTTCACAACCACATTTCAAAGCTTTCTTTTCAGATACTCCTTTTCCCTGTTTCTAATCATCTCCTTGTCTCCGATGCATACACTACAATGCTCCATATTAAAAACGTTTCAAATCCCTTCCGTAAATTCACATAAGTTCCTCTCATAACCATGGGTTTCTTACTCTACCAAAAGTACAGAATCTCTATCTTTTCAAGTACAATTCTACTTTTAATATACTCTTATACAACTTCCATTCCCAGTGGTTATACTCCCGAATGAATCTACTTGTTCCAACTGTTCATCTGTATTCACATTTACCTCATAGGACTATCGTAAGAACTATTAATTTCCTACTTGAGGCAATTAAGTATAGAGACAATTTCTTAAAGCAGCTTGCAGATAGTTACACACTCGTAAAATAGACTTTGCAAGGAATTTTACAAAAGTCCACAGTGAAGATCAAAGAGATGGCTTTTCAGGAAGAAGATTCTACACAATCAAAAATTGTTGTTGATAGTAGGCCTATTGGCCGCGAACAAGTCAGTATCTTTGAAAACCTGGGGTATAATGTTATATGTGCTATAGGCCTTACTGTATTATTGCTAGTAAGCTGCATGAGTTCAAACATATCCACAGGATCATCTGCTCTATTTCCCCCCAAAAAACATTTGAATTTAAATTATTTACCAACTATTGCATCAGTAGTTGTTTCAGGTTGTTTTAGGTTGTTTATCACGATTTTAACCATTTTTAACTAAATAATACTGTACTTAGGCTACATGGCAACGTGGCAACTCATGACTCAAACGGATGTTCACTCATATTTAGTGGTAGAGTATAAATGTGTGTACCAAGGTCAATATCTTAGAAGAGAGACGTAAATGAATAACTAAATATTTATTTAAATTTATTTCATTTAGCATTTGGGAATCGTAAAAAAACATTTCCCGTAAATTTTAAAGCAGATAAACACATGGTCCTTACAAGGAAAATAGAGGCCAAATATTTTATTAGGAAATAAATGTAATAACTCCGTTATTTTTGTCCGAATTCCATAAACAAGGTATCGTTGTATTAAGAATGCAAAGACTCATTTTTTGTATAATTTGAGTAAATCAAATTTTACGCAGTACGCACTGATTTTGTAAAATTTTGTATTCATATTTCCAAACACCCGTCATTTTTAGAATTTTTATGGTAATATTTTGGTTTGTTCTTTCCTTATAAGAAATGTATAATATACCGTATGTATAGAATCACAATAATGAACAAGAAAGAAACAAAGAAAGAAATATTATCAAACAAATAGCAATAGACAATGGATACAACATAAAAAAAAATTATCAATAAATTAGAGTAAACATAAACTCACTAAACAAACACCAAACAAACCCTCATGTAAAAATCCTTCCACTAATGATAATATAAAATATATAATCTCTATTTATCACGGAAACATAACTCGTAAACTAAGCAAACTATTTAAATATACAAACTTAAAAATATCTTATAAGCAGATAATATTGTTTTTAGTAAAATAAAACCTAAAACTAATTTAAACATTCATAATACAAATGGAGTTTACAAAATAGAATGTCCAGATTGCAATAAATGTTATGTAGCCCAGACAATGAAAAAACTGTCAGAGAAATATATTCAACATCGCAATGCATTTCTAAAACCAAATATTTACAAATCTAATTTAGCCACACACTATTTAAAGAATAAACATAAATTTACAGACATTCAAAATGTCAAATTAATTTAAAACGTACAAAAAGGTAACAAAATGAATATCTGGGAAAATCTTAATATTTACAAACACATTCATAATCTACTAATTAGAGAACAAATTCAAATAAAAACAAAACAAGACGAATTATTTAAAATTATACATTAATTAGAATAACAAAATAGAACATTAAATATATAATAAATAGCTGACTAAATAAACATTACAACAATCGAAAATACAATCTAAGTAAAGTCGATTATCTGTTAACTATAATAACTATATTGTAAGCGAAACATTCAATTACAATTCAATCAAACCTCTGAAGATACACAATAATTTCTGTGAAACGTGCGTCAGGTGAAAATAAACCTACCGGTACTTGGAGAGTATTTATTTGAAGATATTATAAGAAACAGTACACTTCCTACGTACGTATACCCAATTCCAACTGACTTCTCATTCCGTTAGGTAGACTAGTAATTAATTTTATAAGACATATCGAGACATAGGCTACATATGGAAAACCAATCATTTTTCGGCATATGTCTATTGGACACTTTTTCTTCAGTTTAATAAGTCGAATCATTTCCCGAAGTTTGGCACCATTTTTTGGGAACACTGTGTACAGTACTAGAAAGTTATTGTATGTTGGATTCAAGTATTCGAATGGACGTAAAAGCAAGTGCGCAGACGTAAGTAATAACTAAATGATAAAATATGAATATTTATACTCACCTTTATCTTTTCACATAGAGCTTCACGTAGCACTACAAACTTCACACTATGAATATCGCACTATTCAACGCCCACTCTAGTACTGATCACACCACACGCTTCATCTGTAAAAGAAAAAAACAACAAATAAATACTTGTAAAAACGTCTGCAAACGGAAGAAAAAACATTTGTTTAAAGCCACTCAATACTTCAAGTATTATTATTACCAAGTTATTATTATTTCAACGTAGAATTTTAACAAGAACCTGAATGCAAGCCTGAACCGGAACCTGAATTCTGCAGCTCAGGAAGCATACCAATCATAACCTCTTCCATAAATCCTCTAATTATTCTGGTAATCATCCTTATGATCAATTTTTATAGCTTATAGAATTTTAAACAATTTTTTCCACATAATATTTCAACGTATTATTCATCATCGTCACCATCATCTTCACGGGTTAAACCAAGGATGATTTGTTCCGATCTCAAATAGTCAAAGATTACAGCTGGTCACTCCAGCGCATCCTCGGACGTCCCACACCTCTCCGTCACCTCGGCTTATAGTTCCAGACTTGTTTGGGGATGCGGTAGTTCTCCGTTCGGCAAAGATGTTCCCACCAATTCAGCAGATACTGGGCAACCTTGTCGAGTGTACTCATAATATTCAGTTCCTGCCGTATAACTGTGTTTCTTCTATGATCATCGAGAGTGTACCCTGCCACATGCCTGAGAAAGCTCATTTCAGCCGCTTGGATGCGACTGGCCTGGCCTTTCGTTAAAGTCCAATTCTCAGACCCATAAAGAAGTGTGGGAAGAGCCATCACCTTGTAGAATTTTAGGCGTGTTCCTTTACTTGCTGACTTACGGGTTCGACGTATTATTACCAAGTTATTATTATTTCAACGTGGAATTTTAACAAGAACCTGAATGCAATGCTCATTCTGCAGCTCACGGAGCATATCAATCTTACCTTCTTCCATAAATCCTTTAATTATTCTGGTGAATTCTCACATCCTTATGATCAACTAGAATCATTGCTTATTGCTTCTAGAATTTTAAACAGTTTTTTCTAATCAAACTTATCAAATAACTAATAAATTTGTATTTCTATTTAAGCACAGTTATATCATTAGGAATTACTAAATAACAAAAATAATTTAAACACAATTACACAACTCGATTATTAGTTGACACAATTAGTTTCTCTGACGACCCAAATATAAGTTCCCACGAAACGTGTTTTAACCAAGTAATTTTATCTTCGCATAAGAAAGTAATTATTTTTCTCATAATTATATAAAACGTACGTACGGTTATAACATAAAATCTCCATTAGACTTTCCATAGTAATGTTCATACCTACTCTGTTACTTCGTCGTCTCCACTATGCTTGAAATTACAATCAACAATGTACAATGTAAACTTACACAGACCTTGTGTAAAAGGATGGAGGAACAAATTAATAGAATTACGTTGATGAGGCAAGAGTTTTAATTAAAAAGTAATAACAATAATGGTAGTGTTACGTATACTTCTTGACAAAGCGTCTGTCTAGGTTTGGGGGAGACGTTGTGGAAATGTTTTCCTCATCGGCAGCGGGAACAAGAAACAAAACATTAATTGCTTAGCTACTCATTAAAGTGTGCCAGAAGTAACTAAGGATCTTTACATCTGGCCGCCTTAATGTACATTCTATAAAATTACTGTATCTCTTCATTAGCGACTTCTTTTCATCTTTTATAAGTCTATTTTATGATGTCAGTTACAGATCACATATACACACGTACAGTAATCATTATTAAAACTTACTTTTCCTTCTTGCGCTTTATTGTCGATTATGATTAACCATTACGTGGAGTAGAACGTGATGATAATCCAAACCAGAGTAAAACAATATAGTAAGATGTATTTTGTCCCCTTAATAAGCGACAAACATTTAATTATAAAACATAACATTTTATTTAATAACATTTAGTTATTAAACACGTCATAAAAATTGTTTGTAATCAATACGCACTATAGTCACAATTGACGATGTTCATTAAAAGAAGAGCGTCGCTTAATGCGCTAATGCACCTGTAGTCTTTATCGGTTTAAAAAGTAATTCGATCGAGTGAACAGGAATATGCTGTGGAAAATATAAGAGGCAAGGGGTCTCTCAAGTACTCAGTATAAGTACGGAGAAGAAATTTTTGTGTCGCCCACTTTTTGGGACCTGCCGTTAAAAAATTTTAATATTTTAAAAAATGAACACTTTAGGTAGACTGTGGTTTACATGTCCTTTAATTTGTTACCCCACATGGGTTTTTGCGATTTTTTCATAATTTCCAATACCCACCCAAAGTTACTGCCTCTCACACCCTATTTTTGGAAGCATCAGTCTCAAAAATAATAGTGTTCAGTAAGGTAAAAGTATGGACGAGCATGCCTAGTTTTACGAAAATCGGTTAACACCTTCAAAAGATATCATGAGACGTGCCCCAAACGGATAGATACAGAGACTGACAAATTTGACGTTCCAGTCAAAATTAAGAAATTGAGAACTCGCTTCGTTCGTTCAGTTATCTAGCTTTTGCGTCGTAACATAAATATACAAATAAATCCTTAAATTCGTAGTGACCGTCAATCAATGAATTTTCCCGGTGAAGGATTTGTGATGATCGGTCAAAAAGTATAACACAAATTTTAAATTATTTGGCGTTTGTGTGTTTGGCGTCGTAACAGGTTAGCAACAATTGTGCTGACGATGACAATAAATAAATTAAAATTTGTGTTACACTTTTTGACCGATCCACACAAATTCTCTACCGGAAAAATAAATATATAAAATTGTACTTGGTGAAACTCCAACCACTACGCATTTTGAAGCATCCTGAAACGACTCGAAACGCTAAGAAGTATTTACACGCAAACACGCGCGTGCGCGAACCATGTAATAAGTATATATGTATAGTAATATATTCATAGCACGCGGAGAGTGTGTCAGCAGCGCGTCAGTTAATTACAACGACCGGACGAGTGTGTAACTGTGTGATTATCACTGGGAACTGTGTACAATTTGCGTGACTGTGTACAGTGGCGTAACAGCGCCACTCGGTGCAAACGTAATTGTTTAGAAACTTTACGTCTGCACTTAACGACAAACCTGCAATAAAAATTAAACATTTTCTAAACTAAGATATCTTAACAGCATCGAGAATAAATAATTAACTGAACGAGCGAAGCTAGTTCCCAGTCTTAACTCGACCGTTTGGCATATGTCTGTCTGTCTTTCTATCTATTTGGGGTAGCCTACGTCTCACGATGAATACTTTTGAACGCATCAACCGATTTTCATAAACTTGTCAGGCGAAAATTTTCACCCTACAGAACCCTATTTTTTAAATTTATTTTTTTTTTGAGACTGATACCCCCCGCCCCACCCAAATAAAGGCAAAAAAGTGAGGTGGTCAAAATTTGAAAAAGTCCCGAAAGCCATGGTATGGTACTAAATTAAAGGAAATTTTAACCAAAACCTGAATGTGTAAAAACTTGTTTGGCGTCAGAGTCCAAAAAGTGGGTGAAAATTTTGATAAGGTCGCCAAAATTCATGGGTGTATCAAATTAAACACAATATTAACAAACTTCTGAAACTGTTACGTTAAACAAATTTCAAAATTTTGTGCCCCAGAATAACAACCAAGAAAAAAAACAATAAAATACAGGCCTCGGAAATGGCGTTCTTAAGAGGAGTTAAAAGGTATAAGGAATGAGGCCATAAGAGTAGAATTACAAGCTTTTAACTTGAATGAAGAACTAAAAGATTACAAACAATGGTGGAAAGAACACTTAGGAAGAATGTAAGGTTCCAGACTGGCAAAACAGATCTGGATATACAAACCTATAGAACACGGGTGTGTGGGTAGACCCAGAAAGAGATGGCTGGAGAATTTTTGAAGGCGGAACAGACAGCACCTTGCCTATGCCGTGTTGTGAAGATAATGATAATGATGATGATGACTGTGCCTCAGGGTTCGAAAAAGGACCCAAAATTTGAAAAAGAATTGTGAGAATCCACAAGGGTTTCAGGATAAAAGAAATTGAAACTCAAATCCAAATGTTTCTAATTTTTAGTTTCAAGGAGCTTAATTGTTAATCAAATTACTTGTTCCTCTGTTTTCAAACGCGTCATGTTTTTCTGTTTTTCTGACCTAAACCCGTGGACCGCGGACCCTCGTCGATGACGCGTTTGATGATTTCAACGTTCTTATCTAAACAAAAACTAAAAACACACACATACACACACACAAACTTTTATAACACGAATAAAACAACAAGCAGGCATCTACCGGAAGGAGAAACAGGGATAATACTAAGCGTTCAGAAGCAACGGCATAGAAACTGCTGTAAACAACCTTCAACAACGGACTGTAAGTAAAGAAGGCGGTGAACTGGGAAACGTTGAATGTCGACAAATCAAAAATACACAACATAGGCCTATCGATAACACTAGTGTAAAAAAACTCACATGTTTTATTTGAGTTTAGAGTACTAGATAAATTGTTTTAACAATCTACAATGCAAGACTGAAGAACTCGTATTAGTCTTTATGGAAAACAAAAGATAAACTCTATAACGAAATGAAAATGTTACAAGTAGATTTTGGTGAGTCTTGTATGCAAAAACTAGAAGTTAACTAACGGCACAAAAGATTCAAAGACAGTTGTGAGTGATTTGAAATACAATACACATATTAATATAAAACATATATTAATTATAGGCCTACAATAACAAAATTGTCTCTACCCAATCCCCTTTTATAAATTCTTCTATCCTTAGCTTCATTCAGACTTTTTTCCCCCATGGACGTCATTTATTCTCGGATTCTGTCATTCCATGAGTTCGTTGCGGTCCTTATTTCCCTCTTTCTGATGGTGTCGATGCAAGTGATTTTTTTGACAGTTGAATCCGGCATTCTACGTTGATGACCAAACCATTTGACATTTATTCTCTACACCATTATGTCCTTTTCTTTCGTTATATTTATAATTTGTTCATGTAGTATCCTTGATTCTAACACTCCTTCAGAGGATCTTTTCTGTTGTTACGCAGATTTTTTTTATTATCTGTCATAGCCCATATTTCAGTAGGTTGATACAATCTTACCATCCGTTAACAGTGAAAATGTGTTTATTAAAATACCTATTAAGCGTGCCACATCTTAGTAGAATTATTTCGTGTTATATTAATTGCAAACATTAACATAGTTTGATGTTTTGTGTCTCTGCAGTAAATTCGTCCCTGGCTGCGTTTGCCCAATGTGAGCATACTCCAGATTGGAAAACGTTGCTACAATGATTGCCACGATTAAAACAAAGCATGTGTGTACACCGCGAGCGCGTCACATTCGTGCGCGTACCAGAGTGCGTGCTGAAGTCAATACAAGCCGCGCGCGCCCGCACTGACCCCAAACACGCAGACTGCAAAGCAGGACATGTGTCCGGCTCAAGCGGTGCGATGCGAGTCTGTACGCGCGGGCGGCTACACATGCGTGTGTGCGCGAGAATCCGTTCTGGGGTCAATGCAAGCCGCGCGCACTTGCACTGGCTCCGACACTCAAACTGCGTGCCAGCGTATGTCCACCAAACGGGTATGTGTGTGTGTGGCTGTTGCCCGTGTCCTAATCGTAGCAATCGAAACAGCAACATTCCCATTATCTGAAGTATTTCACAGCGCGAAAACTGGCCACGAGATGAATTTACTTGCAGAGACACCTAGACAGGATATGTCTGTGATATTTGCCGATTTGAACTAAACTAAATAAATTTGTTAAATTTCGGTGCATTGCTTGGAAACGGAAAAGTATTGTTACTAACAGTTACAACAATACACAGAAATTTTAATATTTTCCTATATGTGGCTTATAGTCTGGGGGCCCGCCAACATATGAGAGGAATTATTAATATACTTCTATAACTTTCTGTATGGCTTAATTATGATTAGTCTACCACTTTTTCCGCTATGACAATTTTCGCGATCGATTTCTTCTCTTTCCCATTTTTCCGAAACATGTCGATTTCCCGTTGTAAAGAAAATTTATTAATATAATATTTTTTCTAATTGTAAACAATAGATAATTGAACTAAACTCGCGAAAAAAAAAATTGTGGGACAAAAATTTTGATTTGTAAAGGGTGTCTACCACCCTAAAAATGTCAAAATGACGAATTTTTAAGATGTATTGATATTCAGCTGATTTTTCAGAATCGGTTATTAAAAGTATGTAAAATTGAAAAATGACATTGTCGGACAAAATATATTTTCCGATTTTCCAGTCCGACGCCTGAAAGTCGTCGCAGCCATGATGTCACGGTATTTATTAATATATGTCGGACTAAGGGAGTATAGGTTTGCGAGCTTATTACCTTATCTGTGATGGACTTGTCGGGCAAAAATATCGGTTTATACGAATAGTCGGACAAAAAAATAAATATTTTCGGTGTATGCGATAGCGTAAATCTGTCAAACATTATATATAAATTTTATTAGCTTAGGCTTAACGTATATGCTTATATCTTATATATATTGTAGCATGACAGATAATCCACACAAATACATTACTCAATGATCATTAATAAAGCTCTAATATATGGAATATCCAGATGAGAATCAATTAAAAGGCACTATTAATTAATATACTCACAAGAAAAGTTAAAATAAAGAAAAAATCTGCAAATAATATATATACTACAAATTTAAAAACCCAGAAAACTAAAAATGTGAATAACAAAATTACCCAGGTAAGATAGAAGCAGGCAATTAAGATACCCCGACAAAGAAACCAGACCAGAAGAAACAAAAGCATACACAGCGAAATGGTACTGAAGAAAGAAGGAAGAAGAAATATAAAATGAACAAGAATATTGAAGAAAGAAGAATGACCAAAAATACTGAAGAAAGAAGAAGGAAGTGAGACGACCCATATAAAATAGAAACCCCATAGTGAGAGAACCCAAAAACCCCAAAAATAAATGAATGTCCAAAGAGAAAGTATAACACCCCAAAAAACCATATCACAATGTAAAACTGACAAAAACCAAAAGTGTTAATAGTATTAAATAACAGTGCATCCAAAAAGTTATTGTTTAGTTTGTATGAACAAATTTTCACAGTCCCCCCCATGGTTGAATATTTCATGTTATAAAGCTAGAAAAGGACTAGTAATAATATTAATAAATCACCATGGACAAGTGTAAGTTATCGAATTATAACTGATAAACTTTAAAAAGGTGCATGAGTTGCAGTACAAAGTAATAAACTTTAAGTGTTTTGTGAACAGTATCTATTTTGATATGAAATAGTAATATTACTAATGAAAGGCTACTGAAGCTATATGAACATTCCATAGAATGAAATAAGAAACAGATAGCCAGTGTTATACTTAGAGAGGGGGAATAAATCCTTTAAAATTGGGAAATACAGAGCAGACTGTTAATAATTAGTTTTAAGAAGTGTTAACCATTATATGGAACCAAGATGTTATGTTCCTGTTCCATATAATAATTAGACAAATAAGAATTATTAGTAAGATATATTATTGTTATAAGCTGTTATTTTGTTGTCAATTTAAATTTGGAATACCCTATCTAAAAGTAGATATCATTCCCAATGTTATAAAATATTTTTAATTATGTTACTAGGTAATCAATACACATAAAAGGTATTATTCAAGGTACCAGTTTTGATAGAGATAGGTGTTATATTTTAATTGTACAATCAATAATCACTGTTATACCAGTCAAAGAACTAATTGTTAATAAAGTATATAAGGATAAGAAGTCAGAGAAGGATATAAAATAACTACATTGGTAAAAATTTTGCAAATAGCAACACATCAAATCTAGGCCATATAATGAATTCAAACTGCAGAATAATTAATAAATCTAGTCTTATAAGCCAGTTAAACTGACAATATTTGTGCAAGATAAACCCAACATATAGTATACCATGTAAATAAGGCTTTCTAAAGATATGGTCATTATATAAGTAAAATTATTTATTTATCTAATAAAATTACCATTAAAAATGGAATAGACTAACTGACATTATCATAGGAGGAGTCATATACAAATGAATTGTATTTAAAAACCATCATTAATAAACTAAATTGCAATAAATTAAGTAAGAATAGACAATTATATCAATTTCAGATTAAATAGAATAATAATTATATTAGGGAAAATGGCTATTATTTGCTTAGACAACAGGAAGTACAATTTTAGGCCTACCTTCCAAAAACGTAATAAATATAATTTTCTAATGAAACTTTGTAACACTAAATTAATTACTAGCAAAATAAGCAGAATAGAATAATGAAACCGAATATGTATTTAATATTTCGTACAGTTAACTAATAACGAAATTATTTTCTGAGCATAATGTATCAAAATAAAATGTATCGGAAGCTAAGATAATTTGAAACAATGTATAAGATATATTAAATAGGCTAAGATTTTCAGGAGACGAAGGAAATCAGAACAGTTCATTATTATACGTTGACGAGTGCACTTAACGTGACTTTTTGCTAGAAATAACCTTTAATGGCGGTTACGTTATAAACCGAGTTCAGTGAAAATTTGTATAAACTTATTTTGAACTATTTTATTTACTGTGAAGTGGTGAAGTTAACCTATGAACAGTGTAACACCAATAAACTGAACCACATAAAACTAATTAAACGGAATAACACTGATATCACACCATATACAGACTGAAAATTCGAGGTTAAAACCGACACACATAGACACAATGAGATATATCCAATAACAACATTTTACACCAAGTGAACTATTCCATCATACACCAGTGACATTCAAATATATCCAGGACTATCATATACAATTGCTGAGACCATTTACACGAAGAAAGGACATCTTTATTTCAACAAAAACTTCGTCAAAGTTAGAGGCTTCATCGCGCATGCGTCAGTCGGCCATTTTGATTCAGTGCTCTTCTCATTTTCTGCTGTGGGAAAACGACATTTGGCAGCTATTGGTTTGAATAAAAATCATATATAAACTTTTATTATTTCTAATTATCATTGTATTGTTTAATATTAAGGCATTTTATAATTGTAAGTGTTATACTTTCCTGCCCATAACCTTCTCTGGCTATATCTTAAATAACCGTTTAAAGAACCATATTTTTATAATACTAATGTAAACTGTTTATATCGACCGGCCCTGAGTGAGTCGATACTACATTGTAACATCGATTTTAATCGAACAAATTCATTATTTTTATTAATAAACGTTCTGTTTTGGTAATTTGGAGTTGATTTTTATTATAAAAAGGCTTAACAGGTAAATTAATCAAGAAACCCAACTAACTGAAAGGCGGTATATACGAAACGACAACCTTTCAAGAAGAAGAAGAAGAAGAAGAAGAAGAGAGCTGTTTTTCGCCTAAACTTGGAGTTAACCAGATTGTCTTTTAAACAAATTTACTGAAAGTGACACTATTCCCAAAATAAACACAATACCATCACATTTCTAATTACAACTAATAAACTCGATTTGTTCCTAAATTTTAAGAACCAAGTTACTCAGAAAACATTTTTTCTGAAAATTTTTTTTTTTAAATAAATTTTAAATTTTTTTATTTCAAATTGTGATAACAACATTCAAACAGATTTTATTTTGTAACCACGAAGACCAGGAACGTTACCAAATTGACGTTTCCAAAGAGGAACATTACTACATATACACACTTAATTATTTTGTTTTATTACAAAATTGGCGTCCAACTAAAGGGCTGTAATTAGGGGTTGAAAGGCTGTAATTACTTGCCCAATTTCTAATTCAGCTTGGCAGCGGTTATCCAGCCAGGGAATCAGGGAAGATGCAGCGTCGTGCCACATCAAAGAAGAGAGCGGCGGAGGCCGAAAAAGAACTCAATATGGATGATAAGGAGGCGACCCCAGTGGAGGACGTGGAAAAGATATTAGAACGGGTGGAACATAAAAAACCAGCACCACCAGAGGAACAACCCGAAGTACCCACACAAACAGGGGAAATCAATGTTCCGGAGAAGGAAACAGAAAACATGACAGTACACGAAATGTTTAAGGCGATGATCGAAAATAGTAAGAAGATGGAGGAAAACTTGAACAAGAAAATGGATTCCACCGAGGAAAACTTGAACAAGAAAATGGATTCTACTACAGAAGAAAATAATAAAAAGTTAGAAGATTTGAAGAATGATAACCAGTCCACTAAGGAAAATTTGAATGATATAAATAAGAGCATAGAGGCAACAAAAGAAGAATTGAAAAAGGACAACCAAGCAACAAAGGAAGAATTGAGTAAAAAGATTGAAAACACCAATAAGAGAATAGAGGAAACCAGCAAGGAAATTAAGAAAGACAACCGATCTTTAAGCCGGAAAATTGATGAAACTAATCAGAAAATGGAGGAAACCAGCAAAAAGATGGAAGAAAAGTTGGAGGAGAATACCAAGAAAATGGAAGATAAGATGGGGGAGAGGTTGGAAGAGTTAAGAGAGGATAACCAACTATTACGAGAAGAATTACGAGAAGTTAACCAAGAGAATTTAGACAAGTTAGACGAACGAATGGAGCTATTAAGAAAGGAAATGAACAAAGAACTTAAAGATAATAAGAAATCTATGACCAAAAGGCTGGAAGACGAAACCATAACTATAAATCAACAGATAAGAGAAGTTGATGGAAGATGTCGGCTGACGGAAGTGGAGGTACAAGAGTTCAAGGAAGTAGTGAACACCAAGGTCACAAATCTTGAAGAATCTAATCGCAAGAAGGCAGAAGAAAACCGAAAGGAAAGCCAGGAAGAACTCAGTAAGGTACGAACTCGAATTACGGAAAGATGTGATGGAATGGAGGAAGCGATGACTAACATCACTGGTCAAGTGAGACAGAACCAGGAGGACATGGAGGCAATTCGGAACCGACCAACCAGCTTCACTAATATCCCCATCAACGAGAACAGAGAATGGCTTAACTTCCGCCAATATAAAAGGAAGCCGATGGAGTTCTTGGCCCGTATCGAGGAATATATGGCCAAACATAGAAATAATCGATGGTCCAATAGTCGAGAACTATTGGACGAATCATTCCGGGATATGACGGACAATTGGTGGATGGCGAACAGGAGCGAAATAAACGATTATCAGCAGTTCAAAAGTTTGTTCAAGTCCAAGTATTGGTCAGAGACCACCCAGAATTTAATAAGGGACAACATCTGCAATGGCCGATACAAAACTCAGTTTGGCAGTACCATGACTGCATACTTCCTTGGGAAGGTGTGCCTGGCCAAGCACCTGGAACCAGCCATACCAGAGGAATGCCTGGTGAACAAGCTTTCCTATCATTATGACGAAGAGGTCATAAGAGCTCGAAGAGGTAGCCAGATAAAGACCATACAGGCGATGACGGAGCTATTAGAAAATTATGAAAACGAAGAATATTACAGGCAGAGTAGAAGAAGAAATGAGCGGCCAGAAGTTAGAAATAATCCGTCATCGAACAATAATAGTCAACAGATCAACAGTGGGTACCAAGGAAACAGATATAATCCAAATTACCATAATCAGCACCCCACGAACGGTAACAATAACAACAATAACCACGGTAATACAAACCCGAATATTAACCAAAATAATAACGGGTTCTCCGGTAATCGAAGTAATTATTACCCGAATAATAATGTAAATAGCCAGAGAAACCCCAATCATACCAATAACACCGAACGATTTTACAATAACAATAGGGGTTACCCTAATAATAATAACAACAACAACAGGTTCTCCCGACCCTGGGTAAATTTTATACACGCAGAAGGAAACAGCCAAAACAGGTATAACCATCAACGGTGTAACAGTTTCCATGAGGAGGATCGATGGAGAAGCCGAGAACGGGAGGATACAAGATATAACCTGCCCAGACGGGGTAACAGTTTAGATAACTCAGAACGGAACATGAACCGAAATCAACCCTCTAACCCTCTTACGGAGCGGTCAGCAACCACTCAAGGTTTACCGACCAACACCCCGGTCGGGCCTAACCGAGATAACAGTGAGAATGAAAATTGGGTAGTAGTCGGTGAATATCCTAGTCATTAAATACTGCATAACGAACCAAAATATCGGTATGGAGAACCATACAGGACTTCCATGTTCTAAGATTTATATTTAAAATCATATTCGAAATGAAATATTTCCATAGAAATTACGTCTTTCTACTTATTGCTTCAGCATTAACCACAGTACTGTGGTCACTAACGTATACCACCTCACGTTTTCGCACTCGATTTTCACCGATGATGGCAGTCGATGGCACTGCCGAAAAGTCTGGTTTTGCAGAAAACATTGGACTACGGCTAAAGAGCCCGGGAAGCAATTTTAACAAAAAACTACTTCTCTGTTGCCGATAACGTAGTACACATACAAAAAATTCTCCCCTCCACCTTCAACTATAATTTTTAATAATAGAAAATTACCCCCACCCCGTTCACCTAACTTCTTCATTTATAGATATTTCATCTACGTTTCTACAGTGGATTACTATGAGCTTCTTATCAGGATACTTTATTTATAAAAATTAAGTACTTTACTCTTGTTAAATCATAAAATGTTTCAGGTAAACTACCCCTTTCCCTTTACTGATCTTCACCAAAATCAATAGACCTTGAGCTCTCTGCAACTCAGGAAAGGGTGCAAAAAATTATTTGATTCTCGTTGAATTTTCAGCAGTTATCGTTCGTCAAAAAAAAATTACCATTTTTAAAACATAAAACGTTGCTGATAAACAACCCCTTCCCTCAACCGATCTTCAACAAAATCAACAGACCTTGAGTTCTCTTCAGTTCAAAGGGTATGCAAAAACCTAGTTGATTCTGTTTGAATTTACGGCAGTTATCGTTCGTCATATAAAAAATTACCCTTGTTAAAACATAAAATGTTGCTGGTAAACTACCCCTTTCCCTTAACCGATCTTCACCAACACCAATAGGTATTGAGAACTCTACAATACAGGGCTGTATGCAAAACATCATTTGATTCTGTTTGAATTTGCGGCTATCGTTTACTATAGAAAAAAATTACCGTTGATAAAAAACCGTTGCAGGTAAACTACCCCTTTCCCTTAACCGATCTTCACCAAAAACGACAGGTCTTGGGTACGCTACAATTCAGGCCTGTATGCAAACAATTATTTGATTCTGTTTTAATTTGCGGCTGTTATCGTTTGCCATAGAAAACACCCTTGATAAAACATAAAACGTTGCTAGTAAACTACCCTATTCCATTAACCGATCTTCACCAAAAACAATAGGTCTTGAGAACTCTACAATTCAGGGCTTTATGCAAAACATTAGTATATTCTGTTTTAATGTACGGCAGTTATCGTTCGTCAAAAAAAAAATTACCCTTGATAAAACATAAATTGTTGCTGGTAAACAACCCTATTCCCTTAACCGATCTTCACCAAAACCAACAGGTCTTGAGAACTCTACATTTCAGAGCTGTATGCAAAATATTATATGATTCTGTTTGAATTTGCGGCTGTTATCGTTTGCCATATAAAATACCCTTGATAAAACAAAAAACGTGTCTGGTAAACTACCCCTTTCCCTTAACCGATCTTCACCAAAAACAATAGGTCTTTAGTACTCAACAAAACAGGACTGTATGCAAAAACGTATTTGATTCTGTTTGAATTTGCGGCTCTTATCGTTTGCCATAAAAAATACCCTTTTAAAACATAAAACGTTGCAGGTAAACCACCCCTTTCCCTTAACCGATCTTCACCAACACCAATAGGTATTGAGAACTCTAAAATATAGGGCTGTATGCAAAATAGTATATGATTTTGTTGAAATTTGCGGCTGTTATCGTTTGGCATACAAAATACCCTTGATAAAACAAAAAACGTGGCTGGTAAACTACCCCTTCCCCTTAACCGATCTTCACCAAAAACAATAGGTCTTTAATACTCAAGAAATTAGGGCAGTATGCAAAAACGTATTTGATTCTGTTTGAATTTGCGGCTCTTATCGTTTGCCATAAAAAATACCCTTTTAAAACATAAAACGTTGCAGGTAAACCACCCCTTTCCCTTAACCGATCTTCACCAACACCAATAGGTATTGAGAACTCTAAAATATAGGGCTGTATGCAAAATAGTATATGATTTTGTTGAAATTTGCGGCTGTTATCGTTTGGCATACAAAATACCCTTGATAAAACAAAAAACGTGGCTGGTAAACTACCCCTTCCCCTTAACCGATCTTCACCAAAAACAATAGGTCTTTAATACTCAAGAAATTAGGGCAGTATGCAAAAACGTATTTGATTCTGTTTGAATTTGCGGCTTTTATCGTTTGCCATAGAAAATACCCTTTGAAACATAAAACGTTGCAGGTAAACTACCCCTTTCCCTTAACCGATCATTACCAAAATCAACAGATCGTGAGAACTCTACAACTCAGGGCTGTATGCGAAACATTATTTGATTCTGTTTGAATTTGCGGCTGTTATCGTTTGCCAAACAAACAAAATTACCCTTGATAAAAAAAACCGTTGCAGGTAAACTACCCCTTTCCCTCAACCGATCTTCACCAAAAACAATAGGTCGCGAGTACTCTACAAATCAGGGCTGTATGCAAAAACTTATTTGGTTCTGTTTGAATTTGCGGCTGTTATCGTTTGCCATAGAAAAAAAATCTACAGACACACAGACACACAGACACTTTTCGAAAAATGACTTTTTTTCATGTTTTAAGTGTAGTACAATCATATTCTGCAATAATCTCGAACACGATTTTTTTTGCCATCACGATACTTCCATTTCCTTAAGGAACATGGAAGTAAAAACGACGGAGGACCCCGAATCGCTCAAGTCAACCATATTAAAGCAGAAGGTAGCCAAAACCCTAAAAAGGATCCCAGCAAGAGGAAGGAAAATGATTACTCCAAGGTTAACATCGATAAGTATGGATCTGATAAGCTAGATGACGGATACATAATGAGGTGGTAAAGGAAATGGATGTCATGAGAACCGACAACGGCAAAAACCACAACAAAGAAGAAGAAAATAATTATCAATGAGGAGAAATAATAAGAAGAATGAACGAAGAACCAAAACGGGGGTTTAAGAAGGAAAATTAATTAAGAAATTACACCTTACAAAGGAAATATGAGCAACTGTGCAACCTAATAAAAATCTTCCACCTGGGTAAATAAAAGAAAAATAATAATGAGAAGTACATTTGAAGTAAAGAAAAGAAGAGAGCTAATACCATATTTAGGGTAATAATATGATATGTTAACCACTTCCATGAAAAAATATTATGAGTAATTGAATGTATGGAAGATTTAATTTTAAATGCATAAATTCAAAAACGAAGTAAGAACAACTTACTACCGATTATTTAGGAAACAATTTATGAAGGAAATAAGGAAGAAAGGAATTTATTGGAGTGCTTAAATTCAAAAACCAAGTAAGAACAACTTACTACCTTATCTTTGAACCAACTTTTAGAAATGAATAAAAAGAAGGGAATTTATTTAGTGCAAAAATTCAAAAATCAAGTAAGAACAACTTACTACCTTATATTTGAACCAACTTTTAGAAATGAACAAAAAGAAGGGAATTTATTTAGTGCTTAAATTCAAAAATCAAGTAAGAACAACTTACTACCTTATATTTGAACCAACTTTTAGAAATGATGAAAAAGAAAAAGAATTTATTGAAGTGCAAAAATTCAAAAAAACAAAGTAAGAACAACTTACTACCTTATATTTGAACAACTTTTGGAATTAATAAAGAAGAAAAAGAATTTGGATAATACATTACAAACAATTATATATGGGACCAGTTCTGAAAAAACTTTCGAGAATAAAGAAATGGCAGTACAAACCATTGATACAATTAAAATGAATAAACTTATTATGAGGTAAAATTAATGAGAATTTTATGTAAAATAAACAGAGATAATAAACACATGGAATTAATAATTAAAGAGTGCATTTGGATAAAAAGCAAGAGCAGAATAAAATTTTGAAAAAGAAAGAAAAAACTATATATAAATAAATCCATACGAAAAATATGATCATATAATAAATGTCAATTATAAGAAAGACAATTAAAAGAGTAATTGCAAGAACATAATACTAGTGGAACGATTCATAAGAATTAAGAAAAGAACAAAAATATAATACAAAATATATGCTACCAATGACCAGAAAGAGATTGTGATAACAGTCAAAATATGACAGAGAATTAAAAATAAATAAAAACTTTACACTGAATAACAAGTGATGATTATATTAAACCAGCTTCCAACCATAAGGAGAAACAAAATGCTAGCAGAGCTAACCATTGAGAAAAGTAACTGAGATAGAAATTAACTAAGATAGAAATATTAATAGATCTGTTCAAATACGAAGTGAAGTATCCAAAGATATTTAATTTTTTTTTATAGTCATAAGGTGGACTATTCTTATATAATTTTTATTAATAACTGTCTGTAGATAAGTCCAGCAGTATTATTATGTATTGATCAGAGATGATTTGCCTCTGTAATCAATAAATGACGTAGCATGGCCAGCAGAGAGTGTAGCCTACAGAGCCCCTCTGGACACTGCCCCAGCTAACGTGTTAGGGAATTTTAGGGAATAAATATCGCAAGGATAAAGAACCAAGTTAAGAAGAAAATGGAAAAATAAAAAATAACGAACATCAGATGACTATTACTATCAAGAAGAATCCAGTTAATAATGAAATATAGATAAGCTCAAAAATATAGAAGAAAAAATTTTAGAAATGTGAAGGAAGTAAAGAAATATAAATTATAATGAAATATCATAAGCAATTACTTCAGACAAACTAAGTATGATCTGAACTAATCACTTCTGGAAGAGAGCAATCTGTAGCATGACAGATAATCCACACAAATACATTACTCAATGATCATTAATAAAGCTCTAATATATGGAATATCCAGATGAGAATCAATTAAAAGGCACTATTAATTAATATACTCACAAGAAAAGTTAAAATAAAGAAAAAATCTGCAAATAATATATATACTACAAATTTAAAAACCCAGAAAACTAAAAATGTGAATAACAAAATTACCCAGGTAAGATAGAAGCAGGCAATTAAGATACCCCGACAAAGAAACCAGACCAGAAGAAACAAAAGCATACACAGCGAAATGGTACTGAAGAAAGAAGGAAGAAGAAATATAAAATGAACAAGAATATTGAAGAAAGAAGAATGACCAAAAATACTGAAGAAAGAAGAAGGAAGTGAGACGACCCATATAAAATAGAAACCCCATAGGGAGAGAACCCAAAAACCCCAAAAATAAATGAATGTCCAAAGAGAAAGTATAACACCCCAAAAAACCATATCACAATGTAAAACTGACAAAAACCAAAAGTGTTAATAGTATTAAATAACAGTGCATCCAAAAAGTTATTGTTTAGTTTGTATGAACAAATCTTCACAGTCCCCCCATGGTTGAATATTTCATGTTATAAAGCTAGAAAAGGACTAGTAATAATATTAATAAATCACCATGGACAAGTGTAAGTTATCGAATTATAACTGATAAACTTTAAAAAGGTGCATGAGTTGCAGTACAAAGTAATAAACTTTAAGTGTTTTGTGAACAGTATCTATTTTGATATGAAATAGTAATATTACTAATGAAAGGCTACTGAAGCTATATGAACATTCCATAGAATGAAATAAGAAACAGATAGCCAGTGTTATACTTAGAGAGGGGGAATAAATCCTTTAAAATTGGGAAATACAGAGCAGACTGTTAATAATTAGTTTTAAGAAGTGTTAACCATTATATGGAACCAAGATGTTATGTTCCTGTTCCATATAATAATTAGACAAATAAGAATTATTAGTAAGATATATTATTGTTATAAGCTGTTATTTTGTTGTCAATTTAAATTTGGAATACCCTATCTAAAAGTAGATATCATTCCCAATGTTATAAAATATTTTTAATTATGTTACTAGGTAATCAATACACATAAAAGGTATTATTCAAGGTACCAGTTTTGATAGAGATAGGTGTTATATTTTAATTGTACAATCAATAATCACTGTTATACCAGTCAAAGAACTAATTGTTAATAAAGTATATAAGGATAAGAAGTCAGAGAAGGATATAAAATAACTACATTGGTAAAAATTTTGCAAATAGCAACACATCAAATCTAGGCCATATAATGAATTCAAACTGCAGAATAATTAATAAATCTAGTCTTATAAGCCAGTTAAACTGACAATATTTATGCAAGATAAACCCAACATATAGTATACCATGTAAATAAGGCTTTCTAAAGATATGGTCATTATATAAGTAAAATTATTTATTTATCTAATAAAATTACCATTAAAAATGGAATAGACTAACTGACATTATCATAGGAGGAGTCATATACAAATGAATTGTATTTAAAAACCATCATTAATAAACTAAATTGCAATAAATTAAGTAAGAATAGACAATTATATCAATTTCAGATTAAATAGAATAATAATTATATTAGGGAAAATGGCTATTATTTGCTTAGACAACAGGAAGTATAATTTTAGGCCTACCTTCCAAAAACGTAATAAATATAATTTTCTAATGAAACTTTGTAACACTAAATTAATTACTAGCAAAATAAGCAGAATAGAATAATGAAACCGAATATGTATTTAATATTTCGTACAGTTAACTAATAACGAAATTATTTTCTGAGCATAATGTATCAAAATAAAATGTATCGGAAGCTAAGATAATTTGAAACAATGTATAAGATATATTAAATAGGCTAAGATTTTCAGGAGACGAAGGAAATCAGAACAGTTCATTATTATACGTTGACGAGTGCACTTAACGTGACTTTTTGCTAGAAATAACCTTTAATGGCGGTTACGTTATAAACCGAGTTCAGTGAAAATTTGTATAAACTTATTTTGAACTATTTTATTTACTGTGAAGTGGTGAAGTTAACCTATGAACAGTGTAACACCAATAAACTGAACCACATAAAACTAATTAAACGGAATAACACTGATATCACACCATATACAGACTGAAAATTCGAGGTTAAAACCGACACACATAGACACAATGAGATATATCCAATAACAACATTTTACACCAAGTAAACTATTCCATCATACACCAGTGACATTCAAATATATCCAGGACTATCATATACAATTGCTGAGACCATTTACACGAAGAAAGGACATCTTTATTTCAACAAAAACTTCGTCAAAGTTAGAGGCTTCATCGCGCATGCGTCAGTCGGCCATTTTGATTCAGTGCTCTTCTCATTTTCTGCTGTGGGAAAACGACATTTGGCAGCTATTGGTTTGAATAAAAATCATATATAAACTTTTATTATTTCTAATTATCATTGTATTGTTTAATATTAAGGCATTTTATAATTGTAAGTGTTATACTTTCCTGCCCATAACCTTCTCTGGCTATATCTTAAATAACCGTTTAAAGAACCATATTTTTATAATACTAATGTAAACTGTTTATATCGACCGGCCCTGAGTGAGTCGATACTACATTGTAACATCGATTTTAATCGAACAAATTCATTATTTTTATTAATAAACGTTCTGTTTTGGTAATTTGGAGTTGATTTTTATTATAAAAAGGCTTAACAGGTAAATTAATCAAGAAACCCAACTAACCGAAAGGCGGTATATACGAAACGACAACCTTTCAAGAAGAAGAAGAAGAAGAGAGCCGTTTTTCGCCTAAACTTGGAGTTAACCAGATTGTCTTTTAAACAAATTTACTGAAAGTGACACTATTACCAAAATAAACACAATACCATCACATTTCTAATTACAACTAATAAACTCGATTTGTTCCTAAATTTTAAGAACCAAGTTACTCAGAAAACATTTTTTCAGAAAATTTTTTTTTTAATAAATTTTAAATTTTTTTATTTCAAATTGTGATAACAACATTCAAACAGATTTTATTTTGTAACCACGAAGACCAGGAACGTTACCAAATTGACGTTTCCAAAGAGGAACATTACTACACACACACACTTAATTATTTTGTTTTATTACAATATATATATATATATAAATCTGAAACTTTTTTTGTTTATTTGTTTGTTTGTATGTAATGAATCTCCTCCTAGGCTAAGAGGAATTTCGGTATGTGTTTAGGTGCTTTTTGTAGGAAATTTGATGCAGAATGACATAGGCTAGGTCCGATTTCGATTAGACCAAAGCAAGTTTTCGAAAATTGAAAAAAAACTAAAATATCCAATAATAATATAAAATATCCAAAAGATAATTTATTAAAAAATTACCGTTAAAAATTACGTTACAACTTAAAAAAATAATTACTAAATGTTTAAACATTTACGTAAAATGCATATTAGACTTACCTTTCATTCAACAAATACTTTTTTGTTACATTGAATTGCTTGTAGCAGGAGGAATGGTAACCAATAATTTCATCGTCATAACTTTCCGGCAATATAACGTCGCTGTATTTATGACGTGATTTCAAGTAAAGTTTACATGAATTCCAGATGTCCGGAGTAAATTTTTTAATTTTTTTCCTTTTTTCTCTAAACCCGGTTTATCTACTACAGAATTGCACAAAAAGCACTCCATAATTTCCTTTTTTAGCCGCACGTGGTAGAAAATTATCAACCTTGAACATGGGGCATATGTAACATCTCTAAATGTCTCTAAAATAAACAGTTGAACGTTTGATAAACAAAAGTACAAGTTGACCCGAAAATTCCAAACACAGGGATAAAGATTTGAGGAAATAAACAGAAACTAACAAATCAGTGGGAATAAAATCAAGCAAATTAATAATTCCGAGGGAGACGAGCAATAATAAAACATACAAGATACAGACGAGATACCAAAACTACGAAATAATAGCCAACGAATACACAGAACAAAAAATAACAGAAGTTGGACTAAAGAACAACACACACAATTAACTATGTAACATAACACTATCGGTTACAGCTAGTCGTATAGTAAAACACACATAGATCAATTACATATTTCGATGTAAACTATTAATATTAATATTAGTATCGTTAATAAATAAACATACAGATAAGAATTATACTGCATAGTCGGTATATAAGTGAGAGGTGTGTATGGGCGAGGCGACACATTGGCGCCGACCCAAAGTAAAATTGTATTGTAAGTACAACTTTCTATGTCGTAAAGATATAAAACTCTTTGTTTGCTAAAAAACAGCAAAAAATAGGCAGACCCGTTAGATTTAGGGTGTTTACGGCCTTCAAAATACAACGAGTGAAACGTCATAAACGAGGGTGGTGGAGAAAGCAGATTTCCTTTTTTAACGAGAAAACGGTCTCGCGGCAAAAAGTTCGCGTCTATAAGAATTCACCAATTACAAAAAGCGTCACCTCTGCGCGCGAAGTTATTTCTAGTGGTTACTGGTCAATTTCAAACTTACCGGCAACAAGTTCGAATCTCAGCCAATGATGGTAATTTTAAGAGTAGCGGCAGTAAGGGAAGTTTCGGTGAAACTATAAAGGTAACTGATACAGGAACGTAAAGGGAGTCAATCAGTGGAATCAAGGCAGTCAGTCAGTGAAATCAAGTCAGGCAGTCCGTGAAATCAATCAGTTAGTTAGTTAGTTAATTACTCAGTCATACAGTAAATTAGCCAATCGTCAATCAACCGCCAAGTAGTATTATTTATTCTGTGCGCGGCATCAAGTGCGAAGAAGTTTTATTTATTATGTGCGCGACCGTATGAAAAGTCAGAGTTCCGGAGGACGTGGAGACGAATGATTCTCGCGAGTGTGGTGGATACGATAAAAAGCAGAGTAATACAAATTGTGTTGTGATGTGTAAAGTGTGGAACGAGCGAGACGGAGGAATGGATAAGCGATTTCAAGTAACTGTGTCACATTAAACGTTATAATCAAATAATTGCATGTCATATATTTGTCTACTCAGTTAACCCGTTTCATTCTAAAAGAACCGACGAATTGTTCAGATGCTGTAGAGTTTTATATCTTACGACTTAGAATAGGAGTACGAAGTATAAATATTTAATATAAATTTTGAATGATAGTTGGATAGTTCTGAAATGTTAGATATTAAGTCATTTTATTGATTAATGTTTATTTATGTTGAGAAAGAAGGAGATTTTCTAGTTTCATTAATATCTTGTTAATGATAAATAATATTTCACATTTGTTTATTAATCTTTTATTGATGATTAATAATATTTAGTGTGTAATTAAGATCATAATCTGAAACCATAGTCAATGGACTAATTAAGTGGTTATAAACAGTAAATGATATTAACTGTATTCACGAATTTCTTATAATGATTAACTAAGGATAAGAAGTTAGTAGTAATTGAGAAGTAACTAGCCTGTCAAATTGAAATGCGGATAACATCATATGTTATATATATTTAAATGTATTAAAAAGGGTAAATATAATATCTATTAATTAGCATATGAATATAAGAGTTGTTATTAACAACCCCCTGAGATTCCTAATTATCTCTGGCGCCCAGCAACAAAAATTTTATGTTTGTCACCAGAACGTGGAGCTATAAATTCCACACACACAAAATTTAATATTTGGCGCATCCAAACGTGGAGCACGAATCTCCAGAATTTAATATTTGACGCCCAACTGGTGGAGCTTAATTTAGTAACTTAATAAACAGTTAATAAGCTCGGTAGAATGAAACGGGGTAGACAATAATAAGATATATGTAAATGTAAGTAGATGTTAACTCGTAGTAAGAGTAGACAATTAAGGAAATTTAAATTGAATAATAATCATAAAAGAGAAATGGCAACGAATAACGGGGATAATAGTGATAATGAGGTGGTATTCGAGGTCAACAACCAAATGGGAGAGACCAGAATAGGTGAAGAATCGACCGACAATGAGACCCCGACGGTTCTTTCAGAGGCAAGGGGACTGCGAGAAGAAGACGTCCGCAGCGAAGTACAACAAACACAAACACATATAGGTATAGTAACGTTATTACAACAAATGACAGAAAGCTTGACAGAAAAAATAACAGAAAGCAGTCGACGATTAGAACAAAAACTGACAGAAAACAATAAGCAAGTCACAGAAAACAATGAACAGTTAAAACGATTAACAGAAAGAATCGACAAAATCGAAAAGAATATGGAACTAAAATTCACACAACAGTTAAACGAACACAGAACACACGTAGAACAACAGATTACTGAATTAAGACAAGAAAACCAGGAGTTCACAACGAAGATAAGAGCCGAAACAAAGGAGATCGTCAGGGAGGAAATGGAGACGATCCAGGCAGAGGTGAAAGAGCACTTAGAAAACAGCGACCAAGTGTTCAGAAAGCACCAAATCGTAGTAGCTCAAGAAATAAAAACCTTAAATACCAAAGTCAATAATAATAACAAAAAGAATGGAGAGCAGATCCAGAAACTCACCGAGTTATACGAAAACAATTGTACCTCGATAGACGGTCAACTAACACAGATAAGGGAGGACGTGCGAGCAAGAATAATACAAATGGAGAGGTCACCGATGCAACGTGCGATGACGACAGAACACCTCAAGAACGTTACATTTAATGGAGAAGGGGAATACCACATGGAGTTCGTCAAGGAACTGGACGAGATTCATAAAGAATATTACATGAGTGAAGGAGTGAGCTGGGTATCCAGACACTTAGAAGGAGAAGCTGCCATTTGGTGGAAATTGGTTAAGAATAATATTAACACCTTCAATGAATTTCCAGGACGCATTCATAGCTAAATACTGGAACCAGATGGTACAAGAGGGTGTACGCGACCGATTAGAGTTCGGAAGATATCGGCCGGAGAGTGGACTTAGTATGGTACAATACATGGAGAGGTGCATACTCCAAAATCGACAGCTGATACCACCGATATCTGACCGACATCTGATACGGAAATTGGCGCGACACTACCACCATGATATAGCAGTAGCATGCATTACAAGGTGAGCAGAAAATATTATCGAATTTCAAATGTTGCTAATGGAATTTGCGACGTTACGTAAGAAGAAGGAAGATAGTTCTGACAACTATAGGACGCAGGTAGCGGTAAAACCGGAACAGCATGAGAACGAGAGTCGACCTTGGCATCACAACAAAAGTGACAGACAGCCGACTTATCGACAGAAAGTAGGGTGGAGGCAGACAAATGGGCCCGAGCCGAAAGAGAGCGCAAAAACACAAAACAAACGTGTTTACGAAGCTCAGGTCAACGCTATTGCCGGAACGAGCGGTACACAAAGACCTTCACAGGTTGTTGACACCCCAGCAACAAGTTCAAAAAACTAAGTAAGTTTACTACTAGAAATAAGGTAGATGTAAGTTGTAAATATTCAGAAATTAGCACCACTTTCGTAGAAATAAGGGACGCTTTGTTAGAAGAAGATTTAGAAATTAACAAGGCACGTAAATTTAAATGCCCAGAGCTAAGCATATGCATAAATGGAATACCGTTGGTCGCCTTAATTGACTCAGGTAGCCAAATTAATGCAATCTCGGCAGAGTGGTATCGCAAACACAAATGCCAGATGGGAAAACTAAATATATTAAAAGTAACGAATATGATAGTAAAAGGAGCGGTCGGTAGAAAGTCTAAACAAATAACTCAGCAATTATTGTTAGAAGTGAAGATTGGTCAGTATAGCATTGACGGGGTATTCTTAATAATACCTGATCTAATCCGGGAATGCATAATTGGAATCGGGTTGCTGCGAGAGAGTGGATGTGTCATTGATTTAAAGGAGAACCAGATAACATTTAATAGACATGAAGCAGGGGAAGATGCACCTGAATATGTTGAAATTCTAGCTATAGAAGTTGATCAAGAAGAGAAGCGGATTGGGGAGATGATTCGTGAGAAGATGGAAGAAATTACAGGAGTCGAGACGCAGGTGAAGAAGGAATTAGAGGAAGTATTGATAAGAAACCGCCAGATCTTCAGGGAGCAACCAGGAAGGGTTACGAGGTATGAACATAAATTTATTGTGACAGATACCACACCATATTGTATGAAAGGTTGGCCAATTACTCTAAAATATCAACAAGCCGTAGACGAAGAAATCAAGAAGATGGAGGCGTGCGGAGTGATCGAACGAGCTGCAAGTCCATTTATTAATCCGATCGTAACCGTCATCAAAAAGGATCAGTCGGTACGACTATGCCTGGATGCGCGGAGAATCAACGCCGTGACTGTTCCAGACTATGAAGGAGCGATGCCGATTAATGAAGTGTTGGCGAGCTGTGGAAACATCAAAGTGATGAGCAGTATCGACCTGACGAGTAGCTTCTGGCAAATACCGTTAGCAGAAGAATGCCGTGATTTCACCGGATTCTTATATAAGGGGCGTTGCTATCGATACACTGTCACTCCGTTTGGTTTGAAAACTAGTCTGGCGAGCTTAACAAGGGGATTGGATCACGTGCTATCAGAAAGGGTGAAGAAGTTCACGATTATTTACGTTGATGATTGCTTGTGCGTATCTGGAAGCACAGAAGAACATCTCATCCACCTGCAGTTGTTACTACAAGATCTCAAGAAAGCGAACCTCACAGTAAACCTGCGTAAATCGAAGTTTTTCCGAGAAAAAATAGAATACCTAGGGTACGAGTTATCAACGAAGGGCATCAGTGCGTCAGCAGAAAAGGTAGCGGCAATTTTAGAGTTCCCGAAGCCAAAAAACCCAAAGCAATTAAAGGGATTCCTTGGGTTGACCAACTTCTATAATAAGTTTACCAGCCGATATGCTGAGGAGACACGACCACTTTTACAGTTATTGAAGAAGGGGGTACGATTTAAATGGACTCCAGAGATAAATGAACAATTCGAAAGGGTGAAACAACTGTTTGTAGATACAGTAATTTTGAGACATCCTGACCCGAACAAGCGATTTTATTTACAAACAGACGCCAGTAAATACGCATTGGGAGGACAACTTTATCAAATAGATGACGACGGACAAATCGGGGTAATCGCATTTACTAGCCGAGTATTCCGAGGCGCCGAGTTAAACTATTTTACGACGGAACTAGAATTATTGAGCGTCGTCCACTGTCTTACAAAATTCAGAACGTATGTGCTAGGACGTCCACTCACGATCATTACGGATAATAAAGCATTGACGTTCATGCAGAAGTGCCAGTTAACATGTTCGCGAATCACGAGATGGATACTCGCGATTCAAGAGTACGATTTCGAAGTGATACACTGCAAAGGAAGTGAGAATGTTGTAGCTGACATACTGAGTCGATACCCAGTGGATTCGCAATAGGAGATGAGAAAGGACGGAGAAGGAGAATTGGAGATTTGTACTGTAGGTATCAGAATAAGCAAACAGTTGAAAAATCAGCTCATTAACATCTCCCAACACCAGCAGAAAGACCAGAAATTGAAGAATATCATAAATCAATTATAAAATAATAATAATAAGCAACTATTGAAAATATATAAGTGGAATAATAACAAATTATATCGGAAGGAAAGGAAGAAATGGAAAGTAATGCTTACGAAAGAGATCGGCGAGGGATTGATTAAGGAGATACACGAACTATACGGACACTGTGGTGTAAAGAGGACGTACGAAGTGTTCAAAGAGTATTTCACAGGGGATCATTTCCATAAATTCACCAAACAAATGATCAAAACGTGTGGGATATGTCAGAGATGTAAGGACCACGGCAGGAAAGGTATTGGAGAGACACGGCCGATACTACCGAGAGAGAAAGGAGAAATGGTCAGTATGGACTATTATGGGCCATTACTTACGTCGACAGGTGGTGTAAAGTACATATTGGTAGTCATAGATAACTTTACAAAATATGTTAAGTTATACACGATGAAAAAAGCGACAACAGCCACCACATTAAACAAATTAAAATTGTATATTCAAGAAGTGGGTAAACCGAGGTTAATCTTAACCGACAATGGTACGCAGTTCACAAGCAGATCTTGGGCGAAGAGTTTAGGAGATCTAGGAATCAAACCTAAATTTACAGCCATCCGCAACCCTTGTACAAATTTGGCGGAAAGAGTAAACCGGCAACTGGGAAATATATTTAGGGTTATGGTAGGAGGACACCATACGAAGTGGGCGAAGTATGTCAAGACTGTAGAAAAATGTATCAATGAGACCTACCATGATACCATTGAAATGACGCCATATCAAGCGCAATGGGGCACCAAGCCAAAAAGAGTATGGGAATCATACGTTGACCGGGAACTGATGAAAGAAGAAATGAAGAATCACCAAGAGGAAATATATCGAAAAACGAAAAGAAAAGGTGAACAAAGTGCACAAAGGAAGAATGAAGAAAGTAATAAATTAAAGTTTAAGGTAGGAGATTTAGTCCTGGTTAGGACAAACACAATTTCAGATGCGGTAAATAAAATAACAGCAAAATTTTGTAAGTTGTACCAAGGACCATATGAGGTAACCACCATTAAGGGAGCCGCTACATACGAGATCTCAGAGGTCAACAAACCTAACACAGTACGAGGTATATTTAATGTTCGGCAATTAAAACAATACTACCATGGGTTCCGGGGAGTTGGGAGTGTAATAAATCAACAAAAAATTTAAAATTCCTTAATGCGATAAAAAAAAAAAATTTAATGTAATAGTAATAAGTAAATATAATAGAGTCAGTCATATATCAATAGTCAGTAAGCGAAATTTGTAAACAATAAGTAGTAGTTAGGGTAATAAGATGTGAATGACCGACCATCGGCAAGTAAAGAGGGGAAAGTGAAAGTCGACAATGAGGGGGACCTTCAAACAGATCTATGAAAGTGGGTCAGTGCGGGTAAAATAAACAAACCCTCGTTTAAATGACTATATATATATAAATCTATATGTAGAGGCATACAAAATGATTTTCCCAAATTTTGTTGTACAATTGTGGATAAATCCTTTTGGGGGACAATGTAACATAACACTATCGGTTACAGCTAGTCGTATAGTAAAACACACATAGATCAATTACATATTTCGATGTAAACTATTAATATTAATATTAGTATCGTTAATAAATAAACATACAGATAAGAATTATACTGCATAGTCGGTATATAAGTGAGAGGTGTGTATGGGCGAGGCGACACATTGGCGCCGACCCAAAGTAAAATTGTATTGTAAGTACAACTTTCTATGTCGTAAAGATATAAAACTCTTTGTTTGCTAAAAAACAGCAAAAAATAGGCAGACCCGTTAGATTTAGGGTGTTTACGGCCTTCAAAATACAACGAGTGAAACGTCATAAACGAGGGTGGTGGAGAAAGCAGATTTCCTTTTTTAACGAGAAAACGGTCTCGCGGCAAAAAGTTCGCGTCTATAAGAATTCACCAATTACAAAAAGCGTCACCTCTGCGCGCGAAGTTATTTCTAGTGGTTACTGGTCAATTTCAAACTTACCGGCAACAAGTTCGAATCTCAGCCAATGATGGTAATTTTAAGAGTAGCGGCAGTAAGGGAAGTTTCGGTGAAACTATAAAGGTAACTGATACAGGAACGTAAAGGGAGTCAATCAGTGGAATCAAGGCAGTCAGTCAGTGAAATCAAGTCAGGCAGTCCGTGAAATCAATCAGTTAGTTAGTTAGTTAATTACTCAGTCATACAGTAAATTAGCCAATCGTCAATCAACCGCCAAGTAGTATTATTTATTCTGTGCGCGGCATCAAGTGCGAAGAAGTTTTATTTATTATGTGCGCGACCGTATGAAAAGTCAGAGTTCCGGAGGACGTGGAGACGAATGATTCTCGCGAGTGTGGTGGATACGATAAAAAGCAGAGTAATACAAATTGTGTTGTGATGTGTAAAGTGTGGAACGAGCGAGACGGAGGAATGGATAAGCGATTTCAAGTAACTGTGTCACATTAAACGTTATAATCAAATAATTGCATGTCATATATTTGTCTACTCAGTTAACCCGTTTCATTCTAAAAGAACCGACGAATTGTTCAGATGCTGTAGAGTTTTATATCTTACGACTTAGAATAGGAGTACGAAGTATAAATATTTAATATAAATTTTGAATGATAGTTGGATAGTTCTGAAATGTTAGATATTAAGTCATTTTATTGATTAATGTTTATTTATGTTGAGAAAGAAGGAGATTTTCTAGTTTCATTAATATCTTGTTAATGATAAATAATATTTCACATTTGTTTATTAATCTTTTATTGATGATTAATAATATTTAGTGTGTAATTAAGATCATAATCTGAAACCATAGTCAATGGACTAATTAAGTGGTTATAAACAGTAAATGATATTAACTGTATTCACGAATTTCTTATAATGATTAACTAAGGATAAGAAGTTAGTAGTAATTGAGAAGTAACTAGCCTGTCAAATTGAAATGCGGATAACATCATATGTTATATATATTTAAATGTATTAAAAAGGGTAAATATAATATCTATTAATTAGCATATGAACATAAGAGTTGTTATTAACAACCCCCTGAGATTCCTAATTATCTCTGGCGCCCAGCAACAAAAATTTTATGTTTGTCACCAGAACGTGGAGCTATAAATTCCACACACACAAAATTTAATATTTGGCGCATCCAAACGTGGAGCACGAATCTCCAGAATTTAATAACTAATTGAACGATGAATACAAATACAACTACTAAAGACAGTACTAATATCCCGTAAATGACAAAAAGACGAAAAAATGACGTTTATGTAAAATAACTATAAGTAGTGTAAGTAGTAAATAAGGTTAAACATTGTACAAATAGCTTTTATAAATATCGAATCTATGAGCGAGAAAGACGAAAACGCGCGTGGGATCGAATACGCGATGTTACATTTGACCGTTTGACCGATGTTACATTTGATTTTACATTTAAAAATTTTCAACAATGACTTACTTGAATTGGAACTTCACAACGAGAGAGACGCTATTAGTTCAGTCTCCAAATATAACACATAAAATATATATATAGGGTATACATACAAAAAATACGTAACGCTATATTATACCACTGGATATGAAAAAAACCTTGAAAATCCAAGTGGAAAACGTTAATGCAGTTTTTCTCTAATAGCAATAGTTTTTGAGTAATTGGACATTAACAATTGAGTAAATCAACCAATGAACGCACAGCGTTAGCTTTGATTGCTCGATCATCTCTCTCGCGTCCGCCCTTAACGCGCGCTGATTGGCCGATTTTTCAATTTTTAATGCTAAATTACGGAAAAACTATTGCTCATAGAGAAAAACTGCATTAAGATTTTTCTTTTGGATTTTCAAGCTCTATACAGTGGTATATAGCGTTATATGTCTTTTGTATACACCATGTATACATTTACTTATAAATTTTTATAAAATGGTAAAATATATAAAATCAGTTTTTCGGGTTTTTCACGAAAAAAGGAAAATTTTTCTGTCCGACAACTCATCAATCATGCTCTGCTTTCTATTTTATAACAAAAAAAGCCAAAAAAAAGGTTATTAATAAATACCGTGACGTCATGGCTGCGACGACTTTCAGGCGTCGGACTGGAAAATCGGAAAATATATTTTGTCCGACAATGTCATTTTTCAATTTTACATACTTTTAATAACCGATTCTGAAAAATCAGCTGAATATCAATACATCTTAAAAATTCGTCATTTTGACATGTTTAGGGTGGTAGAATTCACCCTTTACAAATCAAAATTTTTGTCCGACAATTTTTTTTTTCGCGAGTTTAGTTCAATTATCTATTGTTTACAATTAGAAAAAATATTATATTAATAAATTTTCTTTACAACGGGAAATCGACATGTTTCGGAAAAATGGGAAAGAGAAGAAATCGATCGCGAAAATTGTCATAGCGGAAAAAGTGGTAGACTAATCATAATTAAGCCATACAGAAAGTTATAGAAGTATATTAATAATTCCTCTCATATGTTGGCGGGCCCCCAGACTATTAGTCTACTGCTGTGTAAGGAATTAATTCTTATCACATTACTCATCGCTCACAACACTTCTGGTTCTAACCACATCTGATGAAGCAAATGCTACCCAAAGCCCGGGTGGCCTTTTATTTTGGGTCCTCAGATACGGTTTCTTTTATCGTATAGGTAAAATATATTTTAGCTGTAGGCCCAAATTTCTAAATATTAAACTCACTAATTATAGGCTTTAACGAAACAGAAACAAGAAGACATACAAAAACTATAAAAGTCAAAGTTTCTTATAACTGAGTTACAAATTAAGTTACATGAAAATTAAGTTATGATGAATTACTTATTACCCTTACCCTTACTACTACTTATTACGCTTATTACTGTGGTATATTTTGGGCAGTTCACGTCACTTATGAGAATTTATTCGTAGAGAATTGCCAAATTTATGGAAGGATAATTTACAAAAATCGCACAACAATAATGCACCAGAACACCAAACGTTATCCTTACTCAAGAATTTTAAACAAAAGGATCTTAATACGCAGTCGCCGTATTCTCCCCCCCCCCCACCAAGCAATGGTTTCCTCTTCCCAAAATTAAAAAAAAACTTTGAAGAGGATTACTTTTACCGACGGAGATTACTTTGAAGAGGATTACTTTTACCGACGGAGATTACTTTGAAGAGGATGCTAGAAATATACTAGATGAATAAAGGCATCGTTTTTAAAATAAAAAAAAGTTATACTAGCTTTTTGACTAAACCTCGCACGTGATTTTGTATTTTATTGACTGTATTTCACTAAGGTCGCATGCCCGTGTAGAAATGAAGCTTGTAAATAGAAATAAAATACTTTAAATTAAATAAATACAACTTTGATTCGTACGATATTATCACAAGGAAAAACATGTGTTAAACCAGAAACCACTATTTGTAAAACTGAAATTACAAAAGTTTTGCATACATACTTTGGATAAAGAGTGACATAAATACTTGAAACATAACTGTGAATATTACACCTACCTTCATTAAAATTTACACAGTGAAATATATGCACTTCTATAAACAATTACTGTAAACGCGTAGTCCTTCTTGTATGGCTGTCACGAAGGGAACGTGCGCTACTCGTGCAAGATTTTTCGCTTGCGACAATTCGTTAAGTCCGTTTGTCGGTAGTAACAAGTGCGAACTCTCAGAACTGTTTAGTTAATTCATATTCACACGTTATTGTTCGTTGTAACATAACGGGTATAAAAGTGAACGTAAACTGGGTTTTACTGTGTGAGGTATTCTACAGTACCAGAAGTATTTTATAACTTACTTATTGGTATAAGATTATCATCAGTAGTTTCCGTGTTAGTGGAAGATTTCCGTTTAGGAAGGTCTGCTGACCGTGGTAGACCTCTTATTACGTGTGAACACTTGAAGAGTCCGGATAGGTATAAGTTTAATATACCGTTTTTAGTTAATACCCACTGTGACCTGAGATACTTGTGAATTCTAAATACTGTATAAAATTCCAGTAATAGTACCCCTAGAACCATCGTTCGAGTGCGAATCGTCAGTGTTAACGTAGGAACTTCAGGACACCAGCCCAGCTGTAATCATCAACAGGGTCAACCATCTGTCATCGTACGCCACCCCTGACGACTCCACTACAAAAAAAACCTCTCTCAACATTGCCGTGGAAATCATCGTATATGTAATGTGCCATAACTCATATATGAACACTATTTAACATTTTAAAAAACTAAATTTCCAAACACTATTATTATTATTCTTGTCAAATATATTGCATAAACAATTTCATACGTCTTGTGTGCAATAAATAATCTTAAATCCTCCAATATAGACTTTGCATTAAAACACAAGCACTACCATATCCTATGCGCCAATAGTTAAGTTATTTGTGTTGTCGCAATATATATATATATATATATATATATATATATATACGTAGTGTAACTAATATAATTAGAGGTGCATATATTATTGTGAAAGTGATACCAGTGTATATGCAAAGTGTTAATAATCAAGCGAATGCGGATGACAAGGATCTACAATATCAGCAGATGACCACGGAGCAACTGGACCGACTACTTTCGAGTGGATAATCCTCAGCGTAGATTTGGGAATTCAACAAACAAGTAAAGCTTATAGAACACTCAAATTATATTGTATTCATGTTCAAAGTTTATTATATTCATATTGGCAACTCAATCCGTTCTAAAAGAATCCACTAAAAGAAAATATCAAACGTTCTGAACAAACTGATATTGTAATATTATTGAATTTATAAAGCTTATATTAATGTAATAAGTGAATGAAAAGGAATTATTAAATAACTATTTATAATATCTATATTTGTGTTATTAAATTATTTAAATACCCTGAGTAAGAGTTATATATAATAGAGTAGTAGAAACTGGTATGATACTTCTTTGTAAGAAATATTATTAGAAATTAAACCAGAAAATCTGTTATATTAGTGTGTTCCATTGTATTTTATGCACCCGTAGGCCTAATCTACTTCTAAGTCAAATGAGCAGTTTTCATCTAACCTAAATCATCAATTAACTTACGTCTAAGATTCTCTCACATTACTTGGGCTCTTAGCTTCACTCGTTAATATTAAGCACACCTTCTATTTTCTTGTGCACTACACAACACTGATCTGCTGTTGTAACTTCTGACACTAAGCACTCTAAACCCTTACACTGATTCAAAGCGTTTTCACTACTGTTGAGTCATTGCACTACGTCCGCGTTGATTAGCACTTGGTCGGCTTCAACGTTTCGCGGTCTTTTAGCCTTTCCTCTTAGTGTTTCCTTGCATTCCTCCGGGGGTCACGAATATCACTCAGACAAACGAATGCTGAAAATACTAATATTTTAACGATTTTACTGTTTCAAGGTGTAACACAAATTTTACGTTTCATATCACTAATCGTTCCCTTATACTTTAAGCAGCCACTGAGGATGATTCACCGTTCAACAGACCAAACGACTGTACTAAACAAATTCAAATTTGGGTTAAACTGTAAAACACTGTTGAATTTATCGAAAATCTCGAAATGGTACGAGTAAAATAAAATACAAATAAATGAATTACAAATGTCGAGTATGTATATAATGTCTCGTTCCTGTGCATAATAATTGAACCGAACCTCATTCACCCGTCTGCACGTTTAGTTTAATATATTTTTTTGGATCGACCTTTAATGACTAATAATTCACTAAATCAGATACACAACAGGAGAAGGCTACGTACATACAATACATACCGATGTTGACATATTCGCGAGAGGTACAGTAGGCTACTCATTGAAGCGAGTGCGGTGGATTCGTTTTGCCGCCGACAACTGGACTAGCAAATAATGTACAGTACATCCGGCCGGTCATGGTTGTCTTCTTGTCCAAACTAAAACGCGTCACTGCGAGCGGACAATCAACTCCGGTACAGTTCACATTGCTACTGCTGCCTCCTTAATTACGTGTGTGCGTCCGCCGAAAAAACACACAAATTTATGTTAACACACACAGTGGTTCTAATTAGAAACGGTTTAGTAATGTTCGGTTTAATTACTGTGTATATTTTCCGTCGGTTATCCACTTCAGTTCATTTATTTTGATCATCTATTTACTTAACAAATTAGTGAACCTTTCGACTTAATCCAAAGGTGTGAAAGGAACATAAAAAAGCGCAAGGAAACATAAGAGAACTTGTGAGCTATTTTGACTAATGAACATATTATGGATTAAAAAAGCACCTGACATCTAGCTTCATCTCACGAAGCACGAAATGCAAAATCTACAAAACACTTATCAGGCCAGTGCTGACATACGCTTCAGAAACCTGGACAATGACAAAAAATAGCGACAGACTTCTAGGTTGCTGTGAAAGACCTCTAACAATATTTAGAGGAGTGCAAGAAAATGGAATGTGGAGCAGGCGCTACAATTATGAATTATACCATCTTTACAAAGAGCCGGACATTGTCAGGATAATCAAAATAAACAGGCTAAGGTGGGTTAGACACATAGAGACAATGGAGGAAGGACAGCCTACGAAACATATTTTCTACCAGAAACCAATGGGTAGTAAGAAAGGGGAAGACCCCGTAATAGATTCAAAAACCAAAGAGAGGAGGACCTCGGAAAGCTCCCACCAAGGGTTGTAGAGCCACGGTTGATGATGATGAACTATATCAGTGGTACTCAATCTTTTTAAATCCTATCTTGAAGGATATTACACGTCATGAGACCCGTAAGCATGGGCGCCGGCATAATTACTTGTAAGGGTGTGCACGCAGTTTATAAACATATTTTTTGCTAACACCCGTTACTTTAAGCACTCTTTTAAGCTTAAAAAAATTATGCATACTTAATTCTACTTAACACTAAATGACGTAATAACAGGTTTTTAAGACACAGTAAATAAATTTTCGAGCTCCACTTAGCGACACACCAAACTCCCCTCGGGACCCAGCAGTGGGTCGCGCCCCAAAGGTTGAGAAATACTGACCTACATTAGTCACACTTGGGTACTACTTTATATACATATGAGTTCCTCATCGCCTCTTAGTTCCATTTAGGTGCCTACCTAAATGCACCTATTTCTTTGCACAACACAGAGCCACTTTGCTTTATACGACATTCGTTATGATATTACACTATATCAAACATTTTTCTGTGTTTATCCTTCATAGGGAAGAAACCTGATCTTGAATAAATAAAAATCGTAGTTGATAATAACGTTTTGGAGCAGGTATCACATTTTAATTATTTGGAATGTGATACATCATGTAACATTGAGAGAAAATTAATAAACTTTGCTATGCCTGTGGAACAAATAGTAGACGACTATTAAAGAATGAGACACAGAGGGAGATACGGCTGAAGTTTATAAGATCGTGACAGCGCCAACTTTAATGGTACGGTAGTGAAACATTGAATCTTCTGCAAAAAATATTTCCAAAGTACACGCCTCTGAAATGAAATTTTTGATAACTGTTTAAGAGGTGTATTCTAAGACACCATCTTACAAACAAGGATATAAGAAAAAACCTCTAAGTAGCATCAGATACTGACAGAATAAAGAAATGTAAACACGATTGGAAATCTTATGTGGAACGCATGGTAAACACGCGTATTGCTACACAAGCGCTGACATATAGACCAGCTGATAGGAGGGATCGTGGAATACCCTGGAAACAATAGTCAGAGACTCTGTAAAGTCGGAACGGGTTACATCCCAGCTCAGAGAATGAGTAAGAAGAAGAAGAAGAAGGAGAAGAATAGAGCTTCACTTAATGTATGCCTTCGTCTACTTTTTGACCCTGGCGTCCCAAAATATTTAAATTAAAAAAAAAAAGAACCCTATATTCAGATTTCGTGAAAAAACATTAATTTGATACTCTACATGGTTCTTCGAATTTTTTCACAATTTTGTAAAATTTTGACTTCTATTTTAGGCCCGTGATGCCCCTACAGTTTAAAATATTCTTATAGTAAACGCTACATACGGTTTTGGATTAAAATTCCATTTAGTCTGTTATTCGGCATGGATATTTACAATTATTGAAAATATTTATAGTCTACCTTTTTGGAGCCATAGTGTCCAAATATTTGGTTTCAAAAGAGAACTATATTCAGGTTTTGGTTAAAGCTCCCTTTTATTTGATGTCCCGCCTGGAATTTTGCGATTTTATCAAAATTTTGACACGCTTTTTACGCCTCGGCGTTCTAGACTTTTTAAATTAAAAAAAAATGGATAATATATTCAGATTTTCGTGAAACTTCCTTTTAATTAGATACCCCTCATGGATTTCTTTTCTTACAATTTTGACTTCTCATATTTTTGCCTCCGGCCCCCCCAAATTTTTGGAAGGATCCATCTCCAAAAAAGAAAGTAGGGGTCTGTAAGGTAAACGTTTTGTCAGCAAAGTTTTACGAAAATCGGTTCATGCCTGAAAAAGTTATCATGAGAGATATTCCAACAGATAGACAAACAGCCGAACAGCCGAAAGAAATGCCAAACAGCCGAGTTAAAAGCTGAGAACTCGGTTCACTCGTTCAATTAAGAAATCAATCACGGCAAATGTCTGCTTTCTATGATAATAATAAAACGCTATATTAATCGAAGACGTTCTGTAACAAAAACAAAACTATTGAGAAGCAACATCGAACGAATAAGAAAAAACAAAAATGTGATTAGAAACGGACTGCAGGTGTGAAATAACAGTGACACAAGCAGAGAAGAACGTATTATCGTAAATAAGAACAAGAGATTGCAATAACGGCGGGAAAGGAGAACAGCATAGGTTAACGTTACTAGCACATTAGCTTCAAGGCTTCATCATTTGTCTTGGCCGGTTTTTACTTTCTAATGGCTTTGCTTCCTCGACTCCTGTTGGTATTCATTAATCTTGTCCTTTCTCTCTATGTCGACAGACAAATTGGCCATCTCACGTCCACCCAAATCATTCTTTCATTCAGTCTTATTGACCTTCTCTTTTTTTTGCTAGTTCCCTTGCATCATGTTTACAAATGTTTTTATCTTTTCGTCGCGAATTTCTATAGATTATTGAAATCATAAGATGTTATAAAATTCTAATGTTTTATGTTTCCACTTTTTTTATGTAATCATTCCTTCACTTATTACTTTTTGCCTGTCAGTTTATTTCATGAATAAATATTTAACGATTTATGTAAAATACAACAGGTGTCTAACGACATGTACTATAGCCTTTAAAATTAATGATCATGGAAAAAACATGCCATTCCATGGCACACACACTTTTATAAATGTGTACATGCTAAATATACCTGAACAGTAGTAAGAATGACTTAGTATCCTGTTGAGTTATTCAGTGTTCTGATGGATGATACGCAAAAACTGGAACTTACGATGTGAGAGCCAGCAATAACCTTAAATAAAACTCTCATATACTACAGTTATTACATAGTATTTTGTTCATTACAGACAAGTGCTTGGTTTGACGTCACTATCGTTACAATGTGTAATCACTATAATGTGTTAAAATAACGTTTTGCGGCACGAAGAAATTACAGCCTTCATCATGATGAAGGTGAATACAGATCTTTAAAAATTTTTTTTTATGGCGTCACCTTGGATATGAAACGTACACAATAACTAAAACTCGTAAATTAATAACCTCATACTGATGACAGAAGACGGAAATGAAGTACCTGCCAATGCAATAAATGTAGCTACTCGACAATATTGAAAAGCATATAGAATAGCATTATAGCTACATACCCCATATATAGAAAAGCAATAGAAATAGGACATGGACACAGCAAATGAAAACTAAGAGGAGGATGGAAGGAATAAGGTGAGTAATAAAAGAACGTAAGCTTTCGCAACAGGATTAAAACTAGCCGGACCGTTAGGCCGTTGTCCGAGGTATTCCTGTGGGATAGCATACGTTTCGGCCGCACCTCGGCAGCCGTCTTCAATCGGGAAATGCGGGCGCCTATGTCTTTGCCACACGCCCCACAGGACTATCTCTCGTTCGATGCGGCTGTACTCGATAACTGCTCTATCCTCCGCCGTTCTCTACAATTGCTGGTACCATCTTCTGTCATCATCTTCTTCAACAATGACGAAACCAAAAATGGTTTGTTTCACTCCCAAGCAGACAGACTGGAGGTGGTCACTTCAACGTCCCACACCTCTTCGTCCTTTCGGCTTATAATTCAATAATTGTTTGACGATGTCATGGTTACACGTTTCAACTATTTCAGCCGACATTAAGCAATCCTATCGAGTGTACTCATAATATTCAGCTCTTGCCGTACGTCGACGTTTCTTTTGCGATCTTATAGAGTAGGCCTGAAGTCTATATCTTGCCGCGTCCGCCAGAAATCTCATTTCTTGGCCGCTTGAACGACTGGCCTCGAATTTCGTTAAAGTCCAATTCGCTGACCCGTAGAGAAGTATGGGGAAAGACATCACCTTGTAAAACTTCAGGTGTGTTTTTTACTCGTAGATTTTAGAGTTCTCCTGATGTTATCACACATATGGTTGAACTTGGGTAACATCTTCACCACGTCACTGTTCGTAATGTAAGACACATTACGATCTTCTATAATTTGAAATGATTACATGGATTCCTTCATTCCGATCTTATATTTTCATTTCATCGGCTGCCTTAGGGGGTGTAGCTGAAAGTATTCCTAAAGAATCGCATTTCAGCTGTTTGAACTTTTCGACTCCTCGATGTTGCCCATGATTCACTGGCGTATATCAATACTGGAACAGAAACTGCCTTATAAAATGTTATATGTTATCGCTGCCTGTCCTAATTATTACTTTCTGTGCAATGTATCACAAATATTTCAAAATGTTTTGAATTCTGTGCATTATCTCATTATTATTTTCATAGTTATCTTGTCTTTCCTCTTTTCCCTACGCTAGGAGTGATATTTCAGTTGCAGGTACACCGAACATGACTGTCGTGGATATAGGAGAAACATCTGGTATCCAAAAGAAGACCCTGGACAACACTCTAACAGCCTAGCATGTTTTAATCCGAATAATGTGAATGCTCAAAAGAATCAAGAAGAGTAAGTGAGTTTTGAAGAGGTGAAGGAGAATGTATTGGATATATCCTGATGAAAAATGGACTGTAAATGACAGCTTTTGAGGGAACAGTGGAAGAAGAGAAGAACTGAGGGAGGAGAAGGTTGATCCTCTTGGATGATATGTAGTGTATGGTGACCTATGAAGAGATGAAGGTACAAGCGTGGAATATATGTGAATAGAAACAGTAGAATAGCGTATGAAGCTGACGACGTATAGAAAAATAAAATGTGTAAACACTCCACGTGAGCAAGTACCCAAGTGTCGATCAAACAAGTGCGTTAGTCGAAAATGTTAGGTGATATAAATTAAAATAAGAAGTGTTAATAAAAAATTTACCAAAAAAACACAAAACTGGGAATGAAACACTCCTTGCTGGCAGAGTCAAGTGCATTAGATTTCGTTTTATTTCAATTTTTTATGGTTTAATAATTTTGTCATTAACATATTTGCTCACATTACTATATGCAGATGACCAAATAATTATAGGGAAGAGTGAAAATGAGGTACAAAGGTCTATGTATACTTTGCATACAATCTGCCAGAAATACAACTTTAAGATCTCAAATACTAACAAAAAAACAATGGCCTTCCTAGGGAACACTAAGAGCAAAAATTGTAATTAATAATAGTGTTTTGGAGCAGGTATCACACATTCTAATTATTTGAGATGTGACATCTCACATAGGAAGGACAACGAGAATGTTAAATAAATTTAGTTATACCTGTGGAACAATAAGACAATTGAAGAACAAGACACATCTAAAGTTCTATAAGGTCGTGGCTGTGCCGACCTTGATGTGGAACATGGACTCTCCTGCAAAAAGATATTTCAAAAATACAGGTCTCGGAAATGAAATTTTAAAAGGAGCTAAGGGATGCAGTTTGAGAGATGATCTACCAGACGACAACATACGGAAAGACCTGAAGTTACAGTCGGTTCTGGAGAGAATAAAGGAATACAGGCAGAATTGGAAGTCCCGTGTGGAACGCATGGTAGAAACGCGTATCCTAAACAAGCGTTTGAATATAGGCCAGTGGAAACGAGAGATCATGGAAGACCCTGCTGGAAAAAATGATCGGAGACTCTGTGAAGTCTGAACGGGCTACAACCCAAGCCATGTAGCGAAGAAGAAGAAGAAGAAGGAGGAGGAGGAGGAGGAGGAGGAGGAGGAGGAGGAGGAGGAGGAGAAGAAGAAGAAGAAGAAGAAGAAGAAGAAGAAGGAGGAGGAGGAGGAGGAGGAGGAGGAGGAGAAGAAGAAGAAGAAGAAGAAGAAGAAGAAGAAGAAGAAGAAGAAGAAGAAGAAGAAGAAGAAGAAGAAGAAGAAGAAGAAGAAGAAGACATATTTGTTCCGCTACCTATCACCTGGAGTCCTGTGAAACTTGTAACCTATTTATCTGTATAATTTAGAGTATGTGCGTAAAGGTTGCTGCTTCTTTTACAACTGAAACAGATTAACCTATATTGGTACACAAATGAAAGTGAATTATGTTTTTTATTATTTTTTAACCATTAAGTATATAAACAAGTGTGTTTCATACTGTTTCTGTTTTCACAGTTCAACGCCTCACGAATACGATTGCCATTATGTCGTATTCATTTATGTTTTCATTAAAAAAAAGTTATAATTATTTAAATTTCTTTCGATTGTACACTATATAGCCTAGCCTACAGCTGGTACGGTCTTGGCGTGTACGGTTTGTAGTAATCCGAAGGAATCTCTTTTCAACAGTTTGAATTTTTCTATGCACACCCTCGATATTACCCGTGTTTCACTGGCGTACGTCTGTGCTGGAAAGCAACTGTCCTATAAAATTGTAGCCTATGTGTAAATTATTTCATCTCTTATTTCTGAGATTCCTTTATCGCAGATATTCCAAACGTATTAATACTATCTTTTATTTCGTTAACGTTTTCATAGCTGATGCCACTCCTCAAAATGCCTCACTACTCTAAAATGTTCTTATCCAAAACAGTTTTAATCCTCGATGGGTATTTTCCTTTAGAACTGGATATTGGGTATTTGGGTATACCCGAATTGAGTATTTGGTCTTTTTTTGAGATTACATCAGTATTCTTTTGCTTCCAGTGCTAACTGAAAGACTGATCGTTGCAATCCATGTTTATTTTCTTCGATAACAACTTTATAGTCCGCATATGAGTAGAGAGGTAACATTCAAAAATTTCAAACAGAAATAACATTGTTGCACACCACTACAAATACAAATTTCCGATTAGCGCTTTCAAGCTTCAGAGTTCATCATCAGATCGGAACTATACAATAATAGAACTAGACAAATCCTTTATATCTCTACTTGGCCCTACAGGGAGTGCACATTTTCGTAAACATATATAAGGATAACGGATATATCCGTTCAGCGTTAAGCTGAAAGCCCTAATAGTGGTGTGCAACAGTGTTCTTTCTATTTGTAATTATAACCACTGACACAACTTTATTAATTAAATAGTATTCAAAAATTTGAATCCCAGGGTTTACTTTGAATTATCATCATCATCATCATCTTCTTCTTTACGGTTTTAGGCTTTAGCGGCCTGTTCCTATTCCACAGTCCACCTTTTCTTAGGTTTACCAACTTTTCTTCTGTCTCTAGGGTTGTAATCTTTCACCATTTTCGGTATTCAAACATTCTTCCATTCTACTGATGTGTTGAATTCATTTTGTTCTATATTCTTTAATCCGTTCATTAACTGCAAAAATATTTAGGCTAAATCACTTCTTATCTCTTCATTTCTTATATATGATCTAGTCTATTACACTTTTTAACTGATCTCAGAAATACTTTGAATTATGCCTAACTAAATTATATGGTTTAGATATAATTAAAGATCGTTTAGATATCTCTAGTAATATCGGCATGGCTATATTCAAGGCAAAATCATCCGGAGCTTCAAGTTCCCTAATCGGATCTCCCGGGGGGGGGGGGGGGGGGGCAGTTTTGAACAGTTATGAAGTAAAAGAGATTTTACTTATTGCAGTCTACATACTACAGGAAACAGTACTTGGAAAGAGAGGAGTTGGGCGACCGATAATATCACGTCTGAGAAATTTAAGGACCTGGTTTGGCATGAATACAACTGACTTATTCCGTGCAGCAGTACAGGAAGTTAAAATAGTCTGCATGATATCCAACATCCGAAACGGATATGAGCTATCAGAAGAAGAAGATATTATGTCCATTAAAAACCCACTATATTTTTATTGTTACAATTAAATTTCAACAGAGTTGAGGCTTTAAGAGGCAAGCGAACAAGTGAGTATTATCTGGACAATGTATACTGTATATACAGTGTATACTGAAGGTTTACTGCACGCTGTAATTTACAATCATTGACAACGTTGCTTTTACGTGAGAGACCTGAGTCGGTTACGCCCGCTATTATATTCGGCCAGGGACACAATGTTGCTAGTCCCAACCCCCGCAAGCAAACGTGATCCACATACCTCTGCACCCTAATTTTCGTTCCTATTCACCCCATGGTCACATTCTTTGTGTAAGGGTTGCTCGGCCTGCGCTACGTAACGCTGATAAAGTGACATTGTTGTCGCCTGCTGCATTCCTCTTTTATAAAATGTTATTGTACGATCAGCGTTGTTGTCCGCATTGATGATCTTATTACGTAAATATTTGAACGCGAACCTTGAACGTGAATATTTGTAATTTTATTGCATATCCATAAGTATTAGTAATACTTTGTGACGATTTAAATTGTGACATTTACAGAATAAAAAAAAAATTTAATTAATTAAGGTTGCGTACAATTAACCATTTAAATCTCACAATAATAATAATAAAAACATGTAGGTACTAAGTGTGAATGGAAGAAGTAATTAATAAGGGCAAAGTATCCATAAAGAAAAGGCATATTGTAAATAATTATTATGTTCGTATTTAACCCTTTGCTTGCTATCAAGCGCCTACCTGTTGATACCGGACTCGACCTGTTTTCTGAGTCTACTGTAATTAAAAAATAATAGAGTAAACTAATGTTAATAATTAAAGTATCTGTAGACACAGATAGTAACTAAAACAATTAATTTAAATGATGTAATTTTTTCTAGCGATAGTCTGTATAAATAAAAAAGTTTATTTAAAGAGAAACAGGAACTATATATGCTCGCGGAATAAACACCCCACTCTCTCTCGTCATGTACGAGGGTAGCGGACGAAAAATCGCTCTCTTGCGATGACAACGCCCAGCTGTGCAGACGCACGAGCAAAATGCTCTGTTCAAAAGTTATACAATTTGTTGTTAGTGTGGATTAATTAATTATTATTTTGTTTTTTACTAACCGTTACAAAAAGTGTAACATGTAACGTTAACAAAAGAACATTCCAAAAACTTTGTAACAAGAAGAAAGATGTAACTACAAACGACGAGTGTTAATAAAGAAAAAACGATGACTGCAATCTTCACCGATGGACGAATCTTTTCAACATCTGACCTGTGGTCATGGACCATCTAAATGAGAACTCTAGTATACCCTACCGATGATGCAGTTCGAGACATCTGAGAATCAACGAGTATCTGTGTAGAAGACTCTACCTATCCTGCAGACGTATTAAGCCATGTACAACAGAGACCAGACCAAGACGAGGACGACGTTTTAGGACTCCCAAGACGGAACCACATGGAGGCGATTACTACATCCAAAAAATAGAGGTGACTCGATAGCACGTCTATCGAGGAATAATGATAATATTTTTGTAACACAATACTCTATTTAAGAGACTTACAGAGACGATTGATTTTATAAGAATATGAAAACTTAAATTTGAGAATTTAATTGTAACTATTCAATATCATTCAATTGTAACAATTTATATATTAACGTAACGTAGTGTTATTAATACGATTCTTCAAATGGAAGATATATGAAGCAAAAAGGTAAAAGTCTTGCAAGATAAAATTTTGAATTAAATATAATTAAAAGATTAGAGACTAAATACCAATGGTTATCCGGATCCGGGGGTATAGCTAGATAAATTTGTTGTGATCCCATATTCTAAATAAAGCATTTCACTTAATTTTACTAATTTAATTAATAACGTCATGGGATCTGTTCTTTGGAGTAAATGTTATATTTCAAATGTTTAATAAAGCAAGTCTTCTTGTTACACACATATACTGAGTATATAAATCAACAGTTTCACCTTCCCTGATTCCTTGTATGTCTTACTGTGTGTTGTTCTGATTTAAATTTCAGCTCGTCTCGAATAAGGCAGCCTGAAATAATTGGGAGAACCAATTATTTTGGGTTCCCTCCGTTATAACTCTAAAGAAGAGGTTATAACTTATATGAAGAAGTGGTCGTTAATGGTGAAGAGACCGAAAAATGTGTATCTGAAGACCAGGCCTCTTGAAAACGGCAAGAGGTTGTGGTAAATTTAGACACAGTACCCGCTGAAAGCAAGGCATAGTCGCCCGAAGGTGACTATTTATGGACTACTTAGAATACGCAATAACCCTAGTTAGGGTTGCCAACAATACTTTATAATAAAGTATCCTACTTTATTTTTGGTGAATATACTTTATACTTTTGCATAAAAATAAAGTATGCGAAAATAATTTATTTTGAGTCTTTACTGTAATGCACGAAACGAAACACTCATACGTAATTTCCGAACGATTTATCGATGCCTAAGATGAAACAGAACGGAACACACACGATTAACAATGATTTTTTATTATTCAACGAAACGGCAGATGGCAGTCCATATCGGTTTTCTTTCTAGATCATTATTTATACGTTGTTGTGATCCTTGTGTGTTTGTTTGAAGTGTAAAGTGGCGAGAAGAGAGAAACAGAGCGTCCATAAATTTAATAAAAAATGAGTTATTTATTTATTTAAATCTAGATTTAGATTGTAATACTAGCTATCAAACTCTCAAAGATAACCAAAAATTGTTAGCTTGTGCTAAAAGCACAAAAAAATATGTATTTAAGGCAATAAAAACTTAAATTTAAATAATACTTTTTTTTCTTACAAATACTTTTTTTCCTCTTCCAACAGACAAGTTACGTTATTTTCCTCAAAAAAAGTTGGCAACCCTAAGTACAATCGAACTGCCATGAGTGGAATGTCCAAGGAAATGAAAAAAATCGACTTAGAGAAACGGAGCTATCTATGACACTTCAAAATAATAAATGAAACAATAAAAAAAATTGTATACTGAAAATTTAAAAAAAAATGATATCGTAAGAATTGTTTTCAGTACTCAAAAACAGTGGCGTATCTAGAATTTGGCCTTGGGGGGATCAGGGGTCGGGTCGTCTTCATACATAAGAAAAAACAAGTTAAGACTAATAAAAATTATTATTTTTAAAGTGGATGAAATCAGTCCCATTAAAATAAACGGTAATAACACAATAAAAATACGCGTTATTGAAACACTATTTACAGGATATTTATTGACTGAATTGCTTTTTCCAGTATTTCATATTTCAAACATATATTACTGTGTAATAAGGCTTTTTGTATATTAAAACAGCTGAAGAAAAAATAAAACAGCTTAACAATTAAGAGCTTCACAAAATTTGTCAACTTTTTCGATTCTCTGGGGGGGGGGGTCCCGTTCTTCCCCCTCCGTAAATATGCCCCTGCTCAAAACAAATTACACTTCGCAGTACGACAGATTCTACGACGATACGAAGATTTTACATGAGTACCTACTATACATTATTTCAGATATCATATTATTATTGTAGCAAGCGAATGGTTGATCCCGCAAACTTTTAACTTATAGTTCCCAGTCACTACCCGTGCTATGACAGCCACAAACAAAACTTGCAAACACCGCGTTTTTGTGTTTCTACGTAAACTACAGGTCAAAACTAGGTGCGAACAACGAAAAATGTGCAAAAAACAATTGAGTCTATAGGATCCAAATAATATAAAACGCATTTTTTTCATTTTCTAAAGCGGAATGCAAGTCTAATTCAGCTGCGTACGCGTAAATAAGGTAGTTTTTGAAGTAAATAAGGTAAAATTGACGTTGTTAGGTTAACATGTAAATTAACCTAACTAACTAACCTTCCTCGCTTTTTGTGTGAAATCCACGTAAAAAAAACAACTCGAAATAAGACGAGTTACTATGCACGTCTCCCTTTTTTGTGTCAGAATTCGTTTTCCACTAGTACTCGTTTTTCATTAATTCTCGGTTTTTGTGCAGACCACTGAAGAAGCAACCAACTCGAAGTAAGGCGAGTTGGGAAGTAAGGCCAGTATTTATCTGGACTTCCACCACTTCACACTGTATATATATATCCCTTTCTGTGGCAGAACTCGTTCTCTACTAATACTCGGTTTGTGTGCAGATCACTGGAAAACGCATTGTTTCAATGTTGTACTGCTATAAGTAATTATCCTTTTTTTCTCACAACTTGCAACTAAAAGTGCGAATTTTTTACGCCCGCACCTAGCTTTGACCTGTAGTTTACGTAGAACCACAAAAACACGCGGTTTTTGCAAGCTTTGTGGCTGGTAGAACACAGGTAGTCACTCGAAACTATTACCAACTTATAGGTACCCCCTTTCTGAGTTATTGAGATCGTTCTAAACAAAACGAATTGTTAAAAACTGGTTCCGAAGATGTTGTCTTGAAACCGAAATGTCATTTATAATTCTTCGACATGCTCGCTCACATATGGAAAATATTAAAAACGAAACTTACCACTCACTAATGATGAGTAAAAAAAAGTGATCTCTCCATTAGTAATGATGAAAACGCAGACCACCGACCGTCTCCTAACGAGTATTGGTTTTTAACAAAACATCTGCATTGGATATGAACGATACAATCACAAACGTACAATTACATCACGACTGGACACACTGCACGATTACATTCACTTAAGGTCACGACGCGGGAATGCAAAAAAAGAGTAATAAGACACACACACACACACACAAATCAGGAAATATAGAGTACGAAACTCGTAAAATATTGAATCGCGCAACCAATGCAGTCGCAGAAGAGTCAGTCAGTGGTTCAAGTTCACTTGGTCTCTTTGTTCCGCTTTCATCAATAGCTTCGGCAACACAACACAACACAATTGTGATACTGACCTTGGCCGCAACTCATAAAACACGGTATGGTCATTATTGCGTTTCAAATCTACAACTCGTGCAGCCGTTGCTTGATTGCGTCAACCAATTCGTAGTTGTTTGTCGTTAACTACTGTAATACTGCAGTTTTCCGTAATCTAGAAAAAATTTTCAATACAAGCACTTTTTATGGTAACAACTTCCTTGAATTTCAGTAACACTAGCAAATATATGGCAATTGGTCGGAAAATGCTAGAAATGATTCAAACGAGACAGGATTTAGTGCAGTGGTTGGTAACACTGACAATAAAAGCCAATTTATTTGTTGGTAATTTCGAATTTTAGAAAACAAATAGAAGCCAAAGTTACGCACACACGTGCACTTTGTGATCAAAAACCTTTTTCAACGAATACAGTCCGGTCGGTCGGTTGCTAATTAAACTTTCTCTTTTGCCCACCCACACACACACACACACACACACACACACACACACACACACACACACAATACCCATTGGCTCTCCAATACAATCCACACAGACACACACTGTAAGAATTAATTATACTACACGATATAAATACAGACACAATTAATTACTCAAACTCTCAGATATATTTTCACCTACATGTGCACCCTCTTAATGTTGTCTCTACAGCTGAGTTTTAAAATTATTGGTGGAGATAACGTAGTTTTTTGTATTCACAAATAGACCACACAACAGTCTTTATGTTCTTCGTATTTCTGTCTTCTCTTTTCGAGTTTTCCGTAGTCTTTAAGTCTCGGTTACTTTAATACTAAAAGCGAATATGTGTAAGGGGGCGAGTGGTTGCATAATGGGTGCACGAAATAAAATAAAAATTGTGATCAAAATTGAAAAGTTGAGTTCTTTTACGAAAATAATGATAGACGTTTATCTTTGATAATTAGATATAGGCCTACCTTCCTCATTTAAAGCGTTACCAGTCAGCGTCAAAGCTACTGTTAACAATCGTAATTTATTTATTTTCTCGTATTAGAAATAGTTACAGTGTTGCCACGTTTCTGGACTTCATTAATCAACGGCTACATCGACAGGAGTATGACGACGACATGACGGGTCGGCTCTGTTGAAGATGATGAGCTGCGGTTGATGAATAATAAATTTGAGTCAAAACGGCAATACCATCTTACTAACGTTGTAGTCCCTTTGGACCACAGAGACGGTGTCGGAAAACGCTGCACTTTCATGAACAAACTACATACATCAAACGCTTCCGACGAAATAAAATGAAAATTGTGATCAAAATTTAAAAATTGTGTTCTTAACGAAAATAATAATACAAGATTATGTTTGACAATTGTAGGCCTGCCTCCCTCATTTAAACTGTTACCAGTCAGCGTCAAAGCTACTGGTAACAATCGTCATTTATTTTTTATCTCGTATTAGAAATAGTTACATTGTTGACACGTTTCTGCACTTCATAAATCAACGGATACACCGACAGCAGAATTACGACGACATGAAGAGTCGGCTCCATTGAAGATGATAAGCTGCTGTTGATGAATAATAACTTGGACTGAGAATAGTAATACCATCCTACTAACGGCGCAGTCCCATTGGTGCACAGAGACAGTGCCGGGAAACGCCGCACTTTCAAGAACAAACTACTACATCAAAGGCTTCCGTCTGTCATCCTTTTAGCCAAGGCAGTATTACATAATTCTTTTAAAAATTTAATAGTACATTTCGATTAAGAAAAAACTAAAGATTAAATTGTTTCTTAGGCGTGGCCGAACACACACTCGTTAACGCTGGCCATCGCGTTCTCTTCGAGGAAACTAAGATTCTGTCCTCGGTCAATGCTTACTTCCCTCGCTTGCATATGGAGTCCGTTTGGATCCAGAAGCATGCTGCCGTTGCAATGAATCGGCGTGGAGAAAGCCTCGCATTACATAGAGTTTGGCATCCTGGCAGAGTGCTGCTCGACCTGTAGGATTGCTCTTACTTCTGATTGGCTGATGGTGATTTTCAGGCGGCATCGTGAAAACTCTAAAAGTTTATATTATACGATTGTTGCGGTTGAACTTGCTGTCCCCTTCCGTAGCTTGGGGTTAACGGCTGTTCACACTTTAAACCATAGGCTGGGTTTAATTGAATACAAAACGATAAAAGTCGACTGTATAAACTGTTTATTATAAAGAACAAATTATATTATGCTTATGCGATTCTGCGAACGCGTGCCCGTACGACTGCATATCTATTAATTTAGGTTAATTGCAATTGAATTGATTAAATCGTTAACATATTGACGGCCGTAAAGTAAGTTTGCGTAACACACGCGCGGATTAGGCTCTTACCTCTTGGAGCTCCGTGAGCTGACTGCTAGATTGAAAAGGGGGGCGCGGACCGATCTTAGCTCGTCCGGCGATAACGTGACATGCAGCCGATGTCACAGGCGAATCATGGTTTGAACACATTTTAAGTCTGAACACACTGCCCGTCAGAAACCTATAACTGAAGATGGCCTCCATAGGTGCGGCCAAAACGTCTGATTATAACCTCAACATCGATCAGATGAGAGAATTTTAGTAGACTATTGGTTTACAGCTGCGATAATAAATTGAGAATTAAAGATTATATTATTTCCTTTCATAAATGGAAATTAAAATTTCCATGATTAACGTGTCTGAATAAAGTGTAACTCAGAAATATGTTCGTTTCTTACTAAAGTTTCTATTTTATTGTTCTCTTCCTATCGCATTGTGACGATTTAAATGGTAATAAAAATTTAATAATAAAAAAAAATTAGAAAGCAAATAAGTATTTTTAAATCGCACAATTAAACCAAATACCCCTGTACTAACTCAGAATAAGTATGAGATTTAAATTAAGAAAATCTAACTAAATACAAATAAGTAATAAAAAAAAATCGTAATGTAAAAAGTTAAGAATAATACAGTTAACCCTTTAGTAAATCATCATGCGTTGACCTGTTTAGTTCCGGACACAACGTGCATAGCGAACCGTCTGTAACTTAGAAATATCTGAAAATTGTAATGTAAGTAATTAATAATTTGAAGGCACAAGTAGTAGTTAAAATAATTCCTGTAAACTAAATAAGTCTAAATAATTTGTTTCGTCTTGCTATAAGAATGTCTATTTAAATAAAAAGTTGGAACTGTATTATGGCGGAGTACTCGCTCCGCTTCGTTGTAATGTACCTGTCGTATCAATGCAAGAGTTACGATGCGGCGTTCAGACAGTACACACCTCCAAGCGAGGGCTCTTCAAAAATGTTTTATTTAAACTTTCAAATAATGGTTAGCTACCACCAAAAACGTGGGGAGCTAGTGCTAGTTATATGTATAAGATGTAGTAAAAGGTTTGTTAAGGAAATGTGGTAATATATAAAAAAAAATTAAGAACTCGTAAATAAGGTGACGTCTCAAGTTAAGATGCAAACTCCAGTACAACTCTACCAGTGAATATGTGACGTGCCCAACTGCATATACGGACGTCTACAACCCATACAACACTCACCAGGACCGGCGAGGATCAACCCGACTTCATGCAGCATTACATCAATCTCCTCACTAATACAGCTATAAGATATTCACCAGAGACACGACCCAGATGACTACCCCGACTACCAGAGTTCCGAAGAGTCACGCCCCAGGACGAGGACAGCAAAAGCTTATTTGAGAGGTGACTCGGTAGCTTGCCTACCGAGAATTAAGTATATTTAAACATAACTTTTCATACATGGCAGAGACTTTTCAAAAGACAATAATTTTCTTTAAGCAATAAATAAAACAAAAGAAATGTAAACTGTAATATCGAAAATCATACGTTGTAACATTAATCTTGAAATGTAAGTTATAATCCCTTAATTAAATAATACCATTCTTCAAATGGTTTATGTAATCATCCAAGCTCCTTGATTAGCAAAGTATAATTCAGACGTCTTTACTAGATTTAAAGAGACTCGGATCCGAGGTAAATTACATGATCAATATGATGCCTTGTTTGACAGGAAACCCTTTTTAAATATTTCAGTATAAATTTTTATGTTATGGGATCTATTTATATAATTTGTTAATAAAGAAATGTCATCTTATTACAGATTGAAGTGAGTGCATAAATCAGTGAAATACCTTCCCTTATGTCCTAATTATTAGAGTAAATATTATTGTTCTATGTGTTGAGTTTAATTTCAGTTTGTTACAACGTAGGCAGCCTGTATAATTGGCTAGCGTCAATTATCACGGGTTCCCTGGATTTGTAACGTAGCCCGGAACGTTACAGCATTTGCTTTAATTTAAACCCTACACAATGAATGGTGAACGGTGAACCGATTATCGACAGACTCTTCACTGGAGCAGAGAAAAATAGTAACTGTAAAAAGTTTGAAGCCGGTATCAAATTTTCAATTGACAAGACTCATGGTTATAGTTATAATTAATGGCTCCTTTTTGTTAACCACGAAAGTAGTTTAGCAGTTGGACACGGTAGTCTGCCACAGTGTGCCGTGAACAAGTATAGTAGTGTGACCATTACAACGCTCCAACCGCCAATTATCAACTCAGAATGGATGGAGAAAATTTTCCATTTGGATGGAGAAGCAGCCGTCTGTACACGCACGCACGTATGAACCATATGGACACGCAGTCGGACGGTCTGCATTCCGCAAATTACGTTGTCAGTAACCGAGAGCGATGCGGTGAGGTACAGTCCAGTCAGCGAACGTCAGCCTGTCGCTGACCGCAACAACGCTGACCATCACTCCTGCGAGACGAGATATATTGCAGCAGTGGAAACGCAGATCTAACGCAGTTAATTAAACCTTCGTAACTGGACATTAATGAAAAATATTTTTTAATAATCTATTGAAATTCGTTTTACTAAAATTTGGATTGCAATAGTGTTAAACAGCAATCTCGCTTGTAAAACAGTACTGAAACCGCATTGTTTCACAAAAGCTCAGTTTGGATTGCAATAGTGTTAAACAGCAATCTCGCTTGTAAAACAGTACTGAAACCGCATTGTTTCACAAAAGCTCAGTTTGGATTGCAATAGTGTTAAACAGCAATCTCGCTTGTAAAACAGTACTGAAACTGCATTGTTTCACAAAAGCTCAGTTTACAGTAAGCCGACAGTATACAGTAATATAAAATTATAAAACGTTTACACGAAAATATCATCATCATCGTCTTCACAACACGGCACAGGCAAGGTGCTTCAACCATCCTCCAGCCATCTCTTCCTGGGTCTACCCACACACCTGTGTCCTATAGGTTAGTATTTCCAGACTTGTTTTGCCAGTCTGAAATCTGACATTCTTTGTAAGTGTTCTTTCCACCGTTGTTTGTAATCTTTTAATTTTTCATTCAAGTTAAAAACTTGTAACTCTTCTCTTATAGCCTTATTCTTTATACGGTCAAGTATAGAACACCTTTTAGCTCCTCATAAGAACGCCATTTCCGAGGTCTGTATATTATAGTCTTGTTTCTTGGTCACTGTCCATAATTCACAAAGATAGGACAGTATAGGAACTGCCATAACTTTAGAGAACTTTAATTTCGTATCTCGACGTACCTTGTTTCTAAAAGTATGGTTGATTGTCCCACAGATCGTCTGGAACTGATCTAACTTAACACTAATACCATAATTCCTATCACTGGCAATATCATTTCGCAAATAATTAAAATGGCTCACCTGTTCTAAAATTCGACTATTAACCATTATTTTTGTTCTTATTGGATTCTTACCTCGAAATGCCATTCCCTTTGTTTTTATAGTGGAGATATTCAAATTGTATTCCTTGCAAAGCTGACGAAGCTTAAAAACAGATTATTGCAAATCAGATTCTGTATTTTGAAGTACGAGCAAGCCGTCAACAAACAACAGCACATTCAAATATCTATCTCGTGATAACTTAATATCAGGGCTCACTAGATGTTTCCAACACGAAAACTTAATGTTATTATTACCCGTATCAATTAGTCACACACACACGCGCGCGCGCGCACACACACACACACGGGGGGGGGAGCATATCATAATTTGCCGGATTATATTCCTTTCCATCTATTGAATATATATATATATATATATATATATCTATATCTATAAAAATGAATTTTTGTTTCTTTCTTTCTTTCTTTGTCCCGTATGCGTTCCTATACCATTCATCCGATTACGATGAAACTTCGGTGAGTTGTTGTGCGCACGCCCGCGAAGGTTTATGAATTTTTTCGATGGGGTCCTATGGGGGGTTCTTGGGGTCTTCCACATCTCCTCCTAAACCACTGGACCGATTTCAACCAAACTTGGCACAAATATTTTATGCAACGGGAGAACCAACATAGGGTAGGTGTTTTTTCGATGGGGTCCTTTGGGGGGTCCTTTGGGGTCTTCCACATCTCCTCCTAAACCACTGGACCGATTTCAACCAAACTTGGCACAAATATTTTACGCAACGGGAGAACCAACATAGGATAGGTGTTTTTTTCGACGGGGTCCAATGGGGGGTCCTTTGGGGTCTTCCACATCTCCTCCTAAACCACTGGACCGATTTCAACCAAACTTGGCACAAATATTTTACGCAACGGGAGAACCAACATAGGATATGTGTTTTTTCGATATGATCCTTCGGGGGGTCCTTTGGGGTCTTTCACATCTCCTCCTAAACCACTGGACCGATTTCAACCAAACGTGGCACAAATATTTTACGCAACGGGAGAACCAACATAAGATAGGTGTTTTTTCGATACGATCCTTCGGGGGGGGGTCCTTTGGGGTCTTCCACATCTCCTCCTAAACCACTGGACCGATTTCAACCAAACTTGGCACAAATATTTTACGCAACGGGAGAACCAACATAGGATATGTGTTTTTTCGATATGATACTTCGGGGGGTCCTTTGGGGTCTTCCACATCTCCTCCTAAACCACTGGACCGATTTCAACCAAACTTGGCACAAATATTTTACGCAACGGGAGAACCAACATAGGATAGGTGTTTTTTCCGACGGGGTCCTTTGGGGGGTCCTTTGGGGTCTTCCACATATTCTCCTAAACCACTGGACCGATTTCAACCAAACTTGGCACAAATATTTTACGCAAAGGGAGAACCAACATAGGATAGGTGTTTTTTCGATGGGGTCCTTTGGGGGGTCCTTTGGGGTCTTCCACATCTTCTCCTAAACTACTGGACCGATTTCAACCAAACTTGGCACAAATATTTTACGCAACGGGAGAACCAACATAGGATATGTGTTTTTTCGATATGATACTTCGGGGGGTCCTTTGGGGTCTTCCACATCTCCTCCTAAACCACTGGACCGATTTCAACCAAACTTGGCACAAATATTTTACGCAACGGGAGAACCAACATAGGACAGGTGTTTTTTTCGATACGACCCTCTGGGGGGTCCTTTGGAGTCTTAAAAAACTAACTTATTAGATCTGGTTACTATGGCAACCCAATGGAATAGATTCTGTTCTAAATATATTATCGCATTAAATTGAAGACCACGCGAACGAAGTCTTTATATATTATATATATACAAACACTTTCTTGCTTTGAGTGGCATTGCAACGCATGCCGGGTACTCGCTAGTAAGTTATATATTGTGATGTAATTCAATTTTGTTTCTTCTGCAAGTAGTGTAATTTCGATTTTGTCTTTTTTGTCTTAAGAAACAAAAATTTAATAACACCACAATATTATATAATCGCTGCAAGAAACTTCGAGTTACCTATATAGAAAAAATATATATATATATATATATTTGTTAGACTTGTGCTTCGTATAACAGTGTATTGTAGAGTAACTTAAATTACGTTTATAACTATAAACATAATAATATTTTTTATAAACATAATAATATGTCCTGTTCAACGACTGCCAGTCAGTGCACGCGAAACATTATGCCAGTCACATAAAACTAGTGTTAACGACGGGGAATGTACGATTTAATGTCAACAAGATAATATGTGCATCGACTGAGGCTACTATGATAGCAACGTTACGAACAGACAACACTGTCTTGACGTGGACAGATAGATCACTACGACAACAGTGCACAGGCAGGCTTTCAATGTACTTATGTGTGTGTGTGAGTGAGTGAGTAGGAGAGAGAGAAAACGACGTATTATTGTTAATGCTCACGTTTCCTGATCAAGTCATTGTCCGAGTGACCTTAATCTCTATAACTGGATCAGCTAACATACGGCTTCATTAACTCTATATAGAAATCTACATTGCATACACGCTGGGCAACACACATATAACTTGAAAAGAAATAGGAATGAGAATGAATGAGTGACTGAGTGAGAAATAGACGTGAAGAGGAGAGGGAGAGAGTGAGAGAGCCTGGGTGTCATCATACTCGCCTGAAGCACAGTGCTACTCACCTCATCTTCATAAATACTGGTTATTATTGTGACTACAACACAAGTTTTCTTATAACTATTAGTGCCTGGGTGAAAAACTGATAATTACAGTTTTTGGTTAGTGCATAATACTTTGTCTTCCATGTAGAGTTTATCTCTTTGTATACATCCTTTGACAGATCGCAAGAATCTCATCTCCGATGTCTGTATGCTACTCAGATGTTTCTCCACCGGGCCAAAACAGAACCATAAAACAAATGTTTTATCTTATAACATTTTAGTCGAGCCTTTTTCCTTGTTTTCCTAAGTTTCCGGAGTGTCACAAATTAACTGAAATTTAGCCAACGTATGAGAACGTAGTGGTCCACGTCATAAGTGATGTCACAGCCAAGATAGCGGAAATGCGACTCCTACTCTATACTCTTATTATCCAATACGATCTTAGTTCGCAAGGGATATATACCACCAAAAACTACCATAGTCTGTGTCTTCTGTACAGAAGTTTTCATGTTGTAATTCGTGTAGACTTGATGTAAATGGAACATCGATCTCTGGAGCTTGTATTCACTGTTCTGGACTATTACTTGATTATCCGCAAACGGCAATGTATTCAAGTCATTATCATCATCATCAACCTCAAAGATTAGGCTCATCCTGAACCTGTTTCGGGACCCAATTCGCTCTCGGCAGTCCTACATCTCTCTTCCACACCGCATCTATATTCCATTGCTGGCACTGGAATCCTGTCAAGTGTAAGTATCATTTGACAAGTATATAGTCATATTTTCAAGTATGTTATATTACTTATTTTTATTTTTGGCTCCACTCTTAATTTCCACTCTGTAACTATGTCATAAAAATAGATATTGATCAATGATGAAGATATGCTACAGCCTTAGCACACTGACTGATTAATGTAAATCTCGTCTGTCAAATCCTTTCCTATAGGCAATACTATCTTTGTACGATAGTATAAACTCTTTATAACGTCTGTAAGACGTTTAGAATAACCGCACTTACACATAATGTCCCATTACGTATTCATTCATTATCATCATCTGCATCGATTACACCAAGGACGGCTTGTTCCGCTCTCAAACAGGCAAAGTTTAGAGCTTCCTCGGACGTCCCACACCTCTATAGTTCCATAGCTGATTGGGGATGCGGCACTCATCCATCCGTCCGGTTTAGTCCTTATTTGAGACAATGTAGTAACGAATATGTCCCCTGGATATGTTACTAGCATGTCGCAGGGTCATGCTATGGTGGGGCTGCCACCTTCAGGCTTAACGTCCAGCTGATTCCGTCTGGGAGTTCTCCCATAAACTGGCTGTCTTACCAGACTAAAGAGACCAGTATTCCCTCTTGATATATCCATACGGATCTTTAATGTGGTGGTTTCTCCTTTCCTCCCACATCCTACGTCGTTGACCAATGGAAGGCATTCCGTCTTTAGGGGAAATTTCTCACCCCAAGGGCAATAGGGTGCCCTAATCTCTACTTGACAATGACAAGTAGAGGAGGGACAGCTTATACCGGCTATCACTCGGTCTCCAGAGCCACTTTAGCCACCTGTAGGGGTTTCCCATCCCCCACCACTTGGAGGTAAGCCTGGATATTTCCCTTTATTAAGGAGTGATAAGGCATTACTTATCTTCTCCCATACCTTGGGGGATTACTTATTCTGTCCCCCCCCCGCAATACAACCTTACAACGTAAGCGGATCTCTGGTACTACGGTGTTAGACAGCATGATTTAAACAATCACCGACCAAAAACAAATGAAGATAAATAAGGTCTAAAAAATTAATATATCTCAATAAATTATTCAAAAATCAAGCCTACGTAAGAAGATGAAAAACCAAGGTACAATGCCTTATCTTCGATCAAGGCATATCAGTCACTTATCGCTAAAATACCTTATAGGTGTAGGCCTATATAAGTTCTTCTCTTCAAGGATTAGGTTACATAAACCTGTTCCGGCAACCATCTCATCCTCGGATGACCCACGTCTCTTCTACTAATGGCTTTATAGTTCAGTGCCGCTTTCGGCAATTGATCCTCTGTCATGCTTTGCAGATGATCCCACCATTGTCTTCTGTAAGTTGAAATAATTTCATTTATGTCCTTTACTTCGAGTTCTGCTGTGATATCCGCATTCATTAATCCACCTTGCAATGTATAATTTAATGCATTTCCAATAAACTGCATTTCAACACTCTGAATCTTGCCGCATTCCTTCTTTGTCTTGACGCACGGCATACTCGCGTATGTCAATGTGGGTATTACAATTGGCTTATAAAATTTAATCCTTGTACTGTGTCTTTTTTTATTTCTAGATTTGTATAAATCGTACCACAGATATTCCTAAATTTATTTATCTTCTCTTTTATATCATATTCAGATTCATAGTTTACTGCACATCCAAGATTTTTAAAACGGCTCATTTGTTCTAAAGTGCTGTTGTTTATAACTATCTTAGTCCTCACTCGATATTCACCTTTAAAAGGCTATGGTTTTGGTCTTTCTCACTGAAATTGTCAGTGAGTAGGATACTCCCTTGCTACTTCTTGTAAATGAAACAGCTCTTTGTAAATCATCCTCATTTTCTTGAATAAGAGCTATGTCATCCGCATATAGCAGGGAGCTCATACAAACTGGTTTGTTAAGCTGTATTCGCGAAATGTATGCTCTCATGTCGTCAATGTATATATTAAATAAGATTGGGGAAACAGCATCGCTGCCCAACGCATTTTTTTATTGGAATGTCACCTGAGAGCCTACCATTCAGATCCAGGACTACAGATGTACTTTTATAAAGGATCTTAACTGAACTTATTAAATGCTGTGGATATCCTCTTCTATCCATAATATTCCATAACATTTGACTAACTGCATTATCAAATGCTTTTTCCATATGAACAAAACCGATATACGTTTCCTGGTTATACTCCCAGGCGGGAGGCCTTTTCTCTATTATTTGTCGTGATACAAACAATGCATCCACAGTCCACATACCCTTTCTGATACGGTTAAACCAGTGTATATAAGCTAAGGGTATATATTAATTGCAAAGAATCGATTCGACATTTCCGATGACAGCAAATTTGTTCTGCAATTCGGTGCCGCTTTCACAGAGAAGTCTGCATACACGAAATGTTTGCTTTGTCCTGATTATCAAAAACGGGTCGCAGACTTGTGTTGTGCTGTCAAACAAGCGACATAAGTTGCATTATTGTGAGGGGGGAACGCGTTCCCGTGGTGCGGTATATTTGTTATGTTTGGTCACGTGTCACGAGGGAGTTGGAGCTTGCATACCCGGACGTAAATCTCGTGCCCAAAACTCCGCGTGCTGGCAAAGCCAATATTCGGGACCGTAATTCGTGTGCACGTTATCCGTATAACGCTCGTCTGTCTCGCAGGACAGAACTGATCCCTGTGTACACAGCATCGTGCCCGGCAGAATGTAGTAAACAATCATGTGATCCACAGTCGTTAGTTTTACACAAATATTGTCACAACAACGCAGATAACTAAATTAAACCAACTGTAACACAATAAATCAATTATAAATAAATTTATAATGATCATCTAAATATGATGAACTACTACAGATCATATTTTCTCCTTACAGCAAATAATTGAATAGAAAACAGTTTGATCACAACCTCTTTATTTTAGTTTTTATTGACATTGAAAAAGCCTATGATAATGTACACAATTATCATAGCCAATCTGTGCACATCTTTAAGATCAACTGGTATCAACACCATTATCATAAAAACTATACAAAATTTCTATAACAATTCATTATCGAGAATAAAAATAGGAAAGAATTTGTCACCAGGGTTTCAAGTGTCCAAAGTTTTACACCAGGGATTTGTCTATCACCCAAGCTTTTCAAAATTTATACGGAGAAAGCAATAGAGACTTGGAAAAAATGTGCAGGAACATGGGAATTCCACTTGATGGTGATACAGTTTATTCATTACAGTTAGCTGATTACCAATTACTTTTGACTCACGGTTTTGAAGACATAGAGTACATGACTAGAAAATTGATACAGGAATATCAGAAATGACGACTAAATATGAATAAAACAAAATACATGGCAATAGGTGACCTTCATCAATACTTGATATTCGAGGAAGACATGGTGAAGATTTCATATACCGAGAAATACAAGTATTTAGGGGTGAAGATTTACGCCCAGTGGGAAGCAAGACAAAGAAATACAATCCAGAATTAATTTGGGAAACATGGCTATATCTACATTAAATGGAATCCTGTGGGATAAGCAAATTACAGCAGAAACTAAAACCAAAATATTTAAAACCATTGTTAGAAGTATCATGATTTATGTCTCAGAAGTTTGGACTACCAATAGACACAGAAGAACAAAATTAATGACAGCGCACATGGATGTTTTTAGACGTTCGGCAAGAGTATCCAGTCGTGAGAAAATTAGAAATTAAGTTATTAAAGACAGAATGAGTGTGACAAATTCGATTGTTAATTTTATTTAAACAAAAAATTACAATGGTATGGACACACATAAAGAATGGCATAGGAAAGATTGCCAAGGAGAGTTATGGACTGGACCCCACCACGAAGAGAAGGAAAAGAGAAAGACCACGTATCATCTGGATAGAAGAAATTCAGACTATATTGAGGGAACGAGAGATTGAAGATCTTTGAATGGATAAGCAGCAGTGGAAGATGAGAATTCAATCACTTTTGTAATCTTTGGTTCCGGAAAATGTGTAAACATTGTACAGCCGGAATAAATAATAATAAATAAATTTACTGTAAAAAATAACTTACCTAACTAACTAGTAACGCCGAGAGCAAAATGGGTAATTTGGAGAAATGAAATTAAAGCAATGGTAGTATCTGCTTAACAGTTTTTAAGCGGCTAAAAGTGTAAATTAACTATGAAGTAATAAAGCAAATTCTTCTTCTTCTTCTTCTTCTTCTTCTTCTTCTTCTTCTTCTTCTTCTTCTTCTTCTTCTTCTTCTTCTCCTCCTCCTCCTCCTCCTCCTCCTCCTCCTCCTCCTCCTCCTCCTTCTTCTTCTTCTTCTTCTTCTTCTTCTTCTTCTTCTTCTTCTTCTTCTTCTTCTTCTTCAGCCCAACATGAGCTTCTTCTTCAACACCAATCTTCTCCTGTCCATTGCCATCTCAGTGTAAGCCCTGACATTCATTATTCTGAAATATTCCGGCACATCAACCAACCATCCTATCGTAGGTCAACCCCTCTTTCTACTTTTAGGCCTGCGCCCTCAGAATTTTCTTTGGCATACGCTGATCATCCATCCATTCTAGGTCACATAACCATTGTATTCGTTGAGCCTTTATGAATCTTACAATGTTTTCGTGGTTCAATAGCTTATCTATAAGCTATCTATAGCTTATTTCTTGTTCTACATTCGTCATCTTCCTTAACCGGTCCATAAACAGCGCTTATGATCTTTCTTTCAAACATTCGCAGTGTTTCTTGTTCGTTTATTATCAGCGTCCATGTCTCGCCTCCATAAGTAACAACCGGTCTGATATGTGTCTTATATATTTTTATTTTTGGGTTACGACTAATGAGTTTGCTTCTCATTAGTCTGCTGTTGACATAATATGCCCTATTTCCTATTTGTATCCCCTAATATAATGTCCTGTTTATGGCAATAAAGCAAGCACGCATAAGTGTTTTATAGATTTAGAGAGTCACTTTTCACTGTAAGATTGTCAAACAAGATGAGGAGAAAATTTTAGTAAAATGTAAGGGAATTCGAATGGAATTCGAAAACAAAATTTTGAAAGGCAAACCGCGTGACACTGACAAAAACGTAGAATTAACGCATCACAAAAGTCTGCGCTCACTACCAAAGCCATGTTGACAACGAGATCTGCAAAACATCGTAGCTGGTTGACGATGTTAATAATTTCACTTGTGAAAAGTAGAGTTAGGTGTATCGGAAAAACTTTAAAAAATATTAAATACAATATTAAATATACTTACTATAATACTGTAATTACCAAGAATTTTAATTTTTTTAAATTCTGATCGAAAATACGTTAAAACCAGCCAAGACACCCCAACACGAGCCAGAAACGATAAATAAGGAAACAATTTAACGAAGTGTCAACTGAACGTTTGCCAGGAACAATACGAGTACGCTTCACATAACTTTACAATGGGAAATAAGGTTGGCCTGTGACAGACTCGACTCAACCGAGATTTACAGCCCACAACAAGCAGGACAAAAGGAAACTAGGATAGTAGCACTTTACGGAGAAATTGTAACGAGCACATACTGCAAGGTTAATTTGAAGTGTGCCAGCAGTAAAAACGGGTGTAGTTGCACAATGGTATTTACCCTGTGTGAGAACAGACAACGATACCTAATGAATAGAATCGAACGTGCGAACAGCGGGAGGACATCTTACTGGGGACAACTGATATTTACGACAGGGAGAAGGAGTGCCGTCTTGGAAACGACGACACGCTGCGTCCGGATAGCTAACGGAAAAGGGTCATGGATAGTCAGACAATAACAAAATACGACAAATTGTTCGCGTGAGAACAGCAGCAGGTTTCCGGAGTACACTTAGACAAAGACTTGATCGACAGCCGAGGAATTGGTCTTGTTCCAGGAAAAGGGTACGGAGGCCTTCGACGCGAACTTGAGGGGAGACAAGATACCCAACCAGAATCCAGCATCTACCCAGAGTACAGGTGGAGAGGACCGTCGTCATCATAGCAACGCGAACAACGAATAAGAAGTGGAGAACCATAGTCTTGCATAAGGGTAGGAGTTCATCTGACCTATCATGTTTGACCAGAGGCGTGTTTGCCAGGAGATTGCATTGTGGTAAACGATGCTTAATAAAAATTGTTTACAGAGCACGCGAGAGGGCAGTCTTTCAAAAATTTTCAATCATATACTTTGAACAGTCTTCACGGAACTTAAATCTTAATTTTTCTAAGTCTTAATACAGTTCAGTTAACATACGTATAGCAGTTGGACTTTGAAACATTACGCGGTATTTTAATCAGTTGACTTAAACACTTCGATATTGGCGAGTTATTCGGTAATAGTGTATCTACAGTGACTAAATCATGCAATATACGCCAGTGATTAATAACTCTCAAGTACTTTATCTTACTCAGCTACCGCTTATTAAAAATTAAACTAATCAATCGCAGTTTCGTCAATAACAGACTCGCTGAACTTGTGTTAATGCTTTACCGGACAACGAAATTGTAGCGTTGTACAGTGCGAAGCGATACAATACCAATTGGAACAATACACCACGTTATCAAAGACACGATACATTAATGTACACAAGAAGAAGTTCAATAATAGACAGTCAGATATATACACACTAGTTAACGATGAACTTACTCACACGACACATGATTTCATAGACTCTGACAGTAACGGTCGACATCAACAGAAAATACACACAGCGCGAGTGAATCTGATCCGCGTGTGTTGAGTGTTAGTGACATCACGGCTACGCAACTTCGTACATATGGACCACCAGCGGGAAGGAGTTACGCCGATTGAAATATTGGATAAACCACTTTACAAGTAATCTTTATGTTATTCTTGTCATAAGAACTCTACTGTCCTGTCTCTTTTCAAGAAAACACCCTTGAGTATTTAAATTAAATATGATAAATTTGAATAACGCTACTCATCTGAGGCAAGAAATGAACGCATTAGTATAAGATTTATATGTTGACTATTTATGTTTTTATATGTTGATTATGTTATATATGTATGTGTATGTTTTTCAGCAAACAACGTACTGGATTCGCATTGTAATTTGATATATATACATGTGTTCCTTTTATGAATGTATTTACAGGGAATAATTTATATTTATATATTGAAGTTTCTTTACTTGAATGATGTTAATAAATAAGTGTTTATTTTACTCAGAATATATGCGTTCATTATTGTCAAAGTTACCTCAGAACAGACATTAACGTCACTTGAATGATTTATAGTAGATTTTATTAATTTATACAATAATTAGAGTCTCAGTGCAGTAATTATGCTAACATCAAATAACTAATGTATCACGTAGCTTCAATCAGTTTGGTATAAGTAGCCTAATTGAGTAATTACATGATCACATTCTACAAATTAGTATAATTGCATAATTAATTATGCAAACATTATTTGCATAATCAAACAAAAATATTATAAAATTGGCTCCCAAAGAACGTGGGGCACTACAAACATCAATTACACCCCATTATTATTATAAATTTGGCGCTCCAAGATCGTGGGGCTCGGCAATCACAGATTAATTAATTAAATTATTGTTTGCATAATTAATTGCATATTATAATACTTATAGCCTAACGCGGTTGAAAAAAATCAGTCGTCCTACTACATAAAAATCGTTATTAAATGGAAACATCTATGCACGTGTCCCATATACATATCGATTATTATAAAGTAACTAAGCCCGTGTAGAGTTGCTAATCTCACATCGGGTGCCTCCCCAGGTGGCGGATACGGGAATGCCCACCAGATATGGTGGGTACCGGGGAAATAAAATACCCGGGGCGGACCAAAACTAGCAGCTGCTGCCTTGTAGTTAAATACTGGTTTGGACCTTCAGTGTACTTGATATTGGAGGAAGACGTGGGGAAGACTTCATGTACAGAGGAATGCAAATATTTAGGGGTGAAAATTATGACCAATGGGAAACAAGGCAAAGACACGCAATCCAGAAGTAATATAGGAAAGGTCTGTAATATATCTACGTTAAGTGGAATCCTGTGGTATAAGTAAATTACAGCAAAAACTAAAACCAAAATATTTGAAACCATTGTTAGAAGTATCATGGCTTACAGCACAGAAGTCTGAACTACCAACAAACACACAAGAACCAAATTAATGACAGCAAGGAGTTTTGGAGACGTTCGGCAAGACTACCTAGACGTTAGAAAATTAGAAATCAAGTTATTAAGGACAGAATGAATGTGAAAAATTCAATTGTTAATTTTATTCAAACAAAAAAATTACAATGGTATAGACACATAAAAAGAATGGCACAGGAAAGATTGCCAAGGAGAGTAAAGTTACGGAATGGACCCCACCAGGAAGAAGGAAAAGAAGAAGACCACCTATCACCTGGATAGAAGCAATTGAGACTATATTGAGGCAACGAGACACTGAAGAAGATCTTCGGATGGATAAGCAGCAGTGGAAGATGAGAATTCAATCAATTCTGTAATGCTTGGTTTCGGAAAATATGTAAACATTGTACAGCCGGAATAAATAAATTATTATTTATTTATTAACCTATTTATTTATTTAGGTATTAACCTAAGAGGTCTAAAACAATTCTAAGCCCGTGAGGCTGAATTTATCCGAGACCTACTAGTAAAAGAGAAACTTTTTAACTGAAAACACTTTTAGTGACAATAATGACAACGTGTATTTTTGGGAAATCATTAAAAATACTCTTAGCTAAAATCTATTAAGTTTTATTATGACTGAACTGCAGGTTTTGAGATAATTTTTTAAAGCTGGGGTGAAAAATTTTTAAATTCAAGGTACTTTTCTTTTAAGTCAAAATATTTAAGCACAAAATGCCTTCAAAAAGGTTTTGCACTAATTGTGTTAACAACTTTGAATAAACTGCAACGTTTAGTGTTTAAAGCATACTTTTTATTGGATTTATTTAAGGACGAAAGTGTAATGTATCGTTAATTTCTCATTGTCTTGAGTTGTACAAAAATGCGCCGTAAGTAAAGCGCTGAAGAGTAGACCAGATAACATTTACATTTAGACAAACTCTGAAAAGCGAATGAAAACAATTGAATTAATGAATAAAAGTAAATATTCTACCCAAACCGCCATATCGATGTTTTATTCAACTGCATTCTAAATCCGAACGGAAGTGAAACGAGTGTTTTGAGCGAGGACCACAGTAGCGCACCCCATAATGAATAAATTGCCTGTCTCTGCTGTCAGGTGTCAACACAACGGAACGTGCAAATGACTTATACAATAGATAAGTGTGTGAGCATCAAATACTGAGGGGTCCTTACAAAGACGGCGAATAAACGAGTTCCACACTTTAGATAACTCTCAGCTGGTGAGGAATTAGTATGTTTGTAAAAAAAAAAAATGAGTGGTTTAAGAGTATACATACTCCGTTTCTTAGGCTATCACGGCCGGCTTAGGCCATCATAATTATTTAAATTATTATCAGGGCTGTTGTGAATAAGTTGCATAATTTCAGCATTATGTGCGGGACCATCAGGCGCCCAATTCTTAAGTCAGCAAGTAAAGGAACACGCCTAAAATTCTACAAGCTCTTCCCACACATCTTTATGGGTCTGAGAACTGGACTTTAACGAAAGACCAGGCCAGTAGTATCCAAGCGGTTGAAATGAGATTTCTCAAGCACGTGGCAGGGTATACTCTATATGATCATAGACAAAAACACAGATACATGGGATGAACTGAATATTATGTCTATACTCGACAGGATTACCCAGTATCTACTTAATTGGTTGGATCACCTTTCCCGAACGGATGACTGCCGCATCCACAAACAACTATGGAACTATAAGCCGAAGGGACGAAGAGGTGTGGAACGTCCGAGGAAGCTGGAGTGACCAGCTCTAAACTTTGTCTGTTTGAGACCGGAAAAAACCATTGGTTTAATGATTATGATGACGATGATTATCCGGGTTGTAAAACCGTGGTCTCCCGAAATTTTCATCCTGATTGTTGTTAATGTAAACCGACATTTCGTCCTCACCTCTGCAGGCCATCTGTAATGAAAGACCTTCAAAACTACCGAAAAGATGTGCGTCAGTAAGCCGCAGTACTGTAGCAAAGGCTGACATTAACAACATTAATCAGCATGAAGATTTCGGAAGAACACGGCCTTACAGTCCGGATAGTAATTTAAGCCAGTGGTTCCCCAACCTTTCCGGACCCGCATACCACTTTGGTCTTCCGCATTGTTCTCGAATACCACTGGAGCTTAAAGAAAGGTTATTGGGGTTTATTCTCAATAAAAAACTTGATACAACGTGAATAGTATATCTTACTATGCCTAGTTATGTATAATTATTTGAATCTAATATATAGAATTTACAAAACGGGAACTGATTATTAAAATTAATTTCATGCTGGTTCGATGCTAAAATAAAGTGTTTAGTTTATGTTTTCATGAGGGTAATCGTAATTAATGTAATCAGACGTTTCGGCCTCACCTGTGGAAGCCATCTTCAATGAAAGGTCTTCGAAACTACTGACAAGATGTGCGTCAGTAAACCACAGCACTGTGGCAAAACATTAACCAGCATGAAAATATCGGAAGACCGCGCTGCCTTACAGCCCAGGTAATAATTTAAATACATATGTGTATAGGCTACGTACTGCACATAATTTTGTATTGTTTCATCTTCTATGGCCTCGTTGTGAATGTATGCTATAGATAGTACCCAGCACAGTTGTCTGTGTATCCATACTTGCACGTACACTCACGCGAGAGGAGCACACCACCTAACAACACACACACACACACACACACACACACTCTCTCTCTCTCTCTCTCTCTCTCTCTCTCTCTCTCTCTCTCTCTCTCTCTCCCGCCTCTCTCTCTCACTCACTCGCACACACATTAATTTCATCAGGGTAAACAAGCTTTTACTGTTGTTTGTGTTTTATAAATATTATAATTGCCTGCCAACTTCTAAAGGATATTATATTAAACATGTGATTGAGCAAATAATTGCTCTGTTGTTACAAAGGCTTTAATTAATTCTTGACTTTCAAGCGAACGAGCAAGCACGATGTAAGCCCCTGGCTATGGCGTCATCACGGGGTATATACTATAGTCTCTATATTGCATGTATAGAGGGAAAGTTTAATTAACAACAGCTCAGGCAATAAACACTGCAGTAATTATTTAAAATCGCTTTTGATAACAAAACAGCACATGCAAACGAACGAACGAGTGTTTGTTAGGACCAGCGTATGTTTTGTTGAAAACTGAAAGCATACGTTCCCCTGTGAGGTGAAGTGAGTTCAAGAAACGTAAATGGCCTGACGGTGTAACTGCAAATGCGACGTTCAAGTATCGTCGTCCTCCTCCTCCTGCTCCTCCTGCTCCTCCTCCTCCTTCTCCTTCTCCTTCTCCTCCTCCTGCTCCTCTTTTTCTTTTTCATCTTCACCAAGTATAAGATATCGAGTGCTACATGTCCTAGCAAACAACTTCGGGCAGAAATCTCTCCTTACCCTTCCACTTGGATGGCGCATGACTCCACAGAACACAGCTACGGAATTCAACTACGTAGCTCAGCCGCTGCTGTTGCGTGGTTCTTTCGCACTTCCACGAAATGTAAAAGTGTCGCCTTTCGAAAGACTCTCGGTCACAGAATGTATCTACCGTGGTTCTTGACGTACCAAAGACTAGCTGCTTTCTTCAGGCTGAACGCTACGGCTCCTGCCGTTGAACATATCGTCCATAACCCTGGAAAACTATTGTACCGATAGCTGGATACAGTTAATCCTGGATTTACGAGGATTTAACAAGGAACAAGGTTAATATTCCTCTTCTCCACACATTTTCCACCACCATGCAAATGTTGGAGCTGGTTTGTGGTGAGACGGGATTGCTAAATGAATGTAGGCGCTCTTAGAGACTACAGATGAAGCGAAGACATTCATCGGGAACTGTAGATGACAGCATTTTAGACATTATTGACCTGGCACCGTAGACATTTCGTGGAATATCTAAGCAACCTGAATGATGATCGACGTTCCTTAACGCATATACTCAAGGAGAGGTCGACGGGGAGATGAAGTCTAAGTAGTTACAGGAAGCGGTGGGAGTGCTCAATTTGTGAGCTGCCACGAATGTTAATCACAGTGCATTGCATCGGAATATGCCTTCCCGAAGTAGTTCTTGGAAGCTTATTGAGAATGACAATTTTCGTAAACCCTCTTGTATATTTCCATAAACAATGGGGGTTCTAGCCTGGGACTGGGAGGCTCAGCCCCCTTAGAATGTTGAGCATTTTCTTATTAAATTTAAAATAGTGTACTGTTTATTATGTGCAATTGCAACTACCTTTTTTGTTTAAATATTATTGTTATTTCCACTCGCTTTGGGTACTAAATCAGGTGGAAATAACTATAATATTTAAACATAAAAGGTAGTTTGCAATTATACATACTGCAATTATGCAATTCCCACATTGACATATGAGGCGTAGGCATGACAAAAAAGGAACGCTGCATGATTCAGAGTGCTGAAATGCAGTTTCTTCCAAGTACTTTAAACCATACATTGCAAGATAGAATAAGGAATGAGGAAATCAGAGCAGAACTCGAAATAGAAGACATAAATGATATTACTTCAGCTTACAGAAGACAATGGTGGGATCATCTGGAAAGGATGACAGATTGATCGATTGTCGAAAGCGTCACTGAACTATAAAGCCATTGGTAGAAGAGACTTGGGTCACCCGAAGATGAGATGGGTGCCGGAACACGTTTAAATAACCTAATCCTTGAAGTGAAGAAGAAGAAGAAGAACTTATTTCCACCTACTGCAAAGGCTCCCGCACCAAATTTTATTCCCGGTGTGATCATAATCGTCATCGCCACGGACAGTTCCTGGAATAAAGTCTACATGTAGGACTACCCTGACATCCTGACATGCTATTCAAGTTAAGAAAATACGCGTTGTACTAATCACACATAATCGTGTAACTAAAATAAGCATAATCTTCATAATAAAGTAAAAGAACAAAATTTCTTTAAGTGAGAGTACAACACAAATACACAAATATACCAGTGTTAGAGAAACCCTCTCGACACACACACACACACATTTACAATATGCTAAAATGTCACTAACACATGGTGCACTGCACTCTGTTCCCGTATACTACCGGCTGCACAAAATGTTTTGTAATGACAATAAATTCTGCACAATGTGGACGCGTGTACCGCCAGCTTACGCGTAGGGCGCAGCAGTGTTCTGTATAAAACACACAACTGTTTCGGCCGTATAAAGTTTAATTCTAACTCGTATAAAACATATCTACATTACCGATATTATTACGACATAGGATGACTACGTTGAAATCTTAAAACAGTCGCAGTTACAATTATGCCATGTAAAATAAAATTGAGTAACACATTGATATTTCGGAAAGTAATCATATTGATTTTTTAATAAATTCTCATTTAATCATCACCATCGACATCTTCAGCAAGGATTACATGAAAACTGGCTTGTTTCGGTCGCAAGCAGATAGGATACAGCTGGTCACTCCAACGCTTTTTCCGATGTTCTAGATTCTCCCTCCTTTCGGCTTATAATTCCGAGTTGTTTGGGAATGCGGCAGTAATCCAGCCATAACATGGTACAGTCGTTTTAGCGGTTATTGGGCAACACTATCAAGCAGATACTATTTTAGCAACTTTAGATACTATTTTTACAACACCATTTTAGCAGATACCGGGCAACCCTATCGAGTATACTCATAATATGCTGTTCCTGTCGTACATCAACATTTCTTTTGCGATCTTGAAGAGTATATCCTTCCACGTACCCCGCCGCTTGAATACGAGACTGCCATGGGACTCTGTTAAAGTCTAATTCTCAGACCTATAGAGAAGTGTGGGAATGGCCGTCACCGCGTGTTTCTCTCTTTGTTGATTTTAGAGTTGATTCTCGTTTAATACAATATGAACTCGAATGAAAAGCGATTGATAATTGTTACAAAAACGTTTGACTCTGGAAAAGGTCGTAGTGTTTGTAAATCGAACCTGCAGGAGGGATACCAGACGCAGTTACTCTATTACGCTGTAATTAACAACATTGTTTTTCAGTTTAACAAACGTCGGTTTTCTTCTCTTAAAACCAAACGTTTCACTCATACCATCATAAGGTCATAAGGCTCCTCAGTGGCTCGTCTGACAGAAGTCTCAGTCGAGCCACTGAGGGTGCCTCAGCGTAGTATGGGCGAAACGTTTGGTTTTAAGAGAAATAAATCGACGCGGCTTTAAACCGAAAAAACAGCGTTGTTGTTAACAAAGAAAAATATCGGTATGGAGAACCATACATGACTTCCATATTCTAAGATTTATATTTAAAATCATTTTCGAAATGAAATATTACCATAGAAACTACTTCTTTCTACTTACTGCTTCAGCCTTAACCACAGTACTGTGGTCACTAACGTATACCACCTCACGTTATCGCACTCGATTTTCACTGATGATGGAAGTCGATGGCATTGCCGAAATGTCTGGTTTTGTAGAAAACATTGGACTACGGCCAAATATCCCGGGAAGGAATTTTAACAAAAACTACTTCTTTGTTGCCGATAACGTTGTACACATATATATCAGTGGCGAAGTTACATGGAGGCAATTGAGGCAATGCCTACCCTAAAAAATTCTGTAGAATAAAAATTATAAATACGTATGAACTACATAACGTAAAGATTATACATTGTTACTGGGACTGTCAAATTTATTAAACCGAAACGTGCTTTATTGAGCGACCGCTAGATGGTGACAGGTGAGATTCGGCATAGTTCGTTTAAAGCGAATGAGGCAACCTGAACTTGCCTCAGCGTTTTTTGTATACATCGTATGTAAGCAATGTAGGGATGTGATAGGGAAGTGTAGGGAGGGGGGATTGTCCCGCGCTGTACACATAGAGCGTTGAGGCATGCCTCACTTCTGTGGTCCAAACAGTTAAGTTAAAGCGCCTGTGTTGTTTCTAAGTGTGTTTATTTTATGCGGTTATTAAAAGTGCCCCTGTTATTCCGCTGAACTAACAGATGATCAAGATTGTTATTTGAATTATTTGTAACATTAAACATATATATAGAAACTAATCAAGTTTAAAAATTTGAAGTTCAATCAGTTGTATTTTTGTGTATGACTAATACAAGGATTGTTCAGTAGACACACGTATAGAGCTGTAAAGCATTTTTTATTCAACGATTTTAAAAGAAGTCTCCAATAACATTAAGACATGAGTTCCACTGTTGCACTAACCTGTAGATTCCCTGCTAGTAAAATTCTTACGGCTGTTTGTGGAACCATTCGGTTACAGCAAACTCTACCTCAGCGTCCGATTTGACCCACCGTCCTTTTAGTGATTCCTTAAAAAAAATTTAAGATAAGATTTTTGCCTACCCATTCATTAACTAAAAGCTTCGCCAGTAAGCAAATTGATGTCCATTTTTTCGGCTTGCACGCGTTATGTTGGTGTGGGTTTCGGCACTTTCCATTTAAAAAGCGTGCAAACGTAAGAAAATAAACATGAGTGAGGCCAGAAATAACGTGAATTGTGTGTATGTGTGTGTGTGTGTGTGTGTTTGTGTCTTACCTGCCTTTTTATTGCCGTATTAAATGAAAAATATTATATTACATTAAAATGAAAAAATTTTAATTTTATTGCCTGGCAACAAAATTATTTTATTTTTAACAATTACCATTGTTTCAAAAAGTTTAAATAAATTTTCAAGTACTTTACTCTTGTTAAAACCTAAAAGGTTGCAGGTAAACTACCCCTTCCCCTTAACCGATCTTCACCAAAATCGAAAGTCATTGAGACCTCTACAATTCAGGGACGTATGCAAAACATTATTTGATTCTGTTTGCATTTGCGGCTGTTATCGTTTGCCATAGAAAATACGCTTGATAAAAAAACGTTGCAGGTAAACTACCCCTTCTCCTTAACCGATCTTCACCAAAAACAATAGGCCTTGAGTACTCTACAAATCAGAGCAGTATGCAGAAAATTATTTGATTCTGTTTGAATTTGCGGCTGTTATCGTTTGCCATAGAAAATACCCTTGTTAAAAAAACGTTGTAGGTAAACTACCCCTTTCCCTTAACCAATCTTCACCAAAAACAATAGCTCTTGAGAACTCTACAATTTAGGGCTGTATGCAAATAATCTTTTGATTCTGTTTGAATTTGCGGCTGTTATCGTTTGCCATAGGAAATACCCTTGTTAAAACATAAAACGTTACAGGTAAACTACCCCTTTCCCTTAACCAATCTTCACCAAAAACAATAGGCCTTGAGAACTCTACAATTCAGGGCTGTATGCGAAACATTATTTGATTCTGTTTGAATTTGCGGCTGTTATCGTTTGCCAAAAAAAAAAAATTTCCCTTGATAAAAAAAAACCGTTGCAGGTAAACTACCCCTTTCCCTCAACCGATCTTCACCAAAAACAATAGATCGTGAGTACTCTACAAATCAGGGCTGTATGCAAAAAATTATTTGATTCTGTTTGAATTTGCGGCAGTTATCGTTTGCCATAGGAAAAAAATCTACAGACACACAGACAGACACACAGACACACACACAGACACTTTTCGGAAAACGACGTTTTTTCATGTTTTGAGTGTAGTACAATCAGAATCTGCAATAATCTCGAACACGATTTTTTTTGCCATCACCATACTTCCATTCCTTAAGGAATATGGAAGTAAATATCGGTATGGAGAACCATACATGACTTCCATATTCTAAGATTTATATTTAAATCTTAATATCGCCTGCCAAGCGCGATATATTTTCTCTTATACATGATTTACATTAAAATGAAAAAATTTTAATTTTATTGCCTGGCACAAAATTATTTTATTTTTAACAATTACCATTGTTTGAAAAAGTTTAAATAAATTTTCAAGTACTTTACTCTTGTTAAAACGTAAAAGGTTGCAGGTAAACTACCCCTTCCCCTTAACCGATCTTCACCAAAATCGAAAGTCCTTGAGACCTCTACAATTCAGGGACGTATGCAAAAAATTATTTGCTGGTAAACTACCCCTTTCCCTCAACCGATCTTCACCAAAAACAATAGGTCTTGAGAACTCTACAATTTAGGGCTGTATGCAAATAATCTTTTGATTCTGTTTGAATTTGCGGCTGTTATCGTTTGCCATAGGAAATACCCTTGTTAAAACATAAAACGTTACAGGTAAACTACCCCTTTCCCTTAACCGATCTTCACCAAAAACAATAGGTCTTGAGTACTCTACAAATCAGGGCTGTATGCAAATAATCTTTTGATTCTGTTTGAATTTGCGGCTGTTATCGTTTGCCATAGGAAATACCCTTGTTAAAACATAAAACGTTACAGGTAAACTACCCCTTTACCTTAACCGATCTTCACCAAAATCAGCAGATCTTGAGAACTCTACAATTCAGGGCTGTATGCGAAACATTATTTGATTCTGTTTGAATTTGCGGCTGTTATCGTTTGCCAAACAAACAAAATTACCCTTGCTAAAAAAAAACCGTTGCAGGTAAACTACCCCTTTCCCTCAACCGATCTTCACCAAAAACAATAGGTCGCGAGTACTCTGCAAATCAGGGCTGTATGCAAAAAATTATTTGATTCTGTTTGAATTTGCGGCAGTTATCGTTTGCCATAGAAAAAATCTACAGACAGACAGACAGACAGACAGACAGATAGACAGACAGACACACACACAGACACTTTTCGGAAAACGACTTTTTTTCATGTTTTGAGTGTAGTAGAATCAGAATCTGCAATAATCTCGAACACGATTTTTTTTGCCATCACCATACTTCCATTACTTAAGGAATATTGGAAGTAAAAACGAAGAACCGTCAAGGAAAGCCGAACTAGGAAAAAATTATTTAAATGTTTAATTAATATTTCAACTACATGTTCAGTAGGGTTATCCGTCGTTTTTAATTTTCTGAGATAGTAGTATAGGCTTACCCATTGGTATTGGCAACATTCAGACGATTCGAATGACACTTTTGTAATCAAATTCTATGAAGCAGTTTTGGAGTTACACGACAAATATGCACGTGACATGCAAGCACATAATTTGCATCCCTGAGTAATCAGTAATCACTGTTGAAGATAAAACGAACTTTTCTTTCATCGATAAGACATTACATCCACGGTCACTGACAAGGTCAACACGAATGAAATGGTATTCCCTTCCCTGAGTATTGAAACATTTTTAGAATATTTAATTAATAAAGATACGTTAGTGGTTACAGTCATAAACAGAAATAACACTGATGGACACCACTATAAATAAAAATTCCCGATTAGCGCCTTCTAGCTTCACAGCTCATTATCATATCGGAAATATGATCGTCATATTTCCGATCTGATGATGAGATATGAAGCTTGAAAGCGCTGTTCGGGAATTATTATTTATAGTGGTGTGCAACAGTGTTATCATATTTCCGATCTGATAATGAGCTGTGAAGCTAGAAAGCGCTAATCGGGAATTTTTATTTATAGTGGTGCGCAATAGTGTTATTCATGTCTGAAAAATTTTTGCTTAGGATTGTCAACCATTTAAACATCTAACGTCAACCATTTATTTTTTCCAGGATGGCCATCTTATTCACTAGAACTCGTACGATCCAATGTCTAACACTGTTTTGTGAAAATCGCGCAGTCATTTTGGAGTTTGGCGAGAACATACAGACAATAAATATAGGTATATACATAAATTAACCCCAAACACGTCTCCATCCATCTTTCGTAGTCGCGTAGTTACAGAACGTATAATAACATCAAAGAAAGAAAAATGTTGACTTTAAAAAAAAATCATTTAACATGCGATTGAAGTAAGCAAGCGTTTACATAAGCCTGTTAAAAAAGGTAATATAAGAATATTAAGCTCGACTGATGCTTAATAAGTGTGTGTGTGTGTGTGTGTGTGTGTGTGTGTGTGTGTGTGTGTGTGTGTGTGTGTGTGTGTGTGTGTGTGTGTGTGTGTGTGTGTGAGAGAGAGAGAGAGAGAGTCATAAAAATCTCTGTTTTCCTTTGCGAATATAAATTGTAAGTTAGTCTGAAAAAAATTAAAACCTAGTTAATTTATATCTGATTTATTTCTCTCATAATCAATTTCAAGAAAGTATTCATTCCCTGATAATGAAAACGTAAATCTGCGAAACGTAGTTCAAAAAATGTTTCTACTTCCACACGAAAATTAATATTTTTGAGATAATTATATAATCTATATCTATATAAGCCAAATACCACTGACTGACTCACTGATCACGATATCTCTGAAACCACCGAATGGATATCAATGAAACTTTGAACATAGCTTCACCATAGGTCTTAGGTACTCACTAAGAAACGATTTTAAAAACTTTCACTCCTAAGGGGCAAAAAAAAACCCCATTGTATGTATGTATCTATGTATGTATGTTCCACATTTCCTCCTAAACCACTGGACCGATTTCAACCAAACTTGGCACAAATATTTTACGCGACGGGAGAGCCAACATAGGATAGGTGTTTTTTCGATGGGGTCCTTTGGGGGGTTCTTTGGGGTCTTCCACATCTCCTCCTAAACCACTGGACCGATTTCAACCAAACTTGGCACAAATATTTTACGCAGCGGGAGAACCAACTAGGATATGTGTTTTCTTCGATGGGGTCCTTTGGGGGGTTCTTTGGGGTCTTCCACATCTCCTCCTAAACCACTGGACCGACTTCAACCAAACTTGGCACAAATATTTTACGCAACGGGAGAACCAACATAAGATAGGAGTTTTTTCGATACGATCCTTCGGGGGGGGGGTCCTTTGGGGTCTCTTCCACATCTCCTCCTAAACCACTGGACCGATTTCAACCAATCTTGGCACAAATATTTTACGCAACGGGAGAACCAACATAAGACAAGTGTTTTTTCGATACGATCCTTTGGGGGGTCCTTTGGGGTCTTCCACATCTCCTTCTAAACCACTGGACCGATTTCAACCAAACTTGGCACAAATAGTTTACGCAACGGGAGAACCAATATAGGACAGGTGTTTTTTCGATACGATCCTCTGGGGGGTCCTTTGGGTCTTAAACAACTATTAGATCTGGTTACTATGGCAACCCAATAGAATAGATTCTTGTTACCATAGCATCGCTGGAAGTCTCCCGCGTAGGAAGTAGCGCGGGAGTCGTCCGACGGGCCTTACCCGGAGTTCATCCACGGAACCCGGGGAGTCTTAGGTCGGATCCCGCGAAAGACGGCGGGGCCAGAGTCCATGGTTCTTATAAATAAAGATATAGGTTATGATATCAAAGGTGGTGTATGCATCTTAAGAAACTTCTTAATAGTGTGTGAATTCAGAGTTGTTTCAGTTTGAATTTAAAAGTGGATAAGCTGTAATCTATAGAGGTATTGTATTGTTAGAATAAGTTTAGGAGACACTAATTTAACAAATGCCTTATTTCAACATTAACACAATGAATTATAAAACGACAGTTAAATACGCAGCGCGTGCAAGTACTGTAGACATTTTATTGAAAACTAATTTAGCTGTTCGCCCTCTCCCAGAGTTAGAAATCGAGCAGCAGCATCACGCGCAACAGAATTCTTCTCCAGATATAAGAATACAGTTTATGACATGTTCTTAAACAGGTGCGCTACAGAGTATTCCTCCAGTGAGAATGCGAACGTAACAATATAAGGAAGATTATACAGTATACAAGTAATATAACGTTAGAACAAGAATAGGTGCCTATGAGCCTATGAATAAATTATGAACCCGAGCAACGCTGGGTAAATCGGCTAGATATAGATATCTATATAAGCCAAATACCACTGACTGACTCACTGATCACGATATCTCTGAAACCACTGAATGGATATCAATGAAACTTTGAACATAGCTTCACCATAGGTCTTAGGTGCTCACTAAGTAACGGTTTTAAAAACTTTCACTCCTAAGGGGCAAAAAACCAAATACTGAAATTTATAGCGGGAATTGCATACTTGGTAAATGAAGTGGTTGACATCTCAGTTTACTGGAAACCCCGAATACATTTAGTCCTGAGTTTTTAATCATTGTTTTAAATTGAAAAAAACTTCGTTTTTTGCAGGTTCTTATAGCCGAGAAAATTTCGAAGTTCAATTAATTAAATGTATGTCTTTTTTTTCTCGGAAACGGCTCTAACGATTTTCTCGAAATAAATAATAAATAGCTGTTGCTATGAATGTAAATAGACAAACTAAGAGTTGAGAATTTGTACAATCTATCTAATCCTATACTATTAAGCGAGCAATAATTGTACAATTACGTACAACGTGAAACTCCGTAGCGAAGCACGGGTATTTTGCTAATTAATAATATAGAGTTAATAACATGGAGTTACCATAAATCTCCATAGACTGTTAAAATCAAAATACTCATACGTTGTTACAGTAACTAAATTAATAGAACTTACGATTGGGTGGAATTTTTCGAATCCTCTGGCCCATCAAACAGAAACTGAATGCGAAACATCCAGTTTAAATAAGATTTAGAAATTCTTCTACAAACGTATAGTCCTACGAATATTATTCAACAATGCAATAACTGAAATTACACGTCATAAGTTAATCTGTTGAAGACAGCACAACACAATAAACCCTATTAAAATTCTGTGTGAGTAAACGAAACACTAACACTTCGAACATTCTAAATGAACTGGACAGGAACAAACATGAGCGTGCCTTTATGCGTAGTTTATTGAATTGGACAATAAATTTGGTGAAGAAAGAGGTTCACGTCCAGATCGAATCTATGGTTCAGTAACACTAACTGCAAACGCCACGGATCCGTGGCTCTGTATTTGATACGTTAACATCCAATACGCTGTCGCAAATTTTAAAGCCGAAAGGAAATGTTTATTTCTTTTTATTGTTTTAGTACGTATTGTTGCTTTTCTCCCGAAACATGCAAAACATAACGCATTAAATGCTTTCTGCAGGAAATGTTGTTTTTAATGTTGATTAATGTAATTTCTATTCCAAATTCTTACATGCCAAAGACAGTTTTGATGAATAATGTACTCAGTGTTTATTTCTAATTTGATGGAAGAAGAATATGTTTGCAATTTTTTCTGATTAATGGGTGCTAAGAATATTCTGATTTGTTGAACTGTTTAATGGGTTTTTTTTTTGTAGTTAACCGACACGTTACCACAATGCAATGTTTAAATACTTACTGTAAATAAATGCTGGTTTTCTGTATTTGAATCCAAGTTTTTACACTCACTCTAACGACTTAATACGTATTTCAATTACACGACTATGTAAAAAATCAATTATATATGTATACAATATTTGATATTATTCATATTCAAAATTGAAAACTTATACAGGGTGTTTCTCGAAGAAATGGAAATAACCTCAAGGATATAATTCTACTTGTAAAAATAAAGAAAAAAGTTTAAATTAAAGCGTCCGGAAACGCTTTGTTTTCGAGTCACCGCTAACGAAAATTGCGCAGTTTTCTACACAAACGGAACAACGAGGCTATACTAAACTTCATGGGACACAAATTTTAGTATAAAATTGATGTTTTAATTGTTTTTTTCTTACCTGAAAACTTTTTAAATTGTCCCAAAAATGTATCCCTAATAGTTTCCGAGAAAATTATTTTAGAGCATAAACCTGAAGTCAAAAAACAATCTGCAGGGTTCGCGTAAAATATATTCCCTTACATTGCCGATAAACCAATACAAATTTGAAGAAAAATGTGTAAAACATTTAATTTTGAGAAAATTTATGTTACTAAAGTAAAATAAAAAGAGGTAAAAGTTTAAAAAGGCTGAATTTTAGTTAGAAAAAACAGGCCAAAACGTGAAAGAAAAGTGTTATAATTTTAAATTGAAAAATAAATCTTTTTGATATAGGGAAAAGCTATAGAAACAAAACTAATAAATAACACTACTGGTTCCTTTACACAACATCGAAGTTTTTTAAGAGTTAGGCAGGAGAGGCTGCCTATATTGGCCCTATGGCATACAAACACGACAGTGTAGTGTCACAAGCAATTTGTCGTAGTGTATTAATTGTCAGTTTGTAATACGCTTTTTTTGTGTAAGTAATACATTTTTTGAATACTTTTTCTCAGAATTAAACGCTTCACAAATTTTTTCTAATAAACGAATTTATTTGTTTATTGGCAATTTAAAAGGTCAATTTACACCAAAATCTAAAAAATTAAGTGTTCGACTCCGGTTTCTTAGGCACTACAACAATTTTCTCGGAAACTACTAGAAACACTGTTCTGGTACCCACGGAAAAACAAACTTCAGGTCACAAACATATAAAACACCATTTTTATCACAAAATTTGTGTCCCAAGAATCTTCCCGTTGGTGTAGAAAACGGGGCGAAATGTTTCGATAGCGGTAATTTGAAAACAAAGGGTTTCCGGACCTATGTTTATATAAACGTTTGTCTAAATATCAATAGAACATATTCTGAAATTATTACAATTTCTTCGTGAAACACCCTTTATAAGTAAAAAAATGAACCCAGTCTTTCAGAAAACGTTTTTGACTATACACTAAGTATTGAATAACACCATAATGTATCTTAATCCCCCCCCCCAACCACCACAATAATTGAACAATGGTTATGCCCAAGCTTATTCCTTTAGTTAACAACTATTAAACAGAAACAAACCACGACACTTGTTGATAGTGCTTCTGATGGATAAGAAATAGTGTATTATAATCCACACAACTAGCTTAAACATTATACATACCTGGTAGGCCAACAGATATATTTATATGTATGTATGCACATACTTGTAATACATAAATTTTTTAATTTTGTTTTCTGTTTCCTTTTTATAGTTTCTGTTTGTTCTGATTAGCTTATTTTTACTTCTGTCAAAAATGAACATAATTTTTGAAAAACCGCTTAAAACAGCTTTAATAAATGTGTTTTATGATCACATTTATTTCATTTCTTTATTAATTTTTTTTTGTAAAACAAGCAAAATACTGAAGACTCAAACTAAATTTTCTGAACGCAGAAATAGAATAAATATTTTAATGCATATTTTATTTATATTATGTATTCTGTTATCAAATATAAGCAAATGTATCATATATCTGTAATTAATTCTGCAAGTACGCGTATTTTCCTTAATTTGTATTGCTATGTTTGTACCTGGTCCCTTGGATGTGACTTGTCTAATGTTGGTGAGATAGATGTGGACAGAAAAATAGAGATGTTCAATCAAATGTGTGGAAGGATAAGAAGAACACTTAATGAAAAGGTCAGAAGAGATACTCTTTTAAAATTGTATAAAGTGATGGCAGTGCCATGCGGCCTTTATGGCAATAAGACTTGGACACTGAACGCAAAAACCCAAAGCCGGATACAGGCTAGTGAAATGAGATTTTTACGATCAGTACTAGAAGTATCATGGAGGAACCGGCTAAGAAATGATGATACAAAGAACATCCTTGGAATACACAACCTAAACGAAAGGATAAAGCAATACAGACAGGATTGGACAGACCATTTGAAAGGATGCATAAGAAGAGGATACCAAAAGAAATTTTGTTGTATAATCCGAAAAGACGGCGGAATATTGGAAGACCAAAGAAAAGATGGTCGGACCAAGGAGTGCAACGGATCCTAAGGTCCACAGCCTGAGCCTGAAGAAGAAGAAGACGATGATGAAGAAGATTTGTACTGATGCAAGTTTCACAGAATCAGTCTGTATCACCAGAGGTTTATATCTTCAGAATTACATAAATTTATGTGGAAACCTGTGATGCAGATTGATTCTGTGAAACTTCGTCACTTACAAATTCAGCGATAAAAATAAGAAAAATATACTTGCAGAAGTGATTATTATATGTTAACATAATATATAATATACAAATACTACAAGAAACATCACGGCAGAATTATGATAACGTTTGTTTACGGAAACCAACGACTTTAACGCCGATTAACTTTGACATCCGTGTAAATTATTAGCTTTCGTTAAATTCTTAACGGACGTCGGTGAAACGGAGCACAATCATAAAAAACTTTGGCGCTTTCCTCCAATTACAGCAACAAGAAAATGCAACATTTTAAAAACCATTCTTTCAAAAATATGAAATAATGGATTTGATTATGCTTAAGGCTGTAAGGCTACGTAAAATAAAAACTACACTTTGTCAAGAGGAAAAATAAAATACTTTCTTCTCAATATGGAACATCATGTACAAGTTTGATTTTAGATTTGACGTAAACTTCTCTAATTCAGACTTTAGTGTATCTGGCTCTGAAATGTATGTGTGTGTGTTACACATGCAAAAATGGTTGTATAAACAGAATCTGGGACTTAATAAAATAATTTGAGGAATTCCCATTAACTGTTAACTGGCAGTCGTTGAATATTGTCATAACATTGTTAACTGTTTTGTGCGGAGTTTTGTATAAGCTAAAATTTGTTAAATAGTTGGTGTGTGTGTGTGTGTGTGTGTGTTTAGCTGAGTTTTTTAATGCTAATATTAGTTAGTATCACACAAATATGTATTATACAAAACAAACTACATTTATTTTACATTACTATCATCAATCAAAACAAAACAATCTATTTGATTCGTTAAATTAAATACTTTTATAATATTATTATAAATGAACGAAAAACTCACGATTATATTTAGGCCCTTCTGAAGGCTATGATGAATCGAACAGACTATGAATTTCTGAAGAATAAATTTAAATAAAAACAATTAAATTCACCTAAAAGTTAAAAAACAAGATTTATCTCAATGTAACAACTGCAACAAGAACACACGCATACCTTTAAAACTAACTCAAGAAAGTTTCTACATAATTCTGCAACTAACAAACGTGACGATAAGTTTTCAAAGCTTCTGACTAAAATTGCACAGGGTCAAACATGTCTGCCACGTTTGTATGTAGGACTACGATTTATCTCCACTTCGACAAGGAACGTAACTCTTCGACAAAGAGATTCATCGACCAGATCGATTCCAATAATACATCTTTTACACAAAACCAAGGTCCAGATTTTAATAACCTAATAATGTTTAAAAAAAAGTGAACGTGTAAATAAATTAGCTAAATATTTTAACGAAATTAACTGTTTATTTATTGAATTAATAAATGTTTATTTCCCCTCATCCCAAAATCTCTTATATATTGAAGTAATAACGATTCATACATCAATATATAATATATTATGATATATAATATGTTTATAATACTATAACATATTATGTTAAAACTATGAAGACGATAATGGTGGTAGTGATGATAGTATTACTGATATAATGATTTTAATAATGATATACATGGACGCATACTAATCTTAAAATACTCAACATATACGTATGTTTGTAATCATCATTAGATATAATGCATTTCCTAATCACGTCGAAAAATCTGAACAAAATAGGAATAAGAAATTTTTATGGCAAAATGTTCATTTATGTAAGTATGTGTTACTTATATGAATGTAAAATAAACGCCTAACCCCTGAAGTAGATTATGATGTCTTTAAGTGGAAAAACGTTTAAAAAAACGTGTTGTTAAAATCAGAGCTCTGCATAACATATCGTCACACTTATTTCTATCGAAAATAAAATATGAGACACAATATTATGACACATTTTTCACAGAAGCTAGACACAACCTTAACATAAACCATAAAAGTGCTTATAACAGTTGTTCAGTCAACTGCACTTAGTTTCCCATGGAAAAGTATCTACTACTCCTCAAGCAGTAATATTTCTCCTTTCGTAACAAGTAATTTACATTGAATAACTACAAGTGCAGCTACGGTGGGGAATTCTCAGTATCACGACGACAAACTTGCTTTTCTTCAACAGTTATAAGAGCGGTTTGGATACCGCAGGGACAACTATATATACACAGAGCTATTTATACTGGAAAAAACAAACATCTCTCTCTTTCTTTCTTTACTTTAAGTTTGTACGAGTAGCAATACTATTTCGAGATTGTCATTCAAAAACTTAAAATAAAAACGAGAAAAAGTTTCGTTTATATTTCGCACTACTCTAATTTTAAAATATAGCCACTTAGTTAAAATAATTGAAATGTTAAAACGGTACGGGTGATTAACACGCAACGTTTCGACAGATCCGTATCTGCCATCCTCAGGAAGATTCTCCCCCTTGATTACTTGGGAGGATTTTGAAAGGAAGATTGAATGAGGACGTTCATTCCACCCTAAGTCATCGTTATATATATATATATATATATATATATATATATATATACATTTTCAATATACGTCTACCAGACAAATAGGCCGCTTAACAGACATAAGAATTTGGCCGCAAATCAATAGAAACGCGTCTTTAGCTCCCATGAACCGGTCTCGGTAAAAGAACCATGATATCCACCTGAGATATCGCTGAGGAATACGCGTAAGGTGACAGACATGATTCTACCGAAAAGTTGCGGAAAACCCGCCGGAGGAAAACTGCAAAACGTAGCGTGGACCCAACCCAATAAAAGCTGTACCCAATTCAAATCATTCTATACACATATATTGTAACTAAACTCGTGTTACAAATAAAATTTACGTTTGTGTTTAATAAAAATTAAGGTTTGAGAAAATTTATAAGTTATAAATTTATTATTATTTTTTATAAGTTATATATTTTAATTATTTAATTAGTTTTTATTATTTAATATTATTTAATTAAAAGTATTAATAATAATTTATTTCCGTGTATTATTTTGCTAGGCTCTGTAAAGAAATATTTGTTCTATTGTGTTAATCAGATTATGTCAAAGCTGGGTCGATTTGTAGTCACTTCTAACTCAGCATCCAACATGACCTATTTTAGTTTCAATTAAGCTTAAAACTGGCATTTTTTGACATTTCTTATAGGCCTTATTATAATTCACATAATTATAAATTAAATGGCTTACAAGTCGTTTTATGTTAACATTGTCCTTAAATAAGATTACATCATTATTCTTTGCCTTCAACAATTTGTTGTTACAACAAACCGATACTGATTAATTTACATTTTATTTGTACTGTGTCCTCTGTTAGGCATTATATTACACATTTCCAATAAAATCAATTTTATCCTCTGATCATTACATTTACTATTATATATTTCTGTGATAATTATAATTAAGTATCTTTATTCTAAACTGACTAATCTCTGTTAATTTTATACAGTTTTATCTAACTTATCCTTTTGGATTTGATTACATAGTAAAAGTTAAATTTGGCCTAAAAATCAGCTACTGATATTATAACTAGTTTGCTTCCTTATTATTTCTCTGGTTTACAATTTAAAAGATATTATGATTACTTCCTTGCCTTTCCTACCTTAACAAAACTTTAACACAAATTAACATTATTTAACTATAACAAAACATCTTATAATCTAACATTTTCGATTACATATAATGAAAGTTCATGTTCCCACATTATTATTATTATGAAACAATCCTTACGTCTTATATCTAAATACTTTATTACAATTAATAATATTTCAGTCATTTTCTGTCTTTTTGTTTGTTTGATTGTGACTTCACTTTAAGCTACCTCCTAACCGCATTATTCTCTATTAAGTTTGTTAAAAGAATAGGGAAATTCACAATTTATTATCACTAGTTTTGGTATTTCACTATTATATTTTATAGTTGATACCACTTTACTTCTCACTGAGGCATTCTTTATCACCTACACTAAGGGTAGTTTTTAATCTTTTCTTCTTAATATTCTACTTTCTACACTGGTGTTATATCTATATTTAATTTACATTCTTTATCTATATGTAATGTATCCTGTAACTTGGGTTACTGGGATTTAGGGTTTGTGTCATTATTTTGAATCTAATTAAATTGTACCTATCTGTCATAAGATTTGAGAAGTAACCTTCTCTAATACTACACTCTTTGTACAAAGCTTGAATTAGTTGGTCCTTTTATTCTCCTTCAATGAGTATGGTATTGTTTTATATTTGGCTCCTTTGATGTGGTTATCTTAATAATTCATCCGTGATTATCTTCCTTACTGCTTCTTATCTTACTGGGTACACTGATGATGTACTGGGGTTTTAATCATCATGTGGTTGAACGTATTTTGTTTTATATAGATTGTTCATTTTATTTGGACCAAGAGTTTTTTTTGTTGTAGAGTCTATTGTCAGCATTTGATTTACTATAATGATCAATTTATTTAATTTATTTTTAACCATTTTGTTATTACTCACTACAGATTATTTCTTCCTTTTCTTTTCAAGGTTGTATTAAGTTATATTCAGGGTGAAAATTCTGTTATTCTACAATATACAAGAGTGTGTGTGTGTATGTGCGCGCGCGTGCGTATCTATATACATATATATATATATATATATATATAACTCAGTCTGAGGATTTATGTGTACTGCATACAAATCCACACCGTTACACCGATTGCCACCAAATTTTGCACAGGTAACCTTTGACACAAGGCGAAAAATACTGTCTAACTTGGAATTTGATATTTTGCCTCGTTCACATGATTTAGGCCCTTTTAATTATGCTTTTCCGTTGACGCGTATAAAGATGTCAACAACACCATGGAGACCAGAATTAATTACCATAGTAACAAGTAAATAAACAAATGATATTTAGCGGCATCAGAACTGTACCTTTATCCGTTCCTGCAGTACATTTTCGATGTTTTATATAATATGCGATTGTATCGATATATTACGATGTGGAAAAGAAGAAGTGTACTAATTGTAAATTGTCCTATTACTTAATGCAAAGCGAAAATACCTGTTGTTTTCATTTGTGAGGTTAGGTGACAACGGCTTTTGGTTTTTAGTTTACTGCTGAAATACCTAAATAAAAGCCATGGTTGAGGAAAACATAACGTTTAATGTGTTATATAATGCTTCTAACACAGTAACACTTAAAATAAAGAATTTAGCGTTTTTGATGTAACAGGTACTTTATAAATATCTCCAAAGGCTTTATAAACGGGTATTTTGAAATCTCCAAAGGCTCTTGCACCAACATAATAACTTAGTACAAGTGTTGAAAACAGCTTTGGAGAGAATTTGACTATTGAGTACAAAATTGTTATACGAGCTGACAGAACGCCATATAGACATAGACAATAAAATTATATTAAAATACTTATTAAAAGTCAAATATTCGCGTGCGAAGCCGCGGGTAACAGCTAGTATATAATATAATATTCAATATAGTTTCTTCCGCAAGTAGTGTATTACGTTTCTGTCGTTTCAATACAAACAACAAAATCGTAATACACTACCTGCAGCAGAAACTATATTGAATAATATCATAAATTCATAATATTATGTAATTGTTGCAAGAAACTTTGAGTTACGTGTGTATATATATATATATTCATATTACAACGTTATAAGTAATATTATTATATTATGAATACACTTCTGCGTTTATACCTAAGGCAACAGCAGTGTTTAAACCGCCGGCTAGGTCGTAGGATTTTGTGCGTTCGTTGCGTTAAGTACCGGTATAATTTGTTGCACAATAAACTTTTTTTTCTTCAATATGAAGAAGTGACACGTTGATGGTATGAAATGGCGAATTATAACATTAAAGAAATAATAAATCATTTATTTATTAATTGTTACTCAAAAAATAATAAAAAATTAAAAATACGAATTCAAAATATTTCCTTTTATAAGAAAAAACTATTACAACATATTATACCTCTTATATGTATCACACAGTAATAACATATAAACATCGTGTGTATATGACACAGACAAACCTGTAAGGGGAAGCGTGTCTAGGCGAAAAAGATAAAGATAGATTAACAGGCTCTGTCTTCGTTTCTTGGGCCGTGTGTAATTGTTCTTTGCACACTACAATTACACGAGTTACTTACCAAATGTGTAGTGATTGTCATTATTAAGAAAACTCTAACTTTACATTATTAATTAATAATTATTTTAATTCCTTTTAGTTCTACAATTATTTGTGAGCCTTATTTTAACACAACTGACTTAGAAGTAGGTGTAGATTAAGTGATAATGGAAATTCGCTGAAAATTTTAATAGCTCTGAGGGGGGGGGATTGATCCCTCCCCCGTAGTTACGCCACTGTTCCAAACTTCAAAGCCTTCCGACTGTCATCCATTTGGCTGTGGCAGTATACGATCCATTTTACTGATAATAGATAATACTGAAAGGTGGCTCAGTAGACCAGTGGATATGGCACCTGGCTACTAACCTAGAGGTCCCGTGTTCAATTCCCGGGCCCGCACCATAAAATCAAGGTGCGTTTTTCAGACCCCAGGTCGACTCAGCCTGTTGAAAATTGAAAATGAGTACCTGGGATAACATCCTGGGTATAATAATGGGCGGCTGAAGCGTAGTGCTGGCCACACTGCCTTCCTTATATGCCGTACGGCTCACATAAGGCAGCCTACCCTGCCTTCTCCTACACTACTTCAGGTGGTACACACGGGAGCCATTATTATTAGATAATACTGAAACTGGAACAGGTAGTTGTAATTTTAAAAATAAGGATTTTCAATGGCGTGACTACACAAGCTACGCACAAGAAAAAAGTTAAAGGACGATATTTACATTACAAAGTAAAGAAAGGGGTGTCCATTACCTAAGAAATAAAACTTAAATATGAAAAACCTGAAAGTTTTAATTAGTTTCGGGACAACTTTTTTTTTGTTCGATAGCAAATGAAAGAGTAAATGAAATCTGATTTGAAACTCGCAGAGCAGAAGAAAATTAAGTTCAACAAAGTTCAGAATAAAATATCACCGGGGAGGAGAACATTTTTTTTTTTTAAGAGCAGAACTAATTGTAAAAGTAATTAACCTTGTACTGTGTGTTGTTCTGAGCGGAAGATGAATGTGTTGGCTGGCTGGTCGCGACAAAACACTTGTCTACGTTAACGTTTTTATAACCAACTAATGAGTTTACCGTGATAATAGATACTCCCCACAAACACACCCACCTGCACTAAGTAAGTAATAATTAATCTCACTTTTTTGTATAGTTTGTGCTTATAAATAAAGCACAATTTCAAGACGATTTTGAAAATAAAGTTATACTTTTTGATATTATAAATATTTTCTAAGCAATCTCTGTGGGAAGTTAGGATGTTTTCACATCCAGGAGTAGGATATGCGGACCGGTAGTGCCATTTGGACCAGAGGCTCTGCCTACTCAAGACCGTTGTGCGTGGTGAAGAGTCACATACTTTTCAAGGTGGTCCTATAACAGAACACGACGGATCTAGACCAGAGAAGGTTGATAAAAAATCTAACCGGCATACGGTTGGTTGCCCTATACGGTGGTCTCAATCTTCAACTAACAATTCCAACAGTAGCCTCGGAAACCGGGACGGATATAATGATGAAATGAGGAGATAAGAAGTGATTTAGATATTTTGCAGTTAATGAAAGAATTAAAGAAAATGCATTCAACACATTAGATAGAAGAAAGAAAGAAGAATACCGAAGATAGCGAAAGATTACAACCCTAGAGGCAGAAGAAAAGTTGGTAGATCTAAGAAAAGGTGGACTGTGAAATACGAACAGGCCGCTAAAGCCTAAAAGCGTTAAGAAGAAGAAGAAGATGATGATGATGATGCAATCTCTGTAAGCATTAAACCTTTCACGCCCGGAGTCAACTTCAATAAAACTACTTTTTCCGCGCTGCTGGGCCGTGGTCCCTCTTCTTTTAAAACCAGATGTTACGACTGCAGCTGCGGCAGTCGTCTTCTGTCGTTTACCGGTCTGTTCCTTACCGTCGCCGTAGACGCAGGACGGTAAACGGAAGACACATTGAAGATGGCTGTCTCAGCTGCAGTCGAAACGTCAAGTTTTATAAGAACACGGCCCAGCAGCGCGGAAAATAATTTACTGAAATCGCGGTAAGGCCAATCGCTTGACGTGATGAAGTCACTGTATGTGATAATTATCAATTCTTTTTCTTGTAAACTTTCTGTACTGAACTCTTCCTATAATTCGCCTTTTCTTGTAGAGCCCGCTTCTTCTTCTTCTTCTTCTTCTTCTTCTTCTTCTTCTTCTTCTTCTTCTTCTCCTTCTCCTTCTCCTTCTCCTTCTCCTTCTCCTTCTCCTTCTCCTTCTTCTTCTTCTTCTTCTATGACGTCACAGTTCGGAGACGAACCTTAGCCTCCATAATCATCCTTCTCCATTTTTCCCTGTTCTTGGCGATCGATGTCCATCGTTTTATTTGAAGTGAAGTATCAGTATCCCTCGCCACTGCGTCAATCCAGCGTTTCTTGGGTTTTCCGACACGCCTTTTGCCCTCGATTTGACTATACAGTACCTTCCTAGGTATTCGGTTGCCTTCCATCCTAATGATGTGTCTTGCTGCCCATTGAAATCTATGCAGTCGGATAGTGGTGGCCAGATCATTGTCGTTATACAGCTTGTATAGCTCCTCATTGAGACGCACATTACCATTGTTTCTGAGTTTCGAAATCTTCTTTTATTCGTCTTAGATATTACTCAAAGATTTTAACATCTCTTTGATTAGTTCTATACATAAAAAATGGAATAAGCAAGATTGTAATAACTACAAGGGGATTAGTGTAACTAGTTCAATAGGAATGCTGTATGGTCGAATCCTAAAAAACAGAATTGAAGGAGAAATTGGTAATGTGGAAGAACAGAGAGGATTTAGAGCGGGAAGATCCTGTGTCGACAACATATTTTCGTTGCGACAAATAGTTGAGAAACGAACGGAAAGGAATTTAGAAACGCATTTGGTATTTATAGACCTCGGAAAGGCTTATGACAGTGTCCCACTAGTCAAATTATTTGAAACTTTAGAAAATAGTAGAATTAACCCCATATACGTAGGGAGTGTATATAACATTTACAAAAACGTTCAAGCCAGAGTGAAAATAGGACGAGAAGTGAATATTAGTAAGGGACGGAAACAAGGATGTTGTTTGTCTCCCACTTTATTTAAAGTATATAATACTTTCATCAAGAAATGTGAAAAGTATAAATATTTAGGAAGTATAATTAGCGATGATGGAATATGTGATGAAGATATAAGACATCGAGTAGTTTTGGGAAAAAGCACCATACGACAATTAAACTCACTTTTATGGTCCACCAAAATCGGGCTACCGTCTAAGATCAATATTTATAAAGCCACTGTTGAACAAATTACCACCTATGGGTCAGAATGTTGGACAATCAACGAAAATAACCGCAGGAAGATTGAAGATGTAGACGAATTGAAGATTGAATGGACTATCTTAGACGAGTTTCCAGAGTTTCTCGTATGGAACGTGTAAGGAATGGCGTAATAGGGGAGAGAACAAATAGAAAAGAAACTGTAAAAGAAGATATAAAACGTAAACAGCTTTCCTGGTATGGACACCTAATGAGAATGAGTGAAGAAGAATACCTGTGAGTGTGTTCAAATACAGACATAGCACAGAAGAAAAAGAGGCAGACCTAGATTAAAATGGATAGAAGGGATCGAAAGGAGTATGGAAGAAAAGAATCTGAAGAATGAAGATACACAGAATAAGTTGATATGGAAACTGAGATGCGGGATGCGGCAGTAGCTGTGGGATCCCCGCCAATCCTACAATATATATATTGGATTTATATATTTCTGGTTTTTTGTATGCGTTTAGGTGTTCAAAATAACGTTTTTTCAGCTGTTCTTTGTTTGTCCTATATATTACAACACTTTATTATTTAATGCTCGAACCCCAGATTCTTGGAAGTCGTTTACAATATATTAAATTCGTGTGTGTATGATGATGATGGGTGTAATCGTAATAATAATAACACTATGTAATTTGGTTTAAAATCATTTAAATATTTGTTTAACAAAAATTCTTATTTTGGTTGCGAATCAAAATCATTATTATTTGCGTGTGTGTGTAGTCTTAACACACATCTAATTATTACATATAATTGATACTCTCGTATTTCACCTAAGCATATTATACAATCTTATACTCTAATACATCTTTATAATTATCTAATATTGCTCTCGGCTTGCTCATTAATATGATAATGATTAGCTTATCTAATTATTTTCTAATGATCTAATCTCTTTTGATTTTACAGCATATGCATTGCTTTGCTTTCTAATAAAATTTACTAATTACTTTTATCCATTTAAATATCAAATTATAGATTCTAAATTATAGCTTCAAAGTTATTGATTCAAAATTATAGTTAAACATTCTGAAACATTACACTAATTATTATACAAAGAATATTTACATTTGTAAAAATTATTAATTCATATTTGAATTAGATTGTCTCTCTTTTTACTTCGTTAATTAAGTATTGTCTTTGTGTGAGTCTCGGTTTACAAGTACATGGTTGTTAGTCACCTTATTGTTGTGGTAAATCGGCAGCGTGTCCTCTTCGGTCCTAGGTCCTTGATCCTGGATGCTCCTTTGTCGTCCTGTAGTCCTGGAGTCCTTGATCCTCGTCCTTCGTCCGTCGGATTCTACTGCATGTACTTGGCTGCTCCTTCGTCTCCCGTCATGGCCTCAGGTTGCAGGTACTCTCACGAAAATGATGAGTAGTCGTGAAGACCCTGGCTGCTGCTGTGGTTGAGATACAAACGTTGTTGTCTCTGTGCAGAGCCTCCCGCTGCTACGGTAGTTGACTGAGGAAGAGTTGAAGCTGTTGGGCAGAGCCTCCGGCTGTCACGATGATTGAACGAGAAAGAGAATGAAGTTAGCGCGTCTCATGTATTTATACCTAGGGCGTTACAATCATGTTTCGACAATATTTTGCATGCCAGAGTCTGTCGAAGGCGTCCTCTCACACAGGATTCTTGTCACACTTATTTCGCTCGTCTTTCCGATTTGCGAAGTCTTTTGCACATACACGATATTCATTCTGTCGGTAATTTTTATGTGTTCACCATGTACAAACCGTTTTTCATAATCTTAATAACATAAGTTCTATTTATTTTTATTTTCCTGTAATTACATATTTTATCCTTTTTACACTATTTTTTTATACACATTTGCGTCATATTTTTATACATATTTTGGTGTATTTGGTTTTGTGCTATTATGCACACAATCTTTACAAAATAAATTAATTCATATAATTAATAGCGTTCCTTAAGGTTGACGCTTTTCAGGAATTGACCGGTCTCACGCACACATGTAACATACGCGTGTACACACAGACAGAGCAGCTGGCGTGATCCACCTGTTCCAATTCCAACATGAAAGTTTGGTCGTTCAGATTGCAAGCTGAATTATTATTGCTAACAATATGAATTATTTATTTATTTAAATTTATTATTTTAATTACTTTATGCAATGCACAGTACCCTATACATTTGTACTGTTGCTAAAATTTTATTTCATGCTATTAGACGTCACGGATCCAGTGGTAGGGCTAGCCCTAAATTAGACACCGTGAAAAAAATTCTGAACAAAGAAACTGTCAAGCGTGTGTGCCTGACGACACACCCTCTATCTAGTACACTTGAGCTGTTAAACGCTAGAAATGTTATATTAGCCGAAAACACATGAATATTCTATCATCGAGAATATTCTATAGTCGAGAATAGAGTATACTTCTTATGGGAAACCTACGTGTCGCCAACTTTAGTTGTTAACGTGTGGAAATCTCGTACCCAGAACACTTATCCTTCCTTATTCAAAATTATATCTAAAAAATCGGGCTGTTAGGCCGTCGTCGGTTGCTGTGGAACGACATCCTGTCGGCAACCTTTCGATTCTCCCTAGGGAATCTTCCTCAGGCCACCAAAAAAAAAAAAAACGACAGAGAGTACGAAACAATAGCGGCAGATGTTCGCCGAATAATACTCGATACCTGTCTCAGGTGGAAGCAGCTACAGTATTTAGGTGTGTTTATAGAGACACTATTTATAGAATAAATTAGAATGGTCTGTATCGCTGTACAAATTCATTTATAGTTAACTTAGTTATTCTGTAATCTTCTGGAATGGGTGCCTGGAATATTCTGTGTTACAGTAGTAATGAATTACGCATGTTTGTGAATGATATCATTACCAACCTATATAATACAGGAGAGAGAGAGAGAGAGAGAGAGAGAGAGAGAGAGAGAGAGAGAGAGAGAGAGAGAGAGAGAGAGAGAGAGAGAGACAGTTAGTCTTTATTGGGAGTTAGGTACACACATTTGTGGGGCAATATTATATTTGTATGTTATCATTTTGTTTGTATAAATTACGGTTGTGTCAATAGCCGATATCACAGCTGTAAAAGGGAATTGTATTATTCTTTTATTTGTGATATCGGAAGTAAACAACGTGTCGACAGTGATTCGAGTGTTTTATTTCAATTGCTGCCTAGAAGACGACAAATTATCGTGTAGTGTTACAAGAAAACAACGCATTGTTACGTGAATACTCGCTACAAGTACGAACAATGTTGTGCACGGACATTTCGCAAATTGCATAAAATTTTCGATCGAAAAAAATACAGCTAATCAGACAACAGTACAAAGACCGATTCAGATATTCGAGTTGACATTTAATTGACCAGCCGTCCTCGTGATAGTCAGTCTTTTGGTCTACTGATAGCAACACGTCGATAACTGATAGGATGTGATGATATGAGATGGGAGAAATCGATTCGCTGTCGTTCATAAACATTAACCATTCCGAGAAGCAGCGTAGCGTGGATTTCGAAAATCTTCGCGTCTGAATGCCTACAGGACTCAATTAACGCAAGAACTTAGGCCAACAGCTAGACGAGAGACGTGCATCAAAGTCTATAAGACAATGGCAGTACCAACACTGCTGTATGGATGCGAGACCTGGACTATAAGGAAGAAGGACTGGTGCCAATTACAGGCTCCAGAGATCGGTAAATTAAAGCTATTTGAGATCGGTAAAGGGATATACGCGATTCGATTATATAAGAAACGAGTATATTAGACGAGAACAATATAGTTTCCCTAAATGAACTCATTCAGAATTACAGAAATTGATGGTAAAAACGTCTATAAAGAATGGACAATACCCGCTTTCCGAAGTTGGCTTATGAGTATGAGTCGGTTGGAAGAAGATCTGTAGGCAGGCCAGTCACAAGCCGCAAGTCATGAGGCAGGAACAGGAGAAATTCTATCCGTGAAGTGATGATGATGATGATGACGATGACTTAGGCCAACAGACCATTTGAAGCCTGGAGAATTTATAAACTGAATGGGTGAGCTGATTGGGTTGTTATACCAAGGAGTGAACGGAAATTTTCTAAGAAAACTATGTTTTGCAATGAGACGAATTTTCAATTGAATGGGATCATCAACAAACAAAATTGACGGGTCTGAAATACAGAAAATCCTCGAATGACTTATGACAACCACAACGAGCCACTGTTTAATACTGGTGGGGTACTATTACAGCCCACTGTTTTCGAAAATGAGGCCGAAAATTCAATAATAGTAAATGGCTAAACCACAACACGATAACGAAATTTTTGTGGCCTCAATTAGACGTTACATCCTTTCACAATGCGCGCGAAACAAGTGATTTTTTGCGGAAAAAATATCCTGCCCGGCTCATTTCATATAACGGCGACCAGAATTGGCCACCGAGGTCCTGTGTTTTACCTAAGCGATTTCTTTCTTTCCGATTATGAAATTTCCTGTTTCTGTTAACAAACTACAAAAAATTCCTGAGTTAAAAGCGGAAGTTTGATGTGTTATTGGCAAAATCTAGCTGTAGTCGAAAGAGGAAGAGTGTGCCACTAAAATTGCGAGGAATATTTGACATACCCCTATATAGTGTTATACAATAAGCCACGTGCATTCAGTCAGTGTTGGAACGTTCAACAAAATTAATATTTAAAAGTCTGACATACAAACAGCACTTTTGTATAGAGTAAAGGAGGGTTGTCTATTAACAACTACTCTCTTCAACATATATTCACGATAACACTTTAAGAGCTTTTTCTACACATTAAAATAAAGAAAAAACATAGTGGAAGCACATGCCCGCAAAATATTTGTTTTCAAGGCCTTCGACAGAGTAGATAAAATATGTTGTGGCAATAAATAGAAAAACAGGGATACCAACAACTTATAAGAGCTATACAAGACCTATATAATAGAACAAGAATATCTGTTAAAAATAATTTTAGGATATCTCTAAAAATATCTGACTGACCGTACGATGTACATCGTTTAACCGTGGCGCTCGTTTTTAAACATTTATATTGGATTTTAATATTTTAATTATTTGACAACTGTATCAACGTTAAATGATACACGAATATTTTAAGTTCTGAGGATGGGACAAGTGTCCTGAAACATGTCAACTTTATAGTGAAGACGTTGTTTCAAAAAGCCGCAGGCGGTGAGTCGCAGTATATTTGATTGAACAACACGTGGCTTGGTACTAAAATTGGGATTTATTCCTTTTAAACATGAGCATAAATCTGTTTTTAAGCTTCATAAGATTTCCAAACAATACAATATGAAAATACCCGTTACAGAAACAAAGGCAAATGGCATTTAGAGGCAAGGAATCAATAACAACAAAATTGTCGACCAGGTAAGCCATTTTAACTATTTGGGAAATGATATTGGATATGATAAGAATTATGATATTAATGTTACGTTAGGTACAGTCCAGACGACTGTGGGACAATCAAGCGTAAGTTATTTAAAAACAAGGTATGTCAAGATACAAAATTGAAGTTTTACAAAGTTATGGCAGTCTCTGTACTGTCCTATTGGTGTGAATTATGGACAGTCAAGAAAGAAGAAATTAAAATACAGGCCTCGGAAATCGCGTCCTTAAGAGGAGGTAAATGTGTTCCAAACTTGATCGTATAAAGACTGAGGTCATGAGAGAAGAATATAAATTTTTACCTAGAATTAAAAACTAAAAGGTTATAAACAACGATGAAAAGAACACTTAGAAAGAATGTCAGATTTAATACTGGCCAAACAAGTCTGGAAATACAAACCTATACGACACAGGTGTGTCGGTAGATCCAGGAATAGATGTCTGGAGGATCACTGTAGGCAGAACAGACAGCGTCTCTTGCCTGCGGCGTGATGTGAAGATGAAGACGATGATGATGGTGACTGCTGTAACCGGATATTCCTTTGCAGATAGAAGGAGTATTACATCCGTTTGGGAAGACTTTATTATTTATTTAAACTCTGAGATAGAAAGATGTAGGCATGAATGGAGGGAGCACACGGCGCATACGGCAGAGTCTCAAAAGTCGTCAAACATTATAAGCCACGCCGTGGCAATAGACACATGGGTCGTCTAAAGAAAACATGTAATAATCACCTAAGTGAAGGGCCGAACAAATCAGAAATGGTTTAGACCTTGAAACTTATGACGAAGTCTGCAATAAAGACTGAATAGTTTCGATAAACAGGTGTAATTCTAAGTGTAACAAGTCTAGAACTGTTGGAGATGCAATTCCCGTTAGCTTGAATCCAATCGATATTCGACGTTTAATCTCTCTGTTGACACGTACACACGGTGGGTATGGTATCGTTATTTAACTGTTCAAACACAGGGCCGCGGTTCCAACCAACATGACACGTTTGTCGAGTCACGTTTGCGTCCCAACGTGACCACAGCATGTTGTTGTTGTTTGTATTTACATTTTCCGCGTCGCGACGCTTTTGATATTCCAATGTAACCAACACCACACATCATCCGGAACGTTTCAGCCAACTGTGAATTTATGTAGTCTACTACCATATACGTAAATGTTTCCTCCCGTAGGATTACCGTGAATGCGGGTCTTAAAATTGTTTATACCGCTTGTTTTAAATTAATGTGACGATCGTTGAACCTATCTTAACGATCCTGAATTTTTTTTAAGTTAGGCTTCTACTTTTTATGTTAAAAAATTTCATTAAGATTTAAATAAATTTAAATTACATAAATAAATTAATTAATTAATACACAGATACATACGTGCATATACGCATACGTATATGTATCAGCTACTCACGTATTTACACACGTAAATATTTTTCAAAAAAATTACATCAAAAATAGGATACAACAGGGAAAAAAGGCTATTCGTTTGCTAAACTCGTTACTTTGGTCGAACAAAATGAATCTTCAAACTAAACTGACAATCTACATAACTACTGTGGAGCCCATTTTAACTTATGGCTGCGAATGCTGGCAACTTTCAGATAAAGAGAAAAAGATGATAGAAACTGTGGAAATGGACTTCTTAAGAAGAGCGTTTAATATTTCTAGAATGCAACATGTTGGAAACGAAGATATAAGAAGGAAAACAGGGCGCGTATTTACAACAGCACAATAGAATCCAGACATCCTTACTATTTCTTTTATGAATTTGCTAACTGCTATAATTTTTTATTGTTCGACTAAGCTTTTCGTCATTACTGACATCTTCAGGTCTTAAACAACGTCTAACAACGTTTATAAGTCAAGAATGAAGAAATTAACGGGAGATTCTTAAAACAATTTGACGGACGTTAATGCCTAACGGAAAAAGGTAGACAAAGTTCCCGTGAAGAGCGGTAGCAGCTAGAACCAATAGGAGGGGCGATGACATAAGGGGAGGGGCCTAAAGTATAAAAGCCTACAACGTACAGTTGACAGACGTTGTTTAAGACCTGAAGATGTCAGTAATGACGAAAAGCTTAGTCGAACAATAAAAAATTATAGCAGTTAGCAAATTCATAAAAGAAATAGTAAGGATGGCTGCTAATTTAAACAATACGAAGAATAAAACATGCGAATTGCAAGCAGATAAATATAAAAATGTAAGGGAATTTTTTAAGTATTTAAAAATTAAAGCAAAATTGAAAAAAACGCTAAGGAAAATTTGGTTTAATAAACAGTGTTTAATTAATAAAATAACTCCAAAATACGCAAAAATTAAAATTAATAACAAAACCAAAGTAGCAAACCAAGTGAAAAACATGGCGGAAAAAATATGGATAAAACTTGAAATTAAGAACTTATACGGTAAAATAAATAAATATAACAAAGAAATGTATCAATTACATCAAAAATTATATACAAGTTACAATTATATAGAAATAGAAGAAATGAGAAAAGAGTTTGGTGAAAAATACATAGAAAAGAAAATAAGAAAAATGGAAGAGAGATTAAATAAGAAACTCAAGGAATTAATAGAAGGAACAAGAAATAAAAATAAAGAAAAAGATAAAGAAATAAAATTTGCTGAAAAAGTATTAAATTTAACAGAAACAAAGTTTACAGAAAATGAACATAAATTATTAGGGAAAAGTTTAAAATATGCAACAAAAACAAACATAGATAAAGAAAATACAATAATAGAATGTGAAGAAATAATCGATAAAATAAAAAATGAAGAAACTAAAAAACAATTAAGAAGTGAAGTAAAAGAAATAGTAGAAAAAATATGTAAGAAAAACAAAAATGTAAGAAATAAAAACGAAACACAAATAAAAAGAAATATAAGAGAATTAAAAAAGAAAATCACGGAGAACAATTTGATAGTTATAAAAGCCGATAAAGGTAACACAGCAGTGGTAATGAACAAAAGAGATTATATCGTCCAAGCAGAACAATTTATACAAAAAGGACCATATAAAGAAATAAAGTATGATTACACAAGCAAATTTCAAGCACAAACAAAGAAATTGATAAAAAAGACAACATATTTAACAGAATGGCAAAAGAAACAAAAAATAGAACATAATACTGAAGCTCCAAAACTTAGATGTCAAATTAAGTTACATAAAAAAGAAATGCCATTAAGACCTATAGTATCATTTATAAATTCGCCAACATACAAAATATCAAAAGAAATAAGTAAAAGAATCAAAATGGCATATGAAAAAGAAGAAATCCACAGCATAGAAAATAGTAAAAAGGTAATAGAAAGATTAAAAGAAATTACCATAACAAATAAGACAAAATTAATGTCATTAGATATAAAAGATATGTACACCAACATACCAATAGCAAAAACAGTAGAAATAATAAAGAAAAACAAATTAAGAAATGTAGAATGGAAAAACGAAATAATAGAAGGATTAGAATTATGCCTAAGCCAGAACTACTTCAGATTTAATAACAAATTTTACATACAAGAAAATGGATTACCAATGGGATCACCGCTTTCACCACTAATGGCAGAGATATTCATGAATAGCTTTGAAATCAAAATTTTAAAAGATATAGATAAAGAAAGAAGAATTAAAAAATGGATCAGGTATGTAGATGACATACTAATAGTTTGGGAAGGTGAAGTAAATGAATTTAAAAAATTTACGGAACAACTAAGTAACATAGAAAAAACAATAAAATTTCAAGAAGAAATTGGAGGATTAGAAATTAATTTCCTGGATATTATAGTAAAACAAGTATGGTGTTGTAATGTGTTTGTGTTGTAATCTGTCGGGCGTTACCTCCGCGCACTTTTGTCACTTACTCTGTTGACTGGATCCTCTGCAGTGATGTAGTCCTGTAACACAACTTAAAACTATGCTTTTTGTGGGCGCCACTTGGAAACGTTTGTTCCAAGAAAAAATTAAATGTGATTGATAAAATTTTTAAATCTACGAAAAAATTTAAACAAGTCAGTTTAGCTTTGAAAAATCAGTTAAGTTTAATAATTCTTTAACAACAACAAACAAATCGTCTGAAGGACTATCATTCATAAAAATTATAAAATTGCAGAGAAAAAATTCTACAAGTTATTATTCTTGACAATTTTTATATGTCCAATCAAGTATCGGCTAGTATAATTCAGATTCTGACTCAGTTGACAAGCATGAGTTTAATATATGAAAAATCTTTACTCTCAGGACGTGACTCCTTTGAACTACCAAGACATATCAATTAGATGCCTTACAAGAAAAAAACTAAGTGATTTGAAGGTGTATGTGTGGCGTGTAAAGTACAACTGTGTGATAATTGTAACCAGGTAACAATGATTTTAATTTTGGTAAACTCACGTTCCAATGGTCGTTTATTCTCTCACTGGACACTTCCTTCGGGTAGTTTCTCGATCTCGCCTCTTCGGGTGTACACTGAATTTATTTAAAGTCAATTTTTGCGATCGTTACTTTTTCCGCACTTTTTGTCAAAACGTTTGGCAGTAAAATCTCGTTCAAACGCCGCCACTACGAATCATCTGTTTAGCGTTGATTCAGAAATCTGCCACCGCAGCGCTGATCCCCATGCAGTTTTGAGGAAGGCTAGTGTATTGTTTGTTTCGTTCGGGGGAATTATTTGTCACGTTAGTCAGTCAATGCGAACACAGCAGAATTCGTTCTCTATTAAATGTTGGGACCCTCCTGGGCCGTCGACGTTCTGGCTGCGTGCTTTCTATTAGAATTTGCCGTATCGCTGCTCTATTTCAGCGATACTTTTTGGCGACTCTCGTTGAGGTTAAGTCAGTCGGGTATGTCTATGTACGGGAAAAGCCTTCCTGCCGTGTCTTGTCGATTTTTCGCCTCTCGGTTTCGCCTTAGCTGCGTTGATCAGTGTTGTGTGAGATGCATCAATTCTGGCGTTCAGTCTTCAAGTGTTTTGTGGTCAAATTTTGTCTCGCTTTTATACTAAATCGGGATGACTGTTTTCGTCGACTTCCGGTATATTTGTGTAAAAATTCTTTCTAGATTGTTCGAGAATAAACGAAATGGAATGTCATAGAACAATTTTCACTTCCGTAGAAGCTTTTAGAACGAATTTCTTATTCTTCATACAATGGATATTTCAAAATTTACACTGGTATTTATCAAACAGTTTCACATTAGTACTTACAATTTGTATGCCATTAATGTATTTAGATTCCTTGTTTTTTACTGAATCTAGCGATACTAAATATGATTGGTATCTAATTAACTTAAGTCTAAAAAACATTACAATTTACAACCCTCACCTTGATTTGTAGTCATTAAAAACTCAATATTATTAATAAAAATTGTTGTGGAGTTATAAAGTTCCCTTCACAAGCTGGACATCTACTACTACTACTCTCCTACAACAAAATAAACAAATTTTAACATCAATAAAACACAAATAAATACAATTTTATATGGCCTCTGCTCATGGCCTAGGTTCTTGTCAGTTTTCTAATACAATGATTAGTCTTTTTCCTTAATATATGTGCTATTTCACCACTATACACACAGAGTTTATTATTTTGTCTATCTTTTGTGATACCTGGTTACTTTGTACATATTTTATATTTATCACAAGATGACATAGCATCATTGATTGTCTTGAGATGTCATTTTTTTATGGTGTGACAAATCTCACTCTAAATAGTTAAATTCTTTTAGAATTGATTTTACTTTCAACTGAGTTTATTTCTTATTAAGGTATTCTGATGTATTGTACCTTTCTATCTCATTTTTGTTAGTATTATGTAAGTATTTTAGCCAGATATGATTATTTTTGTACTGAATAGTTGGCTTCAGCCATACATGGTATAAGTAAATATTTTGCTGACTTGACTATTACAATGTTAAAGTTGGTCAGGTATATTAGTATAGTTGCTTTATATCATATTACAGCTTTCTAATACATTTTGGTTGCATTTTGGCAACATTAAATTCATAAATTATACAATATTAGATGCCTATTACATGTTTTTAGTTAACACTGTTTTTGGCTATTTTGGCTGCTTTTCATTCATTTTACAGCTTCCTTTATTTAAGATAAATTGTTCACTATTGTCTGCTTGACAATTACATATAGTTTTTATTTAAATCTGATAATAATTAATTTTTTCATGAAATCTTGGTGTATGGTCTCAAATCCAACACATTAATATTTTTTTGTCATTGCAAATATACAATTTTTATTTTAACTTAAACTCTTTCTAATAATGTATTTAAGTCATTTAATACATTTATTTTATTTACATCACATAATATAATAATGGATCATGTCCATTTATTCACAAAAAATAGTTTTTAATACCCTATTCATAGTTATAAAACTTAATAATTATTGACTTTATTCTGGTGGATTCTGACATTATTTCTCTCTCTTATAGTGTCTTATGGTTTTTTCACTCTTATTCACTTTAATAATATATATGGGGTTTTGTCTTAGTCATAGTTTGGTCGTTTTTTCAAGTTGATAGAAATAATTATTATACAAAATTACACAATTTTTTGGGACTACTTGGGTTCGATACTGTTCACTTCACTTTCCTCTTATGCTAACTTACTATATAAATGATTTCTTTTTATGGAACGTTCTGTGACGCTACATATGCCTCACCGTTAAAGTTGATAATTTTGGAAAAACATATCTTTGGTTTTGATGATTTTATCATCTCTACAATAACCCTTTATTAGCTTCTTTATATCTCATTCTTTTATCTTATAATTAAATTCCTGTACTACTCCTTTAATATATTAATCCAACTCAATATTCCTAGTTCGTTCTTTGTCGTATCACCTATTCCTTTCCTTTTTACCTTGATGTCTTATAATTAATCTTTGATATAATTCCCTATCAATTCCCTAACTTAATAGAGGGTTGGGAGTCAGAGTGGCTCGCTATGGCATACATTCTCTGTCCCTTCCTGTCTATAACTACTGAAATCAGAGGCAACACATCCCTGTTCAGAAAATAATAATTGCACCTTTGCAACAAATAATAAAAAAAAATACAATATTCAAAGATCATAGGCTCCTACACATAAATTCCCTTTCTTAAACTCTTCTGATTAATTCACAATTATATTAATATATCGTTCTCCGCAGGTTAAAATTATCGTTTAAAATCATTCAATGTTAATAGCTATATTCATATTCATCATTACCTCCTTATGTAACACACTGTTTTCCCTTTTTTTTTCATTTATCATTTATCATTTCCATTTAGTATCAAATATATGACAGTATTTCTCCTTCTTTTCTCCTTTACTATGTGTCCATCTCGTAGTATTTATTAATAATAATCTCTCTCCTTCTCTAAGTACGGGTAAGCTGGTAAATATACGTTGACATGGCTATTGGAAATAAATCTTGCCTATGATGGAATGTGTCCATCTCGTAGTATTTATTTATAATAATCATAATACAATAATATTTATATTTATTTAAAAATCTCTATCTCCTTTCTAATTATGGCTAAGTTAAAAAATTCACGTTGACATGTTTAGTCAAGGTACCTTCTCTATGATGCTGTATTTGACTTGGGTCTTTGGTCATGGTACTTGGTCACTGATTGAGTATTCGACTTGCGATTTTTTTTTAATCATGGTACTTTTTTAATGAAGTCTGGTTATACGTACCTTTTACCTTGTTCCTAATTGTGTCAGTTACCTCGTAGGTATTGTTTTTATTGTCTCTGGTTATCGTGAAAGGCCCTGTATATAAGAGTAGCAATTTCCTCGTTATGCCTTGTATAGCACTGGGCAATTCTCTATTTTTAACTAACACCTTTTCACCTACCTCATATTTAATTGCCTTAGGCTGTGATTTGATATATATTTTGGTTATATTTGTCAGTTTGGGTTAATTATTTCAACTCCTTTTGGTTGTGTTCCTTATATTATGTCCTTATTTATCATTCCCATTCCTTTTTAATTCCTTCTCTTTTCAATATTCGACCTTCGATGTTTATCATCTCTACTCCTTCAAATGCCTGGTCTATGACATTTATTCTGGACGACTGGTTTCATGGCCTTACCATCTCATCACATGTTTGGGCCATAATTTTTCTGCATAGCGGAATTCCTCCTCTCTCTCACTTTCATTTTGGGGATCATTATCTGGTTCTCGGCCAGTTTCTGCCAATACATGGTTTACATAAAATACTCGGGGTTTTTCGTCATTATTTGCCTGATTATGTTGTAATGAAAAACCCGGACTTTCGTGAACTGTTACCCGATTCTCATTATTATTTTGATTAGCGTTTGGCTCTTGTTGGTTGTTACTTTCGTTTCGGGGTGGTTCGTTACTCCTACCCTCTGATAACTGCTGCCGGTTATTCGCCGTATCACCCTGGCTACCTGGCGCCTGTTGAGTCATATACCCGTAACTTGGTAAATTGGGTGGATATGGTCGTCGATTATCGGCCATCATATAATTTACCTGGGGCCTATATTCATTTTGGTTTCTCCAACCGCCTCCTCCTTGGTTTCCCCCGTTGCGATAACCATTACGTTGACCATAATTACTTCCTCTATAATTATTCCCGCGATAACCGTTTCCCTGGTGGAAGTTCCTACCGTAGTTATTCCCGGTGTAATTACCTCTGTTTGGTCCCGGATAGTTGCGGTTAATTGGGCCCTGAGTGGTATCATTTCGGCCATTTGGTGGGATATTATTATTCTGATTATTGGTGTTTAGATTATTACCGTTCCCACCTCCATTCCGGTTTGGTCCGTTATTATTGTTGTTGTACTCTACCTTACGATTGGGGGGTTGGTAATCCTGGAACCTTCCTGTGGATTCGCAATTTTCCAATAATTTGGCCAGATCAGCTATTTTGCTAATTTGTTGGTATAATTGGGCATCCTTGATCCCATAGCTGTAATGTCCAGCTAACTGCCTTACCAAACATTCTTCTGGGATCGGCGGTATCAACTTCCGTGCTAAACATACCTTTCCCAGGAAATAAGATGTCGGGGACTGTCCATAGGACGCATCGTATTTGCCATAGAAAATGTCCATTCTTACCCTGTTTTGTGCGGTCTCTGACCAATACTTTTCCTTAAACTGGCGTTTAAACTCTGCTAAATTCGTTATTTCGGGTCGTACCGCTATCCACCAGTTATCCTTAGTATTTTTAAACGTCTCGTCAAGCATCTCCCTTATCCTGTCCCACCTTGTTTCTCTACTTCTCCCAATAACCTCCTCCATTCTTTCCAAAAATTCCATTGGGTTTCGTCGATAGTCCTGGAAGTTGATTACTTCCCTGTTTTCACCATGACACGTATGAGTGTTTAGTATTGGTGTGTCTCTCAGCGCCTCTAATCTTTCCTGCAGGTTTTTCTCTCTCTGGTCTATTTCCAGTATACTATTTTTGTTAGATTTAATTTGTTCATCCAGCCTGTTAGCGATGTGCTGGACTTCTCCTACCTCCTGCATGATGGCGTCTTGTTCCTGCCTTACCTTGTTTTCGAGGTTTCTAACATCTTGTTTGGTCTCTACTGTTTGTTCCTCTATACTTTCGAAACGTGTATTGTTTCCCTCCCGTAACCTTTCCAACTGTTTCTCCATATTCTCGACCTTCCTGTCACTATCAATTTTATTATCATCGATTTTTTTGGTTACTGTTTCGTATTTTATGCTAATTTCTTTTTTCAGGGACTCTATACTTTTTTCATTCGCCTTCTGAAATAGCTCTAGCTTTTTCCCATTGTCATCTATTTTCTCGGTTAAAGATTCTATGTTTTTGTCTAATTTCCCCATATTTTTATTATTCTCCTCCTTATCTTCCTGTCTATTTTTATTTATATCCTCTTTCAGGGATTCTGTATTTTTGTTCATTTTTTCTTCCATCCTTTGGAACATTTGCTCATTACTTTGCTTATTTTTGTTCATATTTTCGTTCAGGGATCTTGTATCCTCCTTCATTCCTTGGAGCATCATCATTATTGCACTCATATCAACGCTTGCTGTTATTTTTTCTGGTTCGGGTTTGTCCGTTTGTTCTACCATTTGTATGGGTTCTTCTCCCGTTTGTTCTTCTAATTCCTCTGCCGTTTGTACCGGTCTTTCCATTTCTAGTGTGGGCGGTTCTAATTCCGTTTCCTCGACCTGTACTGCCTCTCCATCTTCCACACTTAACTCGGGTTCCACAGTCTTCTTCACCTTTTTTCCCTTTGGTTGCGGCATTTTAATATGTTGGTAGTTGCCGGGCTTGTTACGTCTTTTTCAAGCCTCACTAGTTGGGCTGCCAATTTATAGTAAAACAAGTATGGTGTTGTAATGTGTTTGTGTTGTAATCTGTCGGGCGTTACCTCCGCGCACTTTTGTCACTTACTCTGTTGACTGGATCCTCTGCAGTGATGTAGTCCTGTAACACAACTTAAAACTATGCTTTTTGTGGGCGCCACTTGGAAACGTTTGTTCCAAGAAAAAATTAAATGTGATTGATAAAATTTTTAAATCTACGAAAAAATTTAAACAAGTCAGTTTAGCTTTGAAAAATCAGTTAAGTTTAATAATTCTTTAACAACAACAAACAAATCGTCTGAAGGACTATCATTCATAAAAATTATAAAATTGCAGAGAAAAAATTCTACAAGTTATTATTCTTGACAATTTTTATATGTCCAATCAAGTATCGGCTAGTATAATTCAGATTCTGACTCAGTTGACAAGCATGAGTTTAATATATGAAAAATCTTTACTCTCAGGACGTGACTCCTTTGAACTACCAAGACATATCAATTAGATGCCTTACAAGAAAAAAACTAAGTGATTTGAAGGTGTATGTGTGGCGTGTAAAGTACAACTGTGTGATAATTGTAACCAGGTAACAATGATTTTAATTTTGGTAAACTCACGTTCCAATGGTCGTTTATTCTCTCACTGGACACTTCCTTCGGGTAGTTTCTCGATCTCGCCTCTTCGGGTGTACACTGAATTTATTTAAAGTCAATTTTTGCGATCGTTACTTTTTCCGCACTTTTTGTCAAAACGTTTGGCAGTAAAATCTCGTTCAAACGCCGCCACTACGAATCATCTGTTTAGCGTTGATTCAGAAATCTGCCACCGCAGCGCTGATCCCCATGCAGTTTTGAGGAAGGCTAGTGTATTGTTTGTTTCGTTCGGGGGAATTATTTGTCACGTTAGTCAGTCAATGCGAACACAGCAGAATTCGTTCTCTATTAAATGTTGGGACCCTCCTGGGCCGTCGACGTTCTGGCTGCGTGCTTTCTATTAGAATTTGCCGTATCGCTGCTCTATTTCAGCGATACTTTTTGGCGACTCTCGTTGAGGTTAAGTCAGTCGGGTATGTCTATGTACGGGAAAAGCCTTCCTGCCGTGTCTTGTCGATTTTTCGCCTCTCGGTTTCGCCTTAGCTGCGTTGATCAGTGTTGTGTGAGATGCATCAATTCTGGCGTTCAGTCTTCAAGTGTTTTGTGGTCAAATTTTGTCTCGCTTTTATACTAAATCGGGATGACTGTTTTCGTCGACTTCCGGTATATTTGTGTAAAAATTCTTTCTAGATTGTTCGAGAATAAACGAAATGGAATGTCATAGAACAATTTTCACTTCCGTAGAAGCTTTTAGAACGAATTTCTTATTCTTCATACAATGGATATTTCAAAATTTACACTGGTATTTATCAAACAGTTTCACATTAGTACTTACAATTTGTATGCCATTAATGTATTTAGATTCCTTGTTTTTTACTGAATCTAGCGATACTAAATATGATTGGTATCTAATTAACTTAAGTCTAAAAAACATTACAATTTACAACCCTCACCTTGATTTGTAGTCATTAAAAACTCAATATTATTAATAAAAATTGTTGTGGAGTTATAAAGTTCCCTTCACAAGCTGGACATCTACTACTACTACTCTCCTACAACAAAATAAACAAATTTTAACATCAATAAAACACAAATAAATACAATTTTATATGGCCTCTGCTCATGGCCTAGGTTCTTGTCAGTTTTCTAATACAATGATTAGTCTTTTTCCTTAATATATGTGCTATTTCACCACTATACACACAGAGTTTATTATTTTGTCTATCTTTTGTGATACCTGGTTACTTTGTACATATTTTATATTTATCACAAGATGACATAGCATCATTGATTGTCTTGAGATGTCATTTTTTTATGGTGTGACAAATCTCACTCTAAATAGTTAAATTCTTTTAGAATTGATTTTACTTTCAACTGAGTTTATTTCTTATTAAGGTATTCTGATGTATTGTACCTTTCTATCTCATTTTTGTTAGTATTATGTAAGTATTTTAGCCAGATATGATTATTTTTGTACTGAATAGTTGGCTTCAGCCATACATGGTATAAGTAAATATTTTGCTGACTTGACTATTACAATGTTAAAGTTGGTCAGGTATATTAGTATAGTTGCTTTATATCATATTACAGCTTTCTAATACATTTTGGTTGCATTTTGGCAACATTAAATTCATAAATTATACAATATTAGATGCCTATTACATGTTTTTAGTTAACACTGTTTTTGGCTATTTTGGCTGCTTTTCATTCATTTTACAGCTTCCTTTATTTAAGATAAATTGTTCACTATTGTCTGCTTGACAATTACATATAGTTTTTATTTAAATCTGATAATAATTAATTTTTTCATGAAATCTTGGTGTATGGTCTCAAATCCAACACATTAATATTTTTTTGTCATTGCAAATATACAATTTTTATTTTAACTTAAACTCTTTCTAATAATGTATTTAAGTCATTTAATACATTTATTTTATTTACATCACATAATATAATAATGGATCATGTCCATTTATTCACAAAAAATAGTTTTTAATACCCTATTCATAGTTATAAAACTTAATAATTATTGACTTTATTCTGGTGGATTCTGACATTATTTCTCTCTCTTATAGTGTCTTATGGTTTTTTCACTCTTATTCACTTTAATAATATATATGGGGTTTTGTCTTAGTCATAGTTTGGTCGTTTTTTCAAGTTGATAGAAATAATTATTATACAAAATTACACAATTTTTTGGGACTACTTGGGTTCGATACTGTTCACTTCACTTTCCTCTTATGCTAACTTACTATATAAATGATTTCTTTTTATGGAACGTTCTGTGACGCTACAATATCAATATAAAAATTGAAGATAACAAACTCAAATTCGATATATATAGGAAAGAAACATACTCGGATTTAATAATTCCACAAGAATCATATCATCCAGTCAATTATAAAATGGCAGCATTAAATTCATTTTGCTATAGAGCTATAAATTATCTAGAAAATGAAGAACTCAAACAAAAAGAATTAAAGAAAATACAACAAATAGCAAAAAATAATAATTACAACCCTAAAATAATTAATAGAATAGTTAAGAAAATAGAGGAAAATAAAGAAATAGAAAATAACAAAAAAGAAAAAACAAATGAAGAAAAGAAATATAAAGGAGCAATAACATACATAGGATATCAAACAAAAATGTTACAAAAATGTTTCGAAAAATATGAAATACAGATAGGAATAAAGAAAACGAAAAATGTATTCGAATATATAAAAAATGATAAAACAGAAGAAATTCCATTAACAGAAAAAAGCGGCGTATACAAATTAAAATGTGGGGAATGTAATAAGATATATCTGGGCGAAACTGGAAGAAAATTTAAAATTAGAATGAATGAACACGCAAAAGGAGAAGGGGTTAGAGTAACGAACTCACTATATGCAAGACATTTCAACGAATCAGGCCATTAATTCATAAATCCCAATGAAAATATGGAAATAATCAAAATAGAAAACAATCCGCAAAAAAGAAAATTAATAGAAGAACTAGAAATACTTAAAGTTAAAAAAGAAGCTAAAAATAAATTAATGAATATAAAAGTGGATTTTACAAATGAAGAAATATAATATTTTATTATATATTAAACAATAAACAAAAATAAATTAAAATAATAAGAATAACACACTAAAAAATGACGAAATGTAAAAGGTTACAAAAAATTATAAGTCAAGAATGAAGAAATTAACGGGAGATTCTTAAAACAATTTGACGGACGTTAGAAAAATGCCTAACGGAAAAAGGTAGACAAAGTTCCCGTGAAGAGCGGTAGCAGCTAGAACCAATAGGAGGGGCGATGACATAAGGGGAGGGGCCTAAAGTATAAAAGCCTACAACGTACAGTTGACAGACGTTGTTTAAGACCTGAAGATGTCAGTAATGACGAAAAGCTTAGTCGAACAATAAAAAATTATAGCAGTTAGCAAATTCATAAAAGAAATAGAATCCAGACAGTTGCTATGGTATGGTCACGTAATGAGGATGGAGGAGAAGTGATGGCCAAAGAAAGCATTGAGTTGCACACCACAAAACAGGAGAAGAAAAGGAAGACTGACAACACAATGGAGAACAGGAATTAGATGGAGATCACAATCACAATGGAGATCGGGCTATTGAAGATGATGACTGGAAAGATAGGGAGAAATGGTGATCGAAATGCGGGATGCGCCATAGACTGTAAAACTCCCGCTAATAATAATAAACAAAAATTTTCATTATACCTCTCTGAAAACACCATATTTACATGTCTATTTAGCGCATAGAAAATTGGTTTTTCGTTGCGCCCGACACCGAAATTTTATTCCTTGTGCTAACTTTCAACTCTAAAACAGTACTTAATTAAGTTAAATACATTAACCTAAGACCTACAAATATGCATAGCAGAAGATTATTTATTGCGTATCGTAATGGTAGATGTCATGCGCTCAACATGTAGGATGTCATACTATAAGTGGTGTAACAAAACAGATTGCTGAATATCTGAGTCTAAAAATTCCTGAAGAATAACTGGACATGGCTTAAGATGATCTACAGTAGTGGAAGGGGAGGAGATTTGCTTATTCTAAAAAGACATGGAAGTTGGCGTTCCTCGAGTGTGGCTGAAGGCTACATAGAAGAAACGGCAAGCAGAAAGGTTGAAGACTCTCGTAAGTTGTTCAGTCATTCAAGTATAGGAAACACAACATCAACATCACAACATCAACATCAGAAACCACTGTAGTTTGGGGAGGCCAAGAAAATAATATTAAAGTAGCGCCTTCGACTTCAACTTGTATTGAAAACATTTCAATTCTACGAAATGAAGTACCTGCTAAATTATTGCATATTTATAATAACACAATTTGTAATATAAATATTACATTGGTAAAAATTACAGATATGCTTTTCAATGAAAGCATGTGTTCGCGCCATATTCTATAATTTCCAATAATTGTAATTTCTAATAATACTATTGTTACGACATCACAGAACAATCTACGTGTTTATCGAATGTTCCAAAGGGATCCGGAATGTAATGCGTGTGAAGTACGTGATTCTCGACGCATTAGCTAGACTGTGTCAAGGCCGCAATTAATTACGTCGTAGGTAGAGATAACGTGTTCTGGTCTGTGAGCGGGGTATAAATACAAGACGGCAGCGGCCTTAGTTCAGTTATAGTTCCAATATATTATGTGCGGTTCGAGTTTATTGTCGGGCGATTACAAGTGATTACTGTGTGCGTTCAAGTGGTTATTAGTGAAGTGTTGTGTTTTATAATCGGGTGGTATAATTGTAATACAATTGTGTTTTATATTAGTTAACACTTTATTGCGTGTGAACAATTTTTATTTGATTTGTTGTTAATTACTAACTGTTTAACTGTGAAAATTAAAGCTGGTGATTAGTGACTTAATTGGAGGCTTGTATTTTGTTTTCCACTGTACCTACGACGATCAAGTAGACGTCGTAACACTATTATTAGGCTACTACTAACTTTTAAATGTACTTTTCACTTGCATTGTACAAGACGCGTACAAATATATAGTACTATAGGCTATTTACATTATGCTGGTCGCTAGACACGGAGTAATTTTGTTTACAGTGTCAACGCTTGAATGACGGTGTCGGTGTGTGTATGGGCGCGCGCGTGTGACCTTCATTAGTGTGATGATGTAACGTTACGCCCCATTACTCACAGCAACTCGGCTTGTCTTTTTCACACGTTTGTCTTCCACGGCGCACACAAAACCATTGTTTCTTGTACACAAACTTTAATTTATCTTATGTTGAATGTTCATCCTCTTCATTCACAGCACTTAATGAATATTAATTGCTAAACTTTCACTTGTGAAACTTACTTTGTTTTTTTCTCGTACGTGTTTCGGCGGGATGTTCGCCTTCCTCAGCGCACCTCGCTGAGGAAGGCGAACATCCCGCCGAAACACGTACGAGAAAAACAAAGTAAGTTTCATAAGTGAAAGTTTAGCAATTAATATTCTTTAATTTATCTTGTTTAAATGATTTGCGGTTCAGCGTCTGTGTTTTCGTTCTTCATACGTACAGAGTGTGTTTCGCTGATAAAAATAAAGAAAATGTTCGTATAAACATGGGCCCAAAACATGGTCTTTGTTTCTGTCTTACAACCTGTCACAGGTTTTCACGCAAAGATTTTCTCTCAAAGTTGAATATATTAACTTCGTCGTCGTCCTTTACGATTGAGGCTAGTATCCTGCTGCAGTCTCAATGGAATTCATCCAACCATCGTTTACGGGGTCTTACCACACTTCTCTTCCCCATCGGGTGATAATCAAGGGTTTTCCTTGAGAATCTAGTTGGATCCATTCTCTCTGCGTGTAACCGCCACTCCGTTTTGTATCGGGACATTTTCTCATTTACGCTTTCAGCTACGCCTAGTTCCATTCTGATATGATCTTTTCTGATAAGATCAGTCCTGGTACAACCCTTTACAGCCCTCAAGAACTTCATTTCCGCTCCTTGTATTCTAGATATATCTTTGGCCTTTCTAATTCAACTCTCACTACCATACAATAGTTGAGATATGGCCGTTACATTATAATATTTCAATTGTGAATCTTTCCTTGTTTTCTTCTTTAAGTGTTTAATGATACATCCACAAAGCGAGTGAAAGAGACTAATTTTGCTTTCAACCTCCTTACCATCTTGGTATCTAATGCTGCGTATATTAACTTCTTTCGTTTTTTTTTACCAAAGAAATACGATTGCAAAAAATCTTAGAATGGCCAAGAACAAGTTTGATTGAACAGAAAGAGTGAAGCATGTGGAGCGTTGGAGCCTAATCCTTGGTTGCGTCATCAGAAATACGTATAAATATAAATTTTATAATCGTTTAAGACAATTACAAAATATATAGACGTGTCTGCATTTTCAAATTGTGTCAACACAAGTACCCGTTAACTCAAAAACGTTTGTTTATTTTAAGCGTTACTGTGTGTTATCAGCATTGTATATACACATTAAATGTTTTGCTTTCCTCAACCATGGCTTTTATTTATTTCAGCATAAAAAAAAAAAAAAAAAAAAAAACGTATTTTTCGCTTTGCATTAAGAAATAGGACAATTTACAATTAGTAGCCTATACTTCTACTTTTCCACATCGTAATATATCGATACAATCGCATATTAAAAACATCGAAAATGTACTGCAGGAACGGATAAAGGTACAGTTCCGACGCCGCTAAATAGCATTTGTTTACTTTGTTTACTTAATTGTTACTAAGGTAATTAATTCTGGTCTCCATTGTGTTGTTGACATATTTATACACGTCAACGAAAGGGCGTAATTAGAAGGGCCTAAATTGTGCAAACGGGGGCAGAATATCAAGTTCCAAGTTAAACATTGTATTTCGCCTTGTGTCAAAGGTTACCTGTGCAAAATTTGGTGGCAACCGGTGTAACGGTGTGGATTTGTATTCAGTACAAATAAATCGTCAGACCTTGAGTTTTATACATATATAGATGATTGCTTTACGTACATCAAGTGGAGATACGAACGAATAGACTGTGGTGGTACAGCCACTTACAAAGAATGCGGAAAAATATTTTCCAGAATATCTTACAACGAAAACTACCCGTACGGTGGAAAGGGGAATAGAAGAGATAACGAATGAGTTGCGAGAATAAATTCTTGAAGAAGATCGGCGGTTGAACAGGCACGATGGAGTTTGGTTGAGGGGAGAAACACGATACTACCGATTTAAAGAAGAGATGTGTTGGTGTGTGCGTGTTTGTTCGTACTTGTGCGCGGAATATATGGAATCTGTTTCGGATAAATTACTGAAAACAAATATTCGGGGTAGAGTTTGTGAACAACGAGAACCCACGAACGAGATTCTATTTGTCTATTCAGTAGAAAGTGCGTTTGATTTAAGTCGCACAAAATAAAATCCGACAAAGGAACTGCGTCGTAGTACTCTTTGTTTGTCCTCCGTCCTCAGTTATTGTCTAGACTTGCGCTTTAGTGACTGTAATTATTTCCTGTCTCGAGGAGTGCAGTACAAGTTTTTGTCTCTCCGCTGCCGTAAACTGTTTTAATGTTTTAACCCACACTGGAAACTCCTCTCCTCTCATCTCTTTCTTGGAGGTAAAACTATTCTTAAGTTTTAGTATCTATTAGTCATATAAAGTAGGCCTACAAGGACTAGTAATAAACATACAAGAACAAAATTAATGACAGCAGAGATGGACTTTTAGAGACGTTCGGCAAGAGTATCCAGACGTGAGAAAATCAGAATTAAGTCATTAAGGACAGAATGAATGTGAAAAACTCAATTGTCGATTTTATCCAAACAAAAAAGTTACAATGGTGTGGACACAATAAAAGAATGGCACAGCAAAGATTGCCAAGGAGAGTTATGGTATGGACCACACCAGGAAGAAGGAAAGGAGAAAGACCACTTATCACCTGGATAGAAGAAATTCAGACAGTATTAAGGGAACGAGAAATTGAAGAAGGTCTTTTGATGGACAAGTAGCAGTGTAAGATGAGAATTCAATCACTTCTGTAATCTTTGGTTCAGGAAAATGTGTAAACATTTTACAGCCGGAATAATAATAATAAGTAGGCCTACAATATTAAATTCTTCTGTATACTTATGACTTTATTTTTACATAGGTCTACTTATGACCTGTGTTATTTTCAGGTTTTACGTGGCGCACATTGGATACCCTATTCGATCATATACTGCAAAGAATACATTATTGGGAACGTCATTATCAAAATCATCATTGTCATCAACGTCTTTGGGATGATGACCCGCAATAACATCAGCTGATCCCTCCATATTTTCTAGGATGTTTTACAGTCTCTCTGCTACTTCCTAGTTTTATAATTCCCGTACTGTACCTTTATCCTTTCCTGCAGTCATTTTCGATACTTCGATTATTCGATCGTTTGGCTTCGATCTTTAGTGAATATCGCAAATAATTTTATGTAGCTGAAACAATTCTACAAATTTCAATTTCGTATGTTGCAAAATAGTCGTCTGGCAATTGCAGTTGGTGTTCTTAGTCCTTTTTTTAATGAAATATGAATGTTAGCAGTAGTATATCACAGTTGCGTACCTACGACGCCAAAAGTTGTTGTTGTTAGGTTAACATGAGAACTGAAATTACACATGGAAAGTGATACATGTGTAATGTAAAACTCGTTTTTGGGCGGAAACTACGAAAAATCCCAACTCGAAAGTAAGGCCTATTACTATACTATACTATTACTATAAATGTCTCCTTATTTGTGGCAGAACTCGGTTGTCAGTAGAACTCGTTTTCCCAGCAGTTCTCGTTTTTTCATTAATACTCGTTCTGTGAATAGATCGCTGAAAAACGACCGAACTCGAAAGTAAGGTGGGGGGCACCCCTTGCCTATTACTATAGATGTCACTTTTTTGTGGCATAACCCGTTTTCTTCGATAATATTCGTTTTCCCAACAAGTGCTCGTTTTGTGGCAAACCAAAAAGAAACGTCCATTATGTACAATATATAGAGCGATTGTTGTCATTCCTTAATAGATTGTTTTTTTTTTGTGTTTTCCATTAACCATAAATATTTGTATTTTTCAGTTTACATTTTCCTGTTGTAGTTTTGTTAATTTTTCAACTCAAAATCGTTAGGTTCTTTAAGCATTACTGTGTTATAAGCATTCTATAGGCCTATACACATCAAACGTTATGTTTTCCTCAACCATAGCTTTTGTTTATTCCAGCAGTAAACTAAAAATAAAAAAACCATTGTCACCTAACCTCACAAATGAAAACAACACGTATTTCGCTTTACATTAAGAAATAGGACAATTTAATATTAGTACACTTCTTCTTTGCCACATTGTGATATATGGATACAATCTCATATTAAAAACATGGAAAATGTACTGCGGGAACGGATAAAGGTGCAGTTCCATACTTCCTTAACAACTTAGGAGCTCGGCAGGTCGTGAAACGGAAAATTCGGCCTTTCGAATAACGTGTCTCTATGACCTTCCTCAGATTAAATATACTAGTTTCTGACTTACGACCCCGTTACTTTTGATGTCAGCTAAGCTATACCTTCTTACCATATACGCACTTTCTACGCTTTTGATATAGAAAGCAGTTCTCATAAGAATTATCGGAACCGCTACACCGTTGTGAAAAATTGTCTGTCCCTCGCTTCTGGTGTTCTCTTGCAGTACCGCGTAATTACTGAAACTTTAGAAGTTTATGAATTACATTATCGCTATAATTATCAGTGGTCTCAAATCCTACGTAGGCTACATAAATTTACTAACTTCCTTGACAACTGCATCGTGAGACATTACTTTGCCCCTTAACGAATCACTGTCTCTTCGTGCAGTGTTGAAAGTTAACAACCCAAACTGTCACTCTAACCTCAAAACACCATTTACTCTGTTCATTTACCAAAAAAAGTTGTCATTATTCATTGGCGACCGTTACACTCTAAAGGGACAGCTGGTCTTAAAACCCATTCATGCACACACGTACACTCGGGAAATGAGTTTATGACGTCTAAAAATAAGATTAAAAGACAACATGCAAAAGACGCAAGAAGAAGAAGAAGAAGAAGAAGAAGAAGAAGAAGAAGAAGAAGAAGACGAAGCAGTATTTTGTTGGCGTGTGAAGTTAAGTCTAACATCACACGAATGTACTCCCTCAAAAATAACAAAGAGCTCTGTCACAGATCAATACTATCTCGTAACCAAAATGTTAACTTCTATCTTCTATGACCTCCTTTGTGTAACTACAAATAGTGTTCCCTATTTTTTCATCTGCTTTGATTGCTACTGTCGTTTGGTGTCGATGACCAAACTTTTGAATCACATGAGAAATGCCGTCCTGTTGTTGTTCTGTTATACCGTGTAATAACATTGTGTGCTGTTATTTCATGTTGTCTGCAGAATATGTAATGTGTGTCGTTTCCTCAGTACTGCAAATATAGTTGTGTTCCCATAGAGGATAAAGTTGCGACGTTCAATAAGAACACAATGCATACGTAAGGCGCCTTGGGACCGAGATGTCAAATCCAAATGCACCTTCCCGCCGCCTGTCATATTGAGTTTTCTTTTTATATTAAAAAAATAAATAAATAAATAAACTGAACAGATTCTTACGAATACATTCTGCTGAACTACACATGATTACTGAATTACTGAATTACAAAGTTTCTGAAAATTTTTACGTATATTTTATGCGATTTGAAATGAAGTTTCTCGTCTCCCGCCTACACAGTCTATTCTGAAGTTGATATGGAATAAAACTGAGTTTGGTCGCAAATAAATTAACTTCACTTTTCTTACGATATAATTTTAATAAAGCTTAAACATTTGATTTAGTGAGTCTAATAATCTACGAAATTTTCACACAAGTATACAAATGAAAATATTTACTAGTACGCTCCCTGGGCTGAAGAGCTCACTCACTATTTTGAACGAAGTATAATCATTACTCAGACAAATTTCTATATTATATAAATGTTCAATTATCAGAAAAATTACAAAAATCCCGGTTACCCTGTTACTTTTTCTTTTGTAAATAATTAAAATAAAGAGATAATATATCTAAAATTATACTTAAATTTTGCAGTTATTGATATGATAATATATACCGACTCTGTCTCTCTCTCTCTCTCTCTCTCTCTCTCTCTCTCTCTCTCTCTCTCTCTCTCTCTCTCTCTCTCTCTCTCTCTCTCTCTCTCTCTCTCTCTCTCTCTCTATCCCCCCTCTTTCTCCCTCTCACTCTCGTGTTTACGTTTTTTTAAAATTTAGTCACAAGCTTAATTTAATAATAGGCCTACTGAATAGTTTACTCATTACGTCATTGAAGTGAGTTCTCAGTTTTAACTCGACCGTTTGGCATTTGTCTGTATCTGAATCTATCTGTCTATTTGACGTATATCACACGATAACTTTGGACGCATCAACCGATTTTCGTAAAACTTGGCATGGCTGTCCATACATTTACCCAACAGAACCCTACTCATTTGAAATTGATCCACTCCCAAGTAGGGAGGCAAAAATGCGAAGGGGTCAAAATTGTGAAAAGGATCGCAAAGACCACGTGGGGTATTCAACTTAAAAATGAAATTTTAACCACAACTGAATTTAGTGTTCATTTTTGAAAACCTTAAAATTTTGGGACGCTAGGATCCAAAAAACGGGCGAAATGTTTGATAAAATCGCAAAAATTCGAGTAGGGTTTTAAAAATTAAAGGAATTTTAACTGAAATCTGAATGTAGTGTTAAGTTTAAGAAATTTCAAAATTTTGTACTCCAGGGCCCAAAAAAAGGCGATCAAAAGTTTTGAAAAATGTGTGAAATCTAGCCGGCCTCAGGGTAAAGTTAATTTTAATACAAATCTGAATGTTTGGAATTCTTAGCGTTTTTCATACGAGTGTCTGGTCTACGGATTAGAATCATATTATGTTTCATGAAACTGAAGATGACAGTATAAAATATCGGTATGGAGAACCATACACGACTTCCATGTTCTAAGATTTATATTTAAAATAATTTTCGAAATGAAATATTTCCATAGAAACTACTTCTTTCTACTGTTTGCTTCAACTTTAACCACAGTACTGTGGTCACTAACGTATACCACCTCACGTTATCGCACTCCATTTTCACTGATCATGGCAGTCGATGGCACTGCCGAAACGTCTGGTTTTGCAGAAAACTTTGGTCTACGGCCAAACAGCCCTGGAAGGAATTTTAACAACAAACTACTTCTTTGTTGCCGACAACGTAGTACACACATAAAAAATTATCCCCTCCCCCTTCAAACTATAATTTTCATTTATAGAAAATTACCCCCACCCCGTTCAACTAGCCTCTTCATTTACAGATATTTCATCTACGTTTCTATAGTGGATTATTATGATCTTCTTATCAGGATACTTTATTTATCAAAATTAAGTACTTTACTCTTGTTAAAACATAAAACGTTGCAGGTAAACTACCGCTTTCCCTTAACCGATATTCACAAAAATCAACAGACCTTGAGTACTCTACAATTCGGGAACGTATGTACACAATTATTTGATTCTGTTTGAATGTGCGGCAGTTATCGTTCGTCATAGAAAAAATTACTCTTGTTAAAACATAAAATGTTGCTGGTAAACTACCCCTTTCTCTTAACCGATCTTCACCAAAAACAACAGGCCTTGAGTACTCTACAATTCAGAGCTGTATGCAAAACATTATTTGATTCTGTTTGAATTTGCGGTTGTTATCGTTTGCCAAAAAAAATTCTACACACAGACACACAGACACGTAGACAGACAGACACACACACACACAGCCACTTTTCGAAAAATGACTTTGCTTCATGTTTTGAGGGTAGTAAAATCAGAATCAGCCGTTATCTCAAACACGATTTTTTTCGCCATGACCATACTTCCATTTCCTTATGGAACATGGAAATAAAAAGAAAACTCTTGAAACATTGTCATAAAATACATATAAATGTAAATTATATTCTTACATAATAAATAGTATTTATAATTTAAAATGCATAATAAACAACAATAATGTGAGTAATTATGAAAGCCCGCGCGCGCGCACACACACACACGTCATTAAATAATGTAAACAATGTGTGTAAAACATTATTGAAAGTAAATGTATTGTCTTTTAATAAGCAAATTATTCTTGTTATACACAAGGCGCTCTTTTTATTGTAGGCACAAACTGGAGAAGCGTGGTGACTATTTTTGTAGTATTTGAACAAACAAATGTCCAATAAAATTTACAACAGCACAACGGTACACAAGTAAGAACGACATAAAGTTTAAAAAAAAAACTAAAAAAAACCTAAACGCAGTCACAGCTGTGCGCATTCGAATCCATTTTGAATTACGAGAAACAGAGTAGGCACGCAGGCAAATATCTAATAACCTTTAAGGTCAAGGAATGCGCTCAATCCAGTATCAAAACCGGAGCATTAAAATTCCAATACTTTTTTTTTTTTTTTTGAAAGGCAGATTCTAAGAACCAGTTCCAAGCAACATGCCTGTAAAGTGCGTAAGCACTGGTGAGATATGAAGAATACATATCGACACGCAAATATAACAGATGTTTTCGTTCCAGCCGGAGAATAATATCAAATTACGTTGTCTATTATTCTCAGTTTACACATAAATGCTTTTTACTGAACAAGAATTGTATACATGGCCTTTAAAGGTAAATATCCGGTGAGGACTAAGATAGTTATAAACAACGGCACTTTAGAACAAGTGAGCCGTTTTAAAATCTCTGATGTGCAGTATGCTATGAATCCGAATGTGATATAATAGAGAAGATAAATAAATTTAGAAATATTTGTGGTACGATTCATAGAAATCTTAGAAATAAAACACGACACAGCGTAAGGAATAAATTTTATAAAACAATTGCAATACCACATTGACATAAGCGAGTGAGGCGTGGGTCGTGACAAAAAAGGAAAGCGGCAAGATTCAGAGTGGCGAAATGCAGTTTCTTCGAAATACTTTATATCATACATTGCATGATAGAATAAGGAATGAGAGGATATCAGAGCAGAACTCGAAGTAAAGGACATAAATGAAATTATTTAAAGCGGCACTCAACTATAAAGCCATTGGTAGAAGAGACGTGGGTCGTCCGAGGATGAGATAGGTGCCTGAACAGGTTTATATAACCTAATCCTTGAAGAGGAGAAGAAGAAATAGAAGAATTATATACGTTAAGTCTCCACAGCTGCATTTTGTTAATGTAAATTTGATGGGCAACATTTTTGTCCTACGATATTTTTTTGTCTGAATAACAGTTTATAAGATAAATGAGGAAACCTCGAAAAAGATCCTCTTTAGGGGGGTCGTTTTCCGGGAAAAGTGATTGTTCCGCCCACGATTAGGGTGGAAACATTGTTATCCCTTATTTGTAATCCTAGAGGGTGTTCTTAACCAAAAAAATTAAAAATATATACATTTTTTCTTTTATTTGCTCATTTTTCATCTAATTTTCCTGGACTATAGGCAGTAACTTATAATCACTTCGAACGCAAGGCATGTACAGAATAGCACACAGAATCATGAAAGTGATTAAGCTACTAACTGCTGAGAGAGTGTATTAGGAAACGGTCTGAGAAAGTATCTTTATCTTGACTGTTAACACTTATGTCTCAAACCATTGACAACGAAGGAGTATAATTTAGAAACATGGGTGTACAGATAAAAGGAGAAGATAAAATGTGTAAACGAATATATTTAGATTGCTTCGAAGAGAAAGCAAAGTTGGGTATGACTTCCACTTTGGATCCTGTTAAGACGTACGTAGGCTTTTGAACCCCCAACACGAACTCTTGTACCCGCCACGAAAGACATCGAGACGGAGGACAACACCCCGGCCGGATGGTCACGATTCCACGATACCATTTTTGGACAGGTTGTGTATCAATACAAGGAGGATTCCTGAAACTCAGGATGGTCGCAGGACCGACGACCGAACCTCCACCAGAATAGGTACACCCGGATCAACGCCCAGAGGTCTATGGCTTGCCTTCAACCTTCCGGTGCGGTGTTTCGGTGGGAACACTACTATTCAGGGCCAGTCTGGTGAAGACTGATACCGTGTTCTTTCCCTCCCTGAGAAACTAATACGTGATGATGATGATGATGATGATGATGATGATGACGATGACGACGTCGACGGTGAAGGTGGTGCTGGTAGTGATAGTGGTGATTATGATATTGGACAGTTGCATGTCTACTGCGAGGATGGAAAGTCTCATATACCTCCTCCTCTGGTTTTTGAGGTTACATGGTTAGGGAAGATGAGAGATTTTAGTTGCGTGAAGTTAAACCGAGAACCATTCTTAGTAGAAACTACACAGTTTCATTATTATTAATTTCACAGTGTGATAATTCAAAATATAATTACACCGTTGAATGTACTGTTTATTGTTTTTTAATAACTAAAATCAATTTTTATCGATTTCTAATCTTGTTTTTAGATATATCTAATTACATCTATGTTGAAGTTTTCAGTAATTACTAGATCTTGATTGGTAGCTTTTCATATGTTACACTTGATCTTTAATGTATTTTGTTACAATTGTTAACGTGGGAAAATAATAAAAATCTTAGCAATAAGGAAATGCCAAGTAAATTTGAAAAACAATCGATAAATCTGGAAATGCGCCAATTAAATTTTTTTCAAAACTATTTCCAAACATCGACTGAAGATGCGGTAAACTTTAGATAAGGCGGTAAAATCTATATTTCGTTCACTAAATTGACTCCATTTATCTACACCAATAAGAGAACTATAAATTTCAAATTTGAAAAAATAAGTTAATAAATAAGAGTTACTCTAAATAAATAAATAACAGTTGGCTGCTGCCATTTACGCCCTCACAGACGAGTGACGTGTATTATAAAAAAAAAAGTTAATTGAAAACTATTATTCATCCAGTTATACACATATTAAGGAATACACTGAACTAATGTTAACAAATATTGTCGCAAACATTAGGCTATTACCGTTTCGTCGCACATTCTAATGCTCAGCTTTGTCAAACGTTGTTCTTTATAAATCTTCTACTAGAAGTACACGTGAGTACCGTTCATTACCTGAAAAAAATTACTCAAATCAGCAAAGATAAGATAATACTGAACTTACGTGTAACATACATATATTAAATTTTCGATTAGCGCTTTCGAGCCTCTCAGCTCATCATCAGATAGTAAATATATATTTATATATATTATAATTTAGATGTTTTATATACATTAGATCATATATATATATATTACACCACAAGTACGTACTTTGTAACTGTAGAGCAAAACAGATAATATCTGCCTCCATTAAATTAAGTCCTAATCTCTGCTTCAATTTCTCTCATTGGTTTCTCCTCTAAAAATGGAAAAGGATGGAATGATAATGGATGTTCCTTCTCTCTTTGGTTTCACTCTATATCTAAAATTTTCCATTACCACTTTAATAACTGATCCTCTGGTTAGGTTTCATTTCACTCACACTTCTAATACTAGGATGTTTTAATATTTATTAGCTTCTCTTAAGAAACAATTCTCTTTCGAATTCACTTTTTTTGTGAGTCGATAGAACTGAGATTAAAGTATCGTTCCCATAGAAATGCAATGTTAAACAACATGAAATATTTATATAAATGTTTCCACAACATAAATACCGAAAGGCCCGAAAGCACTAATAGGAAATTTTTTATAGACTCCAGTGGTGTGCAATAGCGTAATTTCTGTTGGTGATTATAGCCACTTTATTAATGAAAATACATATATTGATAAAATGGCTTATAGTAGGCGGACGGGGACGAGGACTTGTGCGTGATGACGGTTGTAGATATTTGAGCGTCTGCAACGTCGGTATCTTGTAATTAAAACAACAACCCTGACGGATATCCATTCCTGTGGTATATACCAGTAGATTTACGCGCAAATCGTACGTGCTAATATTCGCTAGATCCGATTTTGGATTACATAGCATTGTTGTTGATACGCTGCTCATTGTTGCTTACATTGTTACCGGGATTACGTTGTTGCTTAACGCGGTATTCACGAGAGATTAGGAATACTACGCTACAGCGGACACGAATTGTAATTCGATTAACACGGAACGCCCGAGATAATGGAAACACGAAAACAGAACTCTGTCGTTCCGTTTGTATGAAGTTGTCGGAAATCTGAAACGGATATAAGCTTCCGTCAGACTGCGTCACAAAGTGCGTAAAGGTATCATGCATAACCGAGAAAACGTTATTTATTTCGTATTTTAGTAATGGGAGTACTGGTACAACTGTTGTCATTTGAATGTATTTCTGGACACATAAAGAAATCATTGTCACATTTATGTTCTTTCTTTACCTTCGTCATTACGTTACTTCTTATTGCCTCTTTATGTTCGCAATACACAGTACTCGTAGACCCCCCTGAGCTGCAGAACTCGGTTCCTTTTGTGAATGACATACATTTATTATTACATACATTTCAGTATTAGATAACTTTTCTATTATGAAAACAATTATCGACAATTCGATTACTCTTCTATTTAGTAATGTAACAATTGCTGAGCACACAAACATACAAGAAGCACTAAAAATTCGAAACATTCTGCTTTGGGTTACAATTCATTTCAGTCTAACACACTGCAGGATTTTCATTATTTTTTCTAAACTTTTTATCTCCTTTTTTTGGGCGATACGATATTTAATCATCATTATCCTTAATTTCAGATTCATACTTCTATCACAAACATATATAAACGAATATATGTTTCCGTTTTCCTATTTTTATTTTATTTATTATTTTATTAATTTCTTTTGAATAATTAAATAAAATTTTACAATTCTTTAATAACATTATAAATATTTATAAAAAATATTTAATTAATTACAAATGTTATTAGTTTCCAATCAGCCCCTCATTTCCCAATTGGCATCACTGTTACAAATTACCGGGCTTTGAAAACTGTTACTAAAACACGGTCCAATTATTGTCCTGTCGTTATCATTGCATTGTTATCAATATTTTGTTCTGTAATTATTGTGATCTGTAATATTGGTGTTATTCATTATTGTTCGATAATTTACTATAATGTTTCTATATAATATTACTGTTACTGTTGTAACGTAATTTGCACAGGCTTCGATGGTATCCAAAAAACACAATAAACACTCCGTTTCGTAATTACAAATTACGACTATTGGGTCTGGAGATGCAAAGTCTGTGTGTCTACATGACGTCGGGGAGGCGTAATCCCGCTAGCTACCTGCATTCCATCCTGTTCCATAGGTCTTTTGCTCTACGATGTACTCCTAGGTGACGGGTGAAATGTCTAATGGGGTGGCGGGTATCAGTAAAATAAATAACCGGTGTGAACCAAAGTTAGTATTTAGTAGAGCGGGCTCATCAGTCAAACAAATGTCAGCTGTCCACGGGATGTCCCCCGTAGGGAGAGGCCTGGAGCGTTTTCTCCAGGGGCAAGAGGTCGGGGCCTATTCCGCCATCCTCGGTAGCTCCTCCTGTTGTCGTCCTCCCCCAGGTACATACTGCCTCACAAGAGGCGCGGGGTATAACCGTTCCTTCGGCTGGATTGGAGCTGTTCGAACGTACTAAACGTGTGTGCTACTTGAACGGCACCGGGGTTTTGTTATCCCTGGTCAAGTTGCTGGCACAACAGTGCAGTGAAGCCTTGTAGCGGGCGGGAAAGGAACCAGGGTTTCCAGCGTCCCTGGTAGAGTAGCTGCACGAAGTTCCCAAGTAGCGCCGCGTGTTTCGGGAACCAAGCAAAGTAGCCTAAAGGTGACCCGTTTGGAAAGCTGGCGGGTGAACCCTTAACACGCATCCGCGACGGGCGCGTGGGCAAGGGTTGCGTGACCCGTGGGGACCCCTGCGGGTACCCGGGGAAGGCCCCGGGGCCTCAAGGTTGGTTATCACCGCCGATTGCGAGTGGCCTCCCATAGGACCAAGACTCCTCCCAGATACGCAATGCTTTCGAGCGCAGGGGGTACCCTGACCGCCGGTGGCATCGGCACCTGTCTCAGTAGCGCTTAGCAAACTGGAGCCAGGGTGGCCGGCGGCCTGTCCCTGGTCAGTAGCTGTGTTGGTCCTCTCGCGCCAAGTCCGTGGTGTCCTCTTAAAGCACAGTGGAACACTAGTAGCTCCGGGCTCGGACCACTCGTTCTCCCCTGACGACGGAGTTGCGTTCGTTGAGTCACTGGATTTCTGCCTTGGTTCGAGGGAGAGGGGGGTACGGCATCCTGCCTCCACTACGCCCGGTGGATAGTGTTCACCTCCGGGCCTCTTGCCGTCCGACTGTCCAGGGGATGTGAACTTAAGAACGAAGAATATGGTTAGAAGTATTTCAGGTTAAAGATCGTCTGATCGGCTATCTTCCCGTAACGACCATGCAACTTGGTCGTGGGGAATACATGTAACTGCAATGTTGAACGTACGCACTCCTTATCGAGCTATGATATCAAACATTTTTATCTGCTCGTAGAATTATGATATGAAAAAAACGCGCGTGTGTGTGTGTGTGTGTGTGTGTGTGTGTGTGTGTTTCTTCTACAGTTAGATTTCATATACGTATATTGAACACTTACGTATTACTTCAAGCATTTCTTCTTTTTTTTATTTGTAATCTACTTCTAGGATATTTCTTGTTACATTCAGTAACACTTGGTAACGCTTGTTTCCAGGCTCCAACAACATCCATTCATGCTATTTTTTTCTTATGTAGTGTGAAGACTTACCACAACTATCCCACATGCACACAAAGCAGTAATATATGGTATACCCTAATTCCATTCCGAATAAGATGCCAGTACCTTCAGATATGAACATATCTGCTATTAATAATCTTCGTATTTATTTTTCCTAGGAAGAAGCAGCTTAACATTTGCATAGCTCTCCTTCAAGTTACAACGTGGCCCACAGAAACAGACGGCAGTGAATTTCCATTGTGAAGCAAAACTGCCGTCGAGCTTAACTTAGACGAGTCTATGAAAAGTTTTGACTCTTGTCGTCTATGGTTTTTTCACAAAGAAGACACCAGACCATTTACATCACAACAGGCAACAAGGATGTTCTCCACTTTAAAAAATGGAGTGAAGTCTTTTTGTCATTTTCTCTATACAGACGCTTTCACGTTTTCCTCCAAGAGAGTCCAATTCTGAAGCCTGGAGGAAATAAATTCGGCTTTGTTTTTTGGTGACTCCAGAACACGAAGTAAATCGTGCGGTTAATGTTTAGTAATATTTTGTGATCTCCTGGATGAGGTTGAATCTGGTGTGAAAATCAGGATCTTTCTTTAAAGATTCGAGCAGTTTCGCACAACTACTCTCCATGTTTGTACATGGACGTACAATGCCTCTAGGACGTACGCATTGGCAGGCCAACTCCACGTGCTTCTGGTCGTGCAGTAAATAATATATTTGGATAGATCGTGGTACGTTTATTTCTCGATATTTCGATATTCCATGATGAAGAGATGCCACCATGCATAAATGACAATCAACAATCACTTATGTGGTTTTGGGTTCTTGCCATGTCATGGGAATAAGGAAAGGCATATGACGGGAAGCCTATAAAATCATAAACGTTTCTCTTGGAATACGACTCATTGTTCCCAAACCCATTTTTTTAAACTGAAAATTGTTTGGCCAAATTGGAATTTTCACTAAATCATAACGGAAATTCCAGTTTTTAATTAAAACGAGAGGTAAGAGGTTAAAATGTCAAAATCGAATTTCTTACATCAAAATTAATAAGAATTGGCTACTTTAAGGTTAGAAAGATATCTCATGTTGACCAGTGATAATAGCAGCGAGTCTCGTTTATTTATATACCTACCGCGATTTTTGTGACCACCAAAGGCCACGAAAACATTTTTTTTTTAATTTATTGCAGATTTGTAATCAGTTCGACTAAGTGAACATTGAACAAATTGACTTACAAAATGCTTACATTTTTATGAAGAGCTGACCATTGACACCTCTTCTTGTTCTTGTTAACAGATTAAACAGATACACAAATTACAAGAGTAGATGGCCAAAACATGTAAACAAATGAACAAAAATCACTTCCACTTTTTGCTAGCATGATACAATAAACTCAAAATGTTAAACGCTGGGCCTATAAGGCAGATACACTCGTTGACAATTAACACTTAATGTTCCCATGCACATTAAACGAAAACACAGCTCCAAAACAGAGAGACCGGAATATGTGAAATTGTCTAATCCGGGAAAGGAGGATAAGGAGAAGGAGAATTAGAGGAAGATGCAGAAGAAGTACAAGAAGAAGAAGAAGACGACGACGATAGTGATTAAATAAAGGTAAATTATAATAATGATTGAAATGTATTGTTTTAACACAATATCGTTAGTAACAAACTCTTAAATTCAACAACAAAAACGTATCCACACGTAAAAAACGTCTAGAGATGTTCTCAAACAGCGGTGAACTGGAATTAGATTAGGCCGCAATGAGGCGAGATATCACGTCCCTAAACACTTTACCAACAAAACAAAAAGACATGTAATGGAACACGTAGTAGCGAGTTCAATTTTGGACGAAAACAAAAGTTGGCCCCAAGAGAGCCGAATTTAAAGGTCATACGTGGGGGGGGGGTATATAACACAAGTAAATGGGAAAAATGTTCAGCTTGGGAGCTTGTGGTAGCCGCAGCGGTCTTATTTGACCTCTGTTTCCCCACGAGGGCACCGAAACTCTATTGTTTTCTCAACTGAAAATAAAACTGGAAACGCGTGTACCTTCACTAGCAAATGACGCTACAAATAGCGCTGTAAACACGACTGTGAATTTTGGAAAGAAAAGTCAGTTACAACCCGCTTACAAAACTATAATAGGTTACATCGTCGAGCTCCGCCTATTTTACATACATCCAATTAATTTTTCATGTAATCAATACACATTTACCTTACTTTAGTAGCTACACTAACTTTGGTATAGGAAAAAATTGTAACGCCGTTCTGACATACAGTGGCGGATTATCCATAACGCTAGGGTATGCTGCACCGGGCACAGGGCCTCTGCTGTCAGAGGGGGCACCATCCAGCTGAATTGACTAAGCGATCCAAAGCTTATGATCACATTACGCAATTGTAACGCCGTTCTGACATACAGTGGCGGATTATCCATAACGCTAGGGTATGCTGCAGCACCGGGCACAGGGCCTCTGCTGTCAGAGGGGGCACCATCCAGCTGAATTGACTAAGCGATCCAAAGCTTATGACCACATTACGCAATTGTTTGGTTTTCTTACGCAGTTATTAACCACGGAGAGTGTCGAGTTGGAAAATCAAGCGAAAGCTTTTATAGACGTTTACTCGAACGATTTGAATAACTACCTTCTATTAGAATTGAAGCACTCTGTGGCACGAGTAAAATTGCAATAAAGAGGTTTTTTCAAATCGTTCGATCTAAGATGATAGATTCCACGATACTACAGTTTGTCCGGTCGAAGTACTTAAACTGTATTATTGATTGTAAAATGACTGATGTATTTCCGAATATATACATTGCTTATCGTCTGCTTTTTACGATTCCAATAGCTAACTGCGAATCTGAAAGATCTTTTCTGTATTAATACGCATTAAAGATATGTTGAGTTCATCTATGGGAGGTGAGAGATTATCTTCGTTAGCAAGGTTGAATACTGAAACGAGATATTTGAATCGCTATATTAAGAAGAAATTATACAAGATTTCAAGATCAAGGAAAAATGGCATTATTAGTATTACCTAAGCTTAAGAACTACTATGCTCTTTGTAATCATTATTTAGCTAAATATTTGTTGTAATTTGAGAGTTTAATAAAAATAATTGTTAACTTTCTAAAGTATGCATGCCATTTATCAGTGTAAGTAGTGGATCAAAGGTTGAATTTTGAATCGGGGGGGGGCACCAGTCTGATGGCAGCATAGGGCACCACGCGCTTCTAATCCGTCCCTGGTGATGTAAATAAGTTGATTAGGCTGCGTGAAGACTGCCACGTACCACGTGCGATGCAAGTTTGTCGGATGGATACTACAACATTCTAGTGCCGCCGAGACGATGTCCGATTCATATGGAATTTTGTCGTAAACACTACTGAACAGCTGACATAAAGCCCCCTGTGGAACTGTCCCAATATCCGTACCCGCACGACATTTTCGACGTTCTGAATATAGCGATTGTATCGATATACTACGATGTGAAGAAGAAGTGTACTATTTGTAAATTGTTCTATTTCTTAATATAAAACGAAAATACGTGTTGTTTTCATTTTTGAGGCTAGATAATAATAGATAATTTTTGGTTTTCAGCTTACTGTTGCATTGATAGGGTCCGAGTGTCAGACGTGTTAAAGATTTTACAACAACGAGGAGCCCCAATCGACATTAGAAAGCTAATAAAAGAGATCTACTTGAGCACTTCAATGAAAGTAAAAGCCAAAAAAGGGACAAGGCAGGGGGATTCCCTAAGTCCCATTCTCTTCAATGTAGTTATGGATGAAAATTATTAAGGAGGTACAGCATAAGAGAGGATATAGAATGGGTAGAAGTGTGTTTCACATTATATGTTATGCAGACGACGCGATGTTATCCTAATAGCGGAAAATGAAAATGACTTACAGAGACTTGGTATAATTTTAACAAAGCATACCAGAAAGTGATCTTCGTATTCAGTGCATGGAAACAGTCTCGAGCCACTGCTTATTCTTGAATTAATTTTAGCATTGGTTTTACGTGTGAGGTTATTATAGAGCCTAAATATTTGAACTCTTGGACTTGTTCCAGTTGCTTCCCTTTTATATAAATCTGGTGTTGAGCTGGTTCTTCGGCAACAATCATTGTCTCCGTCTTTCCCAAAGTTACTTTCAGTCCTCTTCTTTCCAGTTACACGTCCCAAACATCAAGGTTTCTTTGGAGTCCCTCTTCTGTACCGGAGAGTAAGGTCACATCATCTGCAATCGCAACAGCCCCAACTCGAGTCGGCTGAAGCCTCCAATTCCCAACATGGAATCCTCTAATTCTGGCCTTGCAGCCTTTTACTGCATCATCCAGTACTATGAAATGTAGTGGACTAAGAACATCCCCCTAGCGGAGTACTTATACTTAAGCATTCTTATTCGCGCGCATCGTACAAGAGAGAAAGAGAGGCAGCGTGAGAGAGCGGTGGAAGAGGAGGAGAAGAAGAAAGACACAGATAGACAGACAGACAAGCAGAGACAGAGACACTAACAGACTAACAGAGACGGGAAGAGAGAAAGTGAGGAGAGGCAAAAGCAAACATAACGTACATAGGTGTACAAATATTCCAATTTATGGAGAGTAAACGTTACATATTCATTTCAACTAAATATCTTCATGCCAACATGGGAGTACAAAACGCCCTCAATGAGCAATCAAGCGATCTCAAAGGACCGCTGATGATGGTTTGACTTCAGAGCTTATTACCACGTAACGCTGCTCTGTGTGTGTGTGTGTGTGTGTGTGTGTGTGTGTGTGTGTGTGTGTGTGTGTGTGTGTGTGAGAGAGAGAGAGAGAGAGAGAGAGAGAGAGAGAGAGATGGCTCCGCAGGGTCGAATAATTTGGTATTGAAAATAGAAGGTAAGCGCTCCCTTCCGTAACACGCCCTTCCCTTGGGCGTGTGCACACATCTGATTGCGACTAAACTTCGTTTAATCAGATATATACGCTAACGCAATTTCCCAGGAATTTCAATAAATTAATTACAGCGTACTGATTTTATTTCTCGAAATTTCTCGTAACGTGTTCAGCGTGCGATACTTTACAACAGGCAAGCTGAAATTGTTAACAAAACATACCATTTTAATTTTAATACATTTGCTTTTAAAACAAGTAGTTAATTCTTCCTTCGGCTCACTGTGTTTAGTTCAAATCCTGTTAAGGGAACCTGTTCGCAAATTTTATTTCATAATGCAGAATGTTCTTTACTTCTAATTTAATTAAGAATCCTTGTTTTTTAAATATGTGGTAGGCATCCTTCAGGTATTCAATTAGAATTCTATGCGCTGAACGTTTTAATTCCAGTATTCTCAATATTGTTAATTTGCCACTGATACCTAATATATTATTAGACGTTTCCTTCTGGACGAGGTCTCATTCTGTCTCCATAATTTTCAGTCCATCCACTGAGAGTCCACCACGAAGCGACTAATAGCTCGAAAAGTAATATTGACATTATTATTCAATTCTTATACAAGCTTCTCTGCATGTATTATCTCCTTGCTGTGATTTCCCGAATAAAGAATCAGTCTTGTTTGTACAGCCTTTAAATAAGAAACCTGACGCCAGTGCGAATAAATCTGAAGTATATAATATCTGAATTAGGCCAGTTATGGCTAGTAAGGTAGTGAGACCTGGACCCCTAACAATTGCACGGATCTTTAAGAAGAGTTGTCAGAAAAATTATGGGATAATGTAGAAAAATGTAATGTAGCGTCTGAGGGAATCAGATAATTAGCAGCTTATAAAGATGTTAGGCTTACCTGCTTTATTAGTATACAGACATTGTGGTGGTTGGATCCATATCCAGGGAAAGATGGAAGCTTGAGGTCTGGAAAAAACTATAGAAGAGCATTCCAGACGGGGCCGACAGAGGGAAAGAATTAAGGATCAGTAGAAGGATAGTGTGAAATATGGGTGGCTTTAAGAGAAATAAGAGTGAGTGAAGAACTAATTACAAGAATTCGAAGCTTCTACAATCGATGTAAAACATTTGTAAGAACATGCAATTTAAAATCACAATTTTAAAATTTAGATTTACAATTAGAGTAAATCGCACTTCAAACCACAGTCTACATTAGCGGTTCCTAACTTTACTAGAAGTGAAACACTATTACCATGAGGGACATTCATAAGTGAACATTAAATTTCACTTTACACAATGTTCAGTAAAATTACCCAAACACTCACGTGCTCGTATGAAGCAGTCGTCATTGCTATACCTCTACCAAGAAATAATGACGCCTTACTAAAACTTGATAAAGAGGCGTGCAACTGAAAGCCATGTAACTGAATATTATGAGTATACATGATAGAATCGCCCAATATCGGCCCAAACGGTTGGCACGTCTTAACCGAAAAGTTGACTGCTGCATACCAAAACAACCATTGAATTATAAGCCGAAAGGACGGAGAGGTGTGGGACGTCGGAAGAAGCGTTGGATTGACCAGCTGTAGTCCACCTGCTTGGGACCGGAACAAACCATTTGTGGTTTAATCCTTTTAGAAGATGATGATGATGATGAAGAAGAAGCCCGCAAAGCAGGACTCCGTATAAGTGAACATAAGATCATACGTTTTACGGAGGAAGAGGTAGGTACAACGCCAGTGGCATTTTGTGTTTGGCGATTATCTGTTTTGTGGCAGTCACTGGCTTCCAGTATCCTTGATGAGATGGAGGAATTAAGGGGGGGAAGGGATTGCGTCAGGAAACCTGTTTTGCCTTAAATAAAGTCCTTAGCAAATATTGCTTACCATTGGAATGTTATGAAAGGGGATCGCATTAATACAGAAATCTCTCGTAATAAATATCAGAAATTTATATTGCTATGACGGCATGTACATCCAACACGTTAATTTCTCTGGTGTTAAGTAATTCCACTATAATGAAGAACGCTCACATACAACAACATTATTACTATGTTTATAAAATGGTGAAGTACAGATTCGAACGTAAAAATATCACAGTCAGCATAAAAATTCTTAAAAAGGCTCTAAGGAAATAAAAGGAATATTATAATTATATTATTAATATAAGAACAATAACAATACTTATTATTATTTTTATGTAACTTATATAACATACTGGCTTACACACACTACCCATTACATGTACAGGCCTATTAATTAATTCTGTATTCCCCGTATATACGTCTCGGCAATGGCGTAAATACGGGGTGGGGAGATCAGGGGGATCAATCGCCCCACAGCTGTTAAAAATTTCAGTGAAATTCCATAATCATTTGACGTAGATGAAGCCAACCTTCAAGCTAGTCTCATCCCCTCCCAGAAGCTAGTCTATCCCCCATCAAGAAACTAGTCTCACCCCCGTCCCCAGGATCAGTTCCTACTTACGCCACTGTGTCTCGGTGATGACAATAGATTTTGTCAACACGCCGACAAAAGTGTTTAAAAACTGTGTCTAAATAATAGCTGACCGTTTCAAACCCCATTAGTTCATAGTCACTACTGAACTAAGGATAAACTACCGCTTGTGTCAAGCGACCAACGATCCGTTCTACATGTGTCAAAAAAAAAATCACCAGCTTACCTTTGGAAAGTTATGAAAATAGATCGCATTAATACAGCAATATCTCGTAGTAAATATCAGAAATTTATCTTGCCATGTCGGCATGTAATAGGACACGATACGTCCAGCACGTTAATTTCTCCGGTGTTAAGTAATTCCGTTATAATGAAGAAAGCTTATGTGCAACCATTATTACTATGTTTATAAAGTGGTTAAGTACTGAGTCGAACATAACAACATAACAGTCACAATAAAAATTCTTAGAAATGCCAAGAACAGAACATCGTGCAAACCCGCTCTGGAACGTGGGAGACTCGGTCCATTTTACGACGACCCAAACAAAGGAAGACCAATTTTTTTCTGTTTATCGCTGTCCTCGTTTCTAATTACACCGACGAACGAAACAACCAACCTCTAATTAGAGAAACGACGAGTTGCGTTAAGAAAACGAGCAGAACCATATTGTTCAAGGTAAACGAAATACTGTAAAGTACATGGGCACTGGGTTCCTAGAACTCGACAGCGCATCAAGTAATGTTTTACGTCTCTTGTGACGGTAATCAAAAGACAGAAAATGACACCAACGCATTCGGGGAAAGGTTTTATTGTCACCCATCAAGTACATACCGAGAATCTTCAAACCGAAATCACTGACGGACAATAAAGAAAACACGGAATAAAAAATAGATTACAGTAGATTGAAAAAGAAAACAGATAAAAAATAGATACCATTAATTGTGTGTTCTAACATTGTTTGTTTTTCATTTTAGCCTTTTCGAGACATATGTGTCATAACATCAGAGTTATTCACTCCGTAGGTAGGGTTACAAGAAGTCCGTATTTGGCGTGACATGTCCACATTTTACAAGGAAAAAAATCTCTGTCCTTTCTGTATTTGTACAACTTGTGTCCGCATTTTCCGTTAATTGCTAAGGCACGTATACTTGACTGAACATTACTAAACATCTATTTGCGGAACATGTACGTTTACAGGAATTCGCAAGAATTCATTAGGCTATATGCCTCTTTCTTCTTCGGGTAGTTCCTATCCGTTTCGCATGTTGGATATCATACAGACGATTTTAAATTTCTGTACTGCTGCACGAAATAAGTCAGTTGGTATTCATACCAAACCAGGTCCTTAAATTTCTCAGCTATGAGGTTCTCGGTCGCCCAACTCCTCTCTGTATTTCTCTGTCGGTCGCCCAAGTACTTTTCCCTGTAGTGTGGACTGCAATAAGTAAAATCTCTGTTCATTTCTCATGAGATGTCCCAGATAATGAAGCTTTCTTATCTTCACTGTGTTAATAACTTCCCTTTCTTTCTTCATCTTCTAAGAACTTCAACATTAGTTATATGTGCTGTCCATGAAATGCTCAGTATTCTACGGTAAAGCCACACATTTCGAAAGATTCCAATTTTTTAGTTGTGCCTTCAGTCAAAGTCCAAGATTCTACATCGTAGAAGAGGACCGAGAATACGTAGCAGTGTAAAAGTCTCATCTTTGTGTTTACTGTTAAATCGTGACTTTTGAATAAACTGCTCATTCTAGTGTACGCTGCTCTACCCTTTTCAATTCTGCTCTTTATTTCTTCTAAGTGGTCCCATTGTTCATTGACTATAGTACCAAGATATGTAAATCTGCTTACACGTTTAACTGGCCTTTGGTTTATATTAAGGGCGCAGTTTGTTAAGTTGTTCTTAGATACAAACATTAGCTTCGTTTTATTAACGTTGGTGTCTAGACCATACCTACGGCTGCCTTCTGTCGCTCTATTCATTAGTGACAGAAAGCAGCCGTACATATGGTCTAGACATTAGTATATGCCAGGGGCGTATATTCTAGGCTAGCTAGGCTAGCTGCGAAGCCCAAAGATTAAAGCACAAAAAATCTATTAGGAATTTGCATAAAATTGTTCATTTTATCGAAGTCAGACGTGTTTCCCTCACGTGTTTACTTCTGTTTCGTAGTAGCGTAATTACTAATTACAGACAATACAACTTCGCATATAACGGCGCCTGAATCGCTGCATATTGCTTTACTCGGGCTTCGCAAGTAACTTGCGAAGCCTTTCCTCGTCACGATTCAATGGCGTTGCTATGACAACGGTGAGGGACTTGGTAGGGGCAATGACGTTTATCGTAGGCTACGCTTCGCTCCTTGGAGAGCTAGCCAACAGTGAGACAGTAGGCTGTGTGGCACTCAAAGCAGTGGTTCGTTTTAAAATTAGTATTAATTTTGTGAATGATATTTTGTGCTGTGCGGCTTGAATAATAAATTAAGATGAGTGATATAGTTAATAAACTATTGACAAAGACACAATTTGCTCAGCTTCCGTATGAGGATAAGCTTCAAATTGTAAAGATAGGTAGGCCTCAGCCATCCCTTCTAGAACTTAAAAGTGAATATAAAGAAAAGAACAGAGTGTATACTAGATGTTTTAGTGAGGCCAACTACAAAAAATACCCTTGGTTAACTGGACCGAGTACAACTAATAAATTGTACTGCTGGGCGTGTTTGCTTTTTTGCACCGATACAAGTCCTTGGAATAAGACAGGATTTAATAATTTAAATTATTTGGTAACGGCTTGTGATAAACATCAAAAATCACTTAGTCATATACGATCATTCAATACGTTACAGACATTCGGTTTTCAAAGAATCGACCATTACCTTAATTTACAGAAGAAGATTGCTGACAGTCTACATAATGAAAAAGTAAAGGAAAATAGAATTATTTTGAGAAGACTGATTGACGCAGTAACATTCCTAGGGAAGCAAGAATGTCCATTTAGGGGCCACAATGAGTCTAGCGATTCAACAAATAAAGGCATGTTCATAGAACTTTTGGAATTTTTATCAACGTATGAGCAAACAATAGCGAACCATTTAAAAACCGTAACAATTTTTAGAGGAACGTCACCGGTAATACAAAATGATTTAATTGACGCAGTAGGTAGCGTAATTACAGACAAAATCAAATCAGAAATATCTAATGCAACATTCGTTGCATACTTGACGAGACAACTGACGTAACCAATAAAAGTCAATTATCAAGAGTTTTACAATTTGTCGATAATTAAGGAAACTGTCAGGAACCATTTTTGCACTTCACTGACGTCAGTTTAGACTGAACTGCACAAGGATTGTCCCAACATGTCACCAAGGTTGTGGATGATTTAGAATGTTCAAAAAAACTTATAGCCCAAACTTTCGATGGAGCAGCTGTTATGGCCGGTCATGTGTCTGGACTTCAAACCTTGGTGAAAAATAAGTACCCATCAGCAACTTTTATTCATTGCTGTAGTCACAGGCTGAATTTGGTTTTGTCAAAGTCTACAAATTTTGTAGCAGAATGTAAACGGTTTTTCATCACTTTATCAGGAATACCTAGCTTTTTTTCACATTCTACAGTCTGCACAACTGCTCTAAAAAACTTTATGGAGAAGAAACTACCGAGAGTGGCACCAACAAGGTGGAATTTCTCATCAAGGCTTGTAAATACTGTCAAAGAATATAGAAGGCCTCTTATCATGTTCTTTTCATCAACAGAAGATGAACCCGGTGACTGGACAGGTGACGAAGTGAATACTGCTTCAGGGTTTGTTTGTTTTTTACGTAAATTCGACACTAGATTTCTTCTTCTTAGTTTCAGTAAAATATTTGCAATTTCTGATGTTCTGTTTGACATAATGCAAAAAAAAAATGTTTGGACATTTCTTACTGCATGAACAAAGTCAATGAATTCTATGATACTCTGCAGAAAATTAGAGATGAGGATTTTGATCTTGTATGGACAGAAGCTACAAGTAATTCTGAATATGAAGATAAAGAATATGAACCAACACACAAAAGACAGAGAAATGATGACCGTTCCAAATGGCAGCGTATTTTTAACGAAATTCTGGACACAGTGATGTCCCAGATAAAATTCAGGTTTGAGTCCCAAAAGGATCTTAAATTCGTGTCTTTATTGGATTCAAACAATTTTGATACATTTTGTAAAAGTTTCCCACAAAATCTGATGACAGAACTTAAAGAACCATATAGTTCATACTTTGACATTGTTCGCCTCAAAAATGAACTAAATGTGCTTTATACTCTAGATGAGTATAAGAAAAAATCAGTGAATGAGATTACTATTTATATGAAACTCAATAATTTGGACATAGTGTTTAGTGAAGTGTACAAACTAGCAGAATTAACATTGACATTTCCATCTACAACTGCAACTGTTGAAACAAGTTTCTCCGCTCTAAAGAGGATTAAGACTTACCTCAGAGCCACACAAGGACAAGTCCGGTTAAGCAACTTGGCTGTTATATCTATTGAGAAAAACATTCTTCTTAATATGAAAAAGTGGTCAGAAGAAACATTTTATGAAAGTGTAATCCTGAAATTCACACAAAAGGAGAGAAGAATGGAGTTCTTGTTCAAATAAGTATTTGAAGGTATTTAACTTTCGTTGATTTCCTCATATTTCTATATCATATTTTGTTTTCATAAGCTCACTGTGTTTCTAATGGAAGTACTCTATGCGCCCTATGTGCTATATTATTATGTATTATATATTCATATCTATCTTTTACACTATCTATACAATGTATACTCTGTCATTACCAATAGGAACTATTTAATTGATGGTTTAAACTAACAGATAAGTCAAACTTTCTTCAGTACAATTATATATTATTTCCTCATGATGTAATGATATAGTTCTTGCTTTTTGTAATCTTTTATTTGTTTCACTACCGCCGTCCGGCCCTAGTGGCTTCTGCGGAACAAATGTATGCTATAAATAAATAAATAAATGAAGTATTGAAGTTCTTTGCTTGCTTTTGTCTTTCTAATGATGCCATTTCATAATTATTGTTGAAGTATCAGCCATTATTATATAAGTTAGAATGCATTGGCATGGTGTCACAAAATCACATCACTTCAAAAAGCTTGAAATGTGAACGAGGGGGACCCCCTCCAGTGCATTTTCTTCAATATTCTAAGGTGAGCTAGCCCAGGTCTCGAACTCAGCATACGCCACTGGTATATGCCTCTTTAGTTACTCAAAATTGCCTCCTTTGTTTTGCCAATATCGGATGCTAATATCACTCATTAGCAATCAGTAGACAAAGAGAGGAGACTATTGTGTTCCGTAAAGTAAAATATATGTAAATTATAAATATAATGTGAACAATTAAACACCAGTATTTTAAAAGATACAACTGATATAGATACTAGAGACTTAGGCAAATATAAACCTAATTATTTCAATTGTGAACATTTTTTATCTAAATCCAACGTTATGATGAAGAAGCTGCACAAATTCAACCATATGTGTGAGGCCATCAGGAGAACTGTAAAATCAACGAGGAAAGAAACACAACTGAAGTTGAATAAGGTGCTGCGGCCCCCCCCCACACATCTCTAAGGGGTCTTAGTTTTGGATTTTAGCGAAGTCCCAGGCCAGTCTTATTCAAGCGGCTGAAATAAAATTTCCCAGGCACGTGGCAGTGTAAACGCTTCAATATCGCAAACAGAAACGTCGATGTACGACAGGTGCTGAATATTATGAGTATAGTTGGTAGAATTGCCAGATATCAGCTCAAGTGTTTTGAACATCGTAACCGAATGGATGTGTTCAGACTTTGAACTGTTAAACCTCTGTATTGTAATTACTGCACTGCGACACGCACAGATGACGTCACGTTTTTTTTATCTATCGTCTACAGCCGGCGCAGCTCAGCTGTCTGTAGCGAAATTTTCGTTAGTTCTTCACTAGGCTCCGAGTCAATCACTCGTAATATTCCTGGCCGCGGCTACTGGCTTTCATTTTTTAACTATTATTATGTGCAGCATGCACTGATTGTACTCGGCGATCTTTGCTTATTCATCATGTCTTTCGACTTCTATTATTAATCAACTAACGGGCGTCATGTCGTGTAAACTTCTGTGCGTGTCAGCAACAGTATCAAAATTCAATAGCTTTCAATAAAAGATTCATATAAAAATTATACAGTCCACTTCTATTTACTTTAAACCAGCCCTCTTCATTCAGCGTTTCCTGGAATAACTCGAGACGACTTCAAGAGCTTCCAGTAAGCAACAGGATGATTGACGCATATCCCCAAATAACTATGGAATTATAATCAGAAAGGAGGGAGAGGTGTGGGGCGTTCCAAGAAACGTTGGAGTGATCAGCTCTCATTTACCTGGTTGGGACAGGAACAAACCTTTTTTGGTTTAATCCTTGTTGGAGGTGATGACCAAATGTTATTCCCGACAAATATTCAGAATTTCTCTGATGTCATCGTATCCAGCAACTTTATTTTTCGTCGCGTGAATGTTGTCAAGATATTTTTTTTAAGATAAAACTGTTCTTCATCTTAAAACTTACACCACGAAGAGTTACAATTATCTATCACAAAACTTTATCAACTGAGTTTCGTTTTCGCCTGCAACACGAAAATATCTAAAGACAAAAATTATGGTATCTCAAAAGAACAAAAATTGTCGTCAGTGATACAACCTTAAGATAGCTATCAGATTTTCAGTAATTGGGCTGTGATATACTTACGAAGAAGACAAAGACATCGGTAATAAAAGAAATAAATTTAAACGGATGTGTGATACAATTATGAAAGCTCTATTACGTAGGCTCTCTCGATCAGAGTTAACGTTTATATAGTTTAAAATTTCCGGACTATTGGGCCGTGATCGATTGCTTGTTCAGATGTCTTTTATTTTATACACTAGACGGTTTCGGCCACCCACCAGAGGCCTTCTTCAATAGTAACAAATTAAAAATGGTTCGACAAGGGACGGTAGGCCGAACGTATCCCAAGGTGAGCAACCTTGGGGAATGCTTTCACCTCAACTTGGCGTACGTACGGCCTACCATCCCTTGTCGAAATATTTTTAATTTTTTACTACTGAAGAAGACCTCCGGAGGGTGGCCGAAACGTCTAATGTATAAAATTAAATGATGTCTGAAACATTTCTAATTCCTTAATGTTTAATGACGCCTTAACGAAGTCTTGTATAATTTCTTCTACAAAGATGGGTTCAAGTATCTCGCCTCAATATTCAACCTTACTAACGAACATAATCTCTCATCACCCGTAGTTGTACTCAACATATCTCTTTAATTCGTTTCAATACAGAAAATGATATTTCAGATTCGCAGTCACCTATTGAATCGTCAAAAGCAGACGATAAGCAATGTACATATTCGGAAATACATCAATCATTTTACAATCAGTAATCCAGTTTAATACTTCGAGCGGACAAACTGTAGTATCATGGAATTTATCATCTTCATTCGAACGATTTGAAAAAAAAAACTCTTTCTTGCAATATTACTCGTGGCACAAAGTGTTTCAATTCTATTAGAAGATCGTTTTGACATTATTCGAGTATTTCGCTTGATTTTCCAACTAGACACTCTCCATGGTAAATAACTGCATAAGGAAACCAAACAATTGCGTAATGTGATCATACGCTTTGCTTCGCTTAGTCAATGGTGCCCCTGTGATAGCTGAGACCCTGGTGCCTGGTGCTGCAGCATACCCTAGCGTTTTGGATAATCCGCCACTGGCTACATATATGATCTACATGGCAAAATTATTAAAGTCTCAGTGGCTTTACAAAACGTGTGACTCATAGTGTAGCCCATGAAACGTCTTCTTCATTGTCCTTTCTAGCAAGAGGCTACTAAGAACTATTTTTAATGCTTACTGCTGAAGAAGGCCTCCGGTGGGTGGCCGAAACCTCAAGTGTATAAAATTAAATGATGTCATAAACAAGCAATCGACCACGGCCCAATAGCCCGTAAATTTAAACTCGATAAACAATTATAAGAACTCTCAAGAATAAGACATCGAAAGGCAGGCAGCTAAAATTGTACTTATAAGGTGATAACGAAGTTCCCTTACTACTATGAGGATCGGAGTGTTGGGCACTAAGCAAACCCTCTCAGGGTATTGAAATTCTCAGAAGTGAAATTTCTGAGATAACTGAAAGGGTCTTTGTTTACAGGAGACAGGATATGAAAAGCGACCGTTGTACGCAATACGCAGAAAAGTCTAAATTAAGATGGAAAGAACACGTATCCAAAATGCGCATCCAAAACAGGCCTTGACATATCAAGCGGTAGATAGAAGAAGTACGGGAAGATCGAGGATTAGACGGTGAAACCGAAACTGGCAGAAGTGATTAATCCTGGAACAGCAGACGACTATGACGACAACGATTTTCTTCACGATAATTCAACGGAAAGCGAATCAAAAAGTGCCTACATTCTCAGAAAGTACTCAGTGCGAATATCCGTTAATCTCTGAATGACAGTATAGGACACCTACTTCGGCCAAAAGGATGACAGCCGGCATCAAAGCAACTGTTGTCAAGTGTATTTATTAAAAATAAATAGTTGTCTTGATTGTTCATCATCTTTTTTCACAGCACTACACTTTATATAATAATGAAACTTTCACTTGTGAACTTACTTGTCTTTTCTCGTTGAACGCGTTTCGGCGTAGTGTTCGCCTTCGTCAGCTTAGAGACAGACTGCCAGACTTTGTAACGGTCATTGCTTGGAAGGTTACAAAGTCTGGCAGTCTGTCTCTAAGCTGACGAAGGCGAACACTACGCCGAAACGCGTTCAACGAGAAAAGACAAGTAAGTTCACAAGTGAAAGTTTCATTATTATATAAAGTAAAAATAAATCTCCACCACCGGCATGTTTGCGTTCACTCTGTTCCCTGCAGGCGCTGTTTTGGTTTGGCGCATTCTCCCTTGATAAGGGTAGCTGCGGTTTTCACTCTTCACCGGAATTCCAATACGATATAACCTATAGACGTTCTAGTCTCTAGTGAATTTTTAAAGCTTTAAACTTTATTGGTAGCTGTGAAAATTAATAGCATGAAACTTAAGTATTAACTGTTTAATCAGAATTGGTGAAGACTAATTCTTATAATTGATTTGTTGGTGTTAAGGAAACTATTTCAAGTAATAGTGTTGTATAATATCCATAAGGTTGATCTTTAATAAATGAAAAAACAAGACACATTTATCTGTCTAACCAACAAATTTATTATATTTAAAATTACTGTCATTTATACCAGCTTTCTATGCTTTTTGACATATTATTATCATTTAAACATGATTTCTACCAATAGACAATTATAAGCTAATATCTCTATATCTCAGGGTTCCTTTGTTTTTTTGTATATAAGCATGAAATAATACTTATATCTAGTTACTTATTATATTACGAAATATATATATTCAAATAGATTCATTTAAAATATGAATGAATATAATTAATTGAAGTTATTTTTTGTAAAATGTACGTATTTCGCTTTTATATTCTAATCATATGAATTTAAGTTTTAATGTGTAATTCATATGTGAGTTCTTTTAGAAGGACAGACAGGTGTATCGTAAAATAGTTTTAGTACATAAAATTTTTACTGTTGGTATGCATAATCCAGTCTACGGTGGGCAGGTGTACTGTGATCTCAGTAGATGTTGATTCTCTCCCGGCTTCTTTGAACACAGGATCACTTGGATGACTCATAGTGTGGTTCGCTCTCGTAGTGATTGATTCGTAAACACTTTAATCACTTCACTCTACCTAAGTATATCCGGTTTCTTGCGATATTTACTTTGGCGTAAATACTGTCCACTAGTTACAACGGTTACTCTCATTACGTTAATTTACATTTCGCAAGGTAATTATTCCGTTTCAATAGTTTAGATATCGTTAGTAACACATGATATAATCCGATTCTCACGAGTCACGGAACTAACACATGCTAGACTCTCTGGATTCATAATAACAAAACACTCAGTTCTCACTTTTTCAATATTTAAATACGTTACACAAACTGTTCACTCATGTTGATTCTAAGAAAATTAAAGTAGACTCCCCTGATCGCGCCTAAGTTAATTGTATATATTCAACACACATAATTCCTCCACTAGTTTCCTAATTTTCACTTTGCTCAGTTTTAATTGGTCCTTCTCTCTCTTCTTCCAGCAAATTTCGCTCCTGGAAACACACCTACCTCCAAAGCTGTTTTCTGATAGGTGACCTCTGTTCCCCTTTACTTTCTTATCCTTACTTCAATCACCTCTGCTGCGGCCTTCTCGGTATATCATAATCGTAAATCTCCCTGGCGTTTTTATATGCCTTTTAGTCACAACAACCCCTTAGTTTCTCCTAGCGTCCAGTTACCCTCTTGATTTACGATACGTCCATATACATGCACGTCGACGTTGAAGAATTTCACACTCTTTTGTACTAACTTCCTCTCATAGTTTCTCTCCATACATCAATGTCATTGCAAGCGCCGACAGTTTTTTTTTAGCGTTATAAATTCTATACTAAATACCCGTAATATGCCTAATGTATCGTAATACGTAACTTAATTGTCGTGTGGTTAAAGCATCGTGGCTCCAGTTGTAAAGTCAAACGTTATATGCATGAATACAAGGTGTGGGTGGTACAATCCTGTTTTCAGCGACCATACGCTCATAAAGGTACACATAAAGTAAAGATTCGATTCACAAGTGTCTGTAAGCTAGGCCTGGAAGACCTAGGCCTTTTTGTAGTAAAAGTAATTTTTTTTTTTTACTTTTGTTACAGTTCCTTTTTTTTGGTGTATAAACAACTTAATATCATACTAATGAACACCTAAGACGTTTCTTACTTAGGCCTACTTAAGACATATTTCGAGCGATCAGTATTATAGGACGTAGGCTTTCGCGGCCGGAATTTGATTGGTTGAAATTATCCGGGGCTGTTAGGCTGCCGTATAAATCTGCTAAAATCAGACTTATTATTATTATTATTATTATTGGCAGTAGGAGATGAGGAACACCTAGAAGGAGCCCGCAATAGGCTCCATTCTGAAGTAATACGCTAAGTGGTTCCAGAATGGATATAAATGCCTGAATTAGAGGTGGGTTTCTTTAGTGGGTGAGAGTCCCACACAAAAGAGGAAGCACGGCCTCCTCTGACGTCAGCAGTTTTCTTTTATCTCCTATTTTCGTCAATATTTGATCGTTCCGCACTCTGTTAACCTATTTAAACTCAATTATTCTTCGCCACAACTGGAATCGAATCCCAATTGGAATCCTCCTTGCTGTCAGTAAAGCTTTTACCTTTCCAAAAGCTCTCTTATACATATAGACATACGATGTTTCATCACAAAGTTTGCGCAATTTTTGTTTATTTAAAATATTTGTTCATCTACATTTACAATGCTCCCTTCAACATAGCATCAGTCGGTTATAACACGGCGATGCCAACGTTTTCTTCACTCTTAAAAACAGTTCTCGAACGAATTTTTTTGTGTAGCCTTCAGCTCGTTCAGCGATTTTCTTTTTACTCCCTTCAACAGTTGCGAAACGTTGTCCTTTCCTGGTTCTTTTCATTATTCGGAATAAGAAAGATCGTGTTGTGGGAAATATGGCGAATACGGCAAATTGCGGCGCCAGTACAATTTTCTTTGTTTACGTAAAATTTTTGAAGAAGAATTATCGGCGTGACTGACCTTCCATTTCGCCGTTTCATACTAATAGTTTCACACACGGATGGAGTAAAATGCTAGAATAATGTTTTTTATTTATCGTTGCATCTAATGATAAAAATTAATAGAAGACAAAACTACACTCTTCATATGATTGTCATGATCTTCAATTTGTTCACGACAATCTTTGAAGATTTGATCTGTTTTTTCGTGCATAGCAAGCTTACCAGAACCCTTCTGCGACACTTTCTTCACACAGAACAGTCTTTGCACAAAATTGACTCCAGATCAATCTGACCCCCCAGAATTTCAGTGAAATTCAATAATCAACGTCCGCATGTTTCTAAGCCAGTTACATACCATTTTAAATAAAACTTATAAATAATTGTAGCCTATAAATAATTATATGGGAAGAATATTGAATATTCCATTATTTTTTGCATACGTCCTAAATTGTAAAGGACTCAAGGCCTTTTGATTTTGGTGAAGATCGGTTACGGGGAAAGGGTAGTTTACCTGCAACGTTTTATGTTTTAACAAGAGTAAAGTACTTAATTTTGATAAATAAAGTATTCTGATAAGAAGATCATAATAATCCACTGTAGAAACGTAGATGAAATATCTATAAATGAAGATGCTAGTTGAACGGGGTGGGGGTAATTTTCTATAAATAAAAATTATAGTTGAAGGGGGAGAGGATAATTTTTTATACGTGTACTACGTTATCGGCAACAAAGAAGTAGTTTGTCGTTAAAATTCTTTCCCGGGCTGTTTTGCCGTAGTCCAATGTTTTCTGTAAAACCAGACGTTTCGGCAGTGCCATCGACTGCCATCATCAGTGAAAATCGAGGGCGATAACGCGAGGTGGTATACGTTGTAAGAAAACCCTGTATGCCGGTCTTTACAAAAAATAAAATAGTAGAGGAAAAAATTTTATAAAAAATAATGTTTTCAATTAAAAAAAATTTTGTTTATGTTAATCAATGTTTGTAATTAAGAAACAAGGCTGTTTTAAAGGTTTTGTAAAAATTTTAAGAATTAGGAAGGTATTTATTAACTATCGAGCACTTCTGGAAGATTTGAACCAAGTCTGGAGTTAAATAGATTAACTCCAGTCAGCAATCGATCGATGATTTTTCTTGCTGGTCCAATATCTCACTCTAATAAAATATTTTCTTCTTCTTGAAGTCTCTTTGCCTTAATAAATCACCTTAATAAATACAATTGAAATAAATGGATTTATTAAACAATTTAATAAATAATCGATTTTTATCGATTGAGAACAATTATCGACTCCGTCTCAGGGAATTGTCGATTGTGCATACAGTAGAAAAATTATTATAAGTATTATAAAAAGGACAGGTTCTTTGAGCGAATAAATTAATAGTCAGAGAAGGGTGACGAGAAAGTATAACATTAACAATTAAAGTAAATTCAATAATTATTATTTAACAGTATTTAAATAATTCTGATATATAATGTTTAAATAAGTTGAAGTCAAACCATATGTAGACTGACGTCACCACTGGATGAGGTAGGCAGGCTTAGTAAATTCAAAGATGGCCGCTACTAGATCTGGCGAGTTTACTGCGATGTCATCGTGTCAAAAAATCACAGCAAAATTACCTTCATGAAAGTTTGAAATGTCCCCGTACTGGTGTAATTGGTCTATTAGGTTGTTTGGTGTGTTCTGAAGAAGTGCTCCGTGTATACTTGTGTTAATTATGTTATTTAGTATGTGTTCACTTCTGTGGGTTAAGTTACTCAAAATGTGGTTATGATTTGTAGCGTGAATTAGGTCAAATATATTGTTTTACTGTTTTAGATCACTTGTATAATGAATTTAGGCGTTAGTTTTCACTATTGTCGTCAACGTTTTGGTAAATTTAGTTAAAAAAGTGTTTATTTCATATAATTCTCGATTCACTTATATGCATGGCTAACCATAGTACCATTTTCGACTCGGTTATAAGGAACGTTTTTTCACACAACTATACTGCTTGATATTCAACAAAAGACTATTTTAACTTGGTCAAATCTGGCCCAGTTAATCTTTGAAAAAGTATTGTTAACATATTTCGATTACCCATACACATGATAAATATTACATTATATATGGAATTTATTTATTTTATTCATCACTTTCATGAATTATGAACCTTATCATTGGTTTAATCATCTCATTCCTTTTAAATTGATATATTATAGTCCATATCTGTAGACATTTTGTGGAAATTAACAAATGTCTTTCCCTTTTGGAAACATAGGCTCAAAATCTGATTTCCGCCTTCATACAATTTTTCTTCCATTTTAATTGTTATTAATACTATTATAATAAATTTTAATTAGTCATATTTCTCTTCCTTTCCTTAAATACATATAAATTAAACTTTTGAACTGGTTTTTTGTGTTAATCTCTGAATTTGACATTGCTCTTTAAAATTAATTAATTTACATATTTTGAAAATTTACAATATTTTAAGGTATATTTCCTTATTATAATTTTAACTCATAGGATCATTTCCAGTAATGGTTAACTGATTTACCTTATCTAAATCTTGCTAGTTTACAGGATTTATAAGTGAATTATACTGGTTTATATGGTTTCTGTGAATTCACCAAATGGCCTAGAGTTTAGAATTTTACATTTCAGTCTTTCTAAAATAAATTTAATCCCACCACTCCTCTGACTTTACATAGTTACTATTACATGAAAATAAAATGGTTTATAACTTATTGTGAGGTGTAGTATTTAATTAACACTACTGTTATTAAAAAAATAATTATGAACATTATTTAGCAATCTGCACAATTGAACATATTGCTGACATGGTTTGAACATATACTTTTAACTCCTTTTGAATTAACACAGCATACCTACTGAAACATTATTAATGGTATGTATGCTGTTATTTAGCAAACATAATTCATTTTAAACACATAATATAAATCTTATTTTCTAATAACTCTTACAAACACATTGATTTTATGGCTGTGAACAAACAGTCTATTTAAACATTTTAAACCTATGAATACTAAATTAATGCCAGTCCTTTCTGGTCTAAACCATTATTATTTATGATCCCCTTCATCAGTAAACATGACCACCCATACTCTAGTTATTAGCATTTTTTACAAATGTCTTGTAAATAAAGAGTTACATTAAAATAATAAAATACTGGAAATCTTCCATTCTATTATTTTATTATGCTGTTTATTATTGGATATTAAAGTTGTTATATAGCATATTGATAAGTCATAGTATCACTAACTTTAAGTTTATTGCATTTCCAAAAAACACTTACACAAATTCACTTTCACTGGTGGTTCTGATATTTTGAGTCTCACTATCTCAGACCAGACCTTTAGTAATCATGGACTGTTAAGACTTGTTTATTTTCTTATCACACAATCGCTTTAGTCGGTTCACTTCTTATAATACTATACAACACTTTAGTTTTCTAAATAATTACATTTTTATAGGATTTTGGTATGTTATACTTTCTTTTTAATCGTTTTTGTGGGTTTGGGGTTGATGGTAGTTAATAATAATAATAGGTTTTACAACGGTGTTTCTTTCATACTATTTCTTCCTCTCCTCCTATCTTCTTTCTTGTCTTTCTTCTTATCTTCTTTCTTGTTTTCATTCTTGTCCTTCTTCTTATCTTCTTTCTTGTCTTCATTCTTGTCCTTCTTCTAGTCTTCATTCTTCTGGTCTTCTTGTCTTCATTCTTCACTCTTGGGTAAACCAAGGTACTTCGTGTTATCTCAACTGATGTTTAGTTTGGAGCATCGAAGTTATTTACTGATACGGACCTTGTTCTTCTCTAAAGGTTTCAGGGTATTGTTTTCTTCCTGATCAGAAACTTTATTCTTCCTTCTTCTTGTCTTTGGGGTATTTTGGTGTTCACCACTCTTAAACTGATTCTCTTTCTTCTTGATATGGTGTTATTTAATTTGTTTACTGCTCCTAACTTCCTGGGTAAATTACTGATCTTATAATATGAGTTGCTTTCAATACTTTCTTTGATATTTAAACAGTGGTTTTTATATAATGTAATGAGGATTTTTATTTTATCGTGGTTCATTCCTTTGATTTCATTAAATCTCATTCAATATTATTTTAACATATGTGGTGTAATTAATTTTTATGATTTTATATGACTTAATAAGTAGTGGATTTTCTGTCGCGCTACAACGTTAGTGACCACAGTACTGTGGTTAGGGCTGAATCAATAAGTAAAAAGAAGTAGTTTATGAGAAAATATTTCACTTCGAAAATGATTTTAAATATAAATCTTAGAACATGGAAGTCATGTATGGTTCTCCATACCGACATTTTTATTCGCATCAGTGTAGTTACGTTGCTGACACCATTAAACAACGGCTATACCGACAGCAAAATGACGACGATATCCGCTCTAATGACGGATAAGCTCTGTTGAAAGTTTTAAAACTGATAAGAGACTTCACTGGTATTTTCAGTATCGTTTAATTCTACTGTCACATATGTTTACACAGCAAACGTATATCACCTCACGCTAGCGTACTCGATTTTCACTGAAGATGGCAGTCGATGGCACTGACGAAACGTCTGGGTTTGAAGTAAACTTTGGACCGCGGCCAAACAGCCCGGGTAGGAATTTTAATCAAAAAGTTTTCCTCATATGTTCTGCAGTTTCCCACACTTCAGCTCGATATGTTTCGATACTTCCAATATTGCCTTATACATTTTAATCTTTTTTCGGGTCATAGTTAATTGCTCCATAAAGTGGACCGCACTGTCTTGTCACTTGTTTCCCTTGTCCTATACGATTTTTTTATTTCTACTACACGAGTGCCGTCATTTGTAACCATACAAATGAAGAGCTTTCCGTCGTTTATAGCTATTCCCGTGTTGCGACATGTAATCGTTGTAGGGAAGTGCGTTGTACTCAAACACCGCTACACAACGCACTTCCCTACAATCCATAGCCACCTCCATTAACAGAACTACCCGCAGAACTTCCTCCTTCCTCATAAACCGTCTCCTTACCATAGCCGTTGTACCTCCTCCTAGAATTCGTCGCCGTCAGCGTCAGAGATGTAGAAGCACACAATTCCACTCCACCTGCGCTACTCGTCCCTGTCTTGGCCGCCGCCCTGAAAAATACGCGTAGTAGTGCATCCACTACTCTACCTTCTATGTGCCTCCACCTTCTTCGCTTCCGGTCTGCACTGACGTGCGTCTTCCCTCATCCTACCATCTGGCTGAAGGGGGCTTGCCCCAGATCAGCCCCGAGGCTTGTCCTTCTGGGCAAGTCTCAAATACCCCCCCCCCCAAAAAAAAGACAGGTAATCTCCAACGTTCTAAAGTTGAATTCAAGTAGGCCTATATCTTAAATAAAGTGGGTGATACAGCACAACCTTGTCCGCAGTCCCTTTGTGACTGGAAATTCACCAGCCTATCTTTATGGTGCTAATATTGTTGGTGTAGGTCGCTTCCACAGCTTTTTTAACATAAACAGACACATAACATAAACATAAAAAATTGACACCACTTTTTAATAACTCCGTTATAGCTTATTCAGTGAACACTCTTATATGGCTTCTTGAGGTCTATAATACTAAACGGGTTTCAACATTTTTGTCTCTTTTTTTTCAAGAAGTTGTTTTTAATGTGACGATATTATCTATACAAGATGGGCCTGCACAAAACCCATATCCTCATATTGGCTTTCAATTCTTACTTTGGAAAATTTTCCATATAACCTTGAGATGGAATTGGCTACGTTCGCTCATAGACCTTGGGATAGATAGTCTATGTCTAAAGATGGACCAATCGTTCTGAAACGCGTCACTAAGCTACGTGAAGAAGTCACAAGACGGAAGTGAAATAAGAGAATATATTAGGTAAATACAATGTTGTCTCGCGCGCATCTTCTAGACTTATAAACCTTTTTGACGTTGTAAATTGTCACTTCAAATTCCTTCGACCGCCGCGTGCACCTAAACCTGATAACATAACTTATCATGAAAGGTAAAAAATTACTAATAAAAAACGATCAAGAAATCATTGATAGAAACAAAGACGACAAAGCAGGCATATCCTGAAGAACAGGAACACTTTACACGTCCCCCTCTACACACACACGCACACCTTATGTGTAAACTATAAACAAATTCAGTTGCAACAGAAATAAATGTGCAAACAACTATGCAATTTCAAAGAGAGGAGGCCGTGTCGTGTTACTGAGTGATTTTACCTCTTTCGTGTCTGCTGGAGAGTTCTTCAGCTACACAGCTACACACACTTGACGACACTCGAATACACGTGAGAGACTTCAAAGCCGCGTGCCACACTTCAAGTGCTCGCTGACGACTCTTCTTCACACACACACGCTCACGCGCATACACACACACACACACACACACACATGTATCTAATTAAACATTTTCCGCACGGCAAACTTAAATAAGGTATTATTCTCGTCCTATTCATAAAGTAGCTTCTGTCATTCAGTCATATAAAGAAGCCCTTTCTCTTTCGTGTTACTAGTGTTCTTCGTGACCTGTCGCCATGTGGATCACGCTTGATATTAACCACTTCCTAATGCCCAAGTTTCTCAGATCCCATTCTACCAGCTTTAATTTAACTGGAGTTATTGTTCCATCTTAATTTAGGTTTACCTATTTCTTTTCGTATGCTTTGATTTCTCACTATCAATTCTCCCGTTGGTTTGTTCCGCTGCGTACAGTTGCGAATTAGAAGCGCGTGGCGCCCTATGCTGCCATCAGACTGGTGCGCCCCCTCCCCCGAATCAAAATTCATACTTTTATCCATTATTGACACTGATAAATGGCATACACAATTTCGAAAGTTAACAATTAGGTTATTAAGGTCTCAAATTACAACAAATATTTAGACAAATAGTGATTACCATGAGCATAGTAGTATTTAAGCTTAGAAATTACTATTCGATTCATTTTTCTTCTTGATTTTGCTTTAACGAAGTCTTGTATAATTTCTTCCACATCGATGGGTTCAAGTATCTCGCTTTCAATGTTCAACTTGCTAACGAACATAATCTCTCATCCCCCGTAGTTGTACTCAACATAGCTTTAATTCGTTTTAATACAGAAAATTATCTTTCAGATTCGCAGTTAGGTACTGAATCGTCAGAAGCAGAGGATAAGCAATGTATATATTGTTACAATTTATAAAGGTCCCGTAATGCTAAAAACTATGACTGTGGAACTCACCTTCTTACCGCCGTTCCTTTCAAAAATTCTCCGTTGCCAACATTTCTTCGTAACTCGAAATATGTTACGTTTATTATATAAAAACCAATTCTGTTTTTATAACTATCGTAAACCAAACATACAGTAATGTATGTATTGATAATAATAGTTTAATTATCCGTTTCTCAAACCCTTTATTTACACAATAATGTTCAAGATTATTTACTTCAAATTGTCGGGCGTACTTTTTATTTATTGCCGGTTGGCTATTCTGTTTAGTAACCAGTAATGGTCGATTTCCTTAAATCTCCAGGCGTGGAAATGTCCTTTTAGCTACAGAAAAACACACAAATAAAAGTACAAGCTTTACAACAAATATCAAAATATTATATATTTGAAAAAATATGGACGACTATGGTCACAAACTACGTTCGACAAAACTAGTGTTTATAGGTTAATTTGTTTAGTATAGTATTGAATTAATTTACAATTTTTTGCACAAGAAATAACTAGAATAGTGGTTTTGGTGTTAGTTTTAATTGTTTATTACCAAAATAAGTCCACAATTTTAATTAGTGAGTGTGAAATCAGTGTTATTAGTGTAATTCACTTTGTCTGTCTTCGTTAGGTGATAACTCAAAAATAGGTTATACTTAACAACTGTTTCTTCATCTCAGGTCCAGTTACCATGTCTTGGGTATATTTAGTTTTCTTTTTTGTGATTTATCCACTTCAGTAATCCACTTGGAAATGTTTTGGCTTATTATTAATAATCTATGATGCTATATCCAGATTGTTTATTAGCTAGTTCGTTTCTATTACTTTTTTCTTATAATCTCAAGCTCTGTAATTTCTTCAATCTTTTCTCATCAGTGGTTACTAAAGAACTCCCAAAATTATTTTTTATTATTTTATTATTTCAAGCTCTATACTTTTTCAACCTTTTCTCATCAATCGTTACTAAAAGCTCCCAAATTATTTTCATTAATTTGTTGTTGCTATGGTTAAAATACCAAATTTGATTGGTGGACATTATGAGATATTGTCATTGAAATACATTGTCATTCTGTACAAAATTGGTCAAATATCTTTAAATAGGTCTAATTCCCTTATACTAACTGTGAATCTAAATCTAATAACATCATTGTCTTGCTTTTAACTTGTACATCAATTTGGAATCAAACAAGGTTGCTTTTAGTTCATAAATAATGATTTTAAATTTTTACCACCTATTTCTTAATAATTAATGTTATACCACTTATTTCGAATACATTTTTGTTGTGCAGACTAATATCATTAAACCTATTCATATTACATTCATTATTTCAATGATGCTGTTATACTTGCTGTTATACTTTAAAATTTACAATTTTCTAGTTTTTATATATAGGCCTAGCAGCTAACATGTCTGAAATTCTATGCCTACACTTATTCTAACAAATGATCTTTATGTTATTTTAACACCTTCTACATAAACAAATTAACATAATTATTTAAAATACAACATGTTGGTTTCTAAACCTTACAAAACAAAATAATCTTTTACTTATAGGCAAAATACCTAATTTCTTTGGTCTAACTTTAATACAACAGATTATGTATTGTCTATTAGTCTTAACTTTTACAAATAACTTTATGAACATAAATAATTAAATATTACAACATATCTGAACAGTTTCAAACCATAATTAGGAACCTAGTACTTGTAAATGACCTATGATTATTTTAAAATCATCACCTAAAAATGCAATTTAACATCTTACATTTATCAGCATTCTCTCCTTGACCTACTGATAATAAATATTTTATTTTATTTATTTGTCACTTTATCACTTCTTATTTTATTATTATTATTATGTTGGTTCATTTACCCTTTCTAACATTTCATTACATCTTTATTTACTACTTATTATATAATTCCCTACTCATTAGTTTGTACTTTTATATGGTCATTACAAATTATAAGTTACTGGGAATAGGGTATTTGGTCTCGTATATTCCTTCATAGTTCATTTTATTTTGTTTTTATCTTTCTCCGTCACCTTACCTAAACATTTGGGTATAGTCAGTCATAGTTAGAGTCTGTCAAATATAGTCGTTAGTGTTATGCTATCATTCTTTTATTTATTACTTGTTTTTTTTTTTATTGTACAGCTTCTCATTCATTTATTCTTGCAAATCTTACACGGTTTTATGTCATACCGTTTGTCATGTTACAATATTCGGAAATACGGTACATTATCATTTTACAATCAATAATCCAGTTTAATACTTCGAGCGGACAAACTGTAGTATCATGGAATCTATCATCTTCATTCGAATGATTTGGAAAAAAAAAGTCTTTCTTGCAATATTACTCGTAGCACAAAGTGCTCTAATACTATTAGAAGATCGGTATTTAAATAATTCGAGTAAACTTTTATAAGAGCTTTTGGTTGATTTTCCAATTAGACACTCTCCATGGTAAATAACTGCGTAAAAAAAACTAAATAATAGCGTAATGTGATCATAAGCTTCGCTTCGCTTAGTGAATGCTGCCCGGTGCTGCAGCATACTCTAGCATTGTGGATAATCCGCCACTGGCTGCATATATGATCAACATGGCAAAAACCACTAAAGTCTCAGTGGCTTTACGAAACTTGAGGCTCTTAGTAAAGCCGATGGAACTCTTCTTCATTGTCCTTTCTCGCAAGCAGCTACTAAAATCCTCTTCAAGAACTTTCTTCAAAATTTGTTAAATGGGTGTTCATCGACTTTTTAACATTACTCAGGCACAAAATATAAGTTCATATACAGTCAACGGTTTTGTAAACGATCGGTTTGTCAATAATCAGCTGTTGAAGTGGTCTAGAAGACAACCGTACGCACAGAAAGATTATATGGTTTCGCTGTACATGCGCGCGCGCACACACAATAAATCATATCAACCCTAAAACATATAGAAACTGGAAACTGGAAAGAATAGTTCCAGTATGTTTGCTTTGACCAATGCAGATGATTCAGTAATGGCTAATGGGGTAGCCAGAGGAATTTAAGAAGTAACCGGATGCCTATAGAAAATAGATCTGTGTACTCTGCGATTGCTTACAACGTAGAAATAAGCCGTCTACGTCATAAAATAACGGGTGGGGCAATGAGAACACAAAAATTTGTGTTAGCTCGTGTTCGGTTACTATGGCAACAATAAATAAACAGGTGGGTTTTTACCGTTTCAGTAAACATGGCTAAATAGCAAGTTGAACATCGTGCGTTTGCTGTAGAAACGTTATCTGAAAGTAATGCTTCCTATAGAACAAAACAAAGACCGTTCAGAAATCATTTCAGCGTTGGGAGGCATGGAAGAATTCCATAACGCTCAACAATATCGAAATGGGAAATAAGAACATTTGGAACCACTGCCTCGACACAGAAAACAGTTAGAGGAAATGTAAAAACAGTGCGTGCGTCAGAAAATGTGGAAGGGTAAGTGTTGAGGCCTGTGGTCGAAGATCTGTTGGTCTCAAGATTTGGTGCAATACCTTAACCAAGAATTGGTGCGATCTCCAGACCTGTCTGCGTGTGAATTCTTTTTATCAGGCTATCTGAAGTTTAAGGTTTTCCAGTCTCGACAACGTGATTTAAATCAACTCACGCAGCGCATCATCGAAGAAATTCAGGCGACTCCGCAAGCCATGCTGGGTAGCTTTGTCGATCGACTTGAAGAATGTAAGCGTGGCAATGGACGCCACTTCAGGGATGCTATTTTCACACGATGAATATGACTAAGTAAAATGGCATCTTATTACTTTTGTATTTATACTATATTTGACTTTAAAATACTCAACTTGTTCCTGTTGTGATAGTTTTAAATCGTTGTGTTCTCATTGCCCCACCCTTTATACAATTACAGGACAACATGCCTCACGGGGATACGGCGATCTGGTAACAAGGAGAAGCAACAATGAGCGGTGATGGTCGTAAACCAATAATAACACGTCACTCCAACAAAGAATCACACACCCGTCACGTTAAGAGAAAGAAGATCACTGTCGAGAAACACATTTGCCAGACAAAAATCCCCACGCGGATGACACACAAAAATTAACAACATTGAGCCTGCAAAAGTTATGTATTATCTTTGTGAGTAGAATGAAACCTAAAGAAGAACCGAAAAAGCCGATGACCTTTTTGAATGAGACGTGGAGAACTCGACAGACGAGTTGTACCAGCGACAAAATTGGAAAGCTGTAGAGAAGGTCTATGTCGGCAGTGAAAAACAGCGATAGGCCTATAAGAAAAAGAAGAAAAGAGGATTATTATTATAACTAATGTTATTTACGACATATACGGGTAAAGACGTAAAAGCCAAACTGCACAAACGTCACGTAGTTTATGGTATCATCAGCAGGACGTTTGGAAAAGTAAAAAAGTAAAGAAAAATTAAATTTTATAAAGTAATGACTGTTTCGGAACGGTTGAATGATATCAAAATTTGGGTCTCAGGTCAAAAATCAGGCCTATTAAAACTATATTTAAGGCTGGTCAAAGGACAAACACTAGAAGACCTAATGAAAACTTCCAGAGAGAGTTAGAGGCCGATACCAATAGAAAAATTGAAAAAAAAATAAAGTTAACTGGAGAGTTTGTATAAAGATGATGGAAGTAACAGGATTGCCAAAATTATTAAACCATGGGGTATGAAAGGTGTTGCCTACGTGGATCAACAAAGCACATAGCATAAACGGGTTTGAACATTATATCCGTTACCCACCGGTATCCATCAGTGATATACTCAGATACGTATATTGATTCGATAAGCTACACTTGACCGGACTAATTCACGTAAGGTTGGAATAAAAGCTGAAACTGCCAATAAAGGCTGAAAAAAAACCTGCCATTCAAAAGAAAACCAGAACCAACTTATCTAAATGTGTCCAGAAAAACGCTGCTTTAACATAATCCGCCACAAAACACGCCGCATTCGGCCACAAGGGTACAAAACCATTTTCATGACCTCATGCGTAAATAAATTTACGTAACACAACGTATTTGCTACAAGTTAAGTACTATTGTGACGTTAAATGGTACAAATTGTTTATGTTATATAGGTTTATAGGCCTACTACTACATCCAACGAATACTCTACCTCTGATTATTCGTATATTCGGCACATGACGTCGATAATTCTCTATATAGATACCTGTTGGGGAGAGGGGGGTATAATATACAAGTTCCTCATAAATAAAAAAAATTCAGGAAACAGCTAAATCGATTAATTTTTTAAATTGTGGAGAAAAAGAACAGGAAAGTGTACAACTCAAGATGCTTTCTACTTCACACAATTCGAGCAATAAGGTGGTCTCTTTAAGAAGAGGCCCGCCAGTTTTTAAAAATTTTATGTTAGTTGAAACTAAGTTGTATCGATGAGTGTCACATACATTAGATTTAGAAGACTTAGAAATCCACAATACGATATAACACCGGCAAGAAGACCTAATATAACCTAAACTAACGTAAACGTAACAGATTTAAATTGAACTGGTTATTACTCAAGGGTCAATATAAGTTTACATCAGTCAAGATTTGTCAGAAAGGGCTATACCCTTGTTCCTGTGCCTTCACATACACTCACATAGACATGAATTTAACAAGTCACGCATAATCCCATATTGTTTGTTGTTTCTGCGCTTTGCAGATGCGCATAGCAATTCAACAGTTTGTGTTTGTGCACCTGTTTGTGTACCAACGAAATTTACCTTTGATTAACAGATCGGTGTTCGAACCGCATACCGGGAACTTTAAAAATGCCGTTATACGAGTTCCACACATCTGAAATAACGGTCGTTTCCGGCAAAATGCAATCTTTTATGTCTGGGAGTAATGTTGTAGCCGTTCTGTCCGGCACCGTATACAGGGAACAATCTTTAGTTTCGCCACAGATAGCACCCAGAAAACCTGCTGGGAATATACTCCTCCGACGTTGAATTTTCTGTAGTAGTTACACTGGTTTTCCTGTTCCAATGTTGATCGTTATATATGTTTGAACACTGTTGTAAGATGGTTACAAAAGTGGCGGGGCTCTTCTTAAAAAAGACCCCATTAAAGTTAGCCACTGTGTGTGTGTGTGTGTGTGTGTGTGTGTGTGTGTGTGTGTGTGTGTGTGTGTGTGTGTACGCGCGCGCATGTTTTGTACATGGACAGGGCTTCGAAAATATTAATGTTAAAAAAATCCCTCAAAGTATCACATTAGGATCAGAGATTTTAGACTAACTGTAAACCCACACACAAACTTTCCTTGGAATGGAACCAAATTTTTCTTTGGAGAAAAAATAATATCGCCCGCAAAACGATTTTGTTTACCGTGTTCTAAGTGAAAAAAATACTTACAAACCATACGCACAGAGGAATATGTTTATTGAAAATTGGAAAACAGAAAAAAAACGATCATATCTCTAAAAATAGGAGAAACATCAAGTGCCTACCTATTAGCGTCCTTTCAGCTATTAATTAATTTTAATTTTGTTAATTAAGAGAAAACGTTACCACCGTTACTTTACAAACAGTGGGCGCACACATACACACTGTGGCGGACATCAAAAAATAAGTTGTCCTTTGATTAATTAAAGCTCAGCTCGCTCCACAGACGGTGGTCAGAAAAGGAAAAGCGCGCTGCGCTGACAAAATTACACCACATCTAGTGTAAAACACACACGACGAGTCGGTGGTTCAGACACAAACAAATGTGTTATTTCAGAAACATCTCCGACTACAGCCGCTCAGAATGGCAATCCAAGCCGAACCGCGTTAATTAGAAACTTCCAGTCTCCCACGGTTAAAACTATAGTTGTTCATGAACTTGCCAATTAATTAAACTGTATATAAATAACATTTTGTACACACACATACATGTATATTGTACTGTTGTTATTTTCTGATATAATAATATTTATTATATGCACCACGTTGGTTGCGTCATCTTATTTACTGTGGTTATTTTACAGGTATATAGAATACACAGGTATTGTAATTATGTAATTATGATATGTAACTACCTTTATTATGGTTTTTTTTTTATTTACCAGTACATGTAAAGAAACTCTTTCTCTCAGGGTTAATGATTATTAAGCTGTTTGATCGTATTTACGATTGTATCTAATATTTTCTTTTCTTTAAACCAAACCAAATTCAGTTAATATGTAGTATTTTGAGAATTAACCATGTAAAAAAATAAATACCAGACTAATGTAACTTAACCGACTCTGAATTCTTCCAGCTGCCACGGGTTCACTTCTGGTTGTTGTTTACCTTTTTTCAAAAGTAATATCAGGCTTGGCGATCTGTTCCTTCACTCAAATTTCTTATTGATCTCACCGCTGAATGCCGCTCTCCAGGACGACTGCAACACAGATGTCTCCTCGGAACACTCAATTATCCTTTATGGCCACTTATACTCTTCTTCACTCCAGGATTTCCCTCTTCTGTCGTCTTTCTATTAAGGATATTGTTATATTTCTCGTATTATTATTTATTCATTAAATATTATAATCAAACTCTGGTATCACAAGTTAAACTCCTTTACTTTATTTTATTTTCCATGTTACATTAACTTTGATGATGTACAAATGTTATTTAATGAATTTAGATTCTTCAAGCTACTTTTAATAGATATAATTTTATACTCTTCATGCTGTTACTATTTGATATAAAATTAGACTTTTCACGTTACTCTTATTGAAAATAAAAATAGACTTACAACGTTACTCTTATTGAATATAATTTAAGACTCCTGATGTAACTCTTATTAAATATATTTGAAGACTCATACACATTTTCTTCATCACTATACAATACAATTTTTTAACAATTTACAAAATTGTCCCTTTGATAATTCCCTAATTTCTTTACATTTGTTTATCATATACCTATTAAAACATATATCATTTTTCTATTTCTTATTAAACATCTTTATTTTACCTCTAATATTCGTAATTCTATTTGTTATTTATTAAATTATAATTTTATTACTCTTTACTCTTCTTATAAGATTCATTCCAATTTCATATATTCTTTTCTGAACATATAACTGAATATTGTTTTATATCATATAGGAATCGACCTCTATGTTGTCTGGGTGAGTCGATAGTCCCAATATTTTTTGTTTACATTTTAAAACATATGTTACATTCAATACAAAATCTGCATCCTTTCTCTTTTAAAATTTATTACCTCCCTATTATGTACTGTGTGCATTTTAACAGCAGTACAATATACATACGACATTAAATCTGTTTTGTTTCTATTCGCATATACACAAACACCCTGCCTACTACCCTTCACTATACAAAAAAAAAAAAAAATTGAAGGTTGGAGTAAAAGTATGACAAATTTTTTAGCGCAGACAGAAAGTTTTACTTGAACTTTCTATTTATAAATGAAGATAAAACTGTTCCCTTTAAAAGTGGGAAAAGTGAATTTCCCACAAGAAGAGATTTAGTAAGAAATTAAGAGTGCGAAATGAACTAAATGTATATGGAATAAATGAAAAAATAACTGACTATAAAGAAAGATGGAAACAACACGTAAATAGAATGGGAAATGGGAGAATACCCCCAAAAAATACTTAACTACAACCCAAGAGGGAAAAGAGATATAGGAAGACCACGAAAATGGTGGTCGTAAGTTTGTGAGAATGGAACAGGCAAATGCCTAATCCTTATAGTGCAGAAGAAGAGAAGAAGAAGAAAAGCGAATTTCCTGACTTTGACAGGTTTGCTTAAGTAAACATATGTTTGCAAAGACAAATAACAGAACACGTCAGTAGCGTGTCATGTCTCTGTCCACTGAGAAGATGACGTCGAGAAAAACTGAGATATTTAGCATCGTGTGCCGCATGATCACTTTAGGGCAAAGTAATAGGGGACAAGTTCTATTGCAAGTCATTACCGTGCATTGTGGGGAAATGTGAAAGCGAAACAGAACTCTAAATGCTTAAACATGTGTAGTACGTAGATTCGAGACGGCTGAGTTGAACTTTCTAAGGTCAGTTCTGGGGATAATAAGAAAGGACAGACTTGCAAATGACGCAATAAGTGAGAGGCTTGGTATTTATAATTTAAATAAAAACAATGTGGAGAAGGGTGGAAAGACCACACGTTAATACTCGAGAAGGAACTCCTGCGAAAACAAAACATATTTTATAAACCCAGAGTAACAAGAAATATTGTAAAACGCATGGTGCGACCAATGAAAGAAACGGAAGGCTGGAGAGTAATCTACAACCAGGAACTGTACCACCAGTGTGATGAACCATCAGTGTCAGAATATGTAAGATTCCAGCAAAGATTGAATGGACACGCAATGCGTCTGAACGAGAACGAGAATCGGAAAATGAAGGCGGGGAGAACACCTACAGGAAAGCCTCGAAAATATAAGACGATAATGTCTGTGAATTATTCCAAGACGTTTCGGAATAAAAAGTTGGAAATGAGTTGATGCAAATAGGAAAAGATGTAGTTTGACTCTATGTGCAACAGACCCCGATTGTATGTGCAACAGATGCAAAGGAATATATATGTACGTTAAAAGAACAAAAAGATATGTATTAGACTAGTAAAACATGTATAACTTCTTGAGCTGCAAAACTCACTCGCTATTTTGAATGAAATACATTTATTATTAATTAAAATCAAATTAACACATTATAATTTTTAAAGCTGTGAGTAAAGTTCTTACTCCTGAGATTCTTTACGTAACTGACAAAATATATAAAGATTTTACACAAACACAGCTTACAAAGATTTTGAAGATGATTCCAAACTGAAGAGAGAAAATTTTGATAGATATTAGATAATTTCGTCAAAGTATTAAAGATATCGAGTGCGTATTTTGAATAAAATTCTTCAAACTTTGATGCCCCCCGTAGACTTCCAGTGACCAAATTTAAACTGATACCCGACATCGATTTGTATAATTTGTACAAACTTTTAATTGACTTTAGGGCCCTGATATTCTAAAAATTTTGAAGTTTCCTAATTTTAACACTATATTCAGAATTGGGTTAAAATTCTCTTCAATTTAGTATCCCACTCAGATTTTTTGCGACTTTTTTGTCCCATCATATTTTTACCTCCTACCACCCCTATTTTTGAGATGATGAGTCTCAGAAACAATGGGGGCCTTTGGGATAAAAATATGGACAAGGATCCTGACTTTATAACCTAAGTCAGTTTACACATTCAAATATTATCGTGATACTTCTTCTTCGCCTTCTTCACTTCAAGGATTAGACTTGCAGCCTGTTCCGTCTTCACAGCCACCGTTTTCTTGATTTGCCTCTATCTCGTTCTCCAAGAGGCTTATACTGGATTATCTCTGAATTATCTTTTTTGGTATTCTCGAGTCACCCATTCTATTTATGTGTTGTATCCAGTTTTTTTATTTTGTTTAATTTATCGTTTATCGAGCATATATTCAGCTCTTGCCTTATGCCGGCATTTCTTATGTGATCTCTTGTGATCCTTTGACTCTCCTCAAGAATTTCATTTCAGCAACTTCAATTCGTTTTCTCTGATTTTGGGCGAGTATCCACGATTCGCTCCCGTACATCAATACTGGTGCCGCCATTACTTTATAAAATTTCAATTCTGTATCTTTTCGTACTTTCTTTCCCAGTGTCTTATGAATTGTGCCACACACAACCTCTGGTATTTATTTATTTTATTATCGATATCGTTTTCATATTCATATTTCATATTCATAGCTCTCAAAATCAAGGATAAATACTTTGAGACATACCTCATACAGAAAAACAGACAAATACCAAACGCTTGAATTAAATCGAGAACCCCCTTCCGTTGCCCGATTATTGTATTAATAGTACGCTGTCTATAAGTGTAAGGCTAAGACTTTTAATAAAACTCTGAAATCGTTGTTCTTTCTCTGGTGTTAATCTAAATTCCAGCAGACGGCCAGCAGTATGAAAAAAACGTGTTTCTCGTATACATTCACAACGGCTCGCTAACACTAACGCTGTAACCGTGTCATGACAAGACAACATGTTGTGTTTATTGTGCTCCTGTGTGTGTGCAGGGGATACACCTGGAGCTGTGTAATGAACAGTATTAATATTTTACAACAGCTGCGTGTAAACACGGAACGTAATAGTAGTAGGAGTAGTAGTAGTAGTACTAGTAGTAGTAGTAGTAGTACTAGTAGTAGTCCTGCACAGCAACAACAATAACAAACAACGCAAGAGAATAGTGGCAGTGTCAGTGCCACCGCAGTGCGCCACATCTGTGTGCAGTGTCGTCATAAAAACCTAATTATACTGTCCGCCACAGGGAATATAGATGGCCCGCGTAACGTTTTATAATACTGTTATGTGGACAGCTGTCCGTACACCGTGAGGTTGTACTAAATCCGCACCAGAGACGAAAATTTTATTTTAAAATTTATCTGAATCGCATATAACGTCCAAGTCCGCATTTGACAAAATTATTTTTAACAAGTCTATAATTATTTGATTTTCTGAGGAAATCGGTGTACATTTTTTTTAGTTCTAATAGCCTAATTAGAATTATTAGTCTACTTCATCGAACCCCTCACGCATTAGGATCTTCACCTGCGTTGTTTCTTCCTCTAGGGTGGTAGTGAAGTTCACGCCACCCTACTGACAGAGAGAGAGAGAGAGAGAGAGAGAGAGAGTAATCTGCTTCAACCACTTTAAAGCAAGGAGCTGCACGATGAACGGGTGTGTGCGTATATGTGTACTCACGCACGAGCAAGTGTGTTTACATGTAGATGTCGCGTCGGTACTGTCTCAAGCCTGCCTACCCCAGTAACAGCTTATATCATATTTATATTATAGACTATCTATTAAATTAAAAAAAAAAAACAAAGTGGCCAGAATAGCCCAACGTCCGACTCAAAAACTAGACGATGTGCACCACACGTTTTTCACCTGTGATAGATGGAAAGAGGAGAGATAAACCCTGGAAAATGTAGTACGACAGATCTTGCTCGTAAGTGTTATCGCAATAATGCTGCAGAGCGAACATCACTGGGATCAAATTGCAACCTACATAGAGAAGGTACTAAGGCAAAAGAAGGTAGCAAAAAATTATCTTGGTAGGGCCGCTGACAGAATACCAGAAAACAGGTAACGTGGGCCCGCTGAAGGTTTAACACAGATGAACGTGCACAGGACGAAAAACAAATGGTACGACATTGAAGTTAGAATGGAGAGAACTGAGTAGCGAGGTGGATCCATCCCGTGGGCAATAGGATTTTTGTGGTTTTGATGGTGCGAGTACCACATACCGTAGAAGTGCGTACACTCTTGCGGTGAACATTAGTTCTCCACAGTCTCCCTTGTAAAAAATTATTATTATTATTATTATTATTGAACGAGTGAAGCAAGTTCTTGGTTTACTGGACCGTCTTCCATTTGTCTGTCTGTCTATTTATCTATAGATCTACGTGTCTAATTGGGGTGTGTACACGATAATTCTTGTATGCATCAACCGATTTTTGTAAAACCTGGCATGCTTGTCCATACAGAGCCGAATTTTCTTTTTTTAAAGATGATCCAGCCAAAAATAGAGGGCAAAGGGCAAAAATGCGAGGAATCAAAATTTTGTAAAAATTCGCAAAAATCCATGTTGGGTATCAAATTATAGAGAATTTTAAAAACGATCTGAATGTGGTGTTTAGTTTTTTAAATTCAAACTTTTTGGACATCAGGACCCAAAAAGTGAACCGAGTTTTGAAGAAACCGGGTATCAAATTAAATAGAATTTTAACAAAAAATACTACTCAGATTTAGAAATTTCAAAATTATAGGACGCCAGGGCCCAAAATAGGCACAAAACTTGCGAAAACTGTAAAACTTCATTTAATTATTTTTGAAAATAACGTATGGGGTCAGCTCCTCGTTGTGTTTCTCGACTAACGGTAAAATTATATACACAAAGAATTTTACCCACAGCATTAAAAAATAAAATCTATTAACTTTATTTCTTTCTAATAAATAATAAAATTATTTACTTCAGAAGGTTGTAAATTAAGAAGTAATGATATCAGAGTATAGAAAATATAACAGAAACAATGAGAAAAAGAAGACTATTATTTTTTGGACATTTATATAGGAATGGACGACTTCAAATATCTGTAGGAAAAGAAGTCAACATCAAGTTTGATTAAAGAAGTCTAACAGGATTTAGAACAAATAATATAAACGCAGAAGAAGCAATTGAAAGAGAAGTTTTTCGGGCGGAGAGAGAAAACCGCAGGTTCAAAGTGGAATGAAGACAGGAAGAAGAGACATAGTGAAAAGATGAAAGAATGTTGGTGAAAAAGAATGGAACAAGGAATACAGAGTTGAAATTGGCATGTGGTCCTCAGATGGGCGATACAAAAGGAAAACAAAATGTATTTCGTACAAAATAGTGAGTTCTGCAGCTCAGGCAGATTACTAGCTATTACTGTTTATTTTCACTGAAGGAGATACTGATTCTGGGTGACGTTAGTCAGGGTAAATAAAAATTTAATATTTGCATTAGCATTTGCATTTCAAGGCACGTTAAAAAAAAGTTATACCAGAAACCAAAATTAAATTTTATAAGCTTTTGGCGGTATCTACAATGCTGAATGGTGCAGAGTTATGGACTCTGCAAGGGGGGATGTAAATAAAATCACCACGGCAGAGTTTCAAGAATGGTTAAAGGACGCTCATGGTTAAATTAGCTTCAGAAAACGAAGATGTACAAAGTGAGGTTAAGGTGTCCCCATTGTTTCCGAAAGTTGATGAATAAAATAATACCTGGAGGGAATATGTTCTTCTCCTGGAAAATGACTATACCAAAGACAACATATTTTTATGCTCCAACAGTAGTAGTAATGTAAGAAAGCCCAGGAAACGATGGTCTGATTTTTAATTAAACTTAAAATATTTTCTTAATATTCTAAGAAAATCAACTAACTTATATAATTTCTATATTTCCTTATGATCAAGAAAGAGATATAGAAAATAAAGTGACGAATTTCACAAAAATCTGTGGGAATGATTCGGAGAAAGAAATGTACAAAAGAAACCCAAATAAAATTTTATAAAACAATGGCAATACCTGCACTACTGTATGGTTCTGAAACTTGGGTCATCATAAAGAAAAAAGATGAACAGAAGATACAAACAGCAGAAATGAAATTTATGAGATCAGTTAAAAGGTGTAATAGACGAGATAATATAAGAAATGAGGAGATAAGAAGTGATTTAGATACTTTTGCAGTTAATGAGAGGATTAAAGGATACAGAAGAAAATGGGATTCAACACATAGAGTGAAAAAAAGTAGAATACCGAAGATAGCGATAGATTACAATCCTAGAGGCAGAATAAAAGTTGGCAGGCCTAAGAAAAGGTGGACTTTGGAATAGGAACAGGCCGCTAAAGCCTAAGAAGATGACTTCAAATATTTGTAAATACAGTAATAATAATTTAAATTCATAATTGGCCTATATATAAAGCTTCTGAAACTGGAGCAGATGTCTATACGTACTCCAGGACTGAAGAAGTAGAAGAATTTGCTTTGTATGTAAAACAGAAGACTTTTTAATTTTTATTAAAAAGCTGCATATAAAACACAAGTAACAAATTGGAAAACACACACACACACACACACACAGAATAAAGAACTCAGCACTACAACGATCGCCTAAGAGTTTGTTTGATTTTATTTACAAAGACGTCGCTCGCGAAGTGAAGGTAAAGTTTCACTCCTTCATAGTTGCAATTTGTTGAAATCAAAGTCAACACGGCGAGTTGCAAAACGTTGAACAGTGGACGGCCTCGCTGCTGAAGAGCCTCTCCACAGCACAACATGGCACAGTCGTGTGCCGCTCTCTGCAACCAGCCCAAGACTACTTCAAACTGAGCTATTGTGAATAATACTATGACACTGTGCTGTGTGTAAACTCTTTTACCAAAGAAAATATATTTATAGCGACTTTTCAGTTCAAAATATTACTCGCTTAAACACAAAAGTCTTTATTTATACTTTTTCTTACAGCTTCTAGCCGAAGCTGAGTGGTGAGTGGCCAATTTTGAATTGGTCAGATCGTCTACTGATCGTCCTCTTTTAAAGTTCCTATATCGTTTCACACCTAGGGACTTTTACAGCTAATCCCTCACCTAGTTCATTATCATTAACTATTGAGGATGTCTTTGGTTCCTTAGGTTTTCATGGCCGTCGTCGTAATCGCTAAAACTACAGTAGAACCTCCATTAACCGAAACACTTTTAACCGAAATATCGTTTACCGGAACAACCGTAAAACAAATTACATACACCCGATTTTTACTACAATGAAAATTTTAAGTTTAAAAAAATTTTATTTTTAAAATAGGGAAAAGGATATCCAGCAAGATAAGTATTAGTAAGGGCTTGAAACAAGGTTGTTGCATAGCTCCGACTTTGTTTAAGATCTATCTAAATGAAGCCCTAACATCATGGAGGAAGAAATCCCATAATATGGGTGTACCAGTTGGAAGTGACAAGATGTTTACAATACACTTTGCAGACGATCAGGCTGTAATTGCAGAGGACGAAATTGATATAATTTATATGCTTAAGAAACTAGCAGAAGAATACGCTAAATAGGGTCTCGAAATAAATAATAAAAGTAAGAATAGGACAAGCTAAGACACCAAAAAAATACTTAAACAGTCTGTTTTGGAGTCCACGAATAAAAAAAAAACAATGAAATCAGAATATATAAAACTATAGTCGAAAGTATAGGCCTATATGGAGCAGAACTGTGGGAAATTAATAAAAGAAATAAATCCATAATAAGAGCTATGGAGATGGATTACTGGCGGAGGTGCTGTACACTAACAAGACTAGAGTGAGAAATGTAGAGATAAGACAAGCGATGGGAATCGACCTTGACATTATAGAAACAATAGAAGCAAGAAGACTGAATTGTTTTGGACACCTAAAAAGAATGTCGGATGAGAGATGGCCAAGAAACGTATGGGAATGGACTCCACCCTCTAGAACAAAAAAGGAAGACCTAAAAATTCATGGAAAATGGACGTCGAAGATGTAATGAATGCTAGAGGACTTACAGAACAGGACTGTTTAGACCGGCGCCAGTGGAAGCTAGGATGCAAGAGGCGGCGCCAGCCGTAATTAAATCGCCAAAAAAAATGTTTGTTTTCCGGATAAAACACGAAAACTAAAGTAATAAACAATTGTGCGTCATGTCAACAAAGCGGAACTGAGTCACAATAACGACTGAAGAAAAATCGGAGCCATTTAAAAGAATTAATAGTGAGATTTCGCGAACTGTGACAGCCGATTTTGGTGTTGGTGTTCCTACTGTTTCTTACTGGGTCAAGATGAAAAATAAGTTTGATGAGCATGCTTCGAAGATGCCAAACAAGAAAACAATGAAGACGTGTCAAAACGAGAAAGTAAATGAGGCTTTTTTTTATGGTTCATGCAACAAAGGGACGACGAAGACGATGACATAGCAGAGCGCAGCAGCTATGACACTGCTGACGAGATCTTTGATGCCTTAGAGGAAAGAGAGTTTATTTTGGATTAGGGCATTAAATTAGGCTATATGAAATGCGTTTTTCTCACATATGGAGTTTTATTCATATTTTTTCAGATAGCGTTACGGTTCGTCGAACGATATTGTTACGACGGTCTGCTCTATCGTCGTAGGTACAGTGGAAACAAAATAAGTACAAGACACCAGTTAAGTCACTAATCACCAGCTTTAATTTTTACAGTTAAACAGTTCGTAATTAACAACACAGTCTACTACAACAAAACCAAATATAAATTGTTCACACGCAATAAAAGGTCACTAATATTAAACACAATTGTATTACAATTATACCGCCCGATTATAAAACACAACACTTAACTAATAACCACTTGAACGCGCACAGTAATATCGCTGCTATAACTCTCGAACCGCACTATCCAATATCTCGCACTGAACTGACTAAACGTCGTTGAGTACCGGTATATATATACCGCCCCAAATTACTAGATTATTCGATAGCGTCAGCATAGTTACGACGTAATATTACTTGCGGCCTTGACACAGTCCGCGCGGCTGGCGCCTTCGAGAAACTTCTCGTATATGCGTCTACAAGCACGTACGCCACACGCGTTACATCGAGTTTCTTCTGGCACATTCGACAAACACGTAGATTGTTCTGTGATGCCGTAACAATATGAAGAATCAAAGCCCTTTGACGTTCTGCTAATGAAACGAAAATATAAGATTAAATAAAAATTAAAAAAAAACTAAGTGTTAAAAAACCCTTTATGTAAATAGTTTGATTTTCATTAACATCTTTTGATAACATTTATATTGTCTCCAGTTATTTTACCTCATACTTTAAAAATGATGTCTTAATTTATTATCCGACATTTTGGTTCCCCGAAACCGCCTTCCCCCCGTTTGTTTCGCTTAACAGAGGTTCTACTGTACCATCCGGGCTGTAAGGGCGTGGTGTTCCATTTGCTTCTACAGACGTTTCGACCTCGCCTCAGGAGGTCACCTTCAGTATCAAAAGACTTAAACGCACTGACAAGGTGTCCGTCAGTACACAAGAGCCTTTGCCACAGTACTTCACCCGTACGATGCACTAAATCGATACTAATAACTTCTTCTGCAACGTAAAGTGATACTATCGCTCCAGTTTGATACTATCGCTGCCCGTCGATCGTGGTCTTGTCTTCTTACCTGTCCGTAACAAATTAGTAATTTTCTTCTCTATGTCCCAGCATAGCATTTTCTAAAGTCTTTTTATCTTTTTAATCTTTTTACTTACTCGTTATTCATTGTTTGTCCGTCTAATTATACAAATGTTAAAGAAAAGAAATCCATTTCCCTAATTTGCCTAAATTGTCATGAAAAAAAAACATTTCCTTAACGTTATTAACGTAATATTAACGTTATTTTTAAAATTTAAAATTTTTTAAGTGTTGTGTTTTATGTTGCGTGTTATATGTACCTGCTTCGACGACACTCACCTGGGTGGAAATTTTTTATAAATGTTATGTAAGTTTACTAAATGATCCAAATGAAGATTGCACACAACGGTTCCGATATGCATCTTGGATAGAAAACTAAAAAATCACCGTCTGGAGTAACTAGAGGTAGTACTTGTAAGTACTAAAAATTCTTTATACATTATTAAAGGTATTCTTTGACTGTTTCATAATAATTTCCTTAACTTTTGGCAATGTCCTTTTAGTTTAACCGTGAAATTTGTAGTATAGTCATAACGCTATGCGCTATAGAGTTATAAATTCATCATGTTAGTAGTTGATTTAACTTGGTTATTACTTTCTTGACAGCCACGTATTCAATCTTTATAAAGTGACGTTATGAAATATAATTTATAATATCAACGTAAATTAGAAGAAAAAGAAGTATCAACCTCTTCTTTAAATTACACAGAATTCAAAAAGCCAACACAAAAGAAACGTTGATGAACAGACAGTAGTAATTTATTTACTGAATCGAAGGACAGTTCAGGGTCAAGTCAATTGTGACCTCTTCGCTGCTGTCTGGCTATTAATTGAGTCTGAATAGGCGACATCCAGACAGTCTGGATCAAGGGCGACGAACCGTGTACACGGGAGAATGCGAATAGTTTTAAAGTAAATAACTTCACTGTTTAATCTGAAAATCAATGGAGAAAAGAATTAAAAAAAAAGTATAAAGACAACACGAACAGAAATACAATTTCACTACACACATTAAAAATATGACACAGATTACAAATCTATATCCAAACAGAGTAAAGAATAAAAATATCTGACGTAATATTTAGAATAGAATTACAAATATTCCCGTGACACAAAAATTTTTTTAATTCCCACTTTTGTCACAAGAGTTTGACAAAGTCGTTTCTTCCGGTACACCGTGATATCTTACACATTTCGCTCATCTGTTAATCAATAGAAAAAGCAAACAAAAATGAAACTGCATGGTTATGTACAGAAATCAACAGAGAGTCCAATGGGGGATATTTTTTTGCGTATGAGCCAACGTGGTTTCATACGTTTGGTTCAACTGGTTCCTCACTTCTTCTCCTCTCTGTTCCTCCTCTCCAACATCTCTTACATTCTTGATCGATGTCTCTCCCTCCTTTCGTCAGTCCAGATGGCACCTGTCCTCTTCTTGGGGTATTCCTGAAAAACCTGGGCATTTTTTAATTTCTTTTTGAGTGGCAAACATTCTTCAATGTCTTCCTGAGTAATCTGGAGTTATTCTATGTTTTTTCTGTTTCTTTAAACCACGTATTGGACATTTTGAGCTTTCTGAAATAGTCAAAAAGCTTCCCTGTTGGTCTGTGAGGATTCATTCTTTGAACATGTCCGCACGAAGTAATTCTTCTTTTTCTAATTACGTCTGTGGTTTTTTCAACACGTGTGTACAGCTCATTATTGTGTCAATAGGGGATTTATTTCTTTTTTTGTCCCAGATATTGAGATATTGGCTGAACCAGTTTTTGTGGATGGTTCTGAAACTTGGATTCCGGTGAAAAAACTTCTGATCAGGACACAGGCATCGGAGATGAGATTCTTGCGATCTGTTAAAGGCTGCACACGAACAGGTAGACTCTACAATGAATATTTTTAACACCCAAGATCGTATTGCAGAAAACCAAAAGAGACGGACTGTTCATCTGAATAAAATGTCATATGGCAGGTTGTCTAAGGAATTGTGTCAATACAAGCCAATTGGACAGAGAATTATACAATGGAGTATATACAAAACAGAATGCAAAGACTGCAACAAATTTTACATAGGCCGACGAAAAAGTATTAAAAAACGTTATTTCGAACACCAAATGCATAAAAAACAAACATTTATAAATCCAGTTTAGCCACAAACGCAATAAATAAACGATATCGATTGACAAACATGAACAATATGACATAAATAAAACATGTACCACACAAGGGCACTATAATGTGTGGGACAGTGTACACAGATATAAACAGAGAACGCAAAACAAACTAATACCAGGACAAATTACGAAACACGACACAATCATTAAAACACAAAACATTGGAAACACTCAAATAACAAATTTAGACACCATACCAAATCACAGTAACATTAAAAATAAACTAGCTAACAACTAACATAATTAACAAAACCAACTAAAACCTAACAGTAGCCTACAGCAGCAACCAATCAGCAAACAGATACTCCACCACACTGAAAACCAACACGGCTGATGACCGTACTGCTCAATGCTCGAAACGTATTACAAATAACGAAAAAACATCTGGATTTTATATTAATATACTATTAAGCAAATTTATCTGTTAAAGGCTGTACACGAAGAGATAGACTTTACAATGAAGACTTTCGTAAAGATTTGAACATTTTTAATATCCAAGATCGTATTGCAGATAACAAAGAGAGATGGGTTGCTCATCTGAATAGGATGCCAGATGGCAGGATGCCTAGCATATTTGGCGACACAGGCCTGTTCGACAACGAAGTATAGAAAGGTCTACGGAGCGTTGATGAAGTGGGTATATTCTTTAGGAACTAGGCAACATGTGATTCGCCTATACCCTGACAGAAGAAAAAGAAGAAGTAAAATTATGAAGAAGTAAAACAACAATAAGACCGGTAGCGTATGCAGCATACACAATATGCATCACTGACGTGGGTAAACAAAAATTACTTAAAATATCTGTAAAGCATTTGAAACGAAAATAATAAGGAGAATATATGGGTCACACAAAATAAGCCAAGTACTGTTTTCAAGTATATCAATATAATCAGGTAAGTAAATTATTGGAAGAAGATGATACTGTTAGCAATTGTTGGTTGATGTTAGGTAATGCCTGTCTAGTTAAATACAAAAACTGAGATAGTTAGGATGTATAGCTGCAAACAAAGGGGATTCGGTGTTGAATATTAGGAAGTGAAATTATTTCAAAAGGGGGACAAGATAAGAGAAAACGATCAAGGCAATAAACCACAGAGATTGTGAAAGAGAACAGGAGTGTGAAAAGAATTTTTGATTGAAGTCCAACAAATAAAAGGATGAACGGAAGACCAAAAAAAAAAGAGATACTCAAGAAAACACATGAAAAAGAACTTACCCGCGAGCTGAATGGAAGACTAATATGGTAAAGTAAATATCCATAAAAGAGCATAAATACCATTCGTAGAAGATTAAAAAGGCGGTGCTTAATAATACTCGTATCTCTGTATTAGCATAATAAATAAACCATTCGCTTTGAGTTACCGTACTTCACCATTCTGTTGAATAAAAAAATGTAGATTTTAACTCATGCAAAATATGTTAGACAGATATATTTATTCGTCACAGCTACTGATCCGCTTATAGCAGCTGTTTGTCGAGCGAGACGTAGATCGCGGGGACGTTACCTACACACGGAACTAGAATGTATGTAAATGGAACACGTGTACTTCAAGCGCTGTATACGCTTACACCGGAACTGTATACACAGAAAATTCAAAGCGGTATATAGTGTAAACTGGAAAACCGCAACAAACATAACACTTTAAACATGTATACTACATATATAGTAAGAATACAGCACAAATATTTGTAATTCAGAGTAGAGCGGGATTTTCAATAAACTCTTCAAGTATAAAAATGATAAACGGCGTGTTATCGTGTTATCTTGTATATTGGCTCTACTACTTTTAGCATATATTCGCGGTATCGTTAGTTATACCTACTCATATTATGTGCATATTCCCAACGTAGTTGTCTACTACTATCGATAGTTACGTTAACTTAAATATCATTATCATCACCATCAATTTCTTCTTCTTCTTCTTCTTCTTCTTCTCCTCCTCCTCCTCCTCCTCCTCCTCCTCCTTCTCCTCCTCCTCCTCCTCCTCCTCCTCCTCCTCCTCCTTCTTTTTATTTTTCTTTTTCTTCTTCCCTTCTCCTTCTTATTTTTCTGTTTCTTTTTCTTTTTCTTTTTCTTTTTCTTTTTCTTCTTCTTCTTCCTCTTCTTCTTCATCATCATCATCATCATCATCTTCTTCTTCCTCTTCTTCTTCATCATCATCATCATCATCATCATCTTCTTCTTCTTCTTCTTCTTCTTCTTCTTCTTCTTCTTCTTCTTCTTCAAGGATGAAAAACATTTGTTTGTTCCGGTCGCAAACAGATAGGTAGAGCTAGTCACTCCAACGCCTCTTCGAACGCCACACATCTCTCCGTCCTCTCGGCTTATTGAATAATTCTTTGGGGATGCGGCAGTCATCCATTCGGTTAAGATGATCTAGCCGATGTTGGATAACCCTATCGAGTATACTTATAACGTTCAGTTCCTGCCGTACATCGACATTTCTTATGCGATCTTGAACAGTTTACCCTGCCACGTGCCCTAGAAATCTCATTGACTTACAAGTGACAAATTAATATACAAGGCAAGAGGTATAAGAAAGGAGACGAATGGAATATCCTGGGGGCGATAACAGATCATACAAGAAAAGTAAAAAATGGAAACACTAAGGGAAATTAGCACAGTTTCAGCGTTGTCCTCTTATAACGGGATTTATCCGTCTCGCTGTCCCACTGGCCCCAGGCGCTACGTCTGTCTGGGGCGTCGTCCACTTCCAATCCGTGTGCTTCCCCGTTTGCTCTGATATCATCGGTCCAAGATCTTCGGAATCTAACTCACTTCCGACTTTCGGGTAGTGTCCATTTAGATATCCGGTTCGGTCATTATTGATTCCCCATTTTCATCACACGACCAAACCACTATTTTCTCAATACGAGTTACTATGGTCTCTTCCGCTTCATCTCCTCATTACAAATTACTTTGCGCCTTCATATCCCTGCATTACGTCTCTTATGTAATTCGTCTTTTATTCTTCCCTTAGGAGCAAGTTGAAACTACACACTTACGATCACTGAACGACATACATTTATTGTTAAGTCAGATAAATTTCAATATCAGAAATTCTTTTTAAATATCAGGAAAATTACAAAAATCTCGATTACTGTACTATTTTTTAGTTAAATAACGATTGTTAAGCAGATAATCATACAATAAACACTAGAAGTTCCGAACTATCGCATTGGTTTTATAGTTAAATGTACAAACAAAATGTTTAAATCACAAGTATATTAGTTCTAGATTTTATGTTTATGTAATTTTTTATAGGCCCGCATTAATACTTTTCACAAATATACATAACTGATAACAATATGTAAATATTTATCGAACATAAATTACAAATTTTTCGAATACCCTCCAAAATTTCCAAGAGCTATTGACAGCTATTAATTTTGTCTAATTATTAAATACCGTGTTCGAATTTTTTTTTAAATTTGTCATAACCTGATGGGTCACACAAACTTTTACAATTTTCTTAAAATTTGGATTTCCATTGTTGTCCTTGGTGCCCACAAAGTTAAAAAGATTTCATTGTAAATGCTACATTCGAATTTGGGCTAAAATCCCCTTTAGTCTGATGTTTACAATTTTTTCTAACTTTTCATCCCCTTTTAGGGTCCTAATGTCCTAGAAAATTTTAATCTTCAACAATCCACGCTGTATTCAGAATTTTATTAAAATTACCTTCAATTTGGTACCCCAAATAGATTTTTGCGATTTTTCACAATTTTGAGCTCCTCACACTTTCACTTCCCCCTACTTTTGGAGGGATCAATCTCAAAAACAATAGGTCCTTATAGGGTTAAAGTGTGGACATGCATGCCACGTTTTACGAGATCGGTTAATACATTCAAAAGTAATCGTGAGACATACACCACATATAAGTTATCTAAATGAGACAGACAATGCCAAACGGTCCTGTTAAACTGAAAATTCGATTCACTCATTCAAAAATCCTAATTTCCGTTGATTAACTACTGTATCTCCTTAGTGTTTGTGTCATTGTTCTATATTCTCATCCATAACCAAGTGTTGGTCTTCTAACGTTTTGACATATTCTAGCATTAGCTTACTTTCTTACTTTTTAATTACCCCACACAATATTATGTCAACTTCTCCCGTTCTTTTGTAGTCTGATACGCGGCTGGATTTTTACAATTTTTTTCTAACTTTTCATTTCCTTTAGGGCCCTGATGTCCAACATTTTTTAATCTCCAACAATGAACATTATATTCAGAATGTTATTATAATTATCTTCAATTTGAATCTCCACACGGTTTTTTCGCAGTTTTTCACAATTTTGACCTCTTAACGTTTTTGCCTCTGCCCTATTTTCCGAGCAATAAATTTAAAAAAAAGATTATAGTTAATATTACCTCGTGTATCCGGGTACACTGGTGCTCCTCCTTGCAACTTCGTTGATTTTAACAACTACGCGTTTCGGGAGTCATGGTCCCATCATCAGTTATAATTAGTTATATGCAACTTGGAGACCACAACACAATATGTATAAAAAAAAGAACCTGTTGGGCTCTATGGGGGTAAAGGTACGGACGCGAAGATGCATTCAAACGTTATCGTAAGACACAGTCCTACTCCAAATAGATAAGAGAGACATAACTAATGCCAAACGGCCCAATTAAACTGAAAATCCTTTCGCTCGTTCAAAAATCTTAACTTCTGTTGATCCACTGTCTTCCTAGTTTTTGTGTCATTGTTCTATAATCACATCCATAAGCATCTTCTAACTATTTTACATATTCTAGCATTAGTCTCCTTTCTTACTTTTTTGATACTCCACATAATATCATAATATTCAGCGTCTCCTCAGTTCTCTTGTAACATTAGCTACACAGGTTATTTCATCGTGTATGGTGTCTATACTATTAATCTCTATATCTAAATATTTCAAATCCATTGCCTATTCAGTATGCTGGCGTCTAATTTTAATTCCCTAAATTCGTTTATTATTCTTCATTTATTATTCATTACGTATAGGATACGTATCTCATAGTATGGTTAACAACAGCAGTGACAATAAGAAGGGAAATAGAGGATGAGGGATGAGAGGAGACCGACCGTAGGGGATGATGTATGGTGTATAGGGTTGTGCACACGCGGCGGCACGCAGTCGCCACTTTCTTCCGTCTGCACCCCGCAGCAATTTGTTCTCGCGCTATACATCATCCCCCGTCACAGCGTTCTTCTTCTTCGTCTTCTTCTTCATCTCAGTTAGTATTATATCACTGTTAAGGGTAGTAACAGTGTGTGTATACAGTAACAATAATAAAATGAATGTTACCCGCGGTCACAAGAAATGTTACTAAAACGGGGGAAACAAAAGCAGAAGGATATCATCACACGACTGTATGTGATAACTAGGACAAAGATATTTATGTGCTCAAACTGTAGGAAATATTTACAGATTTATCCAATACAAACCGAAATACGTGCTAAAACTTTAATTGCGTAAGTATTAGCAAATATGTACTTCTGTTAAATGCTGTCAATTCATGTCACCAAACACGCTGTCTGTTGTGCTGTTGACCTTGCATATGTTTCGTTTCGTTTCATAGCCGGCGTCATAATTGTTGAAATTAAAATCCGAGCTACTGGGTCGTGGCCTACTGTAGTCATCATGCTGAAAGATGTTGTTCTCAGACGTTTCGGCCTCACCTCTCGAGGGCCATCTTCCACTTCATTCTTCGCCACAGTACTGTGGTTACTGACGAACACCGTGTCAGTTGTGTTTAAAACCGTTTTTCACCGAAGATGGCCACCAGAGGTGAGGCCGAAACGTCTGAGAACAATATCTTTCAGAATGATAACTATAGAAGTCCACGACCCAACTTGAATTTCAACAACTGGAACAAAACAATCTTCTACAACAAAAAATCTGAGCGGTGGGAGGAAAAAAGGTGTCAAGTGCAAAATCAAAGGAGATGAAAGAATGACGACATTGACAGAAATTATGAGGACGGCAGTGGAAAGCGGAGAATGTGAATTTGGCTGAGACCTAGATTAAGACGCTGAGAACAAACGATTGGCGTAAAACGTCTACACCGCAAGATATCCAGAAAGAAAAGATGCAAATTAGTGAGCAAAAGTTGAAACGATCATTCGATATCTGGTCGTGATCAGGCCCATACGATAGGTCGTGACCTTAACGGGCCAAACTGGTAGAAAGCGTACGAAAACTGGTTCTGCACGAACGCAAATAAATGTATGTAAATATTGATACGGCGCGCTGTTCCCATGAGAGAGACACTTACCGCGCGACACTACCAGGTAAACGTGACTTTGGGGCGGGACTAACCGCGCCCGCGCCGTCTCGCGTAACAACTTATACAATCGCGTTACGTTTATACGTGTTATCAGTTATCGTCATCGTTATCATAATCTTTACTACTAAAAGAGTAAAGTTTTAGATGTAACTATACGGCGTTCCAAGTGGCATGGCACCTGAGGGATTAGGAGACCCTTACTAACGCACACACACACAAACGCAACTGGCCCGCGCACCTGGGGAATGAATCATCTACTGGGGCGTCCACTACGTAACTGCAACTTTTGTTATATTAATATTTCAACAAAAGAGCTTAGCATATTTGTAATCTCCATAAAATTTTAAAGAAATTGACACCAAACACGACGTTGTTGTGATATATTTTAGATGTACAACTAAGTCTAATTTAATATTGATTTTTGCTAGAAATTAGTATTTAATTTGCAGAATACTCTTTTTTATCGAAATTGTGTTCTTTGGACTCATTTTTCTCACTATTTCACGGAGATTACAAAAATTATAGTTCAATTTGGATTATAAGTTAAATTAAAAATTTTATAGTTTTGAATTTGACCGTACACCTGAACCGCCCGGGTCGTGCCTGGTCGGGCTGGGACGGTTGTGAGTGCGCGTGCGAGAGTAAGGCTCTTCTAATCTCTAGGTCCCATCCGGTTTGGAACACCGTATAGTAGGCCTATGCTCCCGGAGCTGCAGAACTCGCTCACTATTTGAACGAAGTACATTTGTTATTACATAAATTTCAATTACAATTTCAGTGCTAAACAAACTAAGGTGACTCCCCCAATCAAATCAAAACATTGAGACATATTAACAAGAAACTGAGAAAGAGAGAAAGAGGTAAATGCGATAAAAGAGAAACGAAACGGAGAATTAAGCGTAGCAGAAGGAGAAGAATGGCAAGATTAAAATATAATCAGGAAGCAAAACGAGGAAGAGGAAGAGGAAGAGGAGGAGGAGGTATTGGTGGGAAGGAGGAGGAAAGAAGAAGAACAAGAATCGTATGAGAAGATGGAGAAAGGGGGAAGGTTGGAACCGAAGATTAAAATCATATAAACATAAAGGATAGAGGAAGGATAATGACAAGAAAATAAGAAGAAAAAAGAGAAACGAATAAACAAGAGAGGAAGAAGAAGAAGAAGAAGAAGAAGAAGAAGAAGAAGAAGAAGAAGAAGAAGAAGAAGAAGAAGAAGACGAAGAGAATAATGAGGAGAGGCAGGAGAAGAGGAGAAGATTCAAATCATATAACCAGTGACAGTATGAAATACTCCGTTTTGTGTATGGTAAAGGAGGAGCAGAAATACTGGAGTTTAATCAGCAAAAGTGCTGCCCTGTCGTAAACTCGACGCCTGAATACATTAGACAAATTAATTTTAAATATTCACACGAACGAAAGTTGACTTCACAGGCAGCGAGCGTCAAAGAGTCCGGTTTTTAATGTCTGCTTAGGCCGTAAACTACAGTTGCCCGGCCCGTAAACTCTAGCTCAGCTGTAGTAACATCACATCTACTGGGTGTTCTACTGACAGAACAAGCATGTACAATTATTTTCCCTCTGATACTTACGGAAAATATTTGAAACGAGTTCTGCTCGTTATTATTAAACAACATAGGAGGCGTGCAAATTGCGAGAAAAAGTTAAACAGAATTACCACAATTGTTGTTTGTTTCGTAGCAAATTGACAGACCATAAACCATAAAGTTACCGCAGTCGTGTAGCCTATCCGCAGACGGGAAACAAAACTGCTAAATGCTCCCCGCAGAGCTCGCTCTTATTGGCAACGCAATATAACCATTATCAAAACACACAATACGTACGACACAGACTTATTGCGATTGAAATTTTAAGCTTCTTCTTCTTCTATTTCGTCTTCTTCTTTTTCTTCTTGTTCTGTTTCTTTTTCTTTTTCTTCACAACTTCACGGATTAGGCATTATACCTGTTCCGTCTTCTTCAATGACTTCTTAATCTGACTACCACTCTTGTTCTTTCGGTTTGTAAATTTTAACCATTCTGATTGCTTTATCCTTCATCGGCTCTATAACATGTTGTCTCCAGTTAACATTAAATTACATTAATTTGACGCTGCTACTGTAAACGTTCATGACGAAGGAAGCTAAACTTACATGACTCGTTTTGGAATTCAACAAATACAACATTGCCAATGATAATAATGTAGGTAGAAAGATTTAAATATAAAACATATTCCGTGTACGAACCCCTTTCTAATCCGTGTATACTCGAAACGATGTAAAACGGTTAGTAATCCCACATCAATTGGACAAGATTTCAGACAGTTCCACGCACCCAAAGACATCCAGTATTTTTTAATCAAATAAACGAAACATTTGAGTTGAGATTTTTAAGAAGGGTTAAAGAATCCACAAAAAGGAACCATATAAGAAATGAAGATATACGGTAAGAATTAAAGATATGTAATCTTAATGAGAAAATTGAAGAATACGGGGGAAAATGAATTCAACATTTAAGTCACATGGATGAAGATAGAATGCCAGTAATACAAGTAGGCCTACAAGCCTTCTGGAAGAAAGGATGTAGGAAGGCCAAGAAAGAAGATAAACGAAACATTATCGATAGTACAGTTAATGGAAACAAAGCAATCGGTATCGATAATTCTTTTTAGACTTTTATTTTATTTTTTGTGTGCTCTCTCTGTAAATATGAACACGACATTAAAAAGAATAGGAAATGATAAGAAATTGGTTACGGAGCGATAAGAAGGTGACGCTTCAGTGCCGCTCAAGAGCTTGGTAGTGGCCTAAGTCGCAATTTAGGCCACTGTGGGCTTAAACATGGTACAATCGCGAACAGCTGGATACTAAAAATTCCTTTTAACTAAGGATCACAAAAAAAATTAATGTTTAAGGAAACGTGTAAAAATAGATATTGTTAAGATATAGATACCCTATATCTATACGTATACATATTGTATAAGAACAGCCTATCTAATTATAACATATCTAATTAGTTTTGAAGATTTCCTATTCGGTTTTCAAAAAGTTATTAGTTTGAAAAAATTACATGAACAAAACCGAGAAAGGCTAAATAACCATCATAAAAGTTGGTATTTCCGAATTTTGAGTCGCTTTTACAAGATAAAACAATTTTTTAAGAAAGTGTTCAAAAAAAGCTATAGGTTGGCTATACAATATGTCGAGTCATTTTTCAGAAAACATAACCGTTTTTGCTAAAGAAAGCGTATGATTGTGTGTGTGTGTGTGCGCGCGCGCGCGTGTCTGTGTAAAAATTAATATATGACAATAAATAAAATCTTCTTCATTATACTTCTCTGAAAACGGCATGTTTGCATGTCTGTTATGCACACAGAAAAATGTTTTCCGTGCTCTAACTTTCAACGTAGCGATGGCGGAGGGGATTTGCTTACTCTAAAAAAACGTGGGGGTTGGCGTTCCTCGAGAGTGGCTGAAGGCTACATAGAAGAATCGGCAAGCAGAAAGGTTGAAGTCTCTCGTAAGCTGTTCAGTCATTCAAGTACAGTATAGGAAACACAACATCAACATCAGAAACCATTGTAGTTGGGGGAGGCCAAGAAAATAATATTAAAATAGTAAGTTCGACTGCAACTGGTGTTGAAAACATTTCAATTCTACAAAATGAATTACCAACTGAAGGATAGCATTTTTATAATAACAGAAATTGTAATATAAATATTATATTTAGTAAAAATTAAAGATACACTCGTTTGTTCATTGTAAACATTGTTGATTATGGTCCAAGTCACGTTTTTAATAATAAATTACCTTATTTTAAATCCGTCCTGTGACTTCGTTGCGTTGTTTTTGTTGTTACACGTTTCGGGAACTATGTCCCATCATCAGGCGTATCACTCGGGAAGAGATCGTCAAATATTAAAATTCATAAAAGTACATTATTTAAACACACGTGTCCGACTCGGTGCGCACCGTGTAACGTTCGGTCGGATACTGAATTCTTGGACTTCGAGTTATTGCCAGGTTGTTTATCTCAAGCAGATGCAACGCGGTGTCGTACAGTGGGTTGGATTTAAAATTCAATTTATCATTCAGTATGCCATCATGGTTGTTCGTGCTGTTATAACTTTTGTACATTTCAAACTCCTCCAATGCGTCCATGTAGCGACCCTTGTTACAGTAATGTAAAGGTATAAGATTAGACCTTAAATCCGTGTAAGTATGGTTGTTTGAAATCAAATGGAGTGCGTAATTTGACTTAATATTTTCAAGTGAATATATGTTATTTAAATTTTTGCGTGGTGTGTGTTCTTGAAATCTTTTGACGAAAGGTCTCCCTGTCTGGCCAATATATGTGAATTTTTGGTAGGCCTGTTTCACAAAGACAATGTCCCGACTAGACCTTTGGTTAATTTCACCACGGCACCAGGTTTCAAGACAGCTAAAAAGCTTGTTAAATTATAAAGGAAAATATTCATTTAAGAACAACCACAACATTATAAATAATACTGATTTTATAAACAAGACTAGACATATAAAATTATTGTCGAATTATAAACTGGCATCTTTTGATATAATAAATCTCTATACTAATATACCGGTGAAGGAAACAATTGATATTTTAAGAAACAATTTGTGCGATACCAAAAAACTAAGTACCCGGACCATAGATGAGTTAATCCTTTTACTTGAAATTGTTCTACAACAGAATTATTTTACCTTCAACGACCAGTATTTCATTCAAGGAGATGGTTTGGCCATGGGTTCTCCTCTGTCTGGTTTACTGGCGGATATTTATCTGAATTTTTATGAAAATTCCTATTTTCTCTCCAACAACAGTTACGCTAATAATATAATTTTCTATGGTCGATATGTAGATGACACATTTTTAATCTTTAAAATTTCACGCCAAATAAATAGTCTAAAAACACCGTGAATAACTTAAACTGTAATAGCCAATTCACTCTGGAGACCAAAACCGATAATAGGCTAAATTTCTTAGGTTTAACCGTCATTAGACACATAGATAATCTGAAATTTAAAATATATATACCACTACTGATGTAACCATACACGCCGACTCGCATCATCCCTTTTCACAAAAAATAGCAGCATACAATAGCTTCATACACAGATTATTAACGATACCCCTTGACATTGAAGATTTCAACGATGAGCTCAATACAATAAAACATATAGCAGTAGCCAATGGTTACAACAGTTCAATGATTGATAGCATCCTCAGAAAGCACAAATATAAAAAGTCCAAACCTGAACGAGCTAAAAATTCTAGGACCACATTCATTTCAACCACTTACACCAATATAATGCCCAGAATTTTAACATCCACATTAAATAAAATCAGTATTACTACTGCTTTCAAAACTAATAGGCCTAATAGTCTATGGAAATTAGTTCGCCCAAATATTCAAACCCACTTGGAGATAAAAACAGGCATATATAAACTAATATATAACGACTGTGATAGTTTATATATTGGCCAGACAGGGAGACCTTTCGTCAAAAGATTTCAAGAACACACACCACGCAAAAATCTAAATAACATATACTGTATTCACTTGAAAACATTAAGTCAAATTACGCACTCCATTTGATTTCAAACAACCATACTTACACGGATTTAAGGTCTAATCTTATACCTTTACATTACTGTAACAAGGGTCGCTACATGGACGGATTGGAGGAGTTTGAAATATACAAAAGTTATAATAGCACGAACAACCATGATGGCATACTGAATGATAAATTGTATTTTAAATCCAACCCACTGTACGACACCGCGTTGCATCTGCTTGAGATAAACAACCTGGCAATAACTCGAAGTCCAAGAATTCAGTATCCGACCGAACATTACACGGTGCGCACCGAGTCAGACACGTGTGTTTAAATAATGTACTTTTATGAATTTTAATATTTGACGATCTCTTCCCGAGTGATAGCTACGTCTGATGATGGGACATAGTTTCCGAAACGCGTAACAACAAAAACAACGCAACGAAGTCACAGGACGGATTTAAAATAAGGTAATTTATTATCGTTTGTTCATATTTCGAAATAAATGTTTCTAATAATGTGTAAATTTTTTTGATTTGTTTTCAGAGAGGTATAATGAAAAATATCGTTCATTACACGTCCATAAATGCTTTCCTGTGCTTGCATGACTTTGTTACGCGCGCACGGAAAAAGCCTATTTTCTGGACTCCTACTGAAATATACTATTTCCTCAACAACAAAAATTTTGGAGATAATTTTTTTCTCAACTTGTAAATTAAAACGATGGATTTTTTACTCGACAGCAGTTTTTAGAACACATCCAGATTAAAACAAGACTCCTTGTTATGCAATTTTCATGGTTGCCAGGTCACGGTAAAGACCACAGTAGTCAGCTTTCGTGGTTTTAGCTAATGACAACGTTGTTTACCGGTTTAACATCGCTTTATGCCTGTCTTAAAACCACACGTTTCGCCCATACTACGATGAGGGGGATCCACTGAGGACCGATCGAGTCATTGAGGACCTTATCGTAGTAATAGGCAAAACGTTGTTAAAATTCCCTCCCGGGCTGTTTGGCCGTGGTCCATTGTTTTCTACAAAACAGACGTTTCGGCAGTGCCATCGACTGCCATCATCAGTGTAAAATCGAGTTACGTCAACGTGAGGTGGTACACGTTAGTGACACAGTACTGTGGTCAAGGCCTCACGTTACCGTAACTCGATTTTACACTGATAATGGCAGTCGACGGCACTGCCGAAACGCCTGTTTTGTAGAAAACAATGGACCACGGCCAAACAGCCCGGGAGGGAATTTTAACAACATTGACTCCGGTCGTGTAAACTTACGAAGTACAATAGGCAAAACGTTAGGTTGTAAGAGAGACACAAAACGATTTATGTTAAACCGGAAAACAATGTTATTTCCGATAGGGACCATACATTATGGGTACGGTCACCATACGTCCCGGTTTTTCCGGGACAGTCTCGGATTTTGGATCTATGTCCCGGTGTCCCGAACAGTCCTTAAAAAGTCCCGGATTTAGACTTTACAATATTTAATCTTGTCATATGATATCTCATACAGGAAGTACAACGATATCGAGAAAAAGTTAAATATATTTAATTGTACCTGTGAAACAATAAGACGACAACTAAAGAAGAAAACTCATAGGGAGACACAGCTAAAGTTCCATAAGGTCGTGGCTGTGCCGAGTTTAATGTATCTATGTGAAACATGACTCTCCTGCAAAAAGATATTTAAAAAAACACAGGCCTCGCAAATGAAATTAAGTGCAATTTTTGTTTTAAAACGATAAAATAATTCTTCTTTTTCACTACACGGCTTGGGCTATAGCCCATTCCGACTCCACAGCGTCTCTGACCATTTTTTCCAGGGTTTTAAACGATCTCTCGTCCCCACTGGCCTATATTCAAACGCTTGTTTAGGAATACGCGTGTCTACCATGCGTTCCACATGGGACTTCCAATTCTGCCTATATTCCTTTATTCTCTCCAGAACCGACTATAACTTCAGGTCTTTCCTTATGACGTCGTTATGTAGATGATCTCTCAAACTACATCCCTTAACTGCTGTAGTGAAAAAGAAGAATTATTTTATCGTTTTAAAACAAAAATTGCACGAGCAGCCGTGGTCCATGGTCTGCTGAAGTTTATTTTTCGTACGTTAATACACAGAAAACATTTATACATGAAAGCATATACACCCTTAAGTTTTAAAATACCAGATCGGTAGACAACAAATTCTTATTAAAATTTCAGTTGGAAAATTGTGTTTTTTTCTGGTATTCTTAAAACGTATCCGCATATAATAATCGGATAAAAAAAAGTTTTAATTAAAAATTGTTCAAGATAAAAATTTCAAACAAATCTGGACTTGTAATAATTATATGCTATAAATAGTTTTTACGCAAATCGCTCGTAATGTTAGCAACATGCGATTTTAAACAAATTAATGTTATTTTGAAAATAATGGATACAAATGAATGAAATTTTATAGCCTATATTTATAGCACTGATGTACCTGAACTTCCGCACCAAATTTCAAATCACTTTGTTAATAGGCTACGCCCTCACACTGCTCGATCAACTGTTCACCTTATCGAGAAATTTTGATGGGATGTTTTTGACCATCCACCCTACAGCCCAGACCTTGACCAAGTGACTACCACCTGTTCCTTTACTTAAAGCAGTGGCTGCAATCCCAGCGCTTTGAAAACGATGATGAACTTATGACAGGAGTGACAAATTGGTTGAAGTCACTGGCGGTAGACTTTTTTGATGCAGGTTTAAATGCTAGTGCAACGGTATAAAAGTGCGTGGAAGTCGGTGGTGACTATGTTGAAAAATAATGAATATATGTAGATAATGTTGGCCAAAATCAAAATTTTTTACTTTCATTTTTGTTTATTTAATTGCTCACCGGACCTTACATTCTGGACACGCTTCGTAATTAATGCCAAATGTAACCTCCACTAAAAGAATATATATTTTCAACATTGCTTCGAGAAATGCCTGATACCTCATCCCCCCTAACCTAACCGACTGCAACTGAAAAAAATATGGGTCACCGCAACTATGGGAAGCGCCGTCCCGCGATAAGAATGAGCTAGACCCCGACGGGAACCTGACGACATATAAGTTTAAGTTTTTTTTTTTTTTTAATTCCGACTAAAATTGTTAAGTACGTTTCGCGATATTCTTTACTTTGTTAATTTAAGTAGTAAAGATACGGACGTTTTAGTCAATAATTACCAATAACACTATCTTATTAATTAATAAAATAAATAAAAACTAAACATTACCGTATAGTTGGCTGAGCAACAAGGCGGGGCCACACGAGCGATTACTTCGGGCACGTCCACGTTACTGAATGTTTGCTCGTCTGAACACGTCGTCTAACAACTACGCAACGTGGCATTACACAAACAACAACAGCATTATAATGTGAGTACACGCATTTACACTCTGAAACACGCCACTTAAATTCCAGACTCGGGTCTCTGTTTGCTGCTCCCTTAATTGAATATTTCTTTCTCAAATTTCAAGAAACGTATGTTCTACGGAAAACAAACCGGTTTCCCTGGTAACCAACAACACAGCATGTGCGGCCGACGAGTGTACGTTGTTGTTATTGTTGCTGTTGTCAAGTCCGAATTACAATGGTGCGTTATTTGGTCAGTAAAAGTGATTCACAAACACGCCACCAGAGAGCGTACTGTATGTTCATGAAAATAATTATCCTGTTACATGATAACAGACAGTAAGTCGAGTCCGTGTTTGTACATAGCAGAATGTAGCGTCAGAAATTGTTGTCAATAAAAAAAGTTATACACAAATTTTAATAGCATCCAAATTATATTGTCTCCAACAATTACAAGAACGGTGTGATTGATAAATTAGATAAACACAATCATTAGAGTAATTTGTGTCCTATATATACCAAATTAAAAAATTAAGTCCGTTATAAAAACACTAAAATTTTAATTGACACTGGAACCGGCAAAGAGCTAACATTAGAAATTATGACCAACCAAGGTGTCAGACAGGGATGCACTTTATCGCCTACACTGTTCAATATATATATATATATATATATATATATATATATATATATATATTATAACTACACTACTATGCGTTATTGTAATGTAATGTTGTGTGTGAGTACCCACCTGCTGTCTGATCTTGCAGATTCTTCCGACTAGGGCGTGTGGATTTTGGATTTGAAGTTCGCAAGCTAGTAATCTCAAATTATTACAACAACACACATAATGGGTTACTTTAAAGGGGGAGAGTTTTGTGAGACTGGTAGGCTTTATCGTACAACAATAAAACACTGTTATATGGGGTAATAAAACGTTGTTTATTACACCAACAACACACAAGAATAGAATGATTATAATCTTATGAATTTTCTTATAGTCTATACAATGAATCGATGTTTTTCGATTGTCTAATAGTTGAAAGAAACAGAACTCGTTCTTTGCGAGTTAATTGCAATTTAAATTTGACTTTATTAATTGATTTGAATTTAATTAAATTTATTTAATTAATTTGAATCTAAGTGTTCATGAAACAAATATAAAACTCTAAAATTAATTTGAAGAATTAGTTAAAATAAATTAGACGTGACAGTCTAGTTCACGTTATTTCATTTTTAGTGATTCTACTTCTGATCTACTGCAGTATGATCTAAGATTAGATTGTCAGTTAAGATTTGTATAGCGCTTTTATACTACTTCTATTTCTTAACTATAACTTACTAAAGCCTTAAACTGCTATACAGATTATCACAACGAATTTACTTTTTAATTACTAGAGTCTTTGCTTTTTGTTTGTTTGGCACCTGAATTATTTGAATTACAATGTTTTAATTGAAAAATATAAAATTTGATCTGAAAATAAATAAATAGATTTTGCTTTCCTGTTACTGAAGAGGATGTCGTCCCGATTTGTCCCTCGTCGATTCGAGTCCTTGGTTAGAGAAAGTAATCTGCTTAGAACTGCTGGATTCGGTCGTGGAGTTCAAAATTCGGCAACACTCTGCTTCCCTGCTGTTTGTGAATATTTTAACGTCTGCTGTTGTCTGCTGGAACTGCTTCCTGTTCTCCGTCGATTTGCACGTTGCACGTCACCGTGTGTGTGTGTGTGTGTGCTTCGTTCGGGCGGTCGCTCTGCTCGTCAGCTGTTAACCAATGATTTAGACGGCCTCTCTGCTGTATTCTTGAAGTCTGGTCTTGAAGTCGGGTGGATCTCTTGCGTGCTTATGACTAACTGGTAGTACACAATAAGCTTAGTTGATGTCTTGAAGAGTATCTCGCCTTTACACAACAATTACGAGCTAGACAGATGATCTGTAGTTAGTGTGTTCGTAATTGCGTGTGTGTTGACCACGTAGAGTCTTCTTATTGATCTTCACCGCTCTGGCTACTAGACGATCGAAGGACTACGTCTTAACTTCGTGAGTACTGACAGAAGAGTGATTTTTCCACCAGAAAACATCGCAGTAGCCGGGGCTGCATGCAATGATTTCATTGGTCGACGCACTCTCCCTACTACATAAAATTTAGAATTCCCTTAGTCCGTGAGAATGAAGTCTGGTTCCCACAGACGGAGAATAGAATTATTATCTAATATTTAATTATCCGCCGGAACCACTTTGTCGCTCAGGATATCCTGTACTTATTTAATTTTGCAATAACTTGGTTGCAAATCAAGTTGTGTGAAATCTAAAATATACAATCTGTCACAAATTATTATCTTTATAATATACTAAAATCTCTTTACTGTGACTCTATTTTAACAGAAGTTGTTTAATTATTTTAATTAACTCTTACATTTGTTAATTATATTGCATCAAATTTGCACACGTCATTATTAATATCTCGGCAAACATTTTGGCTATATTGGATTTCGCCTTTATTTATTAGTTTCCGAGATATTAATAATTAACAGTTTGGGTGTGGTCGCTTCCTTGTACAGCGAACTGATTACATAACGACCACGTGTGCGTTGCTTTACACAGCATTATTTTCAAAGCGCTACATTCAAATGGAGTTTTAACTGTTAATTTTTATTTAAATATGGTTTCAGCATGCGGTAAACATATAACCCCAAATAGTTAATATTTGGTTCCGTTATATATTCCCACACCCGCTTTAAAAAAAAAATGAATGTAATAATTACAGTTATTTTTTTTTTCTTAATCATTACACACATATTCTGTAATCATTATTCTTACTAGCTATACATTGTATCACTTATTCTGAAGACACGTACACAAGTGTTAATGTTATTGCATTATATACAATTTAACTCTAAATACATGTATTAAACTATCATATTTGCAACTTATTGCGTATAATGTTTTTAAAACGAGTAGTAGCCTTTATTTATAAACAATGGCACGCGTACCAAGGAATTTTGCTGACAGCATTTAAAACGTTATCGCCGGGCGCGCGTCTAATTGCTTGACCTAGTTTCATATGTGGGTCAGGTAGTTATCGCGTGACGTAACTGTTTCCTGCCGCTGTTCTCGCTCACTCAGTTGTATACGCTCATTATTTACCGCTATAGAAAAACATTATTATTAGTACACAAGTTATCTATAATTATTATTAATAATATTATAAAACACAAATTACTTATTTTAATTTTAATTATTATAATACAATTATTATTAACTCTAAATACTATTTATCTTCTTAAAGTCTTTTTATTTCGTCGCGACGCGCTTTGGAACGCCATGCTACTCAAAGTATTCTCTCAAAGAGCTCGCATGGAATTTACCGATCGTTTTCGTTCGGTCCAGCGTCGTAACAATAAACGTGTGAGGTGCGAGTTGTTGAGCCAACAGATAGGGTCCATTATATAAACGAAAGAACTTTGCAGCCACATTTATGTCTCGTCGGCCTACAGGATTCGCCTTGAGCAGTACTTTTTCACCTACTATAAAGTTCGTTAGTTTGTGAGTCGTATTAAATTTGTCTGCCCTTTTTCGCCCTTTTTCAACTATTCTTTCCCTCACAAGTTGATTTTTACATTGCACCGGCAGAGGTAGATTACAAGTCTTTGGCTTACTTAAATAATTATCCCAAAACCTCTCTGGCATGGTTCCAGAGTCTAATTCTGCCGGTGTGTATTCCGTGGTATCATGATAACTCTCATTTATTGCCTTTTCGAAGAATGGTAAGAACTCGGGCCATTTACTTTGTTCCTTATAGCAATAGATACGGAACATTTTACCGATTTCCCGATTCACCCTTTCGGCAAGGTTTCCCTGTGGTCGTCGTATCGAGGTTAGGACTGCTTTGATACCGTTACGTTCCAGGGTGGCTGCCCAGTGTTTGTTTTGGAACTGTTTTCCCTGGTCACTAAGTACGTTCCTTATTGGTCCATGTTGTGGGATATACTTATTAAGTATAATATTTAAAACGGACTTTGTGGTGGGCCTAGGGATCGCATAAAGGCTAACTTTTTTAGTAAACACATCGACGCAAACTACCATGTGTTTTAGATTTCTGGTAGCCTTGGGTAATGGTCCCAGAAAGTCGATGGCGATCATCTGTCCCTTACCTTCCGTTATCACATTGGCCATGGGCACGTAAGTGTGTACGTTTGGTACTTTCGCTGTCTGGCATGGATAACATGTTTTTAGCAATTTCTTTACCCTACGGTACATGTTGGTTATTGTAAAATCCTCCTGCAATATTTTGACACATTTTACAGGAGATGCGTGCGCCATTTTTATATGTAAAGATTGTGTTATACACGCAAGCATCGCTGGAGACAATACCACTTTCCATTCGCCCTGTAACAATTTATACAATATATTGTCTTGTATAAGATAGTGAGGATTTGGGTGAGCTGCTAACATTAGCTTTTTAGCAAGGAGTGCGAGGTTATCGTCCTGCTCGCGTCCTAAGTTCTGTAGCATATTAGTAGCTTCAGGCGCGACCGTGTATTGCATATTTAACACTCTCAACTCGTCGTCAGCTGCTTCATATACCTCCTCCTTTTCTACGGGCGGATATCTACTTAGAGTGTCTGCGGTGGTATTCTCTGATCCTTTGCAATATTTAATCGTGAAGGAGTACTCCTGAATAGCTAACACCCATCGTGTTAGTCGGGAATTTGCTAATCGACATTTTAATATAAACGATAACGCCTGATTATCAGTGTGAATCTCGAAATGGGTACCGTATAGGTAGTGTCTGAATTTTCTGAGTGCGTTTATTATGGCGAGTATTTCTTTCTCGGAAGTACAATAGTGCAACTCAGCGCCTTTGAGCGTTCTATTGGCGTATGCTACAACATGAAGACTACCTTGTTCGTCTTCTTGATGCAACACGGCGCCGATAGCGTACTCGCTAGCGTCAGTGTACATTACGTACTTCCTACCCTGCTGTGGATGGAACAATTGTAAATTAGATTGGAACAGGCCTTTAACCCTCTCAAACGCATCGTTCTGTTCAGAACCCCATTTCCACTTTATATTTTTGCGTACCAGCTGTAGCAACGGGACTGTATATTCTGCGTATTTGCTGGTAAATTTCCTGTAATATCCCGTGAGTCCAAGGAATGCTCGCAGTGCTTTGAGGTTCTTGGGCACCGGGAATTCCATAATACTCCTGAGCTTCTCTGGGTCCGTACTGATACCTGTAGCTGAGATTATATGTCCCAGGAACTTCATTTGGGACTTTACAAACTCGCACTTGTGTAGTTTGAGCTTGATGTTTGCTAACCTCAGCTTCTGGAAGACGCTCCGCAGATGCTCGAAGTGTTCCTCCAACGTGCGGGATATCACGAGGATGTCATCCACGAATATTACCGTGTATGGGTCTACCTCAGGTCCTAGAGCTCTCTCGAGGCATCTTACAATCGCAGCGAGACTCGTGCTAAGGCCAAAAGGTACCACCTTGTGTTGATAGCATTTGTTATTAAATATGAATGCTGTATACTTACGATCTTGCTCACACAGCGGGACCTGCCAGAAGCTTGCTGTTAGATCTAGCTTCGTGAGGTACCTGGCTCCTTCACATTTAATGAAGAGGTCCTCCGCTGTCGGTGCGCAGTCAAACTCTTTCTCTACGAGACTGTTTAAGTTCCTCATATCCAGGCAGAGTCGGATCTCTCCAGTCTTCTTGCGGACGACCAGCAGTGGGTTGAGGAAGCTGCTATTAGATCTTTCAATAATATCTTCTTCCAACATCCGCTGTATCTCCTGCTGGACCTCGGCCTGGTATTTTATAGGGACCTGGTAGATTCTCCTTATGAACTTCTCCGGCTCTGTGAGGTGGATTCTGTGTTCATACACTGACGAGATTGAATGTTCTTCACTGAAGATATCGCTGAATTCTTCTTGCAGCGACGACAATCTCCGTTCAGTTCGGGAATCTAAGGTGGTCTCCCCCTCTTCACATTCTTTATAGTGAATTACTTGTTTTGGTGGCCGTGTGATTTTAATTGGGTCACCATGGTTTTGTGTGTGTGTCTGTGTGTTCAATTTAAAAGTGTAACTAACATTGTCTATGGTACATTTTAATAAGTGTTCACTGGTGTTAATTTCCGCCCGTATTTGTTCCAATACATCTACCCCCAATAACATATCACATATTAAATTGTTTATAGCCACTACACACACTTCAAATTGCACTTCGTCTAGCATGATAGTTAGATAGTATTGAGTGTCAATTTTTTCTTTTGTATCGGTAGCGGTTCGTATATAAAATTGATTGATTGGGAGTGATGGGGCCGTACGAAAATATTTTTTATTGGTACGCAGGAACCTTTCACTGACTCCGGATACAACACTACCGGTACCAACAGAATTCTCGTGGGAACGCTATTGACAAAGGCGTGTAACACCGGACACGCCGCGCTCACGGGCCTTTGTCGCGTGGGACCGGATTCTAGCAACAGATCCCTGACATCCGGTGGGAACACATTATTAACGGGCACACAAGTTACATAATTAAAAGTACACATTTCACACAATATATATTCCTTATAATTAACATGCTTATATTTACACAATTTTGCCGAATTTATAGCGCGTCCTTGCTGGATGCGCATTTTGGCACGTTTTTTGTAGCTGGGTAATTTTCCGATTTATTGTTCGAATTTTTATTGCCGTGGGAGTCGCTGTCTTTTTCAGTTGTATCAGCTTTGGCTAATTCGACCGTTTGAATCGCTCTAATTTGTGCTCCATCGTTACCCTTACCCTGCCCCTTTGGTCTACCAAAATTTTGTTTTCCCTTGTACTCAAAGGTTTTATTTGGCTGTTTTGACGGTGTTTGGGGTGGAGTAGAACTGGTACTCGGTTTTTGATCCGTTTGCTGATGGTACTGTAGTCGCGTATTCTGCCCTTCATTATTTCGGCGAAAATCGGGATTATAACGCCACCCACCAAAATCAAAAACCGTCTCACTTTGGGACACTAGAATGAGGAGTTCGTCTACCGTGCGAATACCCTGGGTAAATACAGCTACTCTAATGTTATGATTAAAATGGTAGGCAAGCTTGGTGACTATATCGATCTCCGCAAATGCTGGGGTTAAATGCTTCGCGCGCTCGACCTGCTGGATTATATAATTTTCGGCGGTAATATTCATTTTCTTGTCAAAACGGCCATATTCCAGTTCATTGCGCAGAAGTCGTTGGGTATGCGAGTTCCAGTATCGGCTTTCAAATTTTTGTTTGAACTCCGCGTATGTGGACACTCTATCGCGTACAATGTTATACCACTTACGCGCCGAATCACGCATCGCGTTAACCACCCACTGTATTTTGTCTTGATCTTCTAGTCGGGAACCTACTCTAGCCATCTCATTCTCACACGTTAATAAAAATTCAATGGGGTTTTCGTTATTTTCCCCAGTAAAATACACGCTATTTTCTCGTCGACAGGGCCTTGTACCAAAATATTTGGAGCGGATCTCCTTCTTACCTCCTGTCGTACTTTCAAAATCTCGTCGCTTAACGTTTGTAAAACACTCTCTTTATTAGAGTCAATGTTAGATCGCGTCTCTACAATTGAAGCGTCTAATTTATCTACTCGTCGTTGCGTTTCGGTCACGTCCGCGTGAATTTTTACCTCTAGGGATTCCACCTTTTTGGAAACCTCTAGTGTTTGCTTTTCACAGCGGGTTATGTGGTCCTTGAACCGCCCCTCCATACGTGTTACTTGTTCAATAAACGATTTTTGCATAGTGGTCTCAAAAACCTTAAACCGTTCATTGATTTTAGTATCGACCGTATTTACTCTTTCACCGATCTCCGCGACTTTCTCCGTTAATTGTTTATTACTCTCACCGATTTCAACGACTTTAGCGGTTAACTCGTTTACGCTTTCGTCTATTTTCGCAGTTAATTCTTTACTACTTTCTTTGTTACTTTGCTTAATCTCGGCGTTTATGTCAGCGTTACTTTGATCTAATTTCTCGGTTAGACTAACTTTTTGCGCTTCGATTTGGGACTTTATTTCTGCGTTGCTAAGTTCAAATTTCGCGTCTATTTTCTCAAATTTCGCGTTCATATTAGCGGTCAAATCCGCATTCATTTGCGCGTTAGCTTGTTTCATTTCCTCGTTCATTTGCTGCATTTGTTTAAGTATTTTATCCATATCCATTTTAAATAGACAACAATGTCAAATATACACAATTTAAAATACACAGAACAGTTTCAAATACACACAATAACTTTACTGTTGTACAAACACCAGTCACAAAACTCTTTGGGGATTGTTTAGTTGGACGCCAGCTGTTTTACTAATTAAAACAGCAAAGTTTGTTTTAAAGTGAAAATTAAATTTAAATAGAATTTAATTTCTGGCCCCACGTACAGGGCGACATTTATAACTCTATTTATATGTCGTTCTGGACGTGAATTTAATTTGATGTACGTTTGTCGGGCCCCACGTTGGGCGCCATTTATAACTACACTACTATGCGTTATTGTAATGTAATGTTGTGTGTGAGTACCCACCTGCTGTCTGATCTTGCAGATTCTTCCGACTAGGGCGTGTGGATTTTGGATTTGAAGTTCGCAAGTTAGTAATCTCAAATTATTACAACAACACACATAATGGGTTACTTTAAAGGGGGAGAGTTTTGTGAGACTGGTAGGCTTTATCGTACAACAATAAAACACTGTTATATGGGGTAATAAAACGTTGTTTATTACACCAACAACACACAAGAATAGAATGATTATAATCTTATGAATTTTCTTATAGTCTATACAATGAATCGATGTTTTTCGATTGTCTAATAGTTGAAAGAAACAGAACTCGTTCTTTGCGAGTTAATTGCAATTTAAATTTGACTTTATTAATTGATTTGAATTTAATTAAATTTATTTAATTAATTTGAATCTAAGTGTTCATGAAACAAATATAAAACTCTAAAATTAATTTGAAGAATTAGTTAAAATAAATTAGACGTGACAGTCTAGTTCACGTTATTTCATTTTTAGTGATTCTACTTCTGATCTACTGCAGTATGATCTAAGATTAGATTGTCAGTTAAGATTTGTATAGCGCTTTTATACTACTTCTATTTCTTAACTATAACTTACTAAAGCCTTAAACTGCTATACAGATTATCACAACGAATTTACTTTTTAATTACTAGAGTCTTTGCTTTTTGTTTGTTTGGCACCTGAATTATTTGAATTACAATGTTTTAATTGAAAAATATAAAATTTGATCTGAAAATAAATAAATAGATTTTGCTTTCCTGTTACTGAAGAGGATGTCGTCCCGATTTGTCCCTCGTCGATTCGAGTCCTTGGTTAGAGAAAGTAATCTGCTTAGAACTGCTGGATTCGGTCGTGGAGTTCAAAATTCGGCAACACTCTGCTTCCCTCCTGTTTGTGAATATTTTAACGTCTGCTGTTGTCTGCTGGAACTTCCTGTTCTCCGTCGATTTGCACGTTGCACGTCACCGTGTGTGTGTGTGTGTGCTTCGTTCGGGCGGTCGCTCTGCTCGTCAGCTGTTAACCAATGATTTAGACGGCCTCTCTGCTGTATTCTTGAAGTCTGGTCTTGAAGTCGGGTGGATCTCTTGCGTGCTTATGACTAACTGGTAGTACACAATAAGCTTAGTTGATGTCTTGAAGAGTATCTCGCCTTTACACAACAATTACGAGCTAGACAGATGATCTGTAGTTAGTGTGTTCGTAATTGCGTGTGTGTTGACCACGTAGAGTCTTCTTATTGATCTTCACCGCTCTGGCTACTAGACGATCGAAGGACTACGTCTTAACTTCGTGAGTACTGACAGAAGAGTGATTTTTCCACCAGAAAACATCGCAGTAGCCGGGGCTGCATGCAATGATTTCATTGGTCGACGCACTCTCCCTACTACATAAAATTTAGAATTCCCTTAGTCCGTGAGAATGAAGTCTGGTTCCCACAGACGGAGAATAGAATTATTATCTAATATTTAATTATCCGCCGGAACCACTTTGTCGCTCAGGATATCCTGTACTTATTTAATTTTGCAATAACTTGGTTGCAAATCAAGTTGTGTGAAATCTAAAATATACAATCTGTCACAAATTATTATCTTTATAATATACTAAAATCTCTTTACTGTAACTCTATTTTAACAGAAGTTATTTAATTATTTTAATTAACTCTTACATTTGTTAATTATATTGCATCAAATTTGCACACGTCATTATTAATATCTCGGCAAACATTTTGGCTATATTGGATTTCGCCTTTATTTATTAGTTTCCGAGATATTAATAATTAACAGTTTGGGTGTGGTCGCTTCCTTGTACAGCGAACTGATTACATAACGACCACGTGTGCGTTGCTTTACACAGCTTTATTTCAAAGCGCTACATTCAAATGGAGTTTTAACTGTTAATTTTTATTTAAATATGGTTTCAGCATGCGGTAAACATATAACCCCAAATAGTTAATATTTGGTTCCGTTATAATATATATATATATATATACATATATATATATATATATATATATATTGTAACGAAAAGACGTGATCTGACCTGCAAAATGTGTACAATTTGTATATGTTATGTATAATTAGTGCGTTCGCCTCGCACTGGGTCGTTACAGTAATGTTGTGGCTAGCGATGTTCGTAGCGTAGATATGATCACCTGTATACTACAGCAGTAACCTTACCTGTTATTCATAGGGGGTGTGATAATCCCGGGTGGCGCCAAGTCGTTTTACAAAACAACTAAAATTATGTTTAAACAAGTTATCAGCGTTGCGGGTTGGTGCATTCGAATAGTTTCCGCTCGCACAGCCGTCCCAATCGTCGCCTCTGCGGTGTGAATGACAACCTGTTTACTGCTATGATTTATTCTTAAACACAAGTAATTATTATATAGCACTCCCTATGAAATGATAACGCTGGTTACTCCCTGTAATAAATATTTTTTAATGGGTGATAACTGAAAACATTTACATTTACAATAAAATAATTATCAATTCGCACCGACTGATTACATGAGATCTTGCCTTCAGGTTTGGCGAAGTGATTTAGAAACCATTTAACCTTGCGTCGTTGATTACATTAAGCGTATTACAGTTATGATTGGTTTCACAAATCGTGGATCCTTTTGGCTATGAGTTAAAGAACTCCAATGGTTACAATAAAAATATAAATTACCTTAATCTAAGTGTACATTAAGAATAAAGTGTGCTGTTACAATCTGTTGTGTTGTGTCGTAAAAGTGTTCTGTAAGTTCGTGTTTAAATCTTAGGTTATATCAATGTTAACAAAGTTTCTATTAAGGTATAATTTGCTCAAATATTCTATGAAAGAGAAATATTGTTTCTATAGTGCGGTAATTTTACCTTTCAAAATTATTTAAAGTGATTAGGGTTGGTGGAAAATAAATAATTGGATGGTACTTAACACCTCAACGTGTCTAGGTGCCTTCGTTGTTTATTCAAGGTAGGATTTGCCTGCATAAATTCAGTTTTCATGGATTTTGGGCTTCACTAAATGTGGCGTCTTTTTCGTCATGGGTTTTGACATTCTTTTCAAGGATAATTTCTATTTAATTGGTCTTGGGTCTTGAAATATCTGCTACAGTGGTCATCTGCTTCTTTAATGATCAAGTTCAGGAACTTTGAATAACTATTTGCCTGATTTACACAGAAAAAACGCTCTTCCAAATTTTTGCATCTGCATTGGCTTAATGACGCTTCACTTCTTGTTAATTTCCAACGGTATTTTCGTCTTCAACCGCCGTTTCCATAGTAACGGTATTATTCTGATTAGTTGATTTTGAGATGAGGTATTGTTATCAAAATTCGAATTCTTCGTATATCTTCTGATTACTGTTATTCCTCCATCTTCCTTCCTGGTTATTAAATATTGTCACTATAGTATTTATTCTCGTTCATAGATTATTTTGATACCCCACAAGCTTGGGTAATTTCAGATTTTAAGTTTTTACAATTATGTTAATGCTTCTTAATTACATTTCTTTTTGTATGATAATGCCTATTACAATATTTTGCGTTATAAATTATTTACAATTTATTCTTGGTGATTCCTTCACCTCAGATTTTCTAAATTCTCATTCAATTTGTTATAATTTTTGGTTGTTTGGTTCTGACAGTTACGTTTTTTCTAGGCCTGAGTAGCCATTATTATAATTTACTTATTTCGTTCAAATCACATTTTGTTTCAGCCTATTGGGCCTTACTTTGTTATTTTTATTAGTTGTGTTGTATTTTGAGTCTGTTGGTGTGTTGTTTACTGTTCAATATTGCTTTCTCTATTTCAATCTTTAAAACATAACATTAGGCTTATGGACTGAACATTTCATTCAGCCATATCCTATTCATAACATTAACATGAACAATTTTTTATAAGTTATTAGAGTTATTATTTTGATTAAGAAATATCATCAGTCCCTTCTAACTTATCCTTATTTGCTAATTTTTTTGTTTATAACACATATTATTTTTGTTGTGATAAACAACATCACTTTCTATTAAATTAATAACAGTCCCTTGTAACTTAGGTGTCTTTGTTAGTTTTTGATTTCTTAATCTCTAAACAATTTTTATATTACCTCCATGGTAACACCTTCAATTTATTCTATCCTGGAATCCTCCCTTTTTACTTACTACCAGCTATAATTAAACTTAACTCTATTGAACATCTTTTCTTAAATAAAAAAGTCATCATCACTTCTAGTGTTTACTATACCTTATTCTATAATTCACACTTAATACTATTTTTCATCAGCTATTTATTCACTGTTAATTTCCAACCTTTATCTTACCTTCACTTGTAAATTATTTATTGTTAATTATAACTTCACTAGTGTCACACTTCACTTTGGGGTTCTTACACCTACACTATTGCACTGTATCACTGTTTATATTATTTGTTTTATAGTGGGTGATCCCTATACTTATTTCTCTTTCATCTCCTTAATACTAATGACAATTAATACTTAATAATTAATACTTACTAACTAATAACAATTTTTATCTGTGGTTTAGGTTGCCTTTTTAATGGGTAGTAACCGTTATCTCTCCTTCCTCCGGATAACCCTTGTTTTGGTTTCAATATTTTTGTTGAGTGCTTTATTACTTGTTTTGGTGAACCATCATTGGTTTTCACTTCTGCTTGTCTCCCTCCTTTTCATTTTCATCATTTGATTATTACATTGGGTTTTTTCATCCGTTTCTTTGGGTATTTTGGGGTCGTTTAAACCCATGAACTTGTTTCCTTTTGGTTTGAGGTTATTACTTCCTTATTCTCGTTGTTTATTTGTGTGGTTCCCTTCTTTATTTGTTTCTTGATGTTGGGTCAATCACTTGGGTTAGGTCAAAGTCGTCGTATTGTCGTGTCATATTCCTTATATTTTAATTAAAATCAATCAGTTTATTTGAAAAGAAGTATTTTTACAATTATAAATATATTTTTTATCCCTGGTACTGGGTTGGCTATTTGTGTCGTAACAATATATATATATATATATATATATATATATATATTGCAACGAATCACAGGATCATGATAGGCGGGGCAAGTCATATATTACACAGACAATGGACATTCATATTATATTGGTAGATGGTTAAGTTTGGTTGTTATCAATTGTATTTAGTAAGGTTAAGGGTTTAGTTTAGAAAAACTGTGCATTATTAGTTATGGTGATTCATGTACTGTGTTAGTGGAAATGTGCGCGCGTGTGCGTGTGGAAAACGTTTCCCGGGCGGTGCGTGAAGTATTATCGTTGTTTTGACATAGCTGAACTGAGACATGTGTATCGCTACAATCCCTATACCTGTCGGACTATTGTTTACGTTCTTGTATATTATTAGTATGTAGTCAGCATGCATGAGATACGAGTAGTCTGATTACCGCTATGCATGCTGTTTCAAAGTAAATGCACTCTACTGCATGAAAAGTGCTTGGTCACTTTACTAACCATGTGACTTCCATCCACCAATAGAATGCTGACTGGTGGTTGGAAATTTTCTTATGCCTGTCGTTACACAGGCAGTTCTTCTACGCCATCTACCGCGAACGGAACGTGCACTCCTTGTACAAGAATTCTACCGCTTGCAAGGTGTTGTAAAAACTATTCGTCGTTAGTGAAACGGGAAGACTCAGAACTGTGTGTGTGGTACATTTGCACACACCAGTGTTTTAACGCATTGTGCGAAAATTTACAAGCAGTTCTTCACTGCTGCTACCGTGAACGGTACATACAATTCCTTGTACAAGATTATACCGCTTGCAAGGATCTGTTAAGACCTTTCGGGGATAGTAACGCGTGTGACGCATCACAATTGATTTTATATCTTTACACACGATATTAATATTGTAGTATTACGTGTGTAAGAAGTGAGTGTAACTGTATCACTGTGCGAGATTTTCCGCAGTGACAGTATCATTAATTGTTACGCAATAGTTCCATCAAGATGTTTCCGTGCTAGTGCAAGATTTCCTCATAGGGTGGTCTGCTGATCGCGGCAGACCTTTGTATTCGCGAGAACACTTGAAGAAGCCGGAGAGGTATAAGCTCAATATACCGTTATTAGATTAACTCACTGTCACCTGAGATATTACTTGGTCTTAAACTCTATATAAGTTTTGCGAGTGATAAAATCCGTAGTACCGTTGTGTGTGCGAAGTGTCGGATTCATCGTGGGAATTGCAGGACATCAGCCCAGCTGTTACAGGACATCAGCCCAGCTGTTACAGGACATCAGCCCAGCTGTTATAGGACCAGCCCAGCTATTACAGGACATCAGCCAAGCTGTTACAGGACGCCAGCCCAGCTGTAAACGTTTCTGGTGAAACGTCTGTCATTTGTAAGCCACACCTGACGATCCATCTATACCGCAAAGACCGGCCCTTCTCTTCAACAACATCATCGTGGGAGTCTTCTTATGTAACGTATTACGTCTTGCGTATGAACATTATTTAACACTTTAAAAGAAAGACTCTATATCAAACATTACATTCTGTACATTTCAAATATACCATATAAACTATAACTTGTGTTTGTACAATAAATAATCTTAAACCCTCCAATATAGACTTGTAATTTGAAATACACATACTATCATATCCTATGCGCCAATAGTTTAGTAATTTGTGTTGTCGCATAGAGATATTTTGGCGCTTAGCAACGTAGGGCTCGTTAAATAGCGGTAAATTTACGCTATTACATATTTGTCTATGAATATAAAATTTGTTGGAAAAATCCGACGTATAAATATAATTAACGTAATAATTGTATGTGTATTGTTCATGTGAAAAGCTGATGATATAATTTTCAAGTGGGCATATTCTCTTGTATATCATATATGAACAGATTTTATCAGTATATTGGAGGTAGATTATTAGTTGTTGTATGTTAGATAAGGTATTTACATGTTGATATTTTGAACTGCTTTTTCTGCGTGCATATAAACTGGTTACCATATGTTCTAATCTTGTTGTGATAATAATAACTTGCTTTGCGTATAAATCAATAAATTTAAATTTATTAAATTTTAAATTAAATTTTAATCACTATGGCGGAGTCACAAGGGATAGAGAATGCTTTAGCGGCCATATTAGCGAAGATGAAAACCATGGAAGAAAAGATGGAGAAAATTTCAGCAGAAAATAAAGAAGAGCGGAAAACTGATAAAGAGGAAAATAAGGCCCGTCAAGAGGAGGTGAAAGTGAGTATACAGAAGCTTTCAGCAGAAGCCGAGAAAAGAAGTAAATCGATCCACGACGAAAACAAAAGAATATATGCGGCCGTGCAGGAGCAATCTAAACAAAGCAAACAAATGATAGAAGCGGCAGAAAAGCGTATTAGCGAGACCGTGGAAGCTATGAAAGCTGATATAGAGGCGAGTTTGGAGGTTAATAAGTCACGACTTAATGAATATGGTGCGAAACTCGCTGGAGTGGAGGAGCAGGTAATACAACACAGATCCACGGTGAGTGAATTAATGGCTGAGCAAGACGTGCGGATTCAAAAGCTGCAACAGCAAGTGTCACGATTGCAAAGTACCTCGTCACCACTAAACTGTACTACGTATGTATATAAGACTTTGGATGACGTTAACTCACAGCAAAGATTTTATGGACGGCAGAATGAAAACCCCATGGATTTCATTCAAAGTTGCCAGCGGGATCTGGAGCAAATTGGTGATACCTTAAGTGAAGCGGATAGAATTAATTTCATAGTGCGGCGACTTAAGGGTACCGCTGCGGAGTGGTTTAGTATCGTCCAGGATAAAATCAATACGTTGGAAGACCTGGTAAGACATTTCAGAGCTAGATACTGGAATGAGGAGATCCAGCGGAAGATACGTACGCAGCTGGAGTTTGGAAAATATTCCAATACCAGAGGTCCTAAAGATGAATATGTGATGCAGTTGATATCCAGAGCTAGATATCTTGAGCCTAGCTTAACCGAACCTGACATGGTAAGTAAACTTGCGCACCACTTTGGACGCGGGATACAGGTGGCCGTCCTTACGCAAGGAGTTAAGTCGTGGAATGAGCTACTCACATTACTTGCAAGATGGGAAGGTATCGACAACCCGAATATAAATGGTAACAGTAATGAAACACCGCATAAAAGTTTTCAATATCAGAATCAAACCAAGCAAACACAGTCGCAACAACAACAACGACCTAAGATGTCTAATAGAAATACCAATCAAAAATTTAATGCCAATAAAGTAGCAGTAGTAGCGGAAGAGGATTCCGATATAGAACAGTCAAAAAACGTGTAAGGCTGCACGGCGTGAGTCCGTGCAACAAAATAACTAGTACACGTAAAGGTAGGAATGAAGTTTCAAAAGCCCGGGGTAACTATAAAAAGCAGTTCAATAATGACACTGACCTCATTGTCAACGCGAAAATTAACGGATGTGTCGGCGAAGTTTTATTTGACAGCGGCGCAGAAATTTCGTTAATGGATGAGCGATTCCTAGAGAGGCACAGGAAACATTTTTAAAAAATCCCGATTCTGCCAGCAGCCCACAAAATCATAAAATCAGCGACGGGTGAATCTCAGAGGGTTGACCGTCAAGCTATGATAACAGTATCCATTCAGGGAATGGAAATAGAGGTCACCGTGCTTATGGTCAAGAAACTCGTGTATAATGTTATTTTGGGAGTGGACACATTAAATAAACTGCACGCGACCATTGATTTTCCAAATAAAACACTAAAATGTACTGTAAATAATAGTAAACACAATATCAGGTTAGGACGCAGGAGGGGTAAGGCGGGGTCTGATTGTGAACCTATTACTATAACTCGCCCAGCGGTTCAACTTGCCGATAAGATAACACATAATCTGCGGACTCACAGCAGGCAGATAACGAGCAATGAGCAAGATAAGCTGCAAAGTATGCTTGATAAATTTGAATCTGTGTTTTCCAAAAATCCTACCGTCACGAATGTTTATGAACACAGTATTCAGGTCACGGATGAAAATAAATTTGTACGGAAGACGTACCCCATCCCCCTTCACTATCAACAACAGGTTGATGCCGAAGTTAAGAGTATGCTTCAGAATGGTGTGATTGAACGAACTGATAGCAATTTTTTAAATCCTATGGTTGTTGTTAAAAAGAAAAATAACGACATTCGATTATGTCTCGACATGAGAAATCTAAATTCTATTACAAAAAAATGCTACGACTGTGCTCCGAATGCGGAGAACTTATTCATAAAATGTCAAGGGGTTAAATACATGTCTCGCCTTGATCTCAAAAGTGGATTCTGGCAGATTCCCCTTGCCAAGGAGTCGAGAAGATACACAGCATTTCTATATCGAAATAAATGCTATCAGTTTAAAGTAGTTCCATTTGGTTTGGTTACCAGTTTAGCGGCCATGGTCAGATGTTTGGAGTTAGCTCTGGGACCCGAGGTGGAGGACTTCGTCAGCATATTTGTTGATGATATTTTGGTCATATCCAAATCATTTGAAGAACATCTTGAACATCTCAAGATTGTATTTCAGAAATTGCAGGCCGCTAACCTGACTCTCAATCTTGAAAAGTGTGAATTCGGGAAATCGCAAATTAAATTTTTGGGTCATATTATCTCAGCGGAAGGTATAACAACGGACCCGGAAAAAATACATGCGATCATGGAGTTCCCGAAACCCACAAAACCCAGGGATATCAGAGCGTTCCTCGGATTGACTGGTTACTTCAGACGTTTTACTCCAGAATATTCTGGGACAATTGAGCCGTTGTTAGAACTACTTCGTAAGAGTAATAAATGGAGATGGGAGGAGCGTCATCAGCATGCTTTCGACGCGACTAAAAATTTGTATAGTAGAAACCTGCACGTGTTCCATCCTGAGAAAAGGGGCACATATGTCCTGAATTGCGATGCTTCTGATTATGCCATTGGGGGGGGTACTCTACCAACGGAATGAGAAGGGCGAAAACAAAATAATTGCGCACAGTAGTAGGTCACTAAAAGGGGCCGAACGTAACTATTTCACATCGGAAAAAGAAATATTGGCTATTGTGTACTGCATTAGTAAATTTCGTTATTACCTGGTTGGACAACACTTCGAAATCCTTTCGGACAACCAGGCCTTATCGTTCATGTTGCGCTGCAAGTTAGCGAATGCTCGCATATCCCGTTGGATCATGGCCATCCAAGAGTACGACTTTACCATTAAGTACTGTAAGGCAAGCGAGAACCAAGCAGCTGACACGTTAAGCCGATACCCTCCAATGGTGGAAGAACGTCATGCGTCTAATAACCAGGAGGTTCAAATTCTAGCTGTCAAATATAAATTAGAAGACAGTCTCAAAAATAAGCTAAGAAATATTGGTATGGAACAGCAGCGTGACACAAAGTTGAAGCGGATATGTGACGCTATCCGGATACAAGAAAACCCTAAGTACAGAATATATAAAGACGTAGTGTATAAAATTATCAATGGCGGATGGAAGATTATGGTACCGGACGCCATGGTGGAAGACCTCACCTGGATGTGTCATGAGAGTCTGGCTCATGCGGGGCCTTATAAATGTTACCTGGCAATGCGGGAGGATTTTGTGTGGCTAAATATGACCAGGAAAATAAAGGCCATACTCCGCTCTTGCCACATCTGCCAAACAGCGAAATATCCGAACCAACATACACAGGTTGAAATGGGTAACATTGTCGTCCGTAATAAAAATGACCTTGTATGCATTGATTTTTTGGGTCCACTTCCTCGGGCGGCACGTGGAATGAAGAACCTGGTGGTTGTGACGGATGCCTTTACCAAACATGTTAGCCTATATGCTATTGGTAGACCTACTACGTCGGCTGTCATAAACATTATGCTAAATAAATACATGCCGAAAAATGGTCCCGTAAGGAAGATACTCTCAGATCAAGGTAAGCAATTTACGAACACCAAGTGGCACTCCGAGCTTGAGAAACACGGGGTCCAGACGGTCTTGACTGCGATCCGGAGACCGCAAGGTAACTTGGCCGAGCGGGTCAACAAGGAGTTGGGACGGTTGTTCCGTACGTACTGTAATACTAACCAGAGTAAGTGGCCGGAATTCCTAGAATTTTTTGAGTATGCCATAAATGGAAATTATAATTCTACTACTGGGTATACTCCGAATGAACTCCAAACCGGAGAAATGCCAGGCCGGGTCTGGGGTAAACACATTGAAAGGATAGCGACGCATAATATGCCTATACCAGTTGAGGTAAAGAAAATCGAAGCTAGAAGACGCATTAAAAAGTGCGCCGAGGAGCGCACGGAAAAATTTAATGCGGAACATAAACTAGTCAAGTTCAAGACTGGAGAGAGTGTGCTTTTACGAGCATTAAATGTTGGAAGAAGGGAGGACAACACAGCTGCGAAGTTTTTTAGGCTGTATAATGGTCCGTATACCCTGTCGGAACAAGTTGGGAAAAATACTTTTATCTTAACCAACCCAAATACCAACCGTGCGATTGGTAAATTCCATGCGTCCTCATTGAGGAAGTATTATACAAAGGATCCGTAAACTTAGAAATAAATGTCAGGATATAGGGGTAAGAATGTGTAGTGATTTAAATATGTCAATTCAGGTTTAAATGTTGTATGTAAGTTGGCTCTGTGAATGAACAATAATCTAGTTTAGATAAGGAATGTTGTCTGTGTACGCTATGATCCTGCATTAGATGTCGTTATCTGTGTGTCAAGAACATGTGTGTTTGTTTTGGTTTGAAGGTTACCACGTGTCTTTTGATTTGATGCTTCTGTCAAAGTGACAGTTGGTAATGTTAGTATTAATTGAGGATGTTTATTTGATTTTAGTTTGAGGGTATTATTATTATTTCAGGATTAGGAAGTTGTTGTGGTTATATTAAAAAAAAAAAATTTTTTTTTATTTTGTGTTGTTAACTAAAAAAAAAAAAAAAAAAATTTTTTTTTTTATGCGGGAGGGAGTTAATCCTGCAACGAATCACAGGATCATGATAGGCGGGGCAAGTCATATATTACACAGACAATGGACATTCATATTATATTGGTAGATGGTTAAGTTTGGTTGTTATCAATTGTATTTAGTAAGGTTAAGGGTTTAGTTTAGAAAAACTGTGCATTATTAGTTATGGTGATTCATGTACTGTGTTAGTGGAAATGTGCGCGCGTGTGCGTGTGGAAAACGTTTCCCGGGCGGTGCGTGAAGTATTATCGTTGTTTTGACATAGCTGAACTGAGACATGTGTATCGCTACAATCCCTATACCTGTCGGACTATTGTTTACGTTCTTGTATATTATTAGTATGTAGTCAGCATGCATGAGATACGAGTAGTCTGATTACCGCTATGCATGCTGTTTCAAAGTAAATGCACTCTACTGCATGAAAAGTGCTTGGTCACTTTACTAACCATGTGACTTCCATCCACCAATAGAATGCTGACTGGTGGTTGGAAATTTTCTTATGCCTGTCGTTACACAGGCAGTTCTTCTACGCCATCTACCGCGAACGGAACGTGCACTCCTTGTACAAGAATTCTACCGCTTGCAAGGTGTTGTAAAAACTATTCGTCGTTAGTGAAACGGGAAGACTCAGAACTGTGTGTGTGGTACATTTGCACACACCAGTGTTTTAACGCATTGTGCGAAAATTTACAAGCAGTTCTTCACTGCTGCTACCGTGAACGGTACATACAATTCCTTGTACAAGATTATACCGCTTGCAAGGATCTGTTAAGACCTTTCGGGGATAGTAACGCGTGTGACGCATCACAATTGATTTTATATCTTTACACACGATATTAATATTGTAGTATTACGTGTGTAAGAAGTGAGTGTAACTGTATCACTGTGCGAGATTTTCCGCAGTGACAGTATCATTAATTGTTACGCAATAGTTCCATCAAGATGTTTCCGTGCTAGTGCAAGATTTCCTCATAGGGTGGTCTGCTGATCGCGGCAGACCTTTGTATTCGCGAGAACACTTGAAGAAGCCGGAGAGGTATAAGCTCAATATACCGTTATTAGATTAACTCACTGTCACCTGAGATATTACTTGGTCTTAAACTCTATATAAGTTTTGCGAGTGATAAAATCCGTAGTACCGTTGTGTGTGCGAAGTGTCGGATTCATCGTGGGAATTGCAGGACATCAGCCCAGCTGTTACAGGACATCAGCCCAGCTGTTACAGGACATCAGCCCAGCTGTTACAGGACATCAGCCCAGCTGTTACAGGACATCAGCCCAGCTGTTACAGGACATCAGCCCAGCTGTTACAGGACATCAGCCCAGCTGTTACAGGACATCAGCCCAGCTGTTATAGGACATCAGCCCAGCTGTTATAGGACCAGCCCAGCTATTACAGGACATCAGCCAAGCTGTTACAGGACGCCAGCCCAGCTGTAAACGTTTCTGGTGAAACGTCTGTCATTTGTAAGCCACACCTGACGATCCATCTATACCGCAAAGACCGGCCCTTCTCTTCAACAACATCGTGGGAGTCTTCTTATGTAACGTATTACGTCTTGCGTATGAACATTATTTAAAACTTTAAAAGAAAGACTCTATATCAAACATTACATTCTGTACATTTCAAATATACCATATAAACTATAACTTGTGTTTGTACAATAAATAATCTTAAACCCTCCAATATAGACTTGTAATTTGAAATACACATACTATCATATCCTATGCGCCAATAGTTTAGTAATTTGTGTTGTCGCAATATATATATATATAGATGACCTCGTGCGAGAATGCAAACAAAGTGCTGCTCTAGGTATACAGATTAGCCAAAACGGGTTCCTAAACACTATGCTGTTTGCCGATGATCAATTTGTAATCCAAGATAGTGACGATAAATTACAACTGGCTATCCACAAACTAAATCTGTTATAAAAAGGTTATAATTTGAACATTTCAATAGAAAAAACTAAGACCATGGCATTCCTAGGAAAAGATTCGATTCGGACAAAAATTGTAATTTAAAATAAAATTTTAGAACAAGTATCACATTTGAATTACCTAGGATGTGATATTACATAATATGGAGAAGACAAGGATATTCTTAATAAAACAAACAACTTCCAAAGAATATGTGGGACATTACGGAGAACACTTAAAGGAAAGACCACGAAAGAAACACAAATAAAATTCTATAAGGTGATGGCAGTCCCCATGCTATTATACGGGTCCGAATCATGGACACCAAGAAAGAAAGATTCTAGACAGATGGAAACGTCTGAAATGAAATACCTTAGATCTGTGAAAGGTTGTATAAGATTAGATCACATAAAGAACGAAGATATAAGACAAGCATTAAAAGTACAACCAGTAACGAAACTAGCGAAAAACTATTAAAAAAGATGGAAAGAGCATGTTATGCGCATGTCTCCAGAAATAATTCCAAGAAAATCCTGAATTATAAGCCAACCGGAAGAAGAAATGTTGGCAGACCAAGACGGAAATGGTGAAGCCGGAACAGGCAACCTGTCTAATCCTGGACAGATAGATGATGATGATGAAATAGCAAATTCCCTCTTTTCCTTCTTTTTGTTTGCCAGGGTTAAGCTCTTCTCCCTGTTCCGGTTTCACTTTCTTGTCCACGGTGTCCCGACTCTTCTCTTTCTCACAGGCTTATAGCTCATAGCCTTCCTTGGTATTCTATCCACAGACATAATATGAACAACATACTTCCTCCATTGGTATCTTATGCTTTCACGGCCGCCGTCAACTCTGTTTGTTTCGGGTGTTTCTTCTTCTCCTTCTTCTATGACGTCACAGTTCGGAGTCGAACCTTAGCCTCCATAATCATTCGCCTCCATTTTTCCCTGTCCTTGGCGATCGATGTCCTTCGTTTTATTTCAAGTAAAGTATCAGCCACTGCGTCAATCCAGCGATGCTTGGGTCTTCCGACAGGCCTTCTATCCTCGATTTGACTAAACAGTACCTTCCTAGGTATTCGGTTGCCTTCCATCCTAATGATGTGTCCTGCCCATTGCAATCTATGCAATCGGGTGGCGGGGGCCAGATCATTGTCTTTATACAGTCTAACCCCTCATATCCATTCTTCCATCACATAATCTAACCATCTTATCGTAGGTCGGCCCCTCTTTCTGTTTTTATGGACTTGGCGCTCTCAAGATTTTCTTTGCTATACGCTGATCATCCATCCGCTCTAGGTGACCCAGCCATTGTATTCGTTGAGTCTTTATGAATCTTACAATGACCTCATGATTCAATATCTCATCTATCCTCTGAGTCATTTTTTATTCTCCATTCGTCACATTCTTTAACCGGGCCATAAACACGCCTTACGATCTTTCTTTCAAGCCTTATTTGTGTTCCTTGATCCCTGTTTGTCAATGTCCATGTGTCACCTCCATAAGTAACAATTGGTCTAATAAGTGTCTTATGTATTTTTATTTTTATGTTGCGTCTAATGAGTTTGCTTCTCAATAGTCTTCTATTGGCATAGTGTTTCCTGTTTTCTACTTGTATCCTGTCATGTACTGTCGTGTTTATGTACCCTTCATTATCTATTATGTTACTCACGTATCTGATCTTGTTAAGTGCATCAAATGAATTATCCTCTACGCATAAATTATATGGATATTAGAGAAGTGCTACAGGTATAAATGATGAGATCCAGACATATCGCAGGAATGGTACAGCATCTGGACAGAATGGAGGGCGGACGACTACCTAAGGTTGCGTTTCAGTATAGACCCTTTGGTACAAGAGATGTAGGAAGACCGAGAGTGAGATGGAGACATACTCTGTGAAGACGGAACAGGCAATGCCTACTCCTTGAGGTGAAGAGGAAGAAGAAGAAGCATAAATTATATAGATTTCTTCTCCTTTCTGGTGCAGAAATCAGCATGTACTTAGTTTTCTGATATTTACATTGAGTCCCATTCCAGCGGATTTTGAGTCAGCTCCTTGCATACCTCAACTAGCCATTGTCTTGATACTATTTATCCGTACTGGATCTTTTTCTATAAATGCGATAGTCTTGGATTTTTGCACTGATATTTTTAAGTTGTGTCACACAATTGATTCAACCTGTGAATAGCCAATTACAGTTTGTCCTCAGTGTCCTGTATTATAACCTGATCATCGAGAAAAGACATAGTACTTAAAATCTGGTGCTGAGCAATTTGTGTATTTGGTGGTGCAACTTTCTTCTATTCTATTACAAAGTCATCTATATAGACATTAAGCAGTGTCGGTGATAAAGCGCATTTCTGCCTTAACGCTTTGTTAGTTTTAATTACAGTAGCCAGTTCTTTGCCAATACCCGTATCAATTATAACTGTGATATTACTGTAAAGGTAATGTATTGTTCTGATTAAACGTTTGGGATAAATACCTAATTCGACATCTAACATGGCAGCTAATTTGTGTCATATTGTATAAATTACAGTATTATTATTATTATTATTCCGGCTGTACAATGTTTACACATTTTCCGGTACCAAAGATTACAGAAGTGATTGAATTCTCATCTTCCACTGCTTCTTATCCATCCAAAGATCTTCTTCAATATCCAAAGATCTTGTTCCCTCAATATAGTCTGAATTTCTTCTATCCAGGTGATTGGTGGTCTTCCTCTTTCCCTTCTTCCTGGTGGGGTCCATTTCATAACTCTCCTTGGCAATCTTTCCTGTGCCATTCTTTTCGTGTGTCCATACCATTGTAATTTTTTTGTTTGGATAAAATCAACAATTGAATTTTTCACACTCATTCTGTCCTTAATGACTTCATTTCTAATTTTCTCACGTCTGGACACTCTTGCCGAACGTCTCCAAAAGTCCTTCTCTGCTGTCATTAATTTTGTTCTTGTGTGTTTATGAGTAGTCCAAACTTCTGAGCCGTAAGTCATGACACTTCTAACAATGGTTTTTTTTTTTCTGCTATAATTTGCTTATCCCACAGGATTCCATTTAATGTAGATATAGGCATCTTTCCCTAATCAATTCTGGATTGTATTTCTTTGTCTTGCTTCCCACTAGCCGTAATTTTTATCCCTAAAACTAAATACTTGTATTCCTCTGTATATGAAAATCTTTCCCATGTCTTCCTCAAATATCAAGTCTTCATGAAGGTCATCTATTACTATGTATTTTGTTTTATTCATATGTAAATATTTACATTTAGTCACCATTTCTGATATTCCTGTATCAATTCTCTCGTCATTTATTCTACGTCTTCAAAATCTTGAGCCAAAAGTAATTGGTCATCACCAAACTGTAATGAATAAACTGTATTACCATTAAGTGGAATTCTAATGTTCCTGCACATTTTTTCCCAAATCTCTACTCCTTGGAAATCACAATCATATACAGTATGTAAGGCAAAAAAAAAATACAAGGCTTATCTGAAAAATAACGAGAAAGTTAATAAAATTATTTCTTGACACATTAACTACAAAATAATGTTAGCCACTTCAAAGCAGTTCCCTTGGGAAACCACCCACTTGAAACAATGCTCGAAGTATTCATCTCTCTATGCCTTTAGCCGGTAGGTTACAAACTATTAAAATGTTCTCCACACATTCAAAATAACGGCGCCCGAATTAGCTTTGGATATTTGGACACAGGAAGCATGCGTAGGCAGAATTTTACTTAAAGCATTTGCTGAGTTTGAGAAAACATTTGAATAGAAACACGCTGCTTAAATAAATAAAAAAACTTCAATAATGAGTTAACAAAGCAAACCTAATGCGAAATCCAGACAGGCACACACAGGTACTATACAGTTAGATGTCTAGGATAAATTACTAATTTTTCACCTAATACGCACCTAATTTGTGTTATAACAATCATAAAATTCTATGATACATGCAATACAAGGCTTACCTAAAAAACTAACGAGACTACTTTATAAAATTATTTGTTGACGCATTAACTAAGAAATAATGTTAGCCTCTTCCAAGCAGTTCCGTTGAGAAACCACGTAGAGAGACGTTCTTCCTCTTAATTGAAACATTGCTGGAATCTTCAACTCTCATTGAGTTTAGTTGGTCTCCATACACTTAAAATGACGTGCACCGCGATGGTTTCGGATTTTTTGACACGGGAAGTATTCATCATCATCATCATCATCATCATCATCATCATCATCATCATCATCTTCTTCTTCTTCTTCTTCTTCTTCTTCTCCTCCTCCTCCTCCTCCTCCTCCTCCTCCACCTCCTCTTCCTCCTCCTCCTCCTCCTCCAAGAATTTGGTGTGTTTGCAATTTCTTCCTTTTCATACACAACCTCTTGATCACCATATGTCTTCTTTTACGCCATCCATGTAGTCCTGCATGCGTTTTCCCCTCCAACAACGCCCCTCGTTCAGGGGTGGTGACCCAGTTAGCATGGCGTAGCAGCTGACCAACTATATTCCCCTTCTCCTTTCCACAATGAATTCACGTGCACTACGATTATTAACAGAATTTAACTTGCAAACACATATAGTATTTATTGATTTTGAGAACAAGTTTGATAGTCTGAAGAGAAACATGCTGTTTAAATAAATTTAAAGGAGTCAATAATGAGTTAGCATAGCAACCTCACGCACATGGTCAACATACACAGTGGAATAAAATCACAGTACTTCCAATCTGTTCTTGTCATACGGTGCTCATAAGCTAATTGAGTAGCGTTTCCCATTATGTTGAAAACAACTTCAAATGTTTAGCTAACACACTGTAAATATACAAACCAATAAAGTTTGGTCACAGTATGTGTGCGAACGCGTGGTTACTGCGTGTGTGTGAGCATGCGAACAGAAATTCGCTGTCCGACCGTGTAAACAAACATCCGATAGTTTCCAACTAAAACAGCAATGAATGTAGAAAACTTTGTGTGTGCAAAGCACGAGACCGTAAAACAGCCCCCTCGCCGAATTGTTCACTCAACTGTGAACCTTCCACATTTTCTACCCCCTTTTTATTTTTATCATAAAAAAGATACAAAATAAATAAAACATATATAATTTTATTTCATTTTTCTTAGGATACTAAAGAAAAATTCGTTTTTTTTGTACTGTATAAAATAAAAACCGACAAAAGAAAAGAGACACCATCATCACAGATCAGCTTATGTTTTCTACACGTTTTCCAGTCTCCACCGTGTCGGTCGTTCCATAATTCTATTTTAAGATCTCTCCTTCTGCGTCATGTCTTTGAATATGCCTCCTCTTCTGTCTGGTCCCATCCCAACTTTCCGTTGTCAACTCATCAGTTGTTTTTGGCATTTTGTGATGGCTGTTCTTTATACGTGTCCGTATCAAATAAAGTGTTCATTCCTCAAGTCAATATCCGGGCAACATTATAAAATCAAGGCGCATCTTGTTTAATTCCAACTTACTTGCTTACTTGCCGAACTGCTACCTGTTATGCTCTGAACGAGGCCTTTCAGTGTCTCCATAATTATCAAGTCCTAAACCACGACAAACAAATATACCACTGGAACAGTATGTATACTGTCACTGTTTAACTTGTTATTTGAATTAGCAGTCTCTTTAATTCCAGTCGTACTTAATTGCTGATCTGGTATCTGTCATGCTCCGGACGAGGCCTTTCCGTGTCTCCACCATTATCAAGTCCTAAACCACGACAATTTACCCTTTCTTTATGTAATACGCTATGGCAATCCAGTCCGTACAGTTTGTGGTGATGACGCTGTGATTATAGTTCTTAGGTAAAGAATTTTTGTATCTCTACCTCTTGAACTTTGATTTGTTACCTAATCTGGGTGTGACTTAATAGGGAAGTAGAGGAAGCCAAAGCTCACAGCTCCGTAGTAGGTAGCCAGAGGAAGCCAGAAGGAACGTGGCTTAACGGATTGGCCAGCCGTGAAGGTGGATTAACGGGTATATATGTGGATTCCAGTGGTATATTTGTTTGTCGTGGTTTAGGACTTGGTAATGGTAGAGACACTGAAAGGCCTCGCCCGGAGCATGACAGGTAGAAGTTCAGCAAGTAAGCACGACAAAGTTGGAAAATCAAGGTGCGTTTCAGCTTTCATATCGATTTGGCCTATGGAAATGAATATTAAAACCAAAGGAGAACGGAATGGGAAGAAAAAACGAAGAACAAGTGAAGGAAAAGTAACAACAATTATAAAAACTAATAAAATGAAAATGACGATATGGTAGGACGCTTTGGAAAAACAAAGCAGTAGCTTAGAACCAATAACCAGCTTTAAGACTCACGTTTAAATAAAAACTTACTGTTTCAAAGTAAAACACAAAAAAAAGTCGTATATCAGTGCAGCTGCAGTTCATACGACGAACTTATCGAGTGTAAACAACAAGTGAAGAAACGGAATTAACTAATGGTATCCATGGAAACCAATCTAGACCGTGAAACCGAGCAGTGAAACGAATGCAGCGGATTAGCACCAGAGTGCGCTACGTAATAGCACGAAGCTGCACAACTTTTATTGTGATCCTGCGATCCAAGAATTAATACAACTTGTGAGAGAAAATATAATACGCATTGCAAAAATAACTAATAATAAAAAACTTTTGTACACTTGAAACTTTACTGGACTTTACTGTTGCTATAAATCCTGACATTCTTATACGGCAAGTAAGTACTTAGTTATATGTGAGTTAGTGTTCATAAACGATAAAATTAAAGAGCAAAACAAATAAAACCCGCATTATATATAGATACCCGTTCTTAAAACATTTCTGCCTAGGGATGTGAAACATTAGAGTTAACTAACAAAGATTATAAAACGTCATCGACAACAATATTTCTGTTGTTTTTAACGAATGTACCACATTTTGTCCTTCTTCTTCTTCTTCTTCTTCTTCTTCTTCTTCTTCTTCTTCTTCTTCTTCTTCTTCTCCTTCTCCTTCTCCTTCTCCTTCTCCTCCTCCTCCTCCTCCTCCTCCTCCTCCTCCTCCTCCTCCTCCTCCTCCTCCTCCTTCTTCTTCTTCTTCTTCTGGCCTTCCAGACAGGAATTAAGCGAGGGAGGGAGGTCCAAGGGGTCCAGCTCCCCCGAAAAAGTGAAAAATGTACCGAAAGCTATTATAACACTTAGGGTTAAACAGCCAGTGTCGTTCATTAAAAGATACCATTCAGAATAATAATAACACTTACATTATGTACATAGCTTTACGTTACTTCACGATAGTCCTACAGGGTGTCAATAAGCAAACTTTGCTTTAAAGCTTTACAATTTAGAAACGTAAGGTGTACTTTAACTATTTTGATTTTAAATTACAAAAAAGTAGTAATTTAACACTGCGACATCCTTTGTCAGACTTCTGTAGTAGGAATTATGTCCTGTATTATAGGAACTGAATAAGACAAATTCACATTTTAATACTCACGTTTGTTATTCAAACCTAATATATATGTACCAAACCTAATATATATATATATATATATATATATATTTTAAGGGTACATATCTTCAACATATATTTATGAAGCAACATGATAAGAATAAAATACTAAATGATTAACACTATGAATAAAAAGGGATGAGTCAGAGATAAAGGAATGGGTAGTTAACATAATTATGCGATCAAACAGATAAAGGTAATAATAAAAGTAACCTCTTATAAGAGAAATGTAGCAAGCAACGAAGCAAACTTTGAAAACAATAGTACAATGCGATTTAACCAAAATAACCCAATAGATATGGTAAGTGAGTAGGTAGAACAAGCCCCAACACCAGTGATAAGATATATAAAGACAAATAAAATAATCAAAGGTAGACAAACAATACCAGAACACAATAATAAAGTAAAAATAGTAACAAGTATTATACAGAGTATGTACACAAAAAGTACACTACCAATAGTAATTAAGGGAAATCATTTGTTAATAGAATGTATGTATTATTAATAACCCTATAGTGAGAGAAAAAGTAGAACATAATATATAGGAAAATTACTATAAAACTGTGTTTTAAAACCCGATCCAAGAGTGAGAGATAAGTACGAAGTGGTAACAATAAACAGTGAAGTGGAGGTAATATTAAAATAAACAACTTATAATTTTAAGGAAAAGAATAGTGACCCAGTGTAACACACCAAAACCATAACCAAATGGTGAATAAGAAAATAAGTGAATTGTGTTAAACTGTAAGAAACAGCGTAGGTGTGAGGGTAAGGAAATATAAAAACATATTCCATTACCAAAAGAATGACTAGAAGGTTTATCTATATAGAATAGAGGGTATCAATACAATACTCACAAAATTGTTATGTTATTAAGTAAATGAAAAGTAATTTGTTTGTTTGATGTTTAAAGGAGTGTAAACCCAGAAGGCAGAAGTTTACAATAATATGTTTGTATTTATATATGAGTAAGGAAGGTATAAGGAGATGAATAGTATGAACATTTTGAATAATGACATACACTATAATAATTGTGTTTAAAAAAGCAGTTATTTATATGTTATGAAGAGTATGAACATTTTAATTAATGACATACAAGATAATAATTGTATTTTTTAATAAGAAGGAGTTATTTATATGTTATGAAGAGTATGAACATTTTGAGTAATGACATACAATATAATAATTGTAAGTAATAAGAAAGAGTATGGCTGAACAATATACAGACCACAAAGTTATTTATATGTTATGTTTTGTTAATAGATTTAAGTTAAATAGATATGTGAGAAATGGAAGTAGGAGTAAAACTAATAATAACATAAAAAGTAACAAACAACAAATTAATAAATATAATATAAATAGAAAGTAAAATATCAGATAGGAAATAATTTGGTAAAAATATAATAACATGAATAAATTGTAAAACAGTTCAAAGTAATTCAAAAGCCAATAAGCACGAATGCAAATAAGCAAACCATATGTGCTTAGTAAATACTGTTTAAATAGAGCAAATAAAGAAATTCTAAGATGTTACAGTTTAGGCCTATAAATGACATAGCTGTATAAGTTCAGAAAACCAATAATAAACAATTGAATACTATACTTGAATGATATCACCAAATAAATTATGTAATTACAATTAA